>CM020179.1:27651226-27836732 GCA_009805545.1 Oryza longistaminata | reverse complement strand
CTGAGAGCAGCACTTGCACACAGCTCCCAAGCCAGCTCGGATTTCATCATCAAAACACCTGCGCGGGCGCCTCCAGTTGGCAACTACCTTCCAACCTTGGGATTCCGTATCTGGAAGTTGCTGCCCGCCAACCGTCGTGGTCGTCCACCTTGGTTCTCCTAGCCTGAATCCCACAACAACCGACGGCTCTTATACCAATATTGCTATGAACCACAACAATCACATCCAAATCTCTCACCACAAGATGCCAACCGATATGTCGCAAAATCCACTCAAAGAATACAGTGCTCAGGGATTACAATCAAGAGAATAGAACAGGGATTTGGGAAGAGCAATATAGGAAAGGCAGAAAGCATGAGATGGGAATTCAGAGAAATAGAATCAGAGGAGGGTAGAGTGGAGGAAGGAAGAGAGCCATGGCAAAGCCACAAGTTGAATCTCCTATTCATCGATACCCCCAAGAACCTGTCCATATTGTTGGCTTGGTTATACTCTCCTTGCTGTTTGGTTGGGCCTAGAGCCAGCCCAAGCCATGTACATGCAATTGCCGCCTGTTGGTCATGGCGTAATGTGTCTCTATCGGCGTGTTTGGTTGGTTGCATCTGTACCTGGCTGGCATGCGCGGGTGCAGTCGCCCAGTGGTTGGTTGCTTGCACGGCTGCCAGGCTGGCCCACGCTCCTGCAAATCAGCCTCCCGAGCCAGGCTCTCACTGGTAAACGCTCGAATCGAGCTTCTCTCCTCACCCAGGCTGAGCGCATGCAGGCGGGGAATGCGCGGGTGCAGGCGTGGGATGGGCAAATGCAGAAGGGCGAGAGGGGGTCGCACATCCCATCACCTCCCCTTCTCCCATTTGCTCACCGAGCAATCTGCTGAGTCGTCGCCATCTCCATCGCCGCATGGCCGTTGTCGTCGCATCTTTGTCCGGCACGACGCTGTTGTCGCCTCCTACCAGATCTGGCGAGAGAAGCTCCACCGCGCTGTTTGCTTCCACTCTCCTCCACCGGCCACGATGGATTGTGCCAAGAGAAAGCTCCGTCACCATTCTCATGCCTATCTTTGATAGGGCCGCCTCTAAATACATTTAGAGCTAGGTATAAAAAATTATAAATAAGTTTTTGTATTCTATAAAATACTAATAAAAAGTTAAACACTATTTTCATTCAATGCAGATAGTTTTATAATACCTTGGGATGTGTCTCTACTACCACTACTTTTAGCTTGTTCCATAATCAAAGTATCAAACCACTTACCTTCAACCATGCAGGAAAGCTAGCCCTCAATTTAATGCTTTTCTTCAGTATTTCCTGTTGTCAAACGGAGCTGAAATTGTTAACGACCAATGATAACTATAGTTAAGGCAAAATGTGACCATGCCTACAATGGATATAACTATTGCTGACATCATAGATCAACATGAAGACATAAGATTCAACCGTTCTATTTTTGGAATCCAATTCGGACAACTAGCCGAAAACATCCCGCTTCCATTGTGCGAGAGCATCTCGCCCCCATGTGCGACTTGCCCAGACGGAGCGTGAGCCGGAGGAGATCATTAATGTGGTATTCAATTACTCTTTTGGGTTGCGATTTGTTTGTAGGAAATTCAGGGTCGCCGCACTACTACAAACATCAATAGTTGTCCCAATAAGGTGCGGTTGTGCTAAAAACGCACTATAGGCCTTTTCCCACCTCCGCGGGGTGAAATCGCAAAAACCACACCTTTAAGTACTTATAGGTGTCGGTTATATAAAAACCGGCAGCTATTATATTTTGTGTCGTTTTTTTTTTTTAAAAAAAGGCACCTATAATATTTATAGGTGTTGGTTAATTAAAAACCGACACCAATAACATATTATAGGTGCTGGTTTTTTTAAAAAAACCGATACCACGAAATCGAGCTGAAGCCGGCAGCCGAGCGGGGGCCCCCACCATGAGGAGCCGATAAGGTCTTGCGGCGCCCTCACGTATGTCTCTCTCTCGTCTCTCCTCCCTTCTCCTCTGTCGCTCTCTTTTCTCCTCCTCTCCCCCCAACGCTCTCTCTCTCGTCTCGTCTCTCTTCTGAGGCGGCGACGGGCTAGTCGCGGGAGGCGTCGGCCGGTGGCGAGCTCGCGGAGGGCTGGCTGGAGGAGCGGTAAGGAGCCCCCCCTCCGCCAGATTCTGGCGAGGAGGGAACGGGGTGGCGGCCGGGGCGAACAGGCTCTCCGAGGGCTAGGTGGCGGCGGGCGGCGGCTCGAGGGATGAGGCGGTGGAGGGCTCGCCGGCGGGAGACCTTGATCTACACGGGGAGGAAGCCCTCCCAGGTGGCAGGCAGGGGCGGCTGGGGCGCGCGCGGTAGTGGCGGCAAGGCGGCGCATGGAGGGCTCGCGGAGGAGATCCCGCAGCGGGCTGGCCAGAGGGAGCAGTGGGCTCGCCAACGGGAGGGGCGCGACGGCTCGAGAGGTGTGAATTCCCTCTCTTTTTTATTGCATAAATTTGATCCAAATTTTTGTTGTGGATGAATGTGGATGTGAATGTGGATGTGCTTGTGGGAGAATGTTCTTGTTATACCAAAGTTAAGGCTTTTTTTTTTATTCGACGAACCTAAAAGGCTGCCGGTTTCTCATTGTGAGTTTAAAATAGTCCCGCCTCCTGGTGCCGGTTGAGAAAATCGGCACCTAGAGCGGTTTCCCAACGCACTATCTTGTGTTTCTGTAGGTAGTGGCCGTTGGACGGACGCATCAGGCTTCTAATCGACCACTAAGAGGTCTGTGGTTGCTTTTGACAATGATACTGATCGACTGCAACCCAGAGGGCAGTAGTCCAATGGGTCTGAGGTTTCATAGACACCCGGCCCAATTTTCCAATTTTAGTACTAACCCCCCATCTTACAACAATGAACAGTGGCGCGGCCCAGGATTTACAGGTTTGGGGTATTCGAAATGTAAAGGGTAAAAAAAAAATAACCCAAAAAGCCCTATAATTGGCTCTGATATAAACATCAAGACACTCAGTATTTGTACTATATATAACATAGACTCCGTTATAACCACAAAATTAGGGCCAAGTTCAATTTTTCGTTAGACGATGTCACAACTCAAAACTTGTTAACATATATAAGTGTCTAAATGCGTTATCATAATCAAAGTGACAACATATAAAACATATAAATGATTAGAAATCTTACAATTTGAGGACAATTTTGCAATGCTTGATGTCACTTGTCAGGACAATACCTGCAGCAAGCTGCCCTAAGAAGTCCCCAGGAAATACTGCCCAATTGACTGGGACTTGGGACGGGGTTAAAACAACAGGTTTAAAAGGGCAAAAACAACAGTACGAATATTAGCAAAGTGTAATACACCAAGGATCTGGATGAGCTGCTTACAGAAGCAGTGCCGCAAGTGGATCGAGTAGTGTGCTCAGTCGGTCGTCCCGCAATGTACTTGGTGAAGTTCCCAGTCCGCAGTATCAAATGCAACATCAGTAACCAACAGCAAAGCCCCCAGTTCCAAACACACCAGAAAAGCTAACAACTAACAAAGGAATTTGGCATTCTGCGGACACCACAACTAGCTTCACGCAGCATGTTGGATGCAAGTACTGGACTTCGCCTGAAACAAAACACGCGGAAGGAAATTATACAGCGACTCCCAATGTGAGATCCGCATATTGGTACAAGCCTAGAAAAGAAATTGGCATGTAACCCTTGCAGACTGCTGGTAGGGGGAAAGGAATGGATTATAGATAGGAATTCCCTTCAGGGCCGGGAGTGCCAGATATGAACTGTGGGAATGTAGTCATCAACTGGCAAAAGAGACAATTTAATAACTAAATCAGTCACAGCTACCAGAAGTCTCGGGCGGACGGCGATCTCGGCGCCTAGCGCCAACAGGCCCACAGCCCTGCGGCAGTGCCCGCGCCGCCGGCGTCTCAGAGCCGGCGACGCGGCCGCTCGGCGGCCGGCCGCCCTGGCAGATGCTGCGCCGGCGCGCCAGCCGGCAGCCGCCCCTGCCTGTCTGGCTGCGGGCTGCCCGCCCCGTCGCCGGCTCGCCGCCGCGCCACGCCGCGGCCGCCGCACGCCGCAGTGCCGCACGCAGCGCCGCCGCCGCCCATCTCCTTCGCACAGGCAAAGCTAGGGTTAGGAGCTGGACAGCTGGTTAGGGCATTTGCATTTGGGGAATTGGGGATTTGGCTTCGAATGGGCTCAGTTGCAGCCCAAGGTACACTGCGGGCCGACTGGAAAGGGGAGGAAAGTGGAAAATTTAGGCCCAATAGAGGAGAAATGAAAAAACAAGGCCCAATACGTTGTTTAAGTCTTTTCTTAACTTTTTGAATACATATACGGAACTATTTTTTTTTGGAACGGAAAACAGCACTAGAGTGCCTTTTTCATTGAATAAGCAGGAGAAAATTACAAACCCCTAGGGGTAAAGGAAAAGGAGAACCACTATAGCTGTACACTATACAGAGTGCGGGATTAACTACGCAACCGCTTAGCTCCTGCTAAAGCCCAAAGGCTCGCTCCTCTTGATTTTCATTAGTAGGAAGTTCGTTGCCACTCCTTTGTGATCAAAAATCGCCGATTCCTCTCTTTCCAATTTTCCCAGACGACTAACAGAATGAGCATCGAAGTCCTTTTTTCAGACACTAGGCTGGTTTGCCAATGTTCTCCCACCACATATACGAACTATAGAGTATATATACCTATTTTTTTACCAAAAATCGTGGGGTATACATCTGAAACCTTGAATTATAGCTGGGCCCACCCTGCCACATGAGAACCCCTCAACCCACGCCGTGCACCACCTGGCCCATGAGCTGGCAAGTGAAGGCTGAAGGGCCAAGCCCCGTGAGCAAGGGAGTCGCGTGGACGCCTCGGACTTCGATCACAGCCGCGCGCAACACCGCAGGGGGGTTGCTAGTTGGCGCGCGGCCAGCTGCTCCCGGCCCAAGGCCCATCAGCCCTTTTTTTTCGCGATTTGGTTTTTTCTTTTTCTTTTGCGATTTTTTTGGTTTTTTTTGGTTTTTTTCTGATTACTTTTTTTAATCTTTAGCACACTTATTTTTTAAAAAATGTTTTGAGTTGAAGGTTTTTAAATCTTAACTTGAAAATTTTTAAAATCCGATTTGAAAGTATTCAAATCTTGAGTTGAAAGTGTTTCGAATCTGAGTTGAAAGTTTTCAAATCTCGAGTGGAAAGTTTTTCGAATCGGAGTCGAAAGTTTTCAAATCTCGAGTTGAAAGTTTTTTAATCTGAGTCGAAAGTTTTCAGATTTTTTTCAAATCTTAACTTAAAAATTTTAAATCTCGAGTTGATAGTTTTCAAATCTCGAGTTGAAAGTTTTCAAATCCGATTTGAAAGTTTTTCGAATCTCGAGTTGAAAGCTTTCGAATCTAAGTTGAAAGTTTTCCGAATCTCGAGTTAAAGTTTTTTAAATCTGACTTGAAAGTTTTCAAATATGAGTTGAAAGTTTTCAAGTCGAAGTTGAAAGCTTTTTAAATCGGAGTTGAAAGTTTTCAAGTTGGATTTGAAAGTATTCAAATCTGGGTTGAAAGTTTACACATATATGAAAAAATTCGGAAAAAAAAAACTAACGTGGGTCTTGCCGCCTATTGGGCCGTGTGGGCAGCGCGCGCCACGCGGCGCCAAACGCGCCAATTAGGATTCCTGCATGGCCGGCAATCGGGGGATAAACCCCTCCCCCGCCCCATCCGCGCCTCCGTCTCTCCGCCTCTATTCTTCGATAGGCGGATCATGACGCAGGCGGATCAGGCGGTGATCAGCCTGCGCCCGGGCGGCGGCGGCGGAATCGGTGGCCCGCGCGCCGGCCGCCTCTTCCCCTTCGGCGCCTCCACAGGCTCCCTCGACTTCCTCCGCCCGCGCGGCGGCGCATCCTCCGGCTTCGCTGCCAAGGTGAGTGAGACCGCTCCATTTGGGGATGGGCGCTGGGGTGATGTCCTAGGGTTCGATCCTCGTCGGAAGGGGATATATCCGGGGGGTGTTCTGCGGGGTGCATTGCGAGTGCTGGCTGATGGGTGTGACATTTCACTGGTTTTTTGGTTTGATACTCCCCTTTGATTTGCTTGAAGGATATACTTGATTTAGAATCTGTATTTCTCATAGCATTTGTGAACAGTAATGATTGACATTATCAAAAGAGTGTGTTTTACTATTCTTAGTGCAGTGCTTCTACTCTTTATCAACAACTAGCTGTGCAAATCAAAAGGCAATGTAGATGAATGGAGGAGCAAATCGGCCCCTCTATTTGCCCCAAGATTTGCACTTCTCCCTTTGCTTTATTCACAAGGAAAGTTCCTCAATCTTCTAACAGCAAACTAAAAGAGGCTTCGAGCCTTCTATATTGTAGTTTGTACTAACTTCAATAAACTCAGTGTTAAGAGAACTTTTACACAAAGAAAACAATTAGCTAGAATACAATCTATCCTAGATTGTTACATGCTCCGCTGGGCCAATCAAATGGCGAGATTCTTGAGTTGCAACTTGTTGGCTTGTTTCAAATGCATTTTGTCTAGACTGTGTTTCTGGTCTGGTTCATTTAATATGAGCCACCAGAGATGAATATATAGTTTATTAACCTCTGCTCGGTTGGCATTTGCCGAATCTGTTACAGCTTGGAGACTCGCGGTTTGAACCTCTCGAGCGGGTTCGTTACACTAGGGATCAACTTGTTGAACTGCATGAGGTATTTATCTGTTGCTACTTATTTACTTACTGTATTTTACATGATGAAATTAATCATTATGGAACATTTAGTATAGCTGTCTTCTATAATGATGGAGCTGCTCATATTTTGAAATATTGATAAACCAATAGTGCGGTTTCACTGAATCTATTTGCTTGGTTTATGAAACACACTGCTCAGTTGCTCACCTTTGTTTTGCACATATTCTGCGTTTTACATATTATATTTAATATATGTGCATTGAGAACTGAAGATTTGGAAGTGAGATAACAATCTAGCTATCCAAACTTCACTTCAAGCTTTAGGGGTGATTCAGTTGCTTGCACTTGTCTATGTTGAATATGACAAAATGATTAGAGAAATTGACCTTGGTACTCAGAAAATCTGTCTCCTTTTATTTTTTGTGTTGATCTTTTCTACTATCTGATAGTATGAAACTTGTATAACAAAATTAGTTTTCCTCCGGTGTTCTATGGCTCTTCGTTTCCCTGTAAAGGGAATTTGAGCATGCCATCATGTTGTGCCTTCAGTTCCACATATATATCATTTTTGTGTTATGGACAATGACTAAGGAGTACATGAAATGACCTTTGTGCCTTGAATCATTCCCAATCATGCTAAATCTTTTCCCCTACATACATAATGGACTCTCCTGCAGTAATTCTGTTCTAAAACCACTCGAATTTTAATTGTAACATTGATAGGAGTGAAGCAAAGTTGTGGAACAACCTATGTTTTCAGAGAAGTTTAAATGGATAAAACAGCATATATTTGCAACAGTTACCACTGGTTCTTGTATTCATAACCAAATATTCTTGTCTTCTGCTTTATTTCCCTCGACATCTTTCCAATTACATGCTTTGATTCTATGATTTTGCAGATTATCGACATACCTGATAACATCTTGAAGCTTAAGCAAGATATTGACATAGAACTCCATGGTGAAGATGAACCCTGGATTAACAATGACTCAAGTGTGAGAACTCTTCCTTTACCTTTCAACTGTTCCTATGTGTTGCAAACTGTATCTGCTCAGTAAGACTGGTGCAGTTTCACGTTTACTGATTACTACCTGTTTGATGTTTTATCATATCTGGCAGGTGCAAACTCAGTCATATAACCGCTACGCTGAGACAAACAACCGTGATTGGCGTTCACGGATTGAACAACCTGTGCAAACTCCTGCTATTGGTGGTGAAGAGAAATCTTGGGACAAAATTCGTGAAGCAAAAGAATCATACATTTCAAGTGGAAAGCAAGATCAATTTAATAATCAAGACATATTGAGCTCCCAGTTCAGTGCAAAAGCTCAGGTATCTTGAGGATAAAAGAGTATCAATGGGCTGTCTTCTAAGCTCTCTTGTTCTGCATATGTGCCAATATTTTTTTTTTACAATTATTGTGCTGAACTTTTTCTCACCTGCTCCTAACTCCTAAGCTTGTTGTTGTGCCATATATATTGTTGGTATAAAATTGTTCCATCGAGGGGGCAATATGCGCTTGTAATGGGTGCACATTATCATATGCCTGGTTGCAAGTAGTGATTGATATTGTGGCAATTCTTGCATTTATGAATTACATCATAGCGATGCAATGATGTATTGACTTTATGGCTTTATCTAATTCTAGTCCTTTGGAGGCAATTACACATCTGTCAATGCACCAAGTGAAATGATTGCTTCAAATTCTTACTATAATTTTGGCATGTATAATTACGAATTACTAGAATGTTTGCTTTGGTGGCTGTATGCTGATGCTGCATAAGTAAAGCTACATGCAAAAGTAATCTGATCATTTTGATTTGATACACGACAATTATCTAACATTCTCATTCGTGGTAAACATCAGGTTGGTCCGGCTCCTGCTCTTGTCAAGGCTGAAGTCCCTTGGTCAATCCAGAGAGGCAATCTCTCCAACAAAGAAAGAGTTCTGAAAACAGTGAAAGGGTATTGTTTGATTTGTATCATCCTTCCTCATCATTTTTATATTTTCGTATTTAGGAAATATAATTTATTTACTCTTTTTCGTCTAGTCCCTAATGTGCTGTTTTAGACATACCTGCAGCCAAACCTTTTGAATGTTGAGCACTAATGCTTCTTTAAATATTTTGATTTGACACATGAAACTTGTGGAGAACTCACTATATCGAGCTTTATTGATGTCCTTTAATAGAAATTAGTTGTCATAGTTTTGCTTTTGGGACTTCACTGATGTCCAAAGCGGTATTTATTTGTGACTGGAGAGAGTAATCAAACATGATGTTTTTTCTTGCATATCTTTGTTTGTTGTTTGTTTCACAGTATACTGAACAAATTGACTCCAGAAAAGTTTGATCTTCTTAAGGGCCAGTTAATCGAAGCAGGGATCACTACAGCTGATATTTTGAAGGTATGTTCTTGCTGTTCATTCAACTGGCTTTGCCTTTCGACAGTTCCTTGTGATTTACATCTGGTCTGTTTTTGTTTCAGGATGTTATTAGTCTCATATTTGAGAAGGCTGTTCTTGAGCCTACCTTCTGTCCAATGTATGCTCAGCTTTGCTTTGATCTCAATGAGAAGTTACCCTCATTCCCTTCTGAAGAACCTGGTGGTAAAGAGATCACGTTCAAACGTGTGCTGTTGAACAATTGCCAAGAAGCATTTGAAGGTGCTGACAATCTGCGGTCCGAGGTCAATAAATTGACTGGTCTAGACCAAGAGATGGAGAGACGTGATAAAGAAAGGCTAGTGAAGCTTCGGACACTTGGAAACATTCGTCTTATTGGTGAGCTACTTAAGCAAAAAATGGTCCCTGAGAAGATAGTACATCACATTGTTCAGGTGCGCATGCAATCTTTCAAGTTTAGTTGAATATACCATCAAATGAAAATCATTAAGTCAATAATATGCATGTGCCAGAAGTGCACCTAATCGGGATGTTAAGACTGACTTTTTATCAGTTTGTTGGAATACCCTTCATTTGATGACACAAGACATCCTTGTTTGCACTTTACAGACCTATTGATTTACCTATCAACTAAATATTTTCTTACCCATTTTCTGTAAACAGGAGCTATTAGGTTCTGAAAGCAACACATGCCCTGCTGAGGAAAATGTGGAGGCCATCTGTCAGTTCTTCAACACAATTGGTAAACAGTTGGATGAGAATCCAAAGTCTCGACGATTTAATGACGTATACTTCAACCGGCTGAAGGATCTAACAACTAATTCTCAGTTGGCATCACGATTGAGGTTCATGGCACGCGATGTCCTTGATCTTCGTTCAAACCAATGGGTGCCTCGACGTGAAGAGGTACAGGTCCTCAACTTCTCTTTATATTTGTATTACTCTCCAGAATTTTTATCTGCCCAGTACTCTCTACTAGTTGCTATAGCTATGCAGTGGTTATTAATAACAGAAATGAAACCAGATTAGATTTCTAAGAACCTTCATATATATGGTGAGATACTGTGTTGAGTCTTTTGAATGCATTGTTTTTTGGAAATTGCTCAAGTATTGCCCTGGTAATATATATACATGGTTACACCACAAGAGTTAGTCATGATGGTCTGTTTCACACGCTTACAATACTTCTACCTGACATTAGTTCACTTCAAGTCCTATGTACTTTTTGCAATACACCGAGTGGCACTCATTCTAGTAGTCACTGAGCATGATAAACATTTAGATCTTGGATTCTGTTTTACTGTTTCTATCAAAGCAATATGATATTATTTTGCTATATGAATTGTTCTGAGATTCCGTTAATTCTTTCTCAGATGAAAGCTAAGAAAATCAGTGAAATTCATAGAGAGGCAGAAAACAATCTTGGATTACGTCCAGGATCGACTGCAAGCATAAGAACTGGCCGTACTGGTACTGGAGGTGGAGGACCCCTTTCACCAGGAGCATTTTCTATGAACCAACCTGGTATAGTTGGCATGTTGCCTGGTATGCCTGGAGCGAGAAAGATGCCTGGAATGCCAGGACTAGGTAGTGATGACTGGGAAGTTCCGCGTTCTAGATCAAAGCCCAGAGCTGATCCAGTTCGGAACCTCACCCCATCATTGGTCAATAAGCCATCACCTAATAATTCCAGACTGCTTCCTCAAGGCAGTGCAGCATTAATTAGTGGCAAGACGAGTGCACTTGTGGGCAGTGGTGGCCCACTATCCCATGGTCTGGTTGTCACACCATCTCAAACTACAGGACCACCAAAATCACTCATCCCAGCTCCATCTGTAGATCCTATAGTTGAGCAACCAGCTGCTGCCCCCAAGCCAAGCTCTACAGAGCTTCAGAAGAAGACCATATCTCTTCTTAAGGAGTATTTCCACATACTTCTTCTAGATGAAGCACAACAGTGCATTGAGGAGCTGAAGAGTCCTGATTACTACCCAGAAGTTGTTAAAGAAGCCATCAATCTTGCTCTTGATAAAGGCACCAATTCCATCGATCCTCTTTTGAGGCTGTTGGAGCATCTCTACAACAAGAATGTTTTCAAAGCGACTGACTTGGAAACTGGATGCTTGCTTTACAGTTCTCTTCTCGATGAGCTTGCTATTGACCTTCCAAAAGCTCCAGTACATTTTGGTGAAGTTATTGGGCGGCTGGTCTTGTCACATTGCCTGAGCATAGAAGTCGTTGAGGATACTCTAAAGAAAATTGAGGACAGTTTCTTTCGTGCTGCAATGTTTGAAGCTATGATGAAAACCATCAAAGCAAATCCATCAGGTCAGGCTATCTTGGGCTCGCATGTTGCTAAGATCGACGCGTGCAGCAAACTTCTATCCTCGCAATAAATATTTGTCGCAAGTTTGACTAGGCCAACTTCTACCTTATTACTGATGTCCTAACTGGGAATGTTACATTGGTTATTTGTTACTCGGTAGTTGGCAGGTTTTGCCCTTTCAGTTCGAGAAACTACAACACTGAAGTTGAGGAACAGCTTTTTGTGAGCTGTATTTTTTGCAAGGTCAGATGACTGCTAATCATATTATTGGATAATGAAGTAAAGAAAAGCTATAGATTTAGCTCTGATAACACCGTAACAATACCTCGATGGTGGTTTACGCGGCTACTCCTTGTAACAGGTACTGCTGCTTGTTGGCAAGCATACTTGTTAGCGTTGGGTACAACTGAGTTCATAATTTAGTCGAAAGTTGAGATGTGATGTAATTCTTCCAGTGTGATGTAATTCTTCCAGCCAATCTCATGACAATTTATTCGAGATTTGTTTGGTTCAATTTAGCCTGTCAATGCAGTCTATCTTCTCATCTGAGGCTGTGAGGTGGGATATGGGAATTCGTACTGTTTGCATTTCGCGCTCTTGCGTGGCATGAATCTGACGGCCTCATTGTTTCGCCTATTCCTTATTCATGAAATAAACCAAACGACATATTTGTAAACGAAAGTAGTTTGTGAATAAAGCAAATACTGAAAAATAAACTTCGATAAAAAAAACCTCAAAATTAGCTCTAAATTTAGGTTGAAAATTTAAATTTTTGCTGATAAGCATAAGCGAAAAGATGAGGCCATGAGCGACTAGGGGCAAGTGTTGTTACGGTATAATGCAGACGACAGCAGTTTTTTTCCTTTTAAGAAAAAACCAGCCTCTACATCTGGAACAGATGCGTACGGTTAATCTATGTTTGAGATGTGCAATGTCTCAATTTGCCTAGTAGAAACATATAGTTTTGTGCAATATCTCAATTCCCCTAGAATCATATAGTTTCTGTGTAGTGGATTAATGTAGTTTCAGCCTAGTAGATTCATATAGTTTCAGGATTTTAGCTTCATGGCAAACAAGACTTTCAATTTCTTATTATACACACATGAACATACATTTTGTGAGACCCTACTTTGTAATTATAAAGCTAATAAATCTCATGTCTACAGCAAATTAGGCACGTCTTAGATCCCGGATCGTAACAGGAAATTAGGCACGTCTTAGATCCCGGTTCGTCTCGACGTGTGTAAACCTTTAGGTAAAACTAGGTTTGGCCATAACTCTGGATTTTTTACAAAGTGAAAGTTTTACTTCACAAATCACAAGAGTATGGGCCGTTTTGGTTTGATACCAAAAATATACCCTACCAATTTATTGTGTGGTCTTTATGAAAGGAAAATTAGGGACATAAACCCAATGGTACCAAACATAACATATGATATCACTGACCTCTATAACTTCATTGATGGCCTAGCTGACATCAGTGCACTAGTGTGAGTAAAATAACTTTTAAAGAATTGGATCAGAATCATGCAATGTTAATTTATGTGTATAGTTTTCAAAGTAAAAAAAAAAATCAGCTACTATTTTTTTTCTGCATTTGCAGTTATGATCACTCAATTCAGGCATTTCTGCCATATGATCGACAGTGGATAAAGCAAAAGTTGTTCCAACACTTGAAGAAGCTAGCTCAGCGGTAGTGAGTGGTTTCAGTTCGATATCTCTCACCAGCAAGAAGAGATGTGGCCATGGTTGTCAGAGGTGTTACCTGTAAAACTATGAGAGTTTCACATTGTGTGCTCATATTCTGACAAAACTTAAATTTCAATGGGTTGCCTCTGGTACCCAATATATCAGTTAAACTTATCTGCTGTGTCTCTTTGTGAATAAAAGAAGGATTTGGCTGTATACTCCTTTTCAAAATATAAGACATGTTGTTTCGTTAGGATAAATATTTGACCAACAAATACTTTATTAGGATATAAGTTTTGTGACATGAATTTATTATATTAGTCTTCAAAAGTTCGTACTTATGCTTATGCTTCATTTATCGCATAAATGATGTCCGAGTAGAGCGATTGTTATTCAAACCTTACCCTAACGGAACAAAATACGTCATATATTTTTGAAATGGAGGGAGTTTTGCTTTTATCTGTCCGTTGCCTTATTGCTCTTGTTCAAACATAGCAGTAGTTCCTTTTGTGCCTGTCATGGTTTACGATTGTATTTCCCACGTCCACACAACTTGACCTAATGTATTATATTTCAAAAATGAATGTTGATTCAAATTGTGGTGCGCCTGTCTAATCTCTCTATTCTACGAATCCTTTGCTCAAGATTTACACCGCGTTTTTTTACACGGATTTACATCGTGTTTGCTCCAATACTACCTACCATAAGCACAGAATAAATATATACATAGACAGGCTGATACGGGATGGAATGCTCATAACTTAGCGCAGAAGTGCATCTGCACCAATTTCACAGTGTGATATAATTCCATTGTTCATTAAAATGTAAACATTTATTTGGTGACAAATGCCTATGACAGGGAAGTCATAACTGATATTTGCAAAGATAAATCCGATTGTTGGCACAAGCACAACCTAGATATCCAGGCGTTACAGTGACTAAAAGACTTATTAAGTGTGAGCATGCAAGTACAATTGATGAGGAAAAAAAAAATCCCGGCAATAACAACAGGACACGCGGCCATCTACTTGTATGAATCCATAGTTCATGGAGGCATCTTCAAAATGAAGACATCTGATATCAGATCAAACAAAACCAATTGAAGCCGGAATTTTTTTTTGCCGCTTCAGTTCGGCAGAATTGGCTATGGCGTCGTCAGTGCTACTTCAAGATTTTCAAACCAGAATCAGTGCCTGACTGGCAGCTGATCACTGCCAACGGACAAAGCCTTAACCACGATGCCTACCAGTTGGATGAACACCCCCCCTAACCCCAAAACTAGCCTTGACCCCAATCTCAATTGTTGGTGATGGAACAAAGCCATGGGATTTCATCATTTTGAAATATTTATTGGCTTCTTCCGTGAAACCCCCTTCGAGAAGGCCTGCTATAATCCTCTCAAAATGATAAGCCTTCAATAATTTCTTCTTCTCCTCTAAAATCTTGAGGGATTTGCGGGTTCTCTCTTCCTGTTGTGACTTTGCGTACATATCAGCAAGGAAAACATGCATTTCAAGGGGTTCCTCTCCAGCCTTTCTAATCTTCTGCACAACTTGTTCAGCCTCCTGCACTAGCTGCAACCTAGACAACCAATCCAGCAAGACAAGGTTTGTTTTAACTCCATGTTTAAGTCCATCCTTCTCTAACTTCAACAGGAAGCTCAGAGCATGGTCCAGTTGGTTCTTCATCATGTAGGCAACCATCATACCAGCAACGCAACGATCATCTGGTTCATGTCCAGAACTCCTCATCTGCTCAAACAGGGTATATGCTTGGCCAACGTGACCACCCCGTCCATATGCTTCTATAAGTGACGTGTATAACTCTGGCGTGAGCTGGAATCCAGCAAGTAACATCGATGTTTTCACCCTTTCGGCTCCATCTATCATGCCACGCTGAGCAAATGCCAGGATTACATCCATGAATAGTTCCTTTGTGGGTTTGATCGATCTCTCCATTTCACGTAACAAATTTTCTGCTTGTTTTGGTTCTCCAGACTTAAGATGAGCTCTGATCATTGACGTGAAAAGCTTCATATCTGGTGGGAAGCCTTCCCCCTTAAGGAATTGAAATGCCTGATTGGCTTGTTCAAGATTCCCCACCTTGCAATACATGTGGACTAAAGTGATGGATGTGACGACATCAGGTGCAATACCATTCTCTTTCATTTTACCTAGAATCCTTTCTGCGTCTTCCACATGATTTGCTTTAGAGTGAAGATCGATTAACTTAGAGTAATCACGAATGGTTGCACCAAAGGATTCATCAGCCAGCAGAATTTCAGCAACCTGTAAATTACAACACAGCATACATGTGAAACTACAAAAGAGATTTCAATGTAAGTGGATGGCTGAAGGCTTTCTAAACTCAGTGGCAGTTGGCCAACTTTACAAAATGCAAAGTACTCCCACAATTTAAAAATAATGGATTTAAATGCCAATTGTCCACAAATTGAAGTTTCATTTCCATGTGAACTAGCCTGACCACGTTAAATACAGCTGAAATAGTCATAGGTTACAGAAAAAAGTTGGTGCAGAACAACTATCTCAATCATGGGAAAGCTGGACATGTAATAGCAGTCTATCTGATTATGCTAGTAGCTAAAACTTAGGATTTCAATGGGAGACGAATGCAACATTTGCACTATTCCTAAATAGGCAACAATCATGAACAAATATCAGATAACACATCTTATTGTTTAAAATCTTCAACAAAACGCTGAACAAAATTAGTGGTCAGAAGATGCATTTTGGAGAGGGTGAAAGTGAGCTATATCTGGTACAGAAGGACTATTACATATATTGATGGTTCCTTTATTGTCAAATACTATAAGTCAACAAGTAATGCGATGCAAATGACACAGTTCATACTGGTCAACCTAAGAAAGCATAATCAGGCCATTTTAGTGCAGCAGCAAAAGCACCTAAAAAAGCACACTTCAAACTGATCAAACCAAGAAATCACATAATCAGGGTATTTTAGCGGTTAGCGCAGCAGCAAAAGCACCTAAAACTAGAAGATGTGCCACGAAAGAACAAGGAATTTTACAACCTGAAAGTAATCTACTTGACTAGCATGACATACATAAGGCACAATAGTAGAGCCTTCAAGTAAAGGATATATCACCTTGAGATACAACTCAACATTGCGGGCTTTAACGCGCTCGAGCAGCGCCATCCAGTCGGCACGTTTCGGCAGCAGCTCCTCCTTCCACTCTTCCATGGCAGGCGCCGGGTCTCCTTTCCTTGCATCGACCGCCATCAGCTTCTCCTCAGCCTTCTTTGCCTTCCCTTCTATTGGCTTGGCCTCCTGTGGCACGAAATGCGCTTCAGCCTCGGCCGCCCGCTCCACAACCTCACCCCACGTTGGGTCCGACAAGTCCAACCCATGTATCTTGAACTTGATCTCCCCCTTCCTCTGCGGCAAGGCTGCGAGCCTGGGCGGTGGGAGCGCGACAGGTTCAAAAGTTCGTACTTATGCTTATGCTTCATTTATCGCATAAATGATGTCCGAGTAGAGCGATTGTTATTCAAACCTTACCCTAACGGAACAAAATACGTCATATATTTTTGAAATGGAGGGAGTTTTGCTTTTATCTGTCCGTTGCCTTATTGCTCTTGTTCAAACATAGCAGTAGTTCCTTTTGTGCCTGTCATGGTTTACGATTGTATTTCCCACGTCCACACAACTTGACCTAATGTATTATATTTCAAAAATGAATGTTGATTCAAAGTGTGGTGCGCCTGTCTAATCTCTCTATTCTACGAATCCTTTGCTCAAGATTTACACCGCGTTTTTTTACACGGATTTACATCGTGTTTGCTCCAATACTACCTACCATAAGCACAGAATAAATATATACATAGACAGGCTGATACGGGATGGAATGCTCATAACTTAGCGCATTAGTGCATCTGCACCAATTTCACAGTGTGATATAATTCCATTGTTCATTAAAATGTAAACATTTATTTGGTGACAAATGCCTATGACAGGGAAGTCATAACTGATATTTGCAAAGATAAATCCGATTGTTGGCACAAGCACAACCTTGATATCCAGGCGTTACAGTGACTAAAAGACTTATTAAGTGTGAGCATGCAAGTACAATTGATGAGGAAAAAAAAAATCCCGGCAATAACAACAGGACACGCGGCCATCTACTTGTATGAATCCATAGTTCATGGAGGCATCTTCAAAATGAAGACATCTGATATCAGATCAAACAAAACCAATTGAAGCCGGAAATTTTTTTTGCCGCTTCAGTTCGGCAGAATTGGCTATGGCGTCGTCAGTGCTACTTCAAGATTTTCAAACCAGAATCAGTGCCTGACTGGCAGCTGATCACTGCCAACGGACAAAGCCTTAACCACGATGCCTACCAGTTGGATGAACACCCCCCCTAACCCCAAAACTAGCCTTGACCCCAATCTCAATTGTTGGTGATGGAACAAAGCCATGGGATTTCATCATTTTGAAATATTTATTGGCTTCTTCCGTGAAACCCCCTTCGAGAAGGCCTGCTATAATCCTCTCAAAATGATAAGCCTTCAATAATTTCTTCTTCTCCTCTAAAATCTTGAGGGATTTGCGGGTTCTCTCTTCCTGTTGTGACTTGGCGTACATATCAGCAAGGAAAACATGCATTTCAAGGGGTTCCTCTCCAGCCTTTCTAATCTTCTGCACAACTTGTTCAGCCTCCTGCACTAGCTGCAACCTAGACAACCAATCCAGCAAGACAAGGTTTGTTTTAACTCCATGTTTAAGTCCATCCTTCTCTAACTTCAACAGGAAGCTCAGAGCATGGTCCAGTTGGTTCTTCATCATGTAGGCAACCATCATACCAGCAACGCAACGATCATCTGGTTCATGTCCAGAACTCCTCATCTGCTCAAACAGGGTATATGCTTGGCCAACGTGACCACCCCGTCCATATGCTTCTATAAGTGATGTGTATAACTCTGGCGTGAGCTGGAATCCAGCAAGTAACATCGATGTTTTCACCCTTTCGGCTCCATCTATCATGCCACGCTGAGCAAATGCCAGGATTACATCCATGAATAGTTCCTTTGTGGGTTTGATCGATCTCTCCATTTCACGTAACAAATTTTCTGCTTGTTTTGGTTCTCCAGACTTAAGATGAGCTCTGATCATTGACGTGAAAAGCTTCATATCTGGTGGGAAGCCTTCCCCCTTAAGGAATTGAAATGCCTGATTGGCTTGTTCAAGATTCCCCACCTTGCAATACATGTGGACTAAAGTGATGGATGTGACGACATCAGGTGCAATACCATTCTCTTTCATTTTACCTAGAATCCTTTCTGCGTCTTCCACATGATTTGCTTTAGAGTGAAGATCGATTAACTTAGAGTAATCACGAATGGTTGCACCAAAGGATTCATCAGCCAGCAGAATTTCAGCAACCTGTAAATTACAACACAGCATATGTGAAACTACAAAAGAGATTTCAATGTAAGTGGATGGCTGAAGGCTTTCTAAACTCAGTGGCAGTTGGCCAACTTTACAAAATGCAAGGTACTCCCTCAATTTAAAAATAATGGATTTAAATGCCAATTGTCCACAAATTGAAGTTTCATTTCCATGTGAACTAGCCTGACCACGTTAAATACAGCTGAAATAGTCATAGGTTACAGAAAAAAGTTGGTGCAGAACAACTATCTCAATCATGGGAAAGCTGGACAGTAATAGCAGTCTATCTGATTATGCTAGTAGCTAAAACTTAGGATTTCAATGGGAGACGAATGCAACATTTGCACTATTCCTAAATAGGCAACAATCATGAACAAATATCAGATAACACATCTTATTGTTTAAAATCTTCAACAAAACGCTGAACAAAATTAGTGGTCAGAAGATGCATTTTGGAGAGGGTGAAAGTGAGCTATATCTGGTACAGAAGGACTATTACATATATTGATGGTTCCCTTTATGTGTCCAAATACTGGGAATAACAGTAACAGTAAGCGATGCAAATTGGACACCGTTCATACTGGTCAACCTAAGAAAGCATAATCAGGCCATTTTGTGCAGCAGCAAAAGCACCTAAAAAACACTTTCAAACTGATCAAACCAAGAAATCACATATCATAGGTAATTTTTATGCGGTTAGTGCGCGAGCAGCAAGCACCTAAAACTAGAAGATGTGCACACGAAAGAACAAGAAAAGGAATTTTACAACCTGAAAGTAATCTACTTGACTAGCATGACATACATAAGGCACAATAGTAGAGCCTTCAAGTAAAGGATATATCACCTTGAGATACAACTCAACATTGCGGGCTTTAACGCGCTCGGAGCAGCGCCATCCAGTCGGCACGTTTCGGCAGCAGCTCCTCCTTCCACTCTTCCATGGCAGGCGCCGGGTCTCCTTCCTTGCATCGACCGCCATCAGCTTCTCCTCAGCCTTCTTTGCCTTCCCTTCTATTGGCTTGCCTCCTGTGGCACGAAATGCGCTTCAGCCTCGGCCGCCCGCTCCACAACCTCACCCCACGTTGGGTCCGACAAGTCCAACCCATGTATCTTGAACTTGATCTCCCCCTTCCTTCTGCGGCAAGGCTGCGAGCCTGGGCGGTGGGAGCGCGACAGGGTTAGCGGCCGCCTCGGCCTGGGCGCGCATGTCGTCGAGGCCCCGGTAGAACTCGACCTCCTCGAGCTTCTCCCGTGCCCACTTGAAGCGGAGCTCGCGGAGCATCTCGCCGCGGATGCCGACGTCCGACGCGAACCGCGTCATCTCCTTCACCTCCTCGCAGTGGAGGTAGCCCCGGAGCTCGGCGCGGACCCGGTCGCGCTGCATCCCGTCGCGCACGGCGGCGCTGACCTCCCACACCGCCGCCCAGAGGTCGTCGCTGAGCTCGACGGCGCCGCCGTCCTCCGGCTCGACCCCGGTGAGGCGGCACAGGCGGCCTCCGCCACGAGCGGAGCATCTCGTCGAGCACCGTGGCGGGCATGGGCGGGGAACGCCGCGGCGAGGGTCGGCCGGAGCGCGGCGACGAAGCGCGCGAGGAACTCGTCGAGCAAGGGGTCGGAGGCCGCCTGCTGTTTTGCTCCGCGTCCGCGTCCGCGCCCGGGGTCAGCTCGGACTGGAGGATCCGGGAGGCGACGGGGGGCGGCGCGTGATGAGGAGGCGGTGGGGGTTCCGCGTGGAGGCGGCGGCGGAGGGCGGGAGTGGGGCGCGGGCGGCGGCGAGGGAGGGGAGGAGGCGGCGGGTGAGCTTGGAGAGGGAGATGAGGGCTCTCATGGTGGCGGCGGCGGCCGCGCCCGGTGGAGGGTGACGGCGCGGCGGTGGGCAGTGAGGCGTAAAACCCTACCAACGCAGGAGAGGGGGAGAAGAGGAAGGTGGGGAGGGGATCGTCGATCTGACGTCGATGTCTCCGATCCAACGGCTGCTCGTTCTTGCGGCGCGCTCTTGGTCTGTCAGCGATCAGCAGCCTTGATGATTCATCTTTGGGCATTGTGTATTCTGCCTTGTTTACGATTTCAATTGTGATTTTACCCCTACTTTTTAGGGTTTGTGATTTTGCCCTGTTTTTTCTGAAATGAAGCAGCCGTCTACCCCTGGTTTTGACAGAAGTTTGGGGGTCGGGAATTTCAGAATTAAACGAAGATAGAAAATGTTATTATCATTTTTGAATGACCATTCTACCCTTGGTTCAATGAAAGAACCAAATCCCAATCCCTTTCCGATTTCCACTCCAAAACCCGGCGGCAGCGGCTACGCGCGGCCAGCGCGCGCAGGGAGGAGCGGCGGCGGGGGCCAGTGCCACGGAACAGCGCGCGGCGGAGTCGGGCGCGGGCAGGGAGGCGCTCGGCGGCGGCGTCGCGCGCGCATGGAGGCGCGGCGCGGCGGCCGGTGGTTCGCGGTCAGCGCACGGCGGAGAGGAGCGGCGGCTCCGTCGGCCAGCGAGCGAGCGAGCAGCGAGCAGGTAGCTTGGCGGCGGGATGGCGCTGTTAAAGGATGTAGGCAGGCACGGCGGCGACCTTGGGCTGGAGCGCAGGCTAGGGACGCAGGGAGGCACGACTTGCTGCCGGCGGGCTGGCGCTCCTAACCTCTTGCCGGCGCAGGGACGGAGGCCTAGCGCTATTGAAAATACAGGATTAGGAGACATAATGGAGTAAATCTTGTGCATGGTGGAAATCTGCTGCAAATCCCCTGTTTTCTTTCCCATTTTCCTGTCTTGTAGCGAGAGATTTGTTTGGTGAATGGTGATTTCTTCATGTGATGAATCTTTTTGGTGATTTTGCACCCGATGCAAGTTCTTTGAAAATGCTGCAGAAATGATGTTAAATTCTTCCAAAATTTGTCAAAGTTTGGTCAAATTCGAAATATATACACATTATATCAAGAAAGGAGAGGCAAATATGTAAGGGTATACAAGTCCTTCTACTGCTAAGTTGACGCTGTTAAGTGATGCTAACAGAATAGGGGCAAAACAGAGCTTCGTTTGAAAAAAGTGAGGGCAAAATCACAAACCCTAAAAAGTTAGGGTAAAATCACAATTGCAACTCAAAGTGAGGACAAGAACACAATTGCCCCTTGATCTTTTGAGTGAACAAAAGGACACTTGGTAATTACATCTAAATGTTGTTGTTTATTGAAGGACGAATGTAAATTTGCCAAATAAAATCATATTACTCCGTCCGAAAATAAAATTATCCTTTGATATGTTGCAAATCAAGTGAGAGCAGCGCTAAAAAAAAAGAATGGCAGTAAAAGTACTAAAGGTGTGATGATGAAATTATTAGTACATGACTCAACCTAACATAGTTCAAATCTTCACGTATAAAAAAACACAAATGGGTACACTTTGAATTTGAATTTAGTAAGGTTAGAAATTTAGAATAAAGTGAGTATATTTCAACTGGTTAGATTATTTGTGATCAAACCAGCTTACCCAAGTTCGAGCCATAGACTAAACATGAATGCTCGTATTTACTGTTGAATATTTTTCATTAGTAGGTGACATACCCGTCAACATCGAGGCATTCGTGGTGACTTCGTTAATATCAAAATATACCGTTTAATCTTTCGGATGTGTTTCTAGGGGTAGGATGTTGTCGATGCCCGTAATGACTTCATCAATCTCAAGAGGATGTGCTACGAGCACCTGTGTTTGTAGCAGGTGAAGTAAAAAACCAAATTCATAACAAGCGAAGGGTCTATTCGCAAGTTTGAGATAAACGAATTCAAAATTTTCAAGTTTGAGGGTCCTCTTTGCAAAAGCAGCACGGGGAAAATTTTCACTCGCGAAAAAATAACCCCCCAAAAAAAACGTTGCGAGGCGCGGCCGCGCGGGGGCTCCCCCCTTCTTCCCCAATTCAGACCTCCATTCCCCCCCATTCCCTTCTCCCTCTTCTGCACGGCTCCACCCACCTCCAATGCCCTCCAAACCCTAGCCCATAACCCCTCCCGCCTCGCTGCCATGCCAGATCTGAGCACCGTCTGCCTCCCCCTCTCGCCGCAACCCCCCTCCACCGACGCCGCCGCCGCCGCAGGCGGGGAGCTAGTAGGCGAGCAGCCCGCCGCCGCCGCCGTCACCGCGCGGCGGCGGCGGTGTCTGCGTCGGCGGAGGCGGAGGCGGCGGGAAGCAGAAGCAGAATCCGCCTCCGGTGGCGACGGCGCGCCCGTTCTCCCGGTGGAATGCCGATGGAGCGGCCGAGTTCGCACCTTCGCGGGGCTGGCGAGGGCGCGGGCGCGGGCGCGGCCGCTGTCCCCGCGTGCCCCGCCCCGCGCCGCGGGGGCGGGAAAAAGCCGTCCTCCGCGCCGTCGCCTTCGTCCACGGTGGCGACCGCGCCGGCTCATCCATCGGGTCGGCCGTTCGAGGAGTACGTTAAGGAGTGGAAGGCGAAGAAGGCGGCGCTCGGCGTGCTGGCCGGACGCTGCGAGCTGCCTTTCCTAACCGGCGCGCCTAAGGCGGTACGCGTTTTTCTTTTGCTCGTAATGATATGCTTTGATGTAGTAACAGATGCTTGAGCTTACTTAGAACTTTTGTTTGAACAAACTGAACTGTCTCTTCGTGGGCATGACGAGTGAAATTATGACTTTAGAAGTGATCTAGTGGTTTACAGGGGCAAAATTGAGTAGATAATAATATACACCATGTGGGTGAGAAAAAATTGTAACCCTGATGCTTAGACTGGCAATACATTTTTAGATAAGTAATGCAGCAGTTTGAAAACGTATTAGAACATTTGAAGTTTTGAATGTGTTGGTTGTGTCCTTGTGTTTTGCAGATTTTATTTCCTCTAGTTCTAAATTCTTAGAAACATTAGACCACACGAGCTCGGATTTTTGTATATTTGAATTTTGAACAACCATGTATTTTAAGCATTTCCTATTATCACATTAGAATGATATGGGTAGATTGGTCATAAGACATACTTCCGTATTATTATTTATTATACCCTACAAAGTCCATAAGGACAATATTTTTTGACTGAAGGGAGTAGCACTGCAGTAGCATGCAGTATGGAGGTGAACACATAAATTTGACACTTTTGGGTCCTCCCACACTGGTGTGCGTGCAATGTCCATTAAATGTCTTGTCATCTTGATAACTTCAAATTCCATACGATTCGTGTTCTGTCAGGTGGTAATCAGAAATAATGTGGATAAAAAGTAGTAGTGCTAACACTAGATGTTCGATGGCTGACACAGAAATGCTAGAATGCATGAAGTATTTATCCGTGGGGCTATGCTTGATGTTGCTAATATACTTATGATGTGCTGAGACATGTGTTTCCGCTACGCAAATTTGTGTAATGTTCAAGCAGAAGCATTTTAAAGTTTAAAAAACCAAAAATTTAATACCGCTGTAATGATTGGTCACTTTGGTGCAAGAATCAGTCCTTTTTTGGGAGGAGTTTCCTCATGCATTTTGTTTCCCTCATTCGGACTGCTAACTGCACTCAATGCCAACAGTAGGACTGAGATATGTGTCCGATTCTGAATGTTTACGAAATGCCTGGTTGGAGTTCTGGAAACATTGTATGAGCTGACACCTAGGTTTCTATTATTGCTTGATGCTTACATCCTTACTTAATAATTATCAAACTTTTATGTGCGTCTGCCTTGTTAAAACAGCAGCTCATTAATAAACAAATGTCAAATTGATTAATGAAGGGACTGTTTCCTATGAAATTCTGTGTAAATCCTGCAGTAAAAGCAGGCTTACATCAACATCAGCACTAGTTTTTGTTATTGTTTTTTTGTTTGCTTAGCAGCTCATGCCATGTTCATCTCTGCACAGGTTGAATGTCGATTATGTTCTAAGATTATTCATCCTGGAGAAGAAATAAAGTGTTCGGTTAGTAGATGTGGAGAATTGTTCCACCTGACTTGTGCAGCAGAAGATACCGCAAATTTCATTGCTGAAAGCTTCAAATGCCCTCAACATGTAAGCTCCGATCTTATGAACTGGAGTGTGCTCTAGTATGTGCTAAGTCTCTCGTGCACATAAGGGAGCATGCAAGATTTTACTAAAGAACCACTCTAAATAAAAATCCACTGCTGAAATTTGTAGGCTTCTCTGGCCATCTTATTTAATTTCATAACATGGATAGTTGTTACTTTCATGCAATGTACAGACAGTACAGCTGTGCATTATTTATTGTTTTGAGGCCAAGGGATGCAGTATATACTATCACACCTACGGGTAATACATACTCCCACCATCCTAAAATATAGCTACTTTTAGCATTCAATAATTGTCCCAAAATATAGCTACCTTTGTACTTACTCTCTCATCTCAACCAATCACAACCATCTCTCATTTAATGTCTTCACCTACTTCCTCATCTCAACCAATCACAACCATCCCTCAGTTTATTTTACTTTTCTGCTTGATACCCATGCCCAACTCTAGATGTCATTATATTTTGGGACGGAAGGAGTATATTAATACTGAGTCAAATTCTGTGTAGTTTTAATTGTATAAATCTATCACATGTTCATGGCCAGCTGGGCAGTACAAATTTATGCAATATGTGTGGGGGAAGGAACATATATTTAAAAGTGAAGACTTAATTATGATCTTCTAACTTTGAGCTGGTCTTGTTTGTAGAACATTTTTTAAAATATCCTATTTTAGCCCTAAACATTCAATTTTGCTCTATTTTGTCCTTTTAATGGAGAAAACTTCAATCTAATGGGTCCCAAGTCACCGACCATGCATCACATATTCACATGTGTTCACACCACATGCCAAGGCATGGAAGGCTATTTTTTCAACTAAGAGCACAGGAGGTTTTTTTTTTCTTTTTCAAATGAGGTTGTAATTTAAGGTGCTGGAGAATACCTTCCAAATGTTCATGTCCTAAAACAAATCAGAGCTCACTGGTAGCTGCCCAAACAAAAGTAATTTGTGAAGTTAAAAGTAGAGTATTGGACATTTATCAATTGTCCTTCTAGAAGCTTCCCTAGAGTGTTTTGTCTGTAGCCAAGGAGAGTTGCTGCAGTCCATGGTGCTGTTATGTTATAAGCCTCTTTTCTCTCTCTCTTTTTTTTTTTTGGGTGTTATGTTTCACTTCTTGCTCTTGGATTAATAGTGATAGTCTTACTTGAACTTGCATTAATTTAATTTTATCTCCAATCAGGGCTGTATGGTCTGTAAGCAAAAGATGTTTTTTTGGCGTTGTGGACGGTGTACGGTTGCAGCACATACAAAATGTGCACCATGGCCAGTAATTCATTTAAAAGATGACCAAGGAAGTGCTATCTGTTGGAGGCATCCCTCTGATTGGCTCCTTCAAAATGAGGTCTATCCTTTTACCCTTAAGATTGACCACTTTATGTTGCTAGATGCCCCCCCAAAAAAAAATCTAGTACAATATGATATGTTCTCAAGATTCAAGAAAAAAATGGGTGTAAGATTAAAACTAAATTGTTGGAACATACTTTTTTCTCCTTGGGTGATGTTCATTTTCATTTTTTTATCTGTGCAACAAAGCTATTTTGTTTTACTGTATGCTGCATTATTTTAATATCGATGACAATTACTGCTTTGGATGGATATCAAATTGTCTTTATATATAATTATTTTCTCACTTGTGCTCAGTGAATGTAAGACATGTTTTCCAAGTTTCTTTCTTGTCGCTTTAACCTCTCTTCTGTTTTAACTCATCTTATCCTGCTTATATAATATTGTTTGATCTTGCTAGAAGTTATTTACA
This sequence comes from Oryza longistaminata, assembly GCA_009805545.1. Taxonomy (NCBI): domain Eukaryota; kingdom Viridiplantae; phylum Streptophyta; class Magnoliopsida; order Poales; family Poaceae; genus Oryza; species Oryza longistaminata. The sequence goes on along the minus strand of CM020179.1, from coordinate 27,810,460 downwards.
GTATTAGTTCTTTTTCTAGAAGTGTTAATGCTTTTTATAAATGAAAAGTCTTAATCTTCTTTTTTTCTCCATCTTATCATAACATTGCTGGTATTCGCTGGGTTCCTAGGCTAAGCAAGCTAGTGCAATCACACATGAATGCATCAAAGTCCTTTTGGTGCAGCTGTGACACTGAACTATCACGATCCTTATTCATCTTTCACTGATTCGTTTCCGGAATTGTTTTGACTTCATCTTCTCTATAATTTTTGTACTCCTTTCAACTACATGAAATGATTGTGACACTATGGTTCCGTTCTTATTAGTAAGGTTCATGTGTAGCATCATTTTTTCTATTACTTGCTTTTAACCAGAGGTTAACAAACTTGTTTCATGGTTTCAAGCCCAATGCTGATGTCTCCATTACATTCAAAATTTTATCCTAATTTGGATTGTGGGAAATTAATAAAACCATAAAAGGTTGCTGTTTAAGTTAATTCTTTTGAAGAATACTTCAAATAGTCATTTCATATGCCTTCTTGTAATATTTGTAATGTTTGAAGTGTCTGACAGGACTACTTTGTTTAATGGTGGCAGAATGCTGACTTGACGAACAGCATAGAGGTTAGTGTTTTGTATGATATAACTCCATTCTTGCTATATTCTCTTCTATATTTGTTTCAATTGCTTTTAGATAAAGCCATTGTGCACATTTCATAGCTAGTCACCTTGGAATACCTGGATGGTTCAATTATAGGCTTCTGGGCATGTTTCTCTTGTTTTTTTGGAATTCTGCTAAAGTAGTGCTCCCCCTATGTCACAAGACAAATGGTATTTTGGGATGTGAATTTTTGCTTCTTTTTTTTTTTTTACTTCGGCTGATATTTGTGCAGCTATATATAGGATGCCACATATTTTTATGTTCATTTGTAATTTTAGTACAATATACTCCTGCTCTGAAATGTTTAATGTTGGTTAGTTCATTTGAATGAACTAACGTCATACAAAAAGAAACAGAGGGAGTATTATAAAAATTTAGTTAGCGAGGCTGTAATGTAACTTGGAGACGAAAAAGATGAAAACATCAGTTAATTTATGCCAGGAGGGCTATTTGAAACTTGCTTTTACTATACACCTAAAGAACATCAGCAGTGCAATTGAAATTCATGAAGATTGGCGAGGAGCATATTTGTTATACTAATGCTATAAACCCTTGTAAAAGTATTTCAGTGTTATCTCATTCAAACAAAAAAACATTTTTTTTCTTCAGAAGATGAAGTGTGTTGCCTGTGAAATGTTTCTTCATGGCCACACTGACATGTTTGTTCTGTAGGAAGTATTTTGCCGACTACCTGTTCCATATGTTAATGAAGACTTCAAGATTGATTCAACCATCAGGGATTTCACTGCAGCTGTCTGCAAACCACCACACTTTACGTTTATCAGACGCAGTATCCTTAAGTAACAGTTATAGAATGAAGCCTTTAGCTATTACATTTTCTATAATGACCTTCGTCTTTGTCTGCCTTTCATCTCTACATATCCTATTTGTTTTCTTGATTTTTAAAAGATGTATATTTAATCAAGAAAAAACGTCCTGATTCTCGCGCGGAAGCTGGGTGCACAAACTGCAGTGCTGATTCTACGTGCAAAGATGACTGCGAATGCAGGTAAACAGTCTTACTTTGTCAATACATTTCATACAGAAGTTTTCATGAAAGCTTTAGTTTGATTCGTGCACAAATTCTTCATTGCGCTCTAAAGATGGCACCAATGTCCTCTTCTAACAAAACAGGGTGCATGTCTCAGCATGTAGCTATGTCCTCTGTTCTTTTTACCTGTATTTTTGTACATTATGTATGCTGGGAATTTAATGCCAAATTTATCAATATCATTATCATATAATGAACTAGTCTTAAAATGTTGACCATGCATTCAAGGACTAGTAAGACTGGATACCATTTTTCCAATTTGTTTTAATCAAATGTAGCCTGACATTTGTTTCTTCAAAATATCATTACGTTACGTATGTGTGAAGGTTGCCGTTGTTGTTTTCCTATATAAATCTTTATCTGCTTTTGATAGCTGTACTGCTGTAGCTAATGCTACTGTAGCTGAGGGTGCTTTAGCATCTTTTTTGCCACTCATTTCAACCACTCTCTTCTGCCATCCAAAAATTGCCACTCTCTCGTTACCACTCTTCTGTTGCCTTTTTACATGTTTCTCTGAGTTCTAATTTTTTCCTGCACTTTATCAGGGGCCTTTACATGAGTTGTTCCAAGAATTGCCACTGCTCAGATATGTGTACGAACAAGCCATTCCGCAAGGATAAAAAAATAAAAGCTGTCAAGGTAATTATGTCCTGCAATTTTTTTTCTTGATTTCGTTAAGGACATCAATTACCATTACATTCTTCCTTACCTGTGTAACTCTTTCGGCATACATATAAAGTTGCATGCTGTGATATTATCTGCCGTAACTTTTCAAATTTGTCAAGTTCCTCATTTGTCTAAGAGCCTGTGCTTTTAGCTACAAGTTGTATCATCATGGAACAACTAACTTACTGATTACATTATTTGAATTTTACCTAAACTTGGAACTGAGCTTCAAACGTTGATGATATCTAATAACAGAAGTATTGTGCCAACGACTCAAAAGTATTCAAGTCCACAAACCTCCTTTGTATTGTTCTTTAATGTAAAATGGCATATGGCTATGATAGTGCTGTTTGAAGTTGTCATGCCATCAAATGTAGATTACTTTCACCTTCTGTTGACACCTCCGGGCACCATCATTCTTCATTTGTTAGGGAGAATAAGTCTGTAACTGCAGCAACTACTTTTCTGTACAGACAAAACGTTGTGGATGGGGTGCTATTTCATTGGAGCCATTGGAAAAAGGTGATTTTATAATTGAGTATGTTGGTGAAGGTACAAGTTACTCTACCATTTAAACTTATATTATACAAATTAGCATATTCTTTAGTAAACTGTATGCATGTCATTGTGGAGTCACATTATTCCATTACAGTACAATCCAAATTTCTTGACATGAATATTTCCTGAAGATAAATTTGAAGCAACTTATTGGTAGTTAGCATGAAAAAGCCTGTTTAGTCATTGCATCTGTTTAACAGAAAAGGTACCTCAGCTTTAGATGAAAACTTATTATATTAATCTGAAAATTGGATAACGAGTGTACATTTTGTTCCCACTCTATTTTATAACATAACATAGCTACGAAGCCTACAATTATGAACAATGGCAGTTCTTGTTGCCACTTATTCTTGTGACCTTAGCTCTTTGTGGTTTTTATTTTATTACTCCCTTTGTCCTAATATGTAGCTATTTCTAGCAGTCAAAGTGCATCCTAAAATGTAGCTATTTCTCTACCTACCTTTTCATCTCAACCCATCATAACCATTCTCCATTTAATTTCTTCACCTACTTCCTCTGCTCAACCAATTGCAACCTTTCCCCATTTAATTCAACCTACTTCTCAAGAAATGCTTCCATTTTGGGACAGAGTATGTCTCCTTCACTGTTTTTTAGTTGAGTTTTATGGCGCTGTGGGATAGCATCGTATTATATCTTTCTGGGTTTGATTCAAAGGCTCTTAGCTATTCTCTGTATAACTAATTACAACAACTTAATGCTATGCTCATCTGTTCTTTTCAAATGCTTTTCTAATGTGTTTTAAACATTATTCCAGTCATCAATGATGCAACATGTGAACAAAGGCTTTGGGACATGAAACGGCGAGGTGATAAAAATTTCTACATGTGTGAAATCAGCAAAGATTTTACAATAGATGCAACATTTAAAGGAAACACGTCACGTTTTCTGAACCACAGTTGTGATCCCAACTGTAAATTAGAAAAATGGTAATGCCATCTTTTTGGAACAGAAAAGCTCTGTACTCGGTGTTTGTGAACAGTATGAAATGATTAATGTTCCTGATTGTCTATGTGGCTTGTCCAGGCAAGTTGATGGTGAGACAAGAGTTGGTGTTTTCGCCTCTCGTTCCATCCAAGTTGGAGAACACTTAACTTATGACTACAGGTATGTGCAAACAATAGTTTTTCAAACTATATTTTTAAGGATCCTAAGTATTCTTACTGAAAAAGGTATAATGAATACATTCTTTTGATATGGAGATATAGTTCCTGCATAGAGAAACTGCTTTCCTGCAATCAGCTATGGTTAACCATGATTTGAAATATATGCATATCTAGTGGAGTATATGTACATATGTAAATTCTAGTGTGGGAACTAGAACCTTTGTACTATTATTGTGTGGCATGTAGCTTTTACATCCACATTATGGGCTCTGTGAATGACTCGGCAAGAAAGAGAGAAAATTTACCTCATTTTTTGCACGCATGCTTCCCAAACTAATAAACGGTGCTTTTTTGGTGCAAAGAACATATATACGAAAGTTACTTTTAAAACCATATTAATCCATTTTCAAGTTTAAATAATTAATACTCAATTAGTTATATGCTAATGGCTCACCTCATTTTGAATATCTTCTCCTTCTCTTTTCTCCTCCACTCAAACGTTGTTCACTTGCTTCCCACTTCCTCTTCTAGATGGTGAATTTCCAAATCATGCTTCGGTAGCAGAAACACCACGATTTTTTTCTGTTATTTTCTTATGAAACCAATTAGCATTTGTATTAGATTAAAATACCGTTATTATGTGGGAGCGTTGAAACGGTGACTATTCTCCCAGCCCACACGAAGAAAGATTTTTTTTTCTTCCAGGAGTCTTGTGAATAATAATGATTTTCTATGAGCAACAGTAACAATAGTTCACGTTCCTTTTCAGGTTTGTGCATTTCGGGGAGAAGGTTAAATGCTATTGCGGGGCACAAAATTGTCAAGGTTACCTGGGCAACCAAATAAAGAATCCTACGCAGCGTGCTCTCGCAATTGCAGCATTGGAGAACGAGTGGCTTGAATCTTTGAAGATACAACAGGACACCTCTGCTTCAAGACACAAACCGATGACACATTTGTTACCCTGGACCAACTGTATAGAGGTACCATTTAACTTGAGAAGCAAACGGAAAATAAACCGGATATGCTGGGGATGCAAAAGGAGGAGATCAGCCGTTGCCGTTACATCTCCAACAAGCATACAAGCGTCAGTTACTGAAGCTGCTGCTGCTGCTGCTGCATCCCTGCCCGCTTTGCCATGAAGTGGCAATAGCTGAAGTCGCTTCTCATCTGTATAATATAGGATGACACATTTCTCACATGAAATTGATTTTTGAACGACGATTCTTTTGCATTGCTCCTCCCCACCACCACCAAAACTCCCTGTTGTAATTTGTTACAATATTCATTTGATTACATAGTTTGTTTAATTTACAGTTGTTCGGTGAGAATACTCGACTATCTCATGTAATCAATGTTGTGCTCCAACTCTCGATTGCCTCAGCCCTCAAGTTGAGGCGAGTACATGAGGGCTATTATTGTCTTAGAGAATCTTATACTATTATTTTGACACATTCCTTCTGGCTAGTGACAAAATATCAGAAACACGGAGAAGGCACTGGTACAGAAGAGTATCAGATTTCAACATTCATTCACTCAACATTTCTAGATTGACACTGAAGCATTTCTTCGTGGAAAGTAACTGCATTTGCAATAGATCAAATCAACAAAGCAGGGGTACCTGTCTCAGTCCCTGTTGCAGAACCACTTGGGTCACTGATAGGTGCAGAACAGAAGTCATATTTGCCAATTGACGTAGTGTTCGTACACAGAATCAAATCAGCGTACAAAGTGCTCAATTCATTGCCTGATAGCTACAAATGCAGTCTCAGTCGACTCGAATCAGATTCCCATGCAAATCCAATACGCAAGATGTTTTGACGGTCCAATAGACATGCCAAGAAGTACCTATCACCCATCACACAAGGGAAGAAAAACAAGCATCTTGACAAAGAAATACTCCCTCCGTCTCAAAAAAAGACAAACTCTGGTTTCCGTGTCTAATTTTTGACCGTCCGTCTTATTTAAAAAAATTATGAAAAAATTTAAAAAGGCAAGTCACGCACAAAGTATTAATCATGTTTTATCATCTAACAACAATAAAAATACGAATTATAAAAAAATTTCATATAAGACGGACAGTCAAAATTGGACACGTAAACCCAGGGTTTGCCTTTTTTTGGGACGGAGGGAGTAAGGGTTAATTGCCGCTCCCACCATCACCAGAATACTACCACACAACCGGAACAAACAAAGGGAGTGACAATGCCGACATTATTATAAAATGACTTATATTATATTCCCAACATTAAAGTTTGATATTCGGATACATTTTGCTCACTGTGGCAGACAAAGCAGACCACCTAGAGCCTTTTTATTCAGAATATATGCAAGATAATAAAGAACATTGGTCATAGCATATAGTAGTACTATATGCAGTCTGGCTGGCTGCTTCACAAAGTAACAGAGTGATCGCTATTGGAGTTTTGAGTATTCTTTAATCTTCAGTGCGCTTCCCTCATCAGCAGCTCCTCATCTTCTTACCCTCTGTGCCATCTATCTCCTCGACAGCATCGTCTTCCCAGTAGAGAGCCTCCATTTTGCCAGTTTTCTCCGTGTTTTCATCAGCAAAGCAATGCAGAACAGATCGTGGCGACCCGGTGGCGATTTCAGCAGTAGCAGTGAAGCTCTGGTAAATGAGCAAACCCCCAGAAGGCAGCTCCTGCTCAACCATGTTGCTGCAAGAATAGGCCCCGACATCCAGCCCCTTGGCCCAGGTCCCTGCATGGTTGCGGCCACCGAAGATGGTAACCGCAACAGAGAACTCCGACGGGCCAAAGCATCTCAACACCCTCTTGACAAGGTCACCATAGGCAAGGGAAGCAGGGTTGAAGCCCATGACCTCGTAGCTGGCATAGCTGAAGCCATCCTCAGGAGTCACATGAATGGTTGAGAAAGCAGGGCCGTGGACGGCATTCATGGAGTAGCCGCAGGGCTCGAAATCGAAGTCGCAGACTTCCATCTCTGGGATGATGTCAGAGATACCTGAGAGCTTGGTCATTTCCTTAGCACATGTTGTGTGTCCATCAGCAGAAGTCTTGAAGAAGACAGAAGCTTTCTTCTTGTCCAGCCCAGTCATGCACATCTCAAGAGTGACCACAGGTTGCTCCGGGTGCTGGGTGGCATAGTAGACATGCCACTTCTGCCCTGGCTTTGCAGGATCTCCAATCACATATGCGTTGCCACCAGATTTGAGGCCTCCGAAGTAGCGGTTCAGGACTGCAACCTCCTCAGAGAAGTTCTTGTGTGGAGAGGGCTGTGCTTCAGGAAAAATGAATGTCCCACGAGAGTACTTCACAGCTTCAAGTGGCAGAGATAGCTCTTCAGCAAGCTCAAGAATCCTTGGAATGGCGAGCAGGAGCTTGGTAGTCCCACAGGTCTTGATCACAATCTTGTATGGGTACACAAAGAGGCTCGATTCAGAAAGGACATACGAGTCGAAGACCTCATTGGAGAGCTCAGACACAATGGTGCACCTCGCCAGATCAAGAACAGAGTCAATCTGAGCACGTGACAGTGCACGCAATCCCCTGCCATTGGGGTCAGCAAAGACAGGCGCCTCGGAGAAAGTGATCTCAAGGCGTTTCTCATATCCCTCAAACCCGATCGCCGAGACCGGTGGAGAGTCAGCAACTGACAGGACTGCCATTGTTTTGAAGGACGATGCCAGAGATGAGGAAGAAAGGAAGCAGGACTGATGACCTTCCCGGTCACTGGGAAGCAGCTAGCCAGAGAGATGTAAGAAAGCTCAAAACGAGAATTCAGAGGAGTAACTAAACTACTAGGTCAAGGTAGCCAAGGGGGCTATCAAGAGGGCTTCCTCGCGCACTGCAAGAGATGAAAACAATTAACATTGTGAGCAACCAATCAACCGCCAATTAGAGAAACAAACTAGTGTTCAGTTGATTCGATACATACGTTGGAGTAAGCAGCAGAGCGGAACTTCTTGATGCCGCCGGCAGGTCGGAGGTCCTCAATGCTGTAGCCGAGGGGAGCTTCGTACATCAGGGAGGAACGACTACTGCTAGACTTCTTTTTGCCACCCTTGGACTCCATTAGTGCATTAATTTGTTGACTGCAGAGAAGAATTAAAAGGATCGATGAGAATCTGCAAGACTAGGCACTGAACAGATTGTCTGATCGTCAAAGTTTCAATTACTTAAAGAGATACATTCATGTTTCATCAACCTTATGAACTGGAGGGAAATTTCAGTAATTCGTTCTGACTATGACTATTATTTGCAAAAGCATAAGAAATTTCACTCAAATAGCAGATTGTCTCGTCATCAAAATCTTCGTTGCTTTTGAGAGACATTCATATTTATCAACCATATGAACTACACAAAAAAATCATCAATTCTTTTGGACTATTATTTGCATAAGCATAAGAAAATTCAGACTCGAATCATAACCAAAGTCTTAATTCCTTTACATTCATGTTTCATCAGACATATGAACTGGAGAGGGACAATTATTTGCATATAACAAAAAATTCAGACTCAAATGAAGAATATTTCAATCAGCCACCTGTGGCTAACAGAAGAGATGAGATCGAAAGTTTCGGCTAAGTTTCGACATACGGATCTATTACGATATAGATAACTTAAAATACACCGAGCACAAGGGGATCTACTCAGCAAAAATTTATAAACAGAATCACACGATATAGATCAGAAAAGAAAATTATGAATTCAGAATTACCATTCACAAGATATTTTGACGCCAATAAAGGAAAATACTATTCCTACCATTCGTACCGAAAACAACTACTTTCATAGATCATCTAACATACTAGATCAAACAAACAAACGAAGTACTAGACAACATCAAGAACAGGTCGCGCGAGATCTTACAATTCAACAAAGCAAAATGCCTTTCCTACCACCCGTACCGAAAACTACTCCACAGATAATCTAAAAGACTATATAGATCAAACACAAAACAAACGAAGTAACTAGACAGAAGAACACCAAGAAGACCAAACAGGTCGCGCGAGATCTTACAATTCAACAAAGCAAAATGCCTTTCCTACCACCCGTACCGAAAACTACTCCACAGATAATCTAAAAGACTATATAGATCAAACACAAAACAAACGAAGTAACTAGACAGAAGAACACCAAGAAGACCAAACAGGTCGCGCGAGATCTTACAATTCAACAAAGCAAAATGCCTTTCCTACCACCCGTACCGAAAACTACTCCACAGATAATCTAAAAGACTATATAGATCAAACACAAAACAAACGAAGTAACTAGACAGAAGAACACCAAGAAGACCAAACAGGTCGCGCGAGATCTTACAATTCAACAAAGCAAAATGCCTTTCCTACCACCCGTACCGAAAACTACTCCACAGATAATCTAAAAGACTATATAGATCAAACACAAAACAAACGAAGTAACTAGACAGAAGAACACCAAGAAGACCAAACAGGTCGCGCGAGATCTTACAATTCAACAAAGCAAAATGCCTTTCCTACCACCCGTACCGAAAACTACTCCACAGATAATCTAAAAGACTATATAGATCAAACACAAAACAAACGAAGTAACTAGACAGAAGAACACCAAGAAGACCAAACAGGTCGCGCGAGATCTTACAATTCAACAAAGCAAAATGACGTGCTTATCTTTTTTTAGAGAGAGAGAGCGGGGGGAGAGTATTTTTTGTTAGAGGCTATATGACGTGCTTATCTTCGTCCATATCTTTTTTATGGTGCTGCTGCGTCATTTGAAGAAAAAAAAAATCATGCCTTTCCTTTCTTTTTATTTAATTTATATCGATTCGAGTCATCGAAGAAAAAGACGAAAAAGCAAGTTTCCTGGAACGACCCAGCTTTCGGCCGCTCCCGAAACTTGCGTTGCACGGATCATGCCGTCAGTAAGTAACGGAGGCGTTAGGTAACATCGGCTCCGCTTGACACCGTGAACACGTTTTCTAAACTGTTAAATGGAATCATTTCTATCTAAATTTTCTATAATAAAGTGGCTTTACAAAATCATATTAACTTATTTGAATTTTCTATTTTTATTAATATTTAATTAATCATGTGCTAATTAGTCATCAGTTCAAAACTATGGTTTGAAACCGAACGAGACCTAACAAGGAATAAGTTCATTTTGAGCTTTTTTGGCACAGCTCCAGCTATGTCCATCTCTCCTGGAGCTAAAGCTCAGTTAAACAGTTTCAGCTCCACCTAAAATGGTAGTGTAACTGAAGTGGAGCTGGGTGGAGCGCTATCACAAAATGAACTAGAGAGATGGAGCAGGGTTTAGGCTGCTCCACAACTCCACAGCAAACTTAACTCCTTAGGCTAAATTTAGAAATTGGAGTTTTGCCAAACAGGCCCTTTAGGTCCCTTATGTTGACATTGTAAACCACAATACCAAAAGTTTTGACCCCCCCCTCCCAACTTGTAAAACCGGTTAAATTAGGCCCTTCGACGGTATAGATGGCTGGTTTCACTGATATGACAAGTTGACACAATCCACTTACGCTGACTAGGCATTTGCATGGGAAAAAAAACAAAAATGATCCCACATATCATGCTCACTCTTCTCTCGTCCTCTCCCCCCACCCCCAATTTTCTCCCCATCTACTTGAAGCAAGCAAGTTTTAAGCAGTTTACAGGTTTTGTTATAGCTTGTAGGCTTCACCAACACCGCACACGACGGGTGTCATGGTCAGTTTGGTCCCGACGACGACACGCATGATCAAGGGGATGCCGACGCAGGCCGTAGTGGCAGCGCAAGCGGCCAAACCCAGACACGTCACGGGGGTGGGGGGAGAAGGTGGAGGTGGATGCGTTGTGATCGGCGAAAAGGGGATGTAGCACGACGGTAGACTGCGGGGTGGCATGGCCGAGGATGACGAGGACGCATCCGTTCTCACGGGAATAGGAGGAGTGCATCATGGCACGACGCGGAAGTCGTAGGCAATTTGGTTCTAGAGTATGGCGGTCTGCCATGCTTTGCGTGGTAGTAGGCTCGCGCTGTTCCTGCCATGGACTCCCTCATCGCGAGCAGATAGAAAGAAGAGTTTGTGTGTCGTTATTGAGGCAGCGACCGCGATACCAGCATCCAGGCTCGATTGGCTTGGCGGCGAGCGGCGTGATCCTTCTAGCTGCCGCTTGCCAGAGATGGAGAGAAAAAGGCGAGAGAGGAGGGGGAAGAGTGAGAATAACATGTGGGGCTCATTTTTTCCTCATGTAAGCGTTTAGTTAGCACAAGTGGGTCGGGTCGACCTACCACATCATCAAAACCATCCATCTATACCGCTGGAGGAACTAATTCAACCCGGTTTTGTAAGTTGGGTGGTCTAGATTTCTGATATTGCGGTTAAAGAATGTGATTTAAACTCGACATTAAGATGAGGGGCATAAGTGAACTTATTCCGCCTAACAAGTCCAATGGCATATCAAGCCCACCAACACACGTATCCAAGAAAAAAGCCCACCAACATAGCGGGATGGACCATCGCTCCTTCTGGGCTTATTGGGCTATACCCAATGGGCTCTTCTGGTCTGTAAGCCCATCAGCTACAAGAATCCAACCCCCCACAGGCCTAAAGCCATGGAGGCTGGCCGCGGCCCACGCCAGTTTCGCCCCACCAAGCACCGCCACGGCCGCGGCCGCGGCCGCCTCCTCGGCGTCCCTCCGTTGCGCCGCGCGACGCCGGCGGGTAGCCGGGCGCCCCGCCTCCCCGGAGACGATGGCAGAGGTGCGTACGCGATCCTTTCTAGAAGTTTCCGTTCCATCTGTGGAATCCCACACCGCCCGCTCCATCCCATTTGGTACCCGCCGGCTCGCCGCCATTGTTGCCCCTAACTAAATCCGAGAACCGGGGGGATCATTCTGGAAGTCTTGGTCCTGCGTTGTCAGGGGTTAGCAGCGACGCGGAGGCTGCGAAGAGGGGGATGATTATTGCAGGAGGGTGTGGTCGTGTGCGGTTTATCGATCTGCGGCGGTAAGTAGGTTAAATTTAGTACTAGTAGGAAATTGGATTGCCTCATCCTGTGGTTGCGTCATTGCCCCCTGGGAGGCTGGGAATTTTGCGCCTATCTCTCATTTTACACTCAAGTGCCTGCGCACAAATCTTGTCAGGGAAAAGCTATAGTAAAATTCCATGTCGTTGGGTGCAAGGAAGAAGCAATAATCTATTTAGATTGATATGGCAGTGAAGCTTCTGATCTAGTTTATTAACTATAGTGTAATCTCTCTATGAATGGGTCTAAGTTGGAAGGTTTCAGTTGAAAATTGAAATATTCAAGTTGAAAGTTTTGAAGTTTGTGCTAGAAGCTCTTTTTAGATACGGAAATCCATCGGTTGGCTAAATTAGTGAATATTCTGCTTCCTAAGTTGAAATAGGGATATTTAATAGTTTGAATGCTCAGTTTAAAGTGTTAAGGTTTGTTTTGCAAGCTCAGCTTTCTAGCTGAAAGTTTCACATGTTATATAGCCTTACAGGTATTCTTTCAGTTCTTTAGAAATTTTCACTAGTTGGTAATAGTTCTCTTTTGGTATTGACATAATGGAACAATGATAATTCCTTCAGTAAGTTGATTATTCTGATTCGCATTATATGTCATGGCAGTTTATTATTTAAGAGTAGTCTGAAGCTCTTGAAGTATTTCGAAATGAAATTGCAAATGCTCTATGCTTTGTTCTCTATCTGTTTTAACCTTTCAGACTGAATTGCGTTTCTTAGTGTCTTGCTTATCAGTTCAGTTTGTTCCTCTCAATGTTTCCGGTTGCAGGTAATGTCTGGTTATGGCAGTTTAGTGTCATCATGATTACTGCCTACAGTGCACTTCAATATTTACCACTGCATGTTTTTCCTAATTCACACCAGTGGAAAAATAAATTTACCTATGATAAATTGATTAGTGAACTGAAATCTGGTGTCTATTTTTTAGTGTGGTTAATTTGATAGGCCTATCCTAATACATTGCGCCTATGTCTTTTTAATGAACAGGAATCTGGTATCCAAGTGTGCTTAATTAAACAAACCAATCCTAATACATTGCATTGATGACCCATTTACTCTTTCTGAAACTTTACTGGCACATATAAACACTTCATTTCATTTCCCCCACTTTTTACATCACCCTTCATGACCATGTTCTCATTCATACAACACTTATTCTGTTGTATTATCTATTCTCAATATTGCTAATAAGTTCCTTCTTTTTTAAAATCTTCAGATTTAACTGAAAACAGCACCTGCTGATCTCTGCTTTCTGACAACAAACTAAAACCAGGCACTGTTTTACTGGCTATATTGAGTACCACATGTACAGTTTGCCACAGTGAGGCCTTAGCAGTTTCTCTGTGTTTCGTACTTCAACTTTTTTTATTTGAAAATAATATATGTCCTTACTTTCTTTTCTATAATGAAGTTTGTTGGCTTCAAGTGTTTTGAGTGCCAAAGGGGACGATACACTGATGCCTCTGAGAAATTTGTGAAGTACTACAGATCACTTTACCATGGAGAATGGGTGAGTACACTGCTACCACTTGCCATTTTAAACTGTTGTGGCAAACGACAACTTATTCAGCTAGTATCAGGATAATCTCTTTTTTTTCACATGCATTATTTCTGAATGCAAAACATGTCAGATATCGACTTGGGTACACAATACCAATGATAAGGCCATGTAAAACTAACAAGCATAGTTGTTTCCACTTACCAATTAACACATGACTTGATATCAGAAATTTGTTAAAAAATAATGGTGTTTCCTTCTGTTGATCTTCATGTTATTCAGTTAGTGTGATGCTTAAGAGCGGATGTATTAGTGTCTTCTCAAAACTCTTTGTTGATTAAACCTCACTGGATGAATACTTTGCTGGTGTCCTGTGGCTTAGGGCTACTTTGGTTTGCTACCATACCAAATTTTGCCCTACCAAAATTTTGTAGGGTAACAAATCAAGTACTGTTTAGTTAAAAAAAAACAAATCAAGTACTGCACTACCAAAACGTTGGGGTTTTGTTCACATATTTGTCTCTCATAGTCACATTTTGGCATCAAATCAATTCTACTCTTCTCAACTTTCCTCTACCAAAAATTTGGTAGTCCCAAACTTGCCCAAGCTTTGGGCTTTGGCACTACCAAAAATTTTAGCAGGTCCTCAAACCAAACCAGCCATTAGTTTTCTGCAATCAGCATTCATTGACCTGGCCCGGACAGTCTATTTCGAATGGAATTTTTGTTTATCATCGTCAGCTCTTTTTATCTCCTTGAAAATATTCTCCTCGGTGACTGTGTCTTTGCACCTTTAATAGTCAATGTGCGGGTATGTACTTGCACATGCGAATAGTGGCTTGAGCATGCACATCTAATAGAGGCACTTACAGTGTACACATTTACCCTCTCTTCCTTTATTATTGACCTACGCATTCCTGTCCTTTTATTTTCTTCCCCATGCACATTAAAACTATGTAATGTAATGTCATTCTCCTAGAATATTACGATTTGATCATTTGAATAAACCAAGATGCCACACATCCGTCCTCCAGATTTCTTGATTGCAGTTGATTCACTAGTACTCGCGACCTTTTTTATCCTCCAATGCATTATTGAGTTCACCCCAGAAGAAAAAATTGCTGGGCATCATCCATGCCGATAACAGTTAACACATAGAGGAAAATCAAGTTAACAACTTTGCTGCTGAGCAGTCTGCAATTAATTGGTAATCAAACAGCGGTTTGATGATGGGAGAAAAAGAAAATGTTTGAAGGCTAGTAATGAATCTTTTTGCTTTTATTCCAGAAGCTAATACGAGGTAATGGTGAAACGTTTGTTTGTGTCCATTTATAGAAACTCATTTAAACAATGTTGACATGATAAATATTGGAAAAGATTCGAACATGCTCAGGAAATTGTATTAACTTTGACCAAGTGTTTCACTTTCCAGCATGAACACTGAAATTTTTGACATGACCTGTTTTCACTTAAAAAAACATAACAGTCTAGCCTGAGAAAATCATGTTTTGTTGATCTGGTGTGCTTCTGACTGTGTTATTAAAACTGGAAGCAATATCTCTGAACTTTCAATTTGGTTTGTAAAAAAATTGACTGTTTACTGGAGGAGGTCGAGGAATGGGATGAATAAAGGTAGAAAAGGACGTGTCCCTTTCCCGGACCGCTGTAAACCTTACCCTCCCTGCATAATCAACTCGTTGATCAAGCTGCACTGTTCCATTCTGGATTTAGTGCGTCGATGCTTTTGTCCTGTGTTCTTCATAGAGTCGCTGCAAAACTGTTAGTGATGCTCTCCTTTATGTTGGCCTAATAATTGGCTACAGTTACTTCACATGTGGTTTTCTTTGGACCTCACTTTATTCGCATATTGCTGAATTGCATTTGCATTATTTCAAGCGTGCAACTGTTTCATCCTGTACTATAACCCTTTATGTCATCAAGAAGCACTGTACTGTAATTGTTGGGAATTGTAGGACAATGATTACGTATTGTCTATGAATGTAGTAGTGCACCATTGTATTCATCATGGTGAGTTTTGAAAACGAGGTTCTTGCTTGCTGTAAGTACAGATTTTCTTGAAAGAAAGAGTCGTACGTCTGCAATATATATAGACTGTGTTTAGATCCAAAGTTTAGATCCAAACTTCAGTCCTTTTCCATCACATCAATCTGTCATACACACACAATTTTTCAGTCACATCATCTCCAATGTCAACCAAAATCCAAACATTGCGCTGAACTAAACACAGCCATAGAAAGTTTACGGGTTCACTACTAGAGATGAGAAGGCTCCCGTATGCGAGAAACACCTGGTAACATGCAAAAAACACACACGGTAACAATTAGGGGCGGACCTAGGGTGGGTTCCCGGTATGCACCGGCACACCCAAAATATGCGAATTTTTTTTTGGGATGTAGTAGTATTCTTCGGTAGCTCAGCTGGTGTAAAATAATCATCATTGATTAGTTTCTTCTGTTGCAATCAACAAAGCAAAGGCACAAAGCCCATGCATAACGCCTAACCCACTTCCTTGCAAAGCCCACAAACCAAGTATCACACTCGCGTCGGTGTGGGCGTAACGTAATGTACGTGATAGGTGAGCGTAGGGTTTTCTAACACTCCTCTTTCTCAAGCGTTCGTTGGTGGCGCAGGCGAAGAGACGGAACCAAAGGTCACACGGTAGCGCTGCGACTGCGACCGGCGGCTGTGAGCCTAAGGTTGTACCGATGTTGCCTGGTGCCCACCAAAACTGCATTCTGCTGCTGTTTCCTCGCCGGTAGTTGGGAGCCAGTGACCATCGTGTTTCACCTAATACATTAGTTTCTCTCTGTTATCAGATGAGCTAGTGAGCGATCCATTTTATTCAACATTTATGTAATGTGTAATTGACCTTTTTATGCTTTCAGAAGGTGTGTCAATTCTAATATCATCAAACATCTTTGCAATATCCTATTTCACTGTTTTTGTTATAAAATATTTTCAGTGTATTCTTTATAAATTTGGACCTTGTGTGTACTTACGTATACACATATGCATGTAGGCTGCTAGAATTTGCTGGCTAGTTTTGCACGGGCACACCCAGTGTATATTTTCTGGGTCCGCCACTGGTAACAATGTTATTGAGTGTCAGTACACGGTAACAAACATACAGCGGCTTCATCGGTTTACCGTGCGCACTTCTTGGGTGTTCTATGATTTTGAGCACGAGATGGCCAGAACCATCTATATATAGTGTTTAGATAAGCAGATTTCTATATATGGTGTTTGTAATTAATAATCACTTCATGCTGTTCTCCAATTCAATGAGCTGAGAGTTATGAATTTATACAAAGAGTAAATTGCACCCGCAGTACAACAACTTGGTAGCTGGGTGCGATATAGTGCAAGAACTTAAGAATTGAACGTTCGAGTGCAATAACTTGACAAGTGGGTGCATTCTAGTACAAGAACTTAATAATTCAATATTTTGGTGCATCAACTTGCCTAAGCTGTCGAGGGAAGTCCCTCGATAGCGGGAGGTCGTGAGACCCCCCTTTCGTGAGTTCAGCCGGGGGAAGAAGCTCGCCTCTTAGAAATCACGTATCCGCCCCTAAGGCTGCTAGCTAGCTTGCACACAATCGAATTATACAGGTTCGGGCTGCTGTGGAGCGTAATACCCTACTCCTGTGTTTGGGATTATAGTTAGTGTTACAAGGATTCCTTCACTCCGGAGAGCTCTCTCGCCCTTCTTCTCCTAGAGTTCAGGTTTTCTGAGAGTCATCTCTTTTCTCGGTGGGCAAGGTTCTCCTTTTATAGTTCAAGGGGATACCACATAGGCCCAACAACCTAACTTCCTCGAGAAGTATTACCATCTTTGCATTAAATGCATGTCTTGTTCCTTAACTTGGAAGCCGCATACACGTCGCCTCGGTCGTGGGGCCTACCACACCATGCCGCCTGACACGGGGGGCGCCCATGTCATTCACCATTTAATGGGTGAAGACTTATGGGCTCCTATTACACCGGGAAATGGGAGCCTAGAGCGGGAGGACCGACTCCGGCTAGGATAAGAGGATGAGAACCTCTCACCATCATTATTTGATGGGACATGTCAGGCTGCACGCCGCCTGACACACGAGCAGCGCACAGGCGCACTACCCAGTCCCATCGGTCATTCGACCGGTCACAGACCGGTTGAGTACACTGCACGCCGCATTAAATGCGGCGCGACCGCTCGGGTCGCCATAAATGCTGATAGGTGGGCACCTGTAGGCGGACACCTAACCCACCGTACGTGGTGACCTAGAGAGGGGGTCGGGGGAGCCCGACCCCTAGTCACAGGAGGGGGCGATCGCCGCCTGACCTCGGGCCCGTTCCCCCCTCGGGGGAGGGCCACGTGGCATTGGGGGGCAGTCTCCTCCGTCCAATCTCTGGGAAAGAGTGGCCGCCACCCTACCTCGGGCCTGACCACCCTCGGGGGAGGGCCACATGGCGTTGGGGGGCAGCCTCCTCCAACTAGTCTTTGGGAAGGAGTGGCCGCCACCCCACCTCGGGCCTCACTCCCCTCGGGGGAGGGCTATGTGGAATTGGGAGGCAGCCTCCTCCCTCTAAACACGATACCCCCGGGCCCATATCACTGACATAAGCATATGCTAGATGAGTTTTTTCACGATGTCAATATGCCATTACATAGTAATCCTACGGATATTAGCTTAAATATTGAATTTAATCTTTAAGAATTATATTGCACATATAGTTTACATCCAATTATCTTTAAGATTTTTTTTCTTCATCTTCTTAAATATTAACCGAAATATAATATTTTTTACATCCAGTTTAATTGACTTTTAGTTATGGGTTATTAGGATAGAAATATAAATATGCTTATACAAATCCACGCTAGTATATTGTCAAAATAATTACTTAAAAAATGAATCTATCTAAAAAAATTGCTCCAAATAATTAAGTTGTCGCATAACTTCTTAGTTTACTGTATCAAAATCGTACCTATCTTGCAAGTTTTTGCATTTATACAATCATTTATAAAGTTCTTATACTAAATTGCACCTACCTACCAAGTTGTTTCACTAGAACGCTCATTTCTTAAGTTCTTGTACCAAATTGCACCCATCTACCAAGTTGATGCACCGTGGATGCAATTTACTCTTATACAAATGTCTCGTAGTTATAGGTGAAGATATCTATCTATATTTTGGTGCATATATGCACAATCTTTTAGTTTGTGTAGTCAACAGTATGGAAAATATTTTCCCTTTCACGATTATATATGAGCAATGTCAGCTACCAAAGTGTTATATCCTGTTAAACTAAAGAGCCTTGTCAACTAGGATGGAGTATATCTGAAACTTAATTATCTGCTTACATTTAAATTACAACTTCAAATTAAGACGTTGCTAATTGAGAAACATGTGGCAAATCATTAGGGAATATTAAGGTTGTTTTCTTTTGAGGGGGACGTTGGGAACTCTTCCTTCTCAGCACTTAAAACGAAACGATAGATTAGCACATGATTAATTAAGTGTTAGCTAAAAACTTAAAAATGGATTAATATGATTTTGAAAAAGTCCAAATACACCCTACATTTTAGATGAAAGTTTATTTAGCACTTTGGACTTTGAAACCGGACATTCAACCCCCTAAATTTTACAATATTGTACCATTTATATAACCTCCTAATTATTAAGATGGTTTTGCATCGTGGTTTTTATCTAATTTGCATATAAGTTGGATAAATTGGATGGGTTTGATCACATGGCATAGACATTATATATTGGACACATATATTAAAATCTCCACTAAAATTTTTCTTTTTACCCGTTTTAGAAAATTTTGTATAAAACGTACCATTTAGCAGTTTGAGAAGCATGCACGTAAAAAAAATGAAGGAGTAGAAGTTTAAGGACAAATGTTACAACTCACAGAAAATTTATCATTAGTTTGTTTAAACATACTTTGGATTTTGATTTCACATTTCAAGATGGTGTAGAGCACCATAATCTGAATAATATCAAATGTTACATGTGTTGATTCATATTTGATGTACAAACCAATATGCTACTTTCTCTATCTTGAAATACTTGTCATTTTAGGTAGTTTAGCATATATTAAAGTTTAAGAAAAAATAACATAGTCTCCCTCATTAAATGATAATACAGTATGTGGTTATTAGAAATGGTGTGGTAGTTAGAGGGTATAATAGTGAGAAATTTGAATGGAAGATGATTGGATAAGAAGTATTTTAGAATAAATCTTGAATGTTAGAAAGATTACTATTTTAGAATGGAGAAAGTGTGTTTTTGGGTGGCGGTCATGTATTAGCTTTAATTTATCTTCTCGATCAATTCATGTATGGATAGATAACTTAGGGGTTATTTAGATCCAAGGGTGTAAAATTTTAGCGTGTCACATCGAATATTATATAGGGTATCATATGGGGTGTTTGAGTACTAATAAGAAAACTAATTACAGAATCCGTCAGTAAACCGCGAGATGAATATATTAAGCCTAATTAATCCATCATTAGTAAATGTTTACTGTAGCACCACATTATCAAATCATAGAGCAATTAGACTTAAAAGATTCGGTTCGCAAATTAGTCGCAATCTGTGCAATTAGTTAATTTTTTTAGCTTTAATTTAATACTTCATGCAGGTGTTCAAACGTTTGATGTGACATGATATAAAGTTTTAGGATGAGAACTAAACAGGACCTTAATTTATTTTGAGAATGATTATCCTCGTGCGGAAGAGCAAGTAGAAGGCACTTAGAAACCCTATATGTTGACCAAGGCATTCTCAAGTAGGTGCATTTATTTGTCGGCATATGCTACGTACCCCAATTGTTCGAAATCCAATCCGATGAGATGAGATACCCTGTTCATCTATGATCTATCGCTGGAGGGACCTGTAGGATACCGAATCTTTCGTTGCTAGCTAGCCGTCGGGCCGTCCGTCCGGTGCAAACGCTGTAGGCTGTAGCAGGGTGACATCCCCCGGTTTCTCTCTTTTTCATCTCATGCATATGCCGCAGCGATGGCGCATGCATGCAGGCAGGCCGGCTAGCTATAGCTTGTCAGTCGTCAATCCTACTGTTATAGTGCGTTGCTAACCTAAACGCACCGGCTACACACAGACAACGGGCCCTCTCGAGTGGCAAGTGGCGCGCCGCGCGTCGACGACTAAGCTTGTCACCATGTGCGTGCCGTCGCCGCGCGCGCATGCATGCCGCCCGGGGGGCCATGGCAGCGTATCATATGCGCAGGACGATCTATCGTATTGGGGCGGATCCAAGAAGAAATAGTAGAAGAGAACCGATCGATCGCGAGAATCTAATCCAATCCAAGAAAAAATAGCAAGAGAGCTAAACAAACTATATAAATGCGCTCGATCGCCAGAATCGAATCCAAGAAAAAAAACAAGAGAACTGAACAAACTATATAAAGACGCTTAACCACCAGAATCGAACCCAAGCAAAATAGTAACGGTGATCTGAACAACGCGGTAATATAACGCTACTACCCCGCATCTACGTATATACGGTAGATGTGTGCAGTTCGATCGTAGGACCACACCCACGTACGTGTACGTGCATATATACTCGATGGATCATGGAGGGGTCCTGGATGTTTCAGTGCACGTAAATATTGTGTCCGTACGTGCAGAGCCAGCGCGACCAGTGAAAAATCGTTCTTTTTTTTTTTGGTGTGTGTGCTGAAACGACGGCTGTGTTCGCGGTTCATGCATGGTCCGTCTCGCATTTTCGACGCAGCAAATGCGAACAGATCAGAGAGGATCCGGAGAACAAATTAGCATCGCTCTCTGACAGTCTCACGGACGAAACAACAGCATAATCATATACTAAGAAGATATATATATAGAAAGAGATTTTGCACGTCCAAGCGCGTGACGGCATCAACAAAAAATAAAGAGAGAATCAGAAACACCAACATGTACTGATGTACACACTGTGAATACACAGGAACAAGGGTTAAAGATAGAGACAAGCACAAGGTATTAAACACCACAAGCGTTGCCCTTTGCTTACTAGCATGCATGGCATATCTTCTTTCCCAGTTAATTAGGATCAATAAAACAAGGAGCATATATATATAGAGAGAGAGATCAATCACCACGCAAGGAACTACTGACGACCATACAACTAATTGATTCATAACTCAAAAGATATATCAGAAACATAGATCAACTCACTACATAGCCATCTATAATAACAAGACTAGTACATCTAATCCAATCCAAGAAAAAATAGCAAGAGAGCTGAACAAACTATATAAAGACGCTTAACCACCAGAATCGAATCCAAGAGAAAAAACAAGAGAACTGAACAAACTATATAAAGACGCTTAACCACCAGAATCGAACCCAAGCAAAATAGTAACGGTGATCTGAACAAACTATACAAAGCTACAAGCGTCCTCGAAAATTTTAAAGCTACAAGCGTCCCCGAAAATTTTAAAAGAGCCCAGTCCCATGATCCCGCCATCACGGGTAGTGGGGGCTCGAGCACCCCGGGCATCCCTATAACAGATCAGCCCCTGTTGATCATCGATCGAGCTACAAAAATGCTTAGCGTCGGACGTCTGCCGTAACATGAAAAATCGGACGAGAAAACTACTACTTACATCCCTGTCTACCACACATCCGTCCACACTATATGATTTTCAAAATATTTTTTCTTCTGAACTACTTATCCAATTTATGATATGATCACACCATTATATTTGTTATAATTAAATCTTTACAACAAGATATCACATCATTACATTCCGATCAAAGAAAAACATATGTTTCAATCCGTTAAATTTAATGTTTCAGACGTGATAGCAATATGTTTCAACATGTGTCTTCATTATGTTTCGTAAAAAAATTTAAATGTTTCAATAACTGAATTTTGTGTTTCACCACGTATAACTCAATGTTTCGCTAATGACCGAAAAAAAAATTGTGAAAAAATTAAAAACATTTAGTCACACATAAAGTACTATTCATGTTTTATTATTTAATAGCAATAAAAATACTAATCATAAAAAATTTTCAAATAAGACGGACGGTTAAACGTTGAACGTGAACAGTGTAAAACTGCACTTATTTTGGGACGGAGGGAGTAGCAAATTTTGTAACTAGGGATGTTTACTGTACTACTAAGAGCTAGTAGCAGACTTTTTTAGAGAGAGAGAGAGAGGGAAGGATGGAACAGAATGGCTTTACGAGCATTTTTGGTTGTCCTTTCACCTAAGCTAGCTAGAAGGAACGAAACATCAATTGCATATGCTGATACGCATGCATGAATGCATGCCATGTTGCATTGGCTGGCGATGCAGCTATAGCTAGCAGCTGTGGTCCTTTTCCACATGGGACTCGATGTGGTAGCATAAAGGTGGAACAGAAAGGCCTGATGCGATGAAGCAGTGCCCATTTATGAGCTCCGGCAACAAACCCGCTCTTTCAAAACCGCGCCGCTAGCTGCGCTCTCTCTCTCTCTCGCCGCTCGCGCCGCGGCGCTGCATGCGTCGATCGATCGATCGGCCGGCCGGCCGCGGAGAGGAATACAGCTAAGCTAAGCGCGCGCCGCGACGACTGATCGACTGTGTACTGGCACTGTTCGAGTTTTATGGGAGAGACAGAATGCCATGGCGCGCGCCGGCCGGCAAACGTTTTCAATTTTGAGGCCCCCTGCTGTAGCAGCTGCAGCATGCTCCTCCTCTCTTCCGTTCCCTGCATTGTTTTCAACTTCTCATTGACTGCAGCTAGCATGTCTGCAACAACCATGCATCCAGTGTTCTTGTTTTCAAATCAAAATACATTACTACTACTATCTCCGTTTATTTATCTTTTTCCCAATAATTGAGTACTCCCTCCGTCCCAAACAAAGTTTCAATCTAGCTACGAATTTGGACAAATGATCTGGACACGTATTTGTCCATATTCGTAGTTAGGATTTGGTACACCCTCCGATTTTTTTAATGACTCATTCATTAGAGGACGTAAGTAGCTTTTGGTCAGTTCTACGGACTAATTAAAGCTCTAATTTTTATTAAGATACCAGGTTTGCCTTGATCTCCGTTAACACGTGTTTTAAACGGTTAAATGGTATATTTCGTGCGGAAACTTTATATATAGAAGTTGCTTTAAAATATCAAATAAATTCATTTTTCAAGTTTAAAATAATTAAAACTTAATTAATCATGCACTAATGATGTTTTCACTGTGTCCGTACTAAATGTTCATATATATTTTAAGTGAACTTAAATGGGGCCTAATTCCATTTGTAGTAGCTCGGGTAGAAATGTTGACTGTTGAGACATCAGTAATTCGCTACTCCTGTTCTATGAGCTAGCTCGAAGCCCAGCCTGAGTGCCGGACGGTGTTTCCATACATGCAATCGAAACCGCACACGCGCAGTTAGTTGGCGAGACGGTTGCTCCCAACATGGAACTCGCGATCCAGCCTAGCTGGGGACCGCGCTTAATTTGGTTGGTTTCTAGCCATGGCCATATAGCTTAATTAGATCGAATGCTCATGCATGAACACACATATGTTGGATCCTACTCCTGCATACGCGAACAGTCAATCTCTCTGTAGTACACTGTGGCATATACTCTACGGATGCACGAACGGTTTTATCATCGTATGTGCGCGCAAACAGCACTCATTATAAGTTCATAACAGTAACGGATGCAGGTGATCAATCGATGGCTGATGTCGTTGTACTATATGGTATAGTAGCAAGTACAGTAACGTGTATACGTGCTTGCATGTGATATGATGGAGAGATCTATCGATCGATCGATCGACGTACGTGCCACGGTGCAGATCGACAGTGTTGACGACCAAAGTTTCAGACCAGTCGTCTCAGCATGCATGATTTGGTGTTTAATTGTACCCCTTATTTGTTGTGTTGGTGTAGTAGTTCTATATATCTTCTCTATCAATGAAATGAGGCAAACCTTTAATTTGTCCCATTTTATTAGATGAAAAAAATGTACTTGCATTGCATGTGTGTGCCCTTGATGCGTGTGAAAGAAAAAGGAATAAAGGGTAGTACTGTAGTAAAACTACTGCGGAGAAAGGAAAGAATTGTTGCTGCTTGCTGCTGCTGTGACTTGTGACTCTTCAGGTTCAGGGGGTTTGATGCGTTACAGCACCCTGTAAGGCCCTGCAGTCATATGGATGGTCACCCATCAGGAGGAGGGATGTGTACATGTACTCCTACGAGATCGAGAGCCATGCATGCAAGTATATGCATGGTAGTACTGGCTATCTCCTGCCAACCTAGTGCATCACATCTCTTTGCTACAAGCTCACGCAAACGAAGAAGAGAAGAAAAAGGAGAGAGAAGATCTTTGTGATCTTGTAGATGTCAGTGTGGTGATGGGAAAGAACTAAAGGAGGCCCCCAAGTTTGGGGAGAGGGGGTAGATGTGAGGGTGGGTTGCCTGCATTTTGACTTGCACCTTTTTGGCAACTTAGGCTGTGTTCGTTCTGGGTAGATAGGGAGTTTGTTTGTTTCGTTTTCCGCGCGCACGCTTTCCAATCTACTAAACGGTGTATTTTTTGTAAAAAGTTTCTATATGAATATTGCTTTATAAAAATCATATTAATCTATTTTTAAAGTTTAAAATAGTTAATACTCAATTAATCATGTGCTAATGGCTCACCTCGTTTTACGTATCTTTCCAATCTTCTCTATCTCCTACTTCTCAAACACAGCCTTAGGGTTTACAAAAGTTACAAACGTAGTACAGCGCCAACAGCAAGCTACTCCAGCTGCAAAACTGCAAGTAAATGCGAGTTGCTGCGATCGTCGATCTCTTTTCCCTCCTCCTTGGCTACTACGCTGCCCTCTGCTAGCTATCATGAGAGCCACTGAGCCCCCTCTTCAATGCCCCTGTAACCGCTTAGCATTTACACACTCTCTCGCACACATATTCATACAGTCTCAGACTCTCTCTCTCTCTCTCTCTCTCTCACACACACACACACACACACACACACACACACCACACATACAGAAATGCAGACACAGTGCCAGCCCTATGTATGGCAAGTTGAAGCTTAACTCTCTCATTGTCTGCCTGCCAATATGTTGAATTTTCAGAGGTGCATGAGACTTCCTCTTCAGTGCACGGGGACCTATAGTGTTGTGATGGTAGTGCTCATCTCTATTCGCAGTCATGTAGCACTGAAAATGTACTAAACACGGCAATTGAATGCTGAATGTCCAAAACATGCATTAGCTAGCTTAGGCTGTGTTTAGATCCAAACTTTGGATCCAAACTTTCAACTTTTTCCATCACATCAACCTGTCATACACACACAACTTTTCAGTCACATCGTACCAATTTCAACCCAAACTTCCAACTTTGGAAGGAACTAAACACAGCCTTAGAGGGAGAGGCACTATGGCTACCAACTTGTTCATATTAATGTGTGGCCCCATCTATTAATTCGATCTATAAATCCTATATGAGTATATAGTTCATCGCCATTAAGTATAGTTAATGCTATTTCTCTCTTCTCTCATTAAGCCACATCACTCTAATTATTTTTAGCCTTTGGATGATAGATCTATGGTTCAAATTGTCTCTTCTTTCTTCTCCGATAACACCATGCAATCTTAATTATTTTTAGGCTCAAAATTCACAAGTATCAATTTGTTAGTTTTAATAATCATATTACATCTTATTTGTAAATACTATGCAACTTAATTTCCCACGGTAATGTGGCGGGGTATTTATCTAGTTAACTATATTGTGAAGCTCCACTACTAGTTGAACTCAGTGCACAAAAAGCTTCTATATTGTTCACTTCCATAAATTAAATCCGTAATGATATACAGTACTTATCCACACTAATTAGCACCAAGAAAAGATACTACTGGAGAAACCATTTTTGGTCGGTCGGCCAAATTTCACAATAGTCCCGGTTCTAATAAAAACCGGGAGTCCCGGTTTAAAAGCTCAGGGGTTACTTTTTTATCTTTAGTCTCGGTTGGTAACATCAACCGGGACTAAAGATCATTTTTAGTCCCAGTTCAAAAAACGGCAGGCAGTGTCAGACCCTTATATTTTCTTTATAAAGATCTATTTGTAGTGGGAAAAAAGATCGGCATACACGGAGATCGAGGCGTGCGCGCGGATCCGATCGAGGAGGCATGCGCGTGTGGTTTCTATCTCCTCCTCCTCTCCTTTATCTCATCTCCTCCTCTCCTCACTCGCCCTATCTCTTCCTCTCCTTCTCCTCCCCCCTCCCCCTCCTCCCACTTCTCTGGCAGGCGGCGGCGCCGAGCGGCTGGCACGGAGGGCAGCACCGCTGGCGGAGGCTAGCTGAAGGCGGCGGCCGGCGCGCAGTGGCCGGTTGCGCCTTTGCCGGATTTGGTTGTTGTTTTTTTAGAATTTGTGGTTCGGATCTGAGATGTATTTGATTTGTGTGTGATGTGAATATCTGATGTATTTGTGATGAATTTTGTAGAACTTGTGAGGTATTTTTTTTAAAGATTTTGTGATGTATTTGGAGATGATCGATTTGGGATTTTACGATTCGGGGATTGTTGATTTGGGATTTCACGATTCGGGGATGGGGGATGGAGTCAAATCAATATATTAAAAACAATGAAGAAATAAAAAAAAATAAAGGAGCAAACGGACCTATCCTGCTCCATCTTTAGTCCCGGTTAGTAACACCAACCGGGACTAAAAATAGATTTTTACTCCCGGTTATTTTACCCGGGATTAAAGATGGGCATCTTTAGTCCTGGATTCGTGGTCCCGGTTGTATAACCGGGAGTATAGGAGGTTCCCAACCGGGACTTAAAGCCCCTTTCTCTAGCAGTGATATGTGTTTATTTACAATTACAACTTCTCATGCATCAGTTCTGCCATCTGCATATACTGGTATATATATTGTGAGTCCAATAAATCAATAGAGTATAGCTGATTATGAACAGTGCTGTATATATATATGTACGTGCTTACACATATGTACAAATTTATAGATCCACTACAAGTTACGGAGTAACTACTACACATAATTTTGGCCATCCGATTTTATATCAACGGTAATGATATAGGCCGTGTTTAGTTTCCCCCTATTCCGAACTTTCTATCACATCATATCTCATCAAAAATTTTCTTACACACATAAACTTTTAACTTTTTCTCAAACTCCCAACTTTCTTTAAACTTCCAACTTTTTTCAGGAACTAGACACGCCCATAGTAACAATATGAACAGGACTCCGTACTGCAGTATTTTGCTACAGTGCTATATATGGACTTGCAGTGCAGTGTTAATCTAGAGATTCTAGACCGTCCGATTTGCATCCAATGATGCTCACTGCAGCTGTTTAAGGCTGTGTTTAGATCATTGCAAATTTGGAAAAGGACTGAAATTGGACATGATGTGACTGAAAAAGTTGTGTGTGTATGACAGGTTGATGTGATGGAAAATGACTGAAGTTTGGATCCAAACTTTGGATCTAAACACAGCCAAGTTGCGGTCAGCTGATCCAAACTAATCCCATACATACCAGGCGAAACAAATTAATAGCTCCCTTTTTGTAGCCAGGTACCAGCTGCACGTACGTTCATGATCATGGGCTCATGGCCGAACTGTTTGGCGTACGTTGTATGTACGCTGGGATGGTTTGATAGAGCCCCAACTGTACGTGCTCAGGACGAGATATATACACCGATATAGGATCATCTGGCCAGAGTTTTAGCTGAACGATTGGAAAATAAGTGCATGAAATACAGTATATTCTTACATGTATAGTAACTGGGGGCTCAAAAAGATATAAAGTCCTCATTATGGAACACTCATTTTTAATGTGGATTGGAATGCTACTCCTACGTACTCCGGAGTAGGTGTAGTAATCTCGACAGCATTATAGCTGTTGCTGTGATAGCTTTGGTTTTGATCAGGGTAGGTTAATTTAGGGCGCTTGCAGTTTGCAGGGTTGCAGCTGGTACGGTAGACAGATGAGATTCCAACGCCGCGCATGCATGCATGCAGGAAGACAGAAAGTAGCTGAAAGTACTAATGAGAATCTAATGCGATGCATGCGCCACCAAGGGTGTGTTTAGTTGGGGAAAAGAAAATTTTTGTGTGTCACATCGAACGTTTGACCGGATGTCGGAAGGGGTTTTGGACACGAATGGAAAAACTAATTTCAGAACTCGCCTGGAAACCGCGAGACGAATCTTTTGAGACTAATTAAGCCGTCATTAGCACATGTGGGTTACTGTAGCACTTATGGCTAATCACGGACTAATTAGACTTAAAAGATTCCGTCTCGCGATTTCCTCCATAACTGTGTAATTAGTTTTTCTTTTTATCTATATCTAATGCTTCATGCATGTATCTAAAGATTCGATGTGATGTTTTTGGGAAGAAAATTTGGGGAACTAAACGGGCCCCAAGTGTGTAGGAGTAATAAGGAGGGAGGGAGGCACGTGCGACCTGCGTGTGGCACGTAGCTAGTTCCATCTTTGTGACCTGATCGAGAGGCGCATCGCCTCATCTTTGTGATCTATCAGCATGTATACTGCACGCGATGCTGCGTACAGAGCTTGGCCAGCCATCTAAAAAGGCTACTCCTGTATTGCTAATCATCTGCCGCATCTGCATATGCCCTGCACCACCACCCCCTACCATGCATGGTCTATGCTCGAATAGCCATTTTATGCGTATCCGTGCATGCATGGGCAACCAAATGGCCTTTGCCATATGCTCGCAGCATGCACGTGGAAGCAGATCCTCCCGTACTCACACCGCCATGCACGATCGCGCGTGTGTACAGCGCTAGCTAGCTGCGCCGCGACCCGCGAGATGCCGATCGAGATTGCTCGTTACGTCGATCGATCGATCGCGCACATGCATTCTCTCGCGCGCTGGGCGAAATCGCCGCAGCGGCGCGCCGGCCAAAAGAGGTGACAAGACGACACGCGCGCTCGCGCGGCGCGGCGCGGCCAGCGAAAGATCGGGTACTCTACCTATACACGCTCGCAGCCTCTCGCGACGTACGTACGGCACGGGGGTCGGTCTGGTGGATGGATGGACGGGTGCTTCGCTAGCTATAGGTAGCTGCACGCATGGAGATGCATGCGACGCGATGCGAAGGCACGGACGCGGGAGGAGTTGGGAGATTCGATTCGGGGGAGGCGCATGCATGCACGGACGCGGCTACCAAGGAGGATTTTGCACCGCGGGCGGCAAAAGGCTACTAAATACTAGGTGACTATTCCTAGCTGCACTGCCTATCGAGCTGCGCATGTGCATACCCTTGCGCAGTAGTACTCCTACTGCTACTACGCGTTGCCGCAGCGAGTAGTGACACATCCATGTCCATAGATCCAAAACCCTGCCACGCCTTTCCAGAGAAAGATCGAGCAGAGAGCAGTAGTAGTACTTCGTTTTTGGTGGTGGCTGTAGGGTGCTGCGACGACGGACTTTGCTTGTGCGCCGGTGCAATAACCAAAAGTTGTTGCGTCTCATTACTGCACGTGCGTGCGTGGGGTACGTTCGTGGGGGCGTGTGCGTGCACCAGCCCGGTTGGTTTGTTGGTTAGGTCCGGTATATAGGCAGGCCCGGCCGTTGGGGGGACGGACGGTATACGCGCGCGCTATCGAGTTTGTGGTAGAAAGTAGCCGGCGTCCCCCCATCCGTTCTTCCCTACAAAGGTTTAAAAACACAAAAGATGTTATTGCAATTGATTGTTAACGATTTGTGATTCATAAATTTGGGTTCTTCGTACGGATATCCTCTCCAAAAAAAATATGTATTATACCTTTTTCTTTTAAAAAAACTTGTGCACACTAGCTGCTAGTGCCAGAATGAATCAACCACAAATGTTTTTTTGAAAAAAAATTACCTATGACGATGGGGGAGACAATGCGTTCATGATGCAAAGTAAGCGTATAACTCAACATGGGTTTACAATTCCAATTTCACGAAATTTCGACGTTTCGACGAGGCTAGAAAGTAGAAACCATATGAGATTTCGAGGAGTTTCATCCAAATTCAAAATTGAATTGATAAAAAAAGAAAATAAAATCAAATAAAATCTTATAAATACTACGATATTCGTAGAACCTATTGGGATATAAATTTTTTTAAAAAAAATAATGTATTGTGTGTATTTACTGAAACTTATATCAGGAAAGAAAAGAATAAAAAATTAAAAAAAAAAGAAAACACTTACATGGGCCAGATTGCATGTACTAGGCCCAGTTACTTATCGAAATTTCGATGATTTCGATCGGAATTTCGCCAAAACCGACCGGTTTTCGAGAACTTATCGGTAAACTCAAGGAATTTGTACTCAAATTTTGGTTTATGAAATTTGTTCGGAATTTACCGGTTTTCAACCAGATTTCACGAAATTCCGAATTCCGCCAGTGCTCGAAACGGAAGGGCATGTCGGAATCGTAAACCCTAAACTCAACTGGTTGAGTTTCTGGTGGTGGAACCTGTCTATTCGATTCTATACTTGACATGGTGCTCACATTTAGAGCTAATTATTCTTTTAATGATAAGCAACGTATCTATCAACAGCGAAGCGATTGTGATGATCTTGTCAATCTTAAGATATATCGGCTTAGTCTTTCGGAGATGTTTATAGGGGTATAAGATATGTATGTGTACGTTCATAAGAGTGAGTTTGCGCCCGTTGTGAGCGCCTATATTTGTACTATGTTTCTCAAGATAAGACATAAAAGTGTACTTGGGTGCCATTGTCACTAAATATATTGATCGGGGATGTCTAATTGGTGAGTGTTCACATGTGACCTAGATACATGAACATGTTTGACCTAACCCACATGCATGGCCCACCGTGGGATGTTATTTCAAAAAGTTTATGCATAGAAAGTTAATGTTAGAAACTTTTGACAGATATAGAAACATTCTACATAAAAATGTTTGAATCCAAATCGAAACCCGCTCACGCGAGCACAACCATTTGCAAATCAGCTCTTTCGATATTGATCGTGTGTTCATCCAAACAAGACAATGTAAAAGTTTACTATATTCCTAGAAAAGAAAATCTGTTTTTATGTAGATACTGCTATACAAATTAACTTATGTTTTTCTGAAAGAGGAATAAAAACCTTGCTTCGTATATATTAATATTAATAGAGTAGGATCAAAGAAAAGTATATTAGTGATTATTCCATTTATGTATTGATGATTCCATCTAATACTATTATGTGATATGTACTTCCTCTGTCTAAAAAATTAAGCTAGCTAGTATTGGATGTGATATTTTATAGCACAATTAACTTAGATCCAAATACTAGATTAATACTTTTACGACGAATGAAGTACAGTGTACGAGCAGTCGAGCACAGAAGAGCTAACAGTGCTACTATATATTTCAGTGGAATTTCAGCGCCGTGTGGGGGCGGATAGTCGTGGCCTCGTGAGACTCGGTCGTTAATTCGTTATTGCACCTGGATCTGGGGCTGGGGAGGACTAGGATGAGGCCTGGCTGGGGCCTGGGAGCCCGAGCATGGGGTGGAGCCAATGAGGCGAGCGAGAGCATGGGTCCGCTCGTGGTCTCGTGGCCGTGCTGAGCCGGCCAGCGGGCCCGTGGGCGCATGGTGAGCGGTGGCTTGACGCACGGGCGATCCTAGCTACTAGCTAGGCGTCCTCGATCGTGGGCAGCAAACGGTGGGGATCATCTCTCGGCCGGCGCCGTGGGCGTGGGTGCATGCGGGACTGTGGCCTGTGGCTGTGGGACGTGTTCGCCGTGTTGGGCCTGGGAGATTGACCTCGTGGGGCTAAGAGCGTCTCAGCTGAACATACAAAAGGCCTAAACAGAGGGACTGGCCGAGGAGGCACGTTGCTGATCTTAAGAGCCACTAGAGGGGAAGCCCACGAAACTACTGTAACAAACCTTGAATTTTCTTGGAAGAAGTTCCCTTTAGGTACCTTGTGTAATGTCGAGTTCAAATTACATCCTCAAACCATAAAACCAGAAACGTTAAACTTTTATATTTCAAAACTAGGTTAAATCAGGTCCTAAAGCAGTACGAATGATTGTTTTGGATAACGTGGCATCCTATTCAAAAAAAAAAATGCAGGTCCCGCATGTAAGTGCCTTCCACCTCTCCTCTCTCTTCCACTTCTCCCATTTCCTCCGCAGAAGCTCACCGGCGGGGAGAGGGGCGGCAACTGATGAGCCCATTAGCAGCAACAGGAGATTGGCGACAAGGGGCCACCGGTGGTCTGTGGCGGCAGAAGAGAAGAGGAAGGAGACTAGGGAGCCGATGCAATGCGCAACGAGTTGTGATGCACCTCCAATCCGTGCACGAGGCGTCCAAGACGCTGCTCTGCCAAAGTGCGCCACACGCCACCAGAAAAGCCGCAGCACCTCTCTCTCCTTACCTATTTATTCCTCGTCATCTTATTTTGGCTTCCCAATATCTATCTTTTATGATGGTTCGGGTTTTTTGATGACATCCTACAAGCGTGAACTCTACTTAACCCCGACCACACAAGGCGATGGCGTGATGCCCGAGCGAGCACGGTGCTTGACATCCTCGCTTTGCCCTAGCCTCGTCACCATACTACACCACCACTTCATCCTTCATCAAGCACCGGAGCACTGCGTAAAGAATGTACTCCCATCATCCAGCAATATAAGTTAAAAGTTGGAGGAGAAAAGACTTTAATGCTCCTCATTAAATAAGAGATTGTCGTGGGTAGATTGAGATCATGTATGATTTGTAAGTCATACATATTTTGATCTGGTGGTCCACAGTTTGTTGCTAAAAGATGTATAAAATAATATGGTTTGCTATAGCCTATAGCATAAATCCTGATCGGTTGAGGTGAACGAGATTGGGGATAAGATAGAAAGAAAATTAAATAAGGTTGGAGTGGAGGGGATTAGAGATACAATATAAAGAAATTTAAATAAGAAATAATTGATGTGATAATTATTAGGCCCCGCCTTTTTTTATATTTATACCAAGATAAAGACTTTATTCATTAGCACGTTTTTCAAACTACTAAACGGTGCATTTCGTATGAAAATTTTTTATATAGAAGTTGAGATAAATCTTTCTTCAAGTTTATAATAATTAAAACTTAATTAATCAGGTATCAATATTTTTTAATAAGAAACGAACATAAAAATTCTTATATTCTTAGATAAAATTTAGACAAAATTCAAATGCTTGAGGGAGAATGGTTTACGGCTGGTTCGGGGACCCAACGGGCAGGGGAACCCGTTGTAATCCAAACAGAGACAAAAATTTTAACTCGAATCCCGTAAATGCCCCTATCCCCAATCCGTCAACCCCCTCCTCCGCCTGATATTACACTTTTTTTTCTAAACCAAAATTAATAACAACACTCCCAGTTTTTTAAACACTTATTAGCAAATTTCTTTCTTAGAGCTGGAAGCAGTGATTGACTTTTCCCTAGTCATATAAGGCTCTTAGCCTTTTTACTGACTTGTGCTGCCCTGTCTACTTTTTGCTGGACCTGATCTTTATCTACTACTGTTTATTGATCAAAATGTGGCAGTGTGTTCTGTGTTACATAATTCAGTTATCCTAAACTAATTATTGAGGAAGCTTTAACTGTGATGATGTTCATGTGGACGAAAGTTGCTTTTGAAATCTGCAAGGTTTCTTTGCTCAAATTTATTTTCGATTATGCAGTTGCTTGTCATGGCATTCCATGGCCGGCTAGTCTGTAAAATCCACCTAAAAAACACATCTATGTAAACCAGAAATAGTTTCCTCACTCATTACCGTAGATTACTGCATGTTTCCTACTGGAGAACTCGCCTGTTTGTATTCCTCTCTGATTAAAATCAAAATACTCTATATTGGTGCTAATGCTTTCTGAACACCCTTTCAACATTACACCATATCATAGTTGCCTGTTATGCAGAGACGTCGTCGAGCAGAAGCTATTAATGGTGCATTGGCAATGATAGGACTGACTGTAGGATTGGTACTGGAAGGTCAGACAGGAAAGGGTATCTTGGCACAGGTATTTTATCTGAATATAAAGAAGGCATACCATCTTAGTAATCAGAGCCCACAACGAATAGCTATGATACTGTAAAAAAATATACCGTTGTTACCTATCTACCATAAAGTACAGCACATTTATAATCATCTGCACTTTCATTCCTGCAGTTGGCTGGATATCTCACGGCTTTGTCTAGTTTATTCGGGCAATAGCAGATCATCATGATTCATGAGTTCCTTTTTTTGCTTTTAACTTCCTCAACCAGGAAAGCTTTTGTCTGAATCTCATTTGCTGGATCCAACCAATTTGTTTATGGTTAATCCTGTCCAGATTTGCAATAACATGCAGATTTGCAGGCTAGTGACCCAATTAACTGTATTGATCTGGCGCCTGTCCTGAAAATTCATACACGGTGTATCAAGTTAAAACATTGTATTCCCCCGCAAAAAAAAAGTCAATGCATTGTATTCATATTCTTTTCCATGTACTCAACAGCTTATTATGACAATGTAAAGCAACTGAAGAGTAGTTCAATTGATCATTCATATATGACAAGATATAAATCACAAGCTTTTTCTTTCTTTTCTTTTTTTTTTTCTGTTCTTTTGTGTCTAAACCTTCGAGCTTGGAGTGGAGAAATGACTTTGAATGCCCTAAAAAAGAATAAGTGGCTTTGAATTGGAGCTGGAAGGTTATGTTTATTTGCTATGAAATCTGGGAAAAGTAGTGAAAGTTGTAATAATGTTGCTCGAAGTCGACACTATAATTTTGGCAGCTCAAGCATAAATTTGGTTTCTCTTGTCACTGATTCGGCATGGATTTTGGTATTGTGGATGTAAAGTTTTGTTTATCCTCTAGTTGGCTTTGATCGGTTGGTAAGCTGAAAAAAAAAGAGAACGAAACAACAAAAATAAATATGAGTAAAACTTTTATATATTTATTATTAGCTATTTGAAAGCTAATGTTGGAAAGTGGAGTACAATAAAAAAAAAACTAACTCTAAAGTTCAGTTTTGAAAATTTAATTTTGGCTGAAAATGATAGCTAACCAGCGAGCGATGAAAACCGTTATACTCCTATCATATTTTTCACACGTGTGTCGTAATCTATGTTGTTTTCCCACTGAAAAGCCGCAGCACCTCTCTCTCCTTACCTATTTATTCCTCGTCATCTTATTTTGGCTTCCCAATATCTATCTTTTATGATGGTTCGGGTTTTTTGATGACATCCTACAAGCGTGAACTCTACTTAACCCCGACCACACAAGGCGATGGCGTGATGCCCGAGCGAGCACGGTGCTTGACATCCTCGCTTTGCCCTGGCCTTGTCACCATACTACACCACCACTTCATCCTTCATCAAGCACCGGAGCACTGCGTAAAGAATGTACTCCCATCATCCAGCAATATAAGTTAAAAGTTGGAGGAGAAAAGACTTTAATGCTCCTCATTAAATAAGAGATTGTCATGGGTAGATTGAGATCATGTATGATTTGTAAGTCATACATATTTTGATCTGGTGGTCCACAGTTTGTTGCTAAAAGATGTATAAAATAATATGGTTTGCTATAGCCTATAGCATAAATCCTGATCGGTTGAGGTGAACGAGATTGGGGATAAGATAGAAAGAAAATTAAATAAGGTTGGAGTGGAGGGGATTAGAGATACAATATAAAGAAATTTAAATAAGAAATAATTGATGTGATAATTATTAGGCCCCGCCTTTTTTTATATTTATACCAAGATAAAGACTTTATTCATTAGCACGTTTTTCAAACTACTAAACGGTGCATTTCGTATGAAAATTTTTTATATAGAAGTTGAGATAAATCTTTCTTCAAGTTTATAATAATTAAAACTTAATTAATCAGGTATCAATATTTTTTAATAAGAAACGAACATAAAAATTCTTATATTCTTAGATAAAATTTAGACAAAATTCAAATGCTTGAGGGAGAATGGTTTACGGCTGGTTCGGGGACCCAACGGGCAGGGGAACCCGTTGTAATCCAAACAGAGACAAAAATTTTAACTCGAATCCCGTAAATGCCCCTATCCCCAATCCGTCAACCCCCTCCTCCGCCTGATATTACACTCCCCCCTGCCCCTCCGCCCCTCCTCTTCCGCTCGCTCGACGGCTCGAGCTTAAAACCCTAGAGCCGCTCCTCCTCCTCGCCTACCCCGAAACCCAAATCCCCCCCAAGGCGGACGCGCCCGCAAAGGCAAGTACTCTCCAGATCCCCCGCTGCTTCTGCTTTTGCGCCCCCCTTTTCCGGTCGGGAACGCGAGGAATTTCCGGATTTACTTCTCTTTTTTGTGTGTGTGTGTGTGTGTGTTCTTCTACTTTTGGTTTGGTAGAGACTGGTGGTGCTTGTTGCTTTCCTCGGCGTGGTGGGAGTGATTTGTGTTGAATACCTGCAGGGTCGAGCGCGCTCATGGCTCGCGTGTACGTGGGGAACCTGGATCCGCGCGTGACGGCGCGGGAGATCGAGGACGAGTTCCGCGTGTTTGGGGTTCTGAGGAGGTGTGAGATTCTGCTGACTCTGAGCTAAGAATCGCTATATTTTTTCCCCCCTGAGTTGCGTGTACTTGTTTAATGTGCCTGCTTGTTCGTTTGGCTTGCTTAGCCACTTGTATGGATGTTAGTCAAGCGTGTGATTTTGAAATTGGAATGCTGCTGCAGCTTTACAATTTAAGTTTTAAATGGTGGGTATTAGCTCTCAAATTAGTAATGATAGCAGGGGATGATTGTCTTGTACTGTGCTTTTATTGGGGTAAAATTAGTTCATTGACATATGTGAGGTGGAGAGCTCGGTGCAATGCAAGTTTGCTGGATATAATTAATTCCTTTTTATATAAACAAGTAATCTTCCTTACTTGGTCACTTTATTGTTGTACACCTAAGTGCTCTGTTCTACTGGTGGGATTGGGAATATATCTAACTGGAGTATTAGGATTGGTCTGGTTTGTATGTCATTCCTCATACTGTGGGATTCAACATATATGCCAGAAAGTACCAGGTGAACTTGAAGAGTAACTAAGTTTGCAATGAACAATAAGATATGAAGAGGCAGATCAAGTATAGTTATGATGTTTAACATTGTGACGCAGCGTTAACTGTGAAATAGATGCAACAAAGTCATGTCATCTGTTGGTATGTCAGTGTATGCCTGAGTTCCTTTCTTAATAGAGTAGTGCTATCTCAATATTCTGAATTTCTTGTCTGCTGGTCTAAAGAGTTTATCACTTATCTCATTCGTTGAACCATTCAGTGGTATGTTTGTATCTGCATGCCAAAGGGTGTTAAAGGCTGTTGATGTTCACATGGAGTAGTCATGGTTTGTATGCCATAGTTTTTTTTTTTGGGTGTGTGTGTTGGTTTCTTTATTGCTGACTTCTGTTACAACATTAAAGATGATTTTGTATCGACAACCATGGAAGAGATATTTAGGGTGTTACTCAATACTAAGAAGGGTGATGATATTCATAGTCTATATGGAGCAGTAATGATTTCTTAATTATGTCTGCAAATGAGATTATCCGATTCTTCCACTTTCAACTGAGTTGTTTCTTCTATGCAGTGTATGGGTTGCTAGAAAACCACCAGGTTTTGCCTTTATTGACTTCGATGACCGCAGGGATGCAGAAGATGCAATTCGTGATTTAGATGGTAATAATCTTAGATATTCGCCTTTTGTAGTTCATACAAGATACTTTCATGTTATGCACTTCTCTAATGAGTTATCTATTTCAACTTCTGACACTACATAGTTTTTTCATTAAAATGGCTATTACATTATTTTCTTTAGTCAAGTGAGTCTCCATCAATTCTTATCTTGGTTGTAGTATAAATAACTCTGTCTGAATCATGATTCAAGCAACTTATAAATTTAGTTTGGATAAACAGTAGACACTGAATTTATAGGAAAAATATCTTTTGTCCAAACATATAGTTATAGCTTATCATCATGAATGCATCTTGCTATCTCCTGTAAACTGGTTGGTTTTAGAAGGAAGTTTTGAAAATAATAGATAGGGGCCAATCCATAGTTACATCAATGCTGAATCTCAATTCCCATTCACTAGTAGAACTCTAAATTGAACCTTTACATGATATCAACTAAGAGGACCGTCTTTTAACCTAACTGGGCCTTGTTATTTATTTCTATTGTGGTGATATTAGTAAATTGAGGTCAAATTTTGAGCTCTACATTTATATTGATCTGATATATTGTGATATACATATATTGCTGCTAGCACATTAGGCCCATGTCGTTCCAAGTTAAGAAACTTGATAGATATTGGTACATGCCTACTTTTTTTTTTCTCTGTGACTTCAGTTGTGCATGTAGCTTAGTACATTAAAATTGTGATATCGTCATAATTGTGATATCGTCATATGATTTGTTACTTGACCAAGATATTCTTTTACCCTTTCAATTGATGTGTTGTATTTTTTCAACCTACTTCTGTGCTTTAGCTATTACTTAGCATATTATTATAGGGTTACTCACAAATTTAAACAGTCCATGAATTCTGCTTACAATCATCCTGCTGATATGTGATTTGCTCATAGGCAAGAATGGATGGAGGGTTGAGCTGTCAACCAAAGCTGGTAGTGGCCGTGGCCGAGATCGTTCCGGTGGTTCTGACATGAAGTGTTATGAATGTGGCGAACCTGGTCACTTTGCACGTGAATGCCGCTTACGGATTGGTTCTGGAGGCCTTGGCAGTGGAAGGCGCCGGAGCCGGAGCCGTAGCCGGAGTCCAAGGTACCGCGGTCGTAGTCGCAGCCGCAGCCCAAGATACCGGAGGAGCCCAAGCTATGGTAGAAGGTAATGTAAAGTGACTGTCTTCAAATAGGTTCTGTAGATGTGACAAAATGATATCTTGGCATCCCTAGATTCTTTCTTGTTGGCCAGCCAAATCGTTGTTACATTTGCAGTTTTATATACCAACTTAAATAGCTGCGCTACCCCACATATCCATTCAAGTATTGTGAAAATGGAGAAACTAAAAGGTGTGCTTCATAAGAAGCTTGAAGTACAAGATATATATGTATTCCAATAAACTTGTAACTTTCTCCCTCACTAAAATATTTGCTCAATGGCACTGGTCAGCTTTGTCCTCACTTACATTTGGGTTCAATTTCAAATTCAGGGCTATGTTACTAGTATAACTATTAAGATAACTAGTGTTTATTTTTTTAGTTTGTTAGTTGGTACTGCATTATAAGCATTTTATGGATTGATTATACAGATAAGATGACAGTAGATTAAGGCAAACATGTTACTCGTAACATCTTGGTTGAAGGATTTTGTAGTTGAGATTGTCTCATATTTTGATTGAAGCTTTGTCATGCTACTGTTGTGTTGCCACATGCATGCCCTTGAGCAACTATTTTCTGTGAAAACCGCAATTTTGTTTGCTTTTAAAACCTTTCTTTGTTTTAGGAGTTACAGCCCACGGGATCGTTCTCCAAAGAGGCGCAGCTACAGCAGGTCGCCTCCACCAGCTCGTGCACGAAGCTACAGTCGATCACCTCCACCTCCTCGTGAGCGAAGCTACAGCAGATCACCAGCACAGCCGGCCAACCGCGAGGAGTCCCCCTACGCAAATAACGCGTAACCCGCCTAGTTCCAATTTGCTGGAAATGTTAGGGGGGCTCGGTGTGTTTTTGTAAGCGCTTGTTTTAAGAAGTCTTGAAAAGCTATAGGGATTGAGTATGTTCTTCGGAAGCATTCGTGTACCCTTCGGGAAAAACCCCGCCGCTGCTGATACAATTGTTGAAGCAGGAGCCTAGCGTTTTGGTCGACTGTATGACTTTGAGACCCCATGTAGTCCGTAAGACTAAGTTTTGTACCATTAGATTTTTCACATTGCTGGAATATTTGTGCTAAATACTAGTATTATTAATTAATGTCTTTTGTAGGTGCTGCTTTTTTGCTTGTTGCGGATGCCGTAATATCAGAGGATTACACATACTTCTGGATGTCTCCACTGCATCTGGATGCGCTCTGGTCACCGTGCTGCGCCACTTTCCAGGTTCACAGCTCTTCTGGAGCAGCTCACATATACTCCTACAACATTCACTGTATCATGCATCGCGTCACCATTGCCATGATCACATGCGCTACATGTGTACCACCCCCACACCCGGCACGGGCACACCGATACGGCGCTTCACATGGCTTTGTGCCAAAGCGGTGTACGCTAGTACCGAGGTCACATGGTTGCACTACGCGGCTGCAGCCATCAAACTTCCATGGCATCTGCAACAAAAAAAGGCCTCAATGATTCCAACCCTTTTTACGTGGTTCAGTACATGTCCGTGTCCCCCAATACGGAAGTTGTTGCACGGTTTCACCTCACAGGTAAATAAAAGATGTAACAGAAGCTAGCACGAACGGAAAGCTACACTCGTAAAGGGTGTTTTGAATATGTACCATTACACTCGTAATAGCAGTGGCGGAAGCAACTTTAAAATATAGATGGGGTGGAGAACGGAGATGTTCACTGGATAAGAGCAATCGAATATAACACATATCGTATTGATAGTTCATTCGCATAACTGTCTTAATTTGTTGGGTGTTCACACTTTGTTATATCTTTTTAATGGCCCATGACTAAAGGGTAAGGAGGTCTTAAGAGTGTGAGGCGACACGAGTCGTAGTTGAGTCGGTCGACCCACCCTATGGTAGATCCGCCCCTAAGTAATAGAGTAGTATAATGCTCGAACCTCCTGGTTGATGGAGATATAAGTACTGCAGTTCGTTCTTGCACATTTTTCTTTATCATTTTTCGGCAAGCTTCTAGTAGCAAGTAGGAGTAGTACTAGGTAAATTTTAGCCTATCCAAAAGTAGAACGGACAGTAACATTAAACGCCCTTGAACTTGAAGCACTGAACCATGGTCACGGTTGCAAAAACAGCTACTCCCATGGTAATGTACAAGCCTTGGTTAGGCAGAAGAGGAGTAGTAGGAGTACAAGGAGTACAATAGAATACTACGTCCGCGGATGAAGAACTACTGTACATATTATTCATGTTACACGGGGCCATGCGTCGCACACACGCACGCATGCACGCGCGCACGGGGCGCGCCAAAATTACGACGGCGCACGTCGCCGACTCGCGCCGTACCGTTCGTACGTCCTTCCTCAGAACGACGGCACGACGCCGTCCGACGCGGCGAGGGCGGAGAACGCCGGCGAGCATGGCGCCTCGTCGTCGTCGTCGGCGTCGGCGGTGCGCTTGGCGAACCGGCCCTTGATGCGCGGCCGCGTCTCGGCGTACGCCTTGCGGGACGCGTACCGGATGGTCTTGTCGAACCGCCGGTTCTTGCGCTTCTCCCTGTACCGCATCAGCCGCGCCTCCCTCTCCTTCCCCTTGCTCGCCACCACCACCATGGGCGGCGCCGCCGCGCCCGCCGACAGCGCGTCCGGTACGATCGCGACCTCCGACGACGACAACTGCGGAACGCGTAGGAAACCATGTCATAACGCCGCGCCATGAGCATCGACGAGAGCTAGCTGTGTGGTAGTGAGGCTTACGCTGTGGGGCATGGAGTGTTCGGGGTAGAAGAGGCTGCCGGCGGCGAGGTCCAGCTCGGGCGGCGCGACCGGTACCCCGATGGCCTTGATTCCGTCCATGGACCGGGCGAAGTCCAGGTCGACGCCGAGGTACGCGCCGGTGTCGGCGAAGAACGCGTCGGCGGCGGCGGCGCTATCCTCGTGGCTATTATCGTCGGGCTCGGGGAGAAGCCACGACGCCGCCTCTGCCTCGTTGCTCCGGTCATCGTCCGCATCCTCCTCCCGCGCCGCGGCGGCATCGTCCGCGGCGGCCTGGGAGAAGGGGAAGGGCTGCGGCGCGTCGGCGAGCGGGCCGAAGAAGGGCGCGACGGGGAGGCGCTCGTGCCTGCGCGCGAGCGGGTTCGCCGAGTGGATGTCGGCGTCGCAGGCCGCGCACACAGCGCCGCGGCGTCCGCCCGGCACGTGACGGCGGCGGGCGCGTGCTCGCACACCTCGCAAGCCACCCCCGCGCGTGCGCGACCCGGCGCCGTGCGCCCGCGCGTCGCACCGGGCGCACAGGAACGCCCCGTCCGCGCGGCAGTAGAGCCGCGCCGCCTCCGCGCCGCACGAGTCGCACGCCCGCGTCCCCAACCCCCACGACGACGACGAGGAGTACCCCGCCGCCACCGCTCCTCCCACTCCCACCACCATCGCCTTGTCCTCCGCCGCCTCCATCTCTTCTTCTTCTTCTTGGTGCGTTTCACTCGCAGCTTCGGTTTCGCGGAGTTTGGCTGTGTTTTTTGGGCGTTGGGCACGGGGGATTCGACTATTCGCGGGGGGTTTTGAGGGAGTCCGTGGCACGTGGAGGGGCTCCCGGCCACGAGACGCGCGCGCGAGTGTGGTCCGACCGACCGTCCGACCCGCGCGGTCACATCTCCCCGGCCCCCGTCGGGTCGCGTCTCGCGCGCACTCTCGCTCACATTGCCCGGTGTTTAGCCGAGCAGCGGAGAGCTGACGGCTCCGCATTGGCCGAGCCGGCAAATCGCCGTCGCAGCAGCAGAGGGTCGCCATCTCGCGCTGCCTGCAAAACGGCACTACTAGTACTACTGCATTTTCAGCGCTTATCCGAGTATACCTTTACGCTCTTGCATTCGTTTTGATCGCGATGTGTATGAGACCCATGGTTTAACCAACGGTTTTAGGCGGCTCAGAACCGGATCGATCACTTGCTACGCAACATGGCCACCATGAACCCATCTCTCTGCTTTTCCTGCTACTACTAGCACAGAAGCACGCAAAAAAGCCAAGAAAGAAAAAGACTCTGTACATCGCGATGGGCACGAGCTCTCTAGGACTGTAGTACATCTAGCCAGATGCCGTTCACACTTGCACGTCCTTTTCCTATGCGGGAAGAGAAGAAGAAAAAAAAAAAGGAGAGCGGTGGTTGCGCCACCATTGTCGCGATGCGCGCGCCTGCGACGCACGGGGACAACGGGGACAGAGGGTGGGGCCCGCCCGTCCGACTGTCACCGTCGCCTCTGGCCAGGTGTCGCGCGCTGGTTGGTTGGTGAGCGCCCGGCTTATCGCTTTGCGGATGAGGTGATGCCATGTCAGCGGCCAAGGCCACCGTGGGTAGAGGGAGTGGGGACGCGGCAAATCTCGTGCGAGATCTGGATCCTTCACGTAGGGCTTGGTGCGTGCTGGACACTGGACACTTGCGGCGGCAGCACTGTGCTGGCCTGCTGGGCTGCTGCCTGCTGCTGGTGGCCAGTTGGCACCGCACACCAAGGGGCAAGGCTAGTGGACATGTGTTTGCGTCTCCCTTCCGTACTAAAATAAACAGACTAGTATAAAATATGACGTATTTAGGTACTAAAATACACAAGCTTAGTATGAAATGTGCCGTATTCAAGTGTTATGAATCTATAGTGACATGCGTTACATTTATATCAGACCTGTTTATTTTAAAATAGAAGGAATAGTTAGATACATTAGGCATGTTTGGATTGAGACCAATTTTTGCACTACCATTTTTTTAGCAACTTCAATAGTAGCATATAGATGTTTGGTTTGCTACAAGTTTGTATCCACACTAGTGCAAATCCTATAAATCATGAATGTAACCCTTTATTTAGTTATTAATAAAGTTCTTAGCTTAAAGA
Source organism: Oryza longistaminata (assembly GCA_009805545.1). Taxonomy (NCBI): domain Eukaryota; kingdom Viridiplantae; phylum Streptophyta; class Magnoliopsida; order Poales; family Poaceae; genus Oryza; species Oryza longistaminata. The sequence goes on along the minus strand of CM020179.1, from coordinate 27,766,261 downwards.
AAATGTTAGTGGCAAAAGTTACCAAGGTTTTGACACAACCAAAATATTAATAGGGCAAAATTGGTAACAATCCAAACAAACCCGTCTGCAACTTGCGTAGAGTGTATATGGAGTACTGTTATACTTGCGCAACTTGTAATTGGACTTTGGTGTGCGTTTTGGAATATAGGGTCGCTACTTGCTTGGGGTCTATACGAATTGGTGAGTTCAGCATTTCCGGCACTTGAAGTGACTATGATCTAATCCACTGCATGCAACCAAAGTCCTCGGTAGGATTTGGTCGTCAATGGCATCTTGTGTGAGAGGTTGAGCTTTTGAAGCAACCCAGTGTGTGTGAGGAGGAAGCCTAGCCACTTAAAAGGCTACAAAATACATGTCAATAATGAAATACTGGGGAAAAGAGAGTTTTTTCCCCTCATATTATTCAATGGCTACAAAACTTGTAATCTCGCCATGTACATTGTAAATTGTTAATATATTTCTTATAGGAGTTTTTCCTACAGTATTTTTCCCTAAAAATTACTGGGAAATCTACCAAACGAGTCTCAATGACAAATACGGCAAGTATTATTGAAGTTTAACACTTTTATTAGGATTAAAGTAAACATTTTGTGAGGCTCATGGATTTTATTTAAGTGTCAGTTTCTTAAGCATGCACCCAGGGGCACACACTTGGTGGTGTCCGCATGTGTCATTTCCGTATAATCGAAAAGGTCATATTAATGAAGTTTGGCTCTTTTATATGGGCTGTTGGACAATTGGCTACATTTCTATGATAGACTATCTTATTCAACATTCTTAAGAAATATCCTAAAGGGAATGTTTACATGAAGGCCACAAATTGCCACACCCAAATATTAGGCGTGTCATAGTTTACTGGGTTAGTTAGTTACTACTTATATTTGGTTGGTTGTTGTTGCGATCGGGGAGGGTCACACTTTGTTAATTCACACATTCGGATCACATGTGTACTCAATTTCTAGGCAAACATTGTTAAACCTGTACTACAGTTAATAAGGTGTCTACCTCACTTTGTACGGCATCGTCTTACTTCTGGCAAAGTTAGGCGTCAGCCTAATTGGCTTGGAGTAGCCTTGCATGCATCTCAACAGTCAAGAGTCTGCTTCTCAACTGAGCTCACATATCTATGATCCCCACGATTGTTGCAGTCTCAAAACACAAAGATTACATGTGCCCATGAAACCCACCAACCGAGGTCTACTCTTATTTTAGCAAACTGATTGACCACATGTACAAGAAGTTGGCAAAAGGGAATCCAAAGCATTTCACAGCTGCTGGACGCTTGGCACTCATTTCTTCAATTTGATCATTTCCATGCGGAACCTGGGGGCAAAGCAAAAGGTTCAAAACCTGAACATTTCTCCATGATTATACGTGGGATTCTTCTCAGCATCCCAAAATCGAAACCAATTTTGTGGTGCTTGGCACACACGGTTTGGGACTTCTTTGAGCCACAAGGTTGAGGCTTAATTCAGAGCTGCCCACAGTTCTCCGTTCGGTTTATTCAGCGGCCATCCCAAAAGGAACGGTTTCAGTTCATCACACACTACTCGACAGCCGACAGTCACTCTCGGAGAAGAAAGGCCGTGAACATGTTGGAAAGTACTACCTCGACTAATTGACCATTTGCTGCTGCCACGAGAGGAAGACAAATCAAACGACAGAGTGTGACAAGTCACTCCTAAAGATAACAGAATTCTAAGGACTAGCTTTGGTACTGTATTTGGCTAACATGGAGAGGGATATTCCACATCGTTTTCGGTCTCGAGAGGGAAATGCGGCCGTTTCCGGTAGAAAAATCCGGATAAGATTACACCGCAGCTTGGAGATCGCAACGGGAGAGAGAGGAGAGGAGAGGAGAAGAGAAGAGGAGAGAACCCCGGCACGCAAGTGCGGAGGAGGACGAGGAGAATGGCGTCTCTATCGGATCGCCGACGACGACGCGTCGACGTTGGACAGCCAAGTGAGAAAGTTGAAGATTTTAAAAGGCAGTTGGTTGGTTTACGAGAATTTAAAAAAACTGGAAGAATTAACTTCTGGATTTTAACTTATTTTGTGGATTTTGTAAATTACAACTTGTCAAAAATTAGATGAAGAGCTAGACTGTTTGAGAGAGTTTGATTCTCAAAGAAGCTACGGCTACGACGCCTGTAACTCCCAAAACAAGTCCTCATCGTGACCTGAAGCCATGGACCGGGAAGCGAGGCTGAGCCTAGTATGGAGATTGGCCCGGCCCAACTTAGAAAGGTTAGCCCAATCGGGTGATTGGGCCTCGTATAGTGTACGGAGGAAGTGTTTGGGCCTTTGGGCGGGGCCCAGCAGATGCTCCTCGAAAGGTTCGGCCACTCCTCTCCTCCGTCTTCCTCGTCGGCACGCTGCACAGTACGCGCGCTGCTCCTAAACCCTAAAGCCGCCCATTCCTCTCCTCTCCTCTCCCCACTAGCTCGATCGCGATCGGGGTCATGGCCGCCGCCGCCGCCGCCGCCACCGCGGCGCCGTCGCTCGACGAGGCCAAGGCGAAGAGCGTTCTCCGCCAGGTGGCCGATCCCGCCTTGTTGTCGTTCATGGCGGATTTCTCCCCCTTTTGGCGATTTTGTTTGAGCATTTATTTTTGGGGGGGAGGTTTGAGCTTTTGATTTGGTTTGGTTGTCGCAGGTGGAGTTCTACTTCAGCGACAGCAACCTCCCGCGCGATAAGTTCCTGAGGGAGACGGTCGAGCAGCGCGAAGATGGATGTAAATGATCTCTCGCGCAGTACATTTCCACGCGGATTGCTTTTTCTCCAGCGCGATGATTGAGTGCTGAACTTAGCGTCTTTTTTTTTTCTCATTTTGTTGGAAATGTGCAGTGGTAAGCTTGGCTTTGATATGCTCTTTCGCGCGGATGAAGTCGCACCTGGGGCTGGACGCCGCCGTGAAGCCCGAAACTGTGCCAGAGGAGACAGTGCTCGCAGTAGCAGAGGTGCTAAGTCGTTCCCAGATGCTTCGTATCTCGGAGGATGGTGATTCCTCTCTTTCCTCTTAATTCCAGTTATTCGTGATTCACTAGCAACGGAGCACAAATTGCTGGCAATTAAATTTCAAAAGGAGTTGGTAAATACCAGTGAAACATGTGAAGTGTACATTTTTAGATAACGATGTAAAGTGTACATATACTCTGCTTTGTGACCTGCTATTCAATGTTGTCAATAAACTTTTGTTTTCCTTCTTTAGTAATGATAAATATGCCATGTTCTCAAATACAGTGTTAGTTTGGGAACTAGAGCTGGTCTACTTTTATGAGTTAAGTTTCTCTAGTAAATTGGTTTCTTTTTTATCATTGCTGATTTGCTGTATTTTTCAAATGCAGGAAAAATGGTTGGTCGAGCTAGTGAGCTGTTGAAGGCAGATGAAATCATCGAGCAAGTGGACTCAAGGACAGTTGCTGCGTCACCATTGCCTTACAATGTAAAGCTGGAAGATGTCCAATCTTTCTTCGCGCAATACGCAAAGGTGTGTCCAAGTACTGAACACTTATAGTGCACAATAAGCTTGCAGTTTGAAATGAAATTGAAATATAATGCAAAGAGAAAAGGTGGCATGGCTAGGATGCATAAATTCAAATGAAATTGAAATGTAATGCAAAGAGAAAAGGTGGCATGGCTAGGATGCATAAATTCGATTCGAAGTTCAACAGAACAAAGGGAGTTTTTTCTCGTGAACCTTTTTCATAATTAGGATTTTGAGTATCATGAACATAATTACCAGTTATGCATGCTGGCTATCTGGAGCTTTTCCAGTGTTATGATTACATGTGCAATACTATACTGCAAATATCAATGAATTAACATTTTCTTGGTGTACTTGTGTCTGAAATTGTAGGTAAATAGTGTCAGGCTACCACGCCATATCGCAAACAAAAAACACTTCTGTGGCACTGCCTTAGTTGAATTTTCAGAAGAGGAGGAAGCGAAAAGTGTTTTGGAGAATAATTTGTTCTTTACAGGGGCAAATCTGGAAATAAAACCAAAGTAAGCCACTAACATATCCTTTTTGCATGATAATCATACATGTGGAATGTGCAGATAAAATGCTTGCTTTAGTACTATCCCCATAAATTTCTATGTTAATTCCAATATACTCCCCTCTAGCTGTACTGCCATACCGGTAAGTTGTTAGCCAATCATCAAACCTCATTTCATTGCCAACATTGCTTTCTTTTCTATTAAGTGCAATTTGAATGAGATGTGTGAAACAAGCTGCATTAATTTTGTACTTTTTTTGTTTAGTTTGGTGTCAGGTCATGCAAGCATTTCCCTCTGGCAAGTTCCTTGTCTTGCATGTTGACCTCTTTTAGTGATACATGTATTAATGATGCCTTTTATATATTTGCGTTCATTCTGTTGCTGTATGTGACATTATGTAACTTATAATTCCTTGCCTGAATCATGAAGGAAGGAATTTGATGCTGAAACAGAATCTAAAAAAGAAGCATATGAAAAGGCACATCCTAAGAAGGACGAGCAGAATGAAGGGTGACATTTTTACAGGCTGTCTGTTCAATTACTTTTCCTTCCTTTAGAGTTCAAATCAAGACCATTTTCCTGGAAATTGTGTTGCAGCTATCCTAAAGGCCTAATTGTGGCCTTCAAATTGAAGAGAATCACGGTTGATGGTGGGGTGCAACAAAACAGTGCAGACAATGATACTGCCACTGAAGAAGAAACTCCAAAGTCCATGAAGAAAACATCAACTGGGGAATCTGAAGAGAGGACTACCGTGAACAGTGATATGGAGGAACAGAAGTCATCAGACGACATGACTGAAGCGAAAGAAGTGAACGCTGGGGAAGCTACAGAATCTGGTGACAAGTGCACAGTTGATGCCTTGCTAGAAAGTGAAAAGAAGGGTGATAATGAAACATCGTGCAAGGATGACAGAGGCCTCTCTGGCAAAGCGAATAGTCCAATCTCAAGGGAAGATCTAAAAGAAGTGTTCAAAAAATTTGGAACAGTTCGGGTATTTTAATCCACACCACTTTCTAGCTTTAGTTTTTCTTGGTATAAACACCAGTAACAGTTCTGTTTAACATTATGGAATGAAAATTATGAAACATATAGCATTCTTCTAGATTCAAATATGGTCCACAGAGAGCTCAGATTTTAACTCATGGGTCATATGGCATTATCTTTGTACTTTCATTTGTCCTTCAAGATCTGGTGGGATATTAAGCATGACGAGTTGTAAAATTATTAAGATCAATTAACTATGGAATGGGAAATGCCTGAAAATGTTCTTGATACACACCATAAAATCGTGGTAATAGACTAATAGCTAGTCCTAATTGTAAATTCATATTTGTAAAAGTTTATTTATGGTCCTTGGAGGAGCACAGTTATGAGGTAGTGGTATGACATAATGTTAATTATCTATATCTTTGGTACCTGGCATGGCTGTGGTGGTGAACTGTTCATATTGTATGTCACTATGTCACAAATTCACATGACACTTTTTAATTCCGTTTTTTACTTTCATTGCACATGTTTTTCTTCCTGAAGTATGTGGACTTCAGTATCGGGGATGATTCGGGATACTTTCGTTTCGAGGATTCCAAGGCAGCTGAAAAAGCCCGTATGTCTGCTGTATTAGCTGATGAAGGTGGCTTGATAGTTAAAGACCACATTGTTACCTTGGAGCCTGTGACTGGTAATTGACAATTTGACATGTTTATTAGAGTTTTTTTTAATACCATATCTGCTTGCATTGTATCATGATTAATAAATGCAGAACATCCATTCTAGAATTTTTAGTTCCATTTAATGATACTTTGGTGGAATCGACTCCTATTATTGTTTGACACTGTAAATTAATTCCTCAAATCTGGATGCAATTAAATTGGTTTGTGGGGTCTTACTTTTTTTGTTTTTGTAGGTGAAGCTGAGAAAGATTATTGGAATACCATACGTGGCATTCAAGGGAAATACAAGGACAATAGGAGTTACAAAGGAAGGTATTCGATGAATTAACAGTTTAATTTTATTTGTTTATGTCCTGTTTGGTACTACCATACAATATTATCTCTGGAAGTAATTACAGACAATGATCAGGTAAGGCACACTACAGCATTCAGTAATTTTGCGGCAAATTACACCAAAAAAACTTTTTGTGTGCCTTTTGAGAATGTTATATGACTTTTTCATTTGCAATTTTCGAGCTAGATAACCTGCGCTAATTGCAATTTACTTGCGCATTGCAGTATTGTGGTTACCACAAATATGCTCCTTAATTCCTTGTATATATATGTTGAATAGATACTTCCTTGCACGAAAATTAATCATCTCGTATGCCCATGTTAATGGTTTAATGTTCTCTGCAGAATATAATGTGTCTTTGCCCCTGTCATATATACGTTATTGCTCTTTTTCTAGGACTGGAAAGAGCTACAGAGGAGGAAAGCAGTTCAATGGGAAGCGAGGCCGACATTCTGAATCATCTGAAAAGGGTGCGAATAAAACACAGAAGGTCGAAGCTGCTGCTTAGGCTAACTTTAACGTCTTCACTCTACCGAGAAGTAACATGCTACGCTATCGGTGGTCTTGTATATTTATATCAGAGACCATTTATTACCATATTTTGTGACTGTTATTCTCCCTTTTTATGCTAACCTTGTTCCAAGGTATACTTCCGTAATGATTAGCCTTTAGTAACCGCTTTGCCGTTTATTTTTGAATGGCTTTGGAGGATATAACCTTGTATAGCTCCAAACATGCAAACCCGGAGCTGTTTCTTGCAGCGGAGCAGAGCAGGTGTCCTGACAATATTCAGATATCTTCACCGTCCTGGATTGATTACAAAACGATTATTTCACCATTCTAAGTTACACAAAAAAAAAGGTTTAGAAATATGGCTGATTTCACCGTTCTGGGATTTATACTTTGGGGCCTCAGCTCATGATCACGAGCATTCTCTCGTGTAAGGTTTGCTTTTAGGCTTTTAGCTTCCAGAGAAGATGAACCACGGGAAATTTTTCGGACCTTCAAAAAAAAATTGTAGTAGTACTCTGGATACATAATGATCTCTAAAGGAATAATACCTTGGAAATTATTGTTGCTAAGGTCCAACTGCCCAAGCAGTGGAAGGTCTCCAAAGCTGGATGGTGTGTAGCCACCAAGATTATTGTGGCTAAGGTCCACATAAGTGAGGTTTCGAAGCTTTTCCATACTGAATGGTATACTGCCATGGGGATATATTGTTGTAACCAATGTTCAAGTCCCGTAACTGTTGAAGACTTCCGGAACTAGTTGGTATGTGACCTTCAAAGCTGTTCTTTGCCAGAGATAACAGTGACAAGTAATCAAGAATGAAAGATAGCCAACAGAGGATGGTATTGGCCCAACGAAGTTGTTCTGTTGGAGATAAAGGAATTCTAGATAGTTTAGCTTTCCAATCCATTGTTCAATTCTAGCAGTAAGATTGTTTCTACTTAGCTGCACATCAGCGAGGCCACGAAAGTTTCCTATACTCGGAAGAACTACTCCGGCGAGGTGGTTTCCTTCCAACCATAGTTGTTCAAGACTCAAGAGTGATATAAGTTACCAATCGAGCTTGGTATATCCGCCTCTAGCTGATCATGATTTAGGCGGAGCATTCTCAGATTGGTACAATTTCCGAATGCACGCACACTTTCATCGTTACTTGCTTCAGGATTGTTATCCCCAAGATCTAGTTTGGATAGATTTGAAAGCATACCAAAATGACTAGGAACCTGGCCGTTGAAATTGTTAGATGACAAAGTCCATCTTCTTAGTCCCGAACTTTCGATGCGTTGCAAAAGGAAATTTTGATACCCCTTTCTATGTTATGTTAAAAATACCAAAATAATTTAAAAAGGATCAAAATACCCATTACAAATCAACGGTTTGATTTGAATATACTACACTGGTACCACCAGCAGTGGAAAGTGTTAAATAACTAGTGGCCTATTCGCTGATCCGGAGTAGATGACGACGATCTCATGCACATAATCATATAGTAGATGAACACGGATATAGAGAGAGACATTACAGCTTTATTGCTTTCTCATATGTGGATACATCAACCAACCTCTCAAGCCCTCTCTCAGTATATATACCCATAATAGGAAGAGTCCTATTAGGATACGTTTCCATATATTTGGTATGAGCCCATATTTATCTCTGGCAGGAGATAATAGTTTCATAACACTCCCCCTTGGGCGAATACCGTGCTATACACATGTCTCATTAAAAACTCCATCCAAAAACCCAGTGGGAGAAAAGGATAGGAGAAAAGAGTACAATGCAGATGCAGACGATGGTTGGCCTTGGCACAGCAGGCAAGGCCGGCCTCCATGTCCATCTGCCAGATGTAAAGCGCGAACATTAACATATATTTCATCGCGGAAAACGGAGGAAAACACAGTAGGATCGATCGATCACCTCGCTGCCGTTTAATTTGGCGTTTATTCCGGCAGCGACCAGCGACAGCGAGTGATCGAGTTGGAAGCTCACTCGCTCGTAGGCTTCGCAGCTACTGCAAAGAGGCGTAGCTCGGTGTAGCCACCATCAGGTATATAGGTTCTGTTTGGGGGAGTTTTAGATTCTGAGAAACAGCTGTTTGGTAGCCAGCTTCTGAGAATCTGGAAAAGCTCTGAAACTCAGCTTCTTCAGCTTCTGGCTTCTTAATTCATTTTTTAGAATCTGTAACTACATATTCTCAGAAGCTATGGACTGTTTGGAGCAGCTTCTGCTAGAAGCTGCTTTTGGGAAAAGCTGCAGCTGGGAGAAACTCCCCCAAAAGAGGGCCATAAACAGCTTCATCGCCGCACTGTGACGGTGTCCACGTGCTTCTTCACCGGCGACGGCGACCGCTGACCCCAGCTTGACTTGCTGTCACGCCTTACAGCATTAGGCGTTGGCTATGACAATCTTGCTTAACTACGAAGCCATCACGCTTTCAGTGGAACAAGAGACGACCAACTTGCAAATTAACAGAACTGAAGAACTGATGAGCCACCGAACCTTTCCCTCCAACAAGATACGACCAACTTGCAAATTAAGAGGCATTTGAATTACTGTGTATCTAGCTAGGTTTGCCAGATTTCAAATAAATTTATCCAATTTGTACCACCCAAATTGCTATCATCCTCAGATGATAAAAACTGTTAATATCATCCGTGACAGCACATGCAGTCGGGCAATGTAGATACTGAATGATTGTGGAAAGGACGCCGATTGAATTTGGGAGACCCGCGTAGCAGATTACTTATTGCTAGTGACTGTATATTATACTATCTGTAGAAAGCCACAGTTAATTAACGGATCAAAGAATCTCCACCTTCTGCTTTCTTTAATAGAGGTTGGCACTCTGTAGGAAATTGTACAGAAGGGAACAAACTTGGCCGCTAATCCACCATTGCTGCCAGGACCTTTGACCTCCAAAACTTCTTTTCCAATAAGCTAGTCTAAGGGCCCCTTTGAATCGTAGGAATGAAAAAACAGAGGAATAGGAAAAACACAGGATTATGACAGGAATACAATTGTAAAACAGAGGATTGCAAAACACAGGAAAAACACAGGAATGACCATTTGATTGGATCACAGGAAAAACGCAGGAATCAGATGAGAGAGATAGACTCAGAGGAAATGTTCCAAGAGGTTAGACCTCTTGCTAACTTTCCTCCAAAATGTGCATAGGATTACCCATTCCATAGGAATTTTAGGGCCCCTTTGAATCACATGAATGAAAAAACGGAGGAATAGGAAAAACATAGGATTCTGACAGGAATGCAAGTGTAAAACAAAGGATTCCAAAACACAGGAAAAATATAGGAATGACCGTTTGATTGGACCACAGGAAAAACACAAGAATTTGAAGAGAGATAAAGACTCAAAGGATTTCTTCCATGAGGTTCTACCTCTTGTTAAAATTCCTTCAAAACTTGTATGGGAAGAGGCATTCCATAGGAATTTCATAGGATTCCATAGGGTTCATTCCTTTGATTCAAAGGGCTTTGTAGGAAAAATTCCTATAGGAATGAAATCCTCTAAAATTCCTATGAATTTCCTTTGAATTAAAGGGGCCCTTAAAGGATTGAATAGAATTCAATCCTTTGTTTCAAAGGCCTTCATAGGATTTTTTTCCATAGGATTAAAATCCTCCAAAATTCCTACATTTTTCCTACAAATCAAAGGGGCCCTAAAACCTGCGAGGACCTTGACGCCCAAGACATAGTGGGATCAAAGATTTATGTTGTGTTCGCGATTGGGAACCTTTCTCCTCGGCATACAAAACAGAGCAGTGGATTAATATATGATTAATTAAATATTAGCTAAAAAACTAAAAAAGTAGATTAATATGAATTTTAAAATAACTTTCCTATAGATTCTTTTTTTATAAAAAAAACACATACCGTTTAGCAGTTCGAAAAACGCGCACATGAAAAATGAGAGAGTAAAAATTGAAAAGTGTAGTGTAGAATGCAGAGTATTAATACATCTTGGTGCGGTTAACAACGCACAAGAGCTAGAAGGAATATTTCTATGTTTTGAAAGATTAACAAAAATAAGGTATTGTTTTAAAAGTTTTGCAAAAATATACTTCTCCCGTCCTATCGTAAGGCGGGCGTATAAATCGCCTTGTAGTAGGGCGAGCTATGTGCACATCACACAGTGGGAGGGGCACGCCATGGCAATTTTGTAGCCCCACACGACAGAGCGATAAGGAGTCACTTGTAAAATTACCATGGCGCACCCCATGCATCACCAAGCTATTGCTAATGTCACAAAACTAAATCGTCCTACGGGAGGTTGAGAAGGGACTGCTTGTAAAATTGCCACAACGCACCCCTCCCGCCTTATGGTACGTCACATACCCCACGCCTACCGTAGGGCGGGAGGTGTATATTTTTACAAAACTTTGAAACGGTAATTTCCTTTTTACAATCTTTTAATAAATAAATAAATAATGCCCAGAACAAGCCTCCTGTTAGAAATTCGAAATGTGGCCCACGGGCTTCAGAGGCCGTCGTAATTTGGGCTATTGGACTATAAATCGGCCCATATTTTAAAGGAGAGATCGTCGGCCCATATTGTTAAGGAGTGATCTGTCTCTGAGCCAATTCCATCCGGAAATTCTCCCTCACAGCCTCGCGCAGTCGCGCTAGCTGACGGCCACCGGCCATGGCGGCGGCGGCGAAGCTCGCGTGTGCTACTTGTTTCCGCAATTCCGTCTCGCGCTCACTGTCACATGTCGTTACCTTCGGTACGCAACTGACTCCCACTCTCGCTAATCTAATCTGAGTTGTCACTTGTCAGTGCTCCGGGTTGTCCTTGGTTTGTTTGCTGTTGCTGTCATCTTCCGTGCAGTGCAGGCTCCGTATGCGGCATTGGTCGCTCCAGCGTAATTGTCGATGGGGCCTATGAAGAACACCGAGGAGGCGAGGAGCTCAAGTTTAGAGTGGTAAGTGTTTTTGTTTTTTTTTTTCAGATCTCTGACGATTTTTATTCTATTCACGTATTTCTCTTTGTGAATTTCAGTATATAAGGGGTGGTTCAGGATGCCGTTGGTTTGAGGGTTCTAATGCAGTTGAAAATGTCCCTGTATCTTCTGTACTAGCTGATGAAGGTGGCTTGGATAGATAGTAATGGCCATATTGTTATTACCTGTAATAATGGAGCTTGTAGCTGGTAATTATATATTTCCTTGTTTGCCATTGATTTATTAAGGTTTTATTATGCCATTTTTTGCTTGTATTAGTATCATCATCTCATGATTGATAAATTGATAGCATCCTTTTTTATAAAACATAGATTTCAATTCAACAGGACATGATTTAGTCAAACTTTTAAAATTCTAACCATTAATTTTCTCAGATGCTTAGTTTCAAAACAAAAGAAATGGTATACGTAGATTTGGCTTGAAAACATACTTTCGTAATATCATCTAATGTACAACCGATGCTGTAATATAACCAAATCTTGTCATAAAAGACACATTTTTATGATTGGAGGGAGTACTCTATATGGTGATATCAACTCGATTGTATTACCGTTTGACAGTAGGAAAGGAAATGAATTCATCTAAGCTGGATTCAAATAAACCGGTTCTTGGGTATTACTTGTTTGTTTCTGCAGATGAAGCTATTTAGGATTATTGGAATACAATATGTGAGAAATACATGAACAATAGAAGCTACAACAAAAGGTATTTACATGTCCTTAATCAACAGTCTGTTTTGATTTGTTTTTGTCTTTTTTGGTACCACTGTCCACAGGTTTTGTCTTTGCCCCTCGCTATGTATTAATGTTATAGCTTTTCTACGGCCAGAAAGAACAACAAAGGTGGAAGTAGTTCAATGGAAGCAAGGTCGACATCCTGGTTCCTCTGAAAAGGGATTGAATAAGAAGTAGAACTTTCACTGGCAATTCCACTGGAAACTTCGCTAGCTCGTATATAATCAAACAGTGAGCTTTAGCTCATGATTCCTTTCAACCACCATGGTAGGTTGGTTTTAATCCAGATGAAAATTGCTAGAGAAAGATGAAATTTGGGGATGATTTAAGCCCAAAGGGCAATATATAGAATACAATAGGACGGGAAAAGACTAAAGTGCCCTTGCACACACTAACACACATACTCTTAACAAAAAAAAATAAGTAGTGAAAAGTAAGAATAAAAGGTATATGAACACACTGGTCACTCACTAATGGCATTTCAAGTATTGAAACCTTTCAGGCTGTTATAGCTAAGGTCCAAGCGATTGAGTTGACGAAGGTTTCCCAAACTGGATGGTATTTTGCCACCAAAATTATTGTGGCTAAGGTCCAGCTGCCTGAGCTTAGGAAGGTTTCCCAAACTGCGAGGTACTTTGCCACTGAGATTATTGTGACTGAGGTCCAGCAGGACGAGCTGTTGAAGATTTGCCACGCTAGATGGTACTTCACCATGGAGGTAGTTGTTGCCGAGGTTCAGCCATACGAGCTGTTGAAGATCTCCAAACTTGGATGGTATATCACCTTGAAGATTGTTGTTACTGAGATTAAAGCTCACTAGCCGCTGAAGATTTCCCAAGCTGGGTGGCATCTCGCCTTTTAGATTATTGTAACTAAGGTCCAGCTGTGTGAGTTGTTGAAGATTTCCCATGTGGGACGGTATGTGTCCTGATAGATTGTTTTCGTTCAAAAGCAGGTACTGAAGGTTGACAGACAGGTTTCCAACCGAATTCGGTATGGTTCCCGCTAGCTTATTCCCGTATAGTGACAGAAGTCGTAAAGTAGTACAGTTTGCCAGTGCACTTAAGAAATCCCAGCTTTGGCTGCTGGATGCTTCAAGGCCGTTTTGCTGAAGTCTAAGAGATGTCAGGTTCGAAAGCTTACCTAGAGATGTAGGAACTTGACCAGAGAAATCGTTATATGATAGACCTAGCGAATGTAGTCTTGAAATGTTGCCAAGGGATACTGGTAAATTACCTTGAAACATGTTATAACTCAAGTAGAGCCATTGGAGATTAGGAAGGGCATAGCCAATGTTTGACGGCAACGATTTCCCCAGAGAATTCATCTCCAAGAATAGCATTCGAAGAGAAGAGAGATTATAAAGGGCGCGTGGAATTTCACCTGATATGTTATTTCCACTCAGGTCCAACGACGACAATTTCGACAACTTCCCGAGCTCAGAAGGAATGTGCCCCGAGAGATAATTCAGAGAAAGCACGAGATCCGACAGCTCAGAGAGGAGGCCTATGCCGAGTGGAATCTGGCCTTGAAATGAGTTTATGCTCAAATCTAGCTGCGTCAAACTGGAACAGTTTGTAAGCGTGTCCGGAATGATCCCGTCCAAAAAAGTTACTCAGGTTGAGGACTTGCAATTTTCGGAGACTGTTCAGGCGAGGTATCTGTCCAGAGAAGCGATTACCAGAAAGGTCAAGCAGGTGAAGGTAACTCAGATTCCCGAGAGAAGCGGCGGCGAGTCGACCGGTCAAGTCTGGCCGGCGAGCTCGAGCGCCGTGACGCGATGCTCCCGGCGGCCGCATTTCACGCCATTCCACCGGCAGAAAAGGGGTGGTTTTGTTCCAGGAGCTCAGGACGCCCGCCGGATCGTCGCCGATGGCATCCTTGAACTCGAGCAGCGCGAGCATGTCGGAGTCGTTTCCATGGACCGCCACGACGCAGTGGATGTTGCCGGCTGAGTAGCAGAGGAGTACTAACGCCGCAAACAAAGCTACGAGCATGGCGAGCTACCTGCACAGTGGTAAAGCAAGAAATACTTAGTACAGGATAAAGCTTTTAAAAAGCTACCAGTAGCAGCTATATTAAAAAGGTTATGAGGATATCAGCACCGGCCTGCACGGCTGCAGTTGGTCTCGGTTGGAATCTGACTGTGGATATGATCTCCGAACCTCTCGTGCTACATTTTCGAAGGAATCGTCGTCGCTTCGTCAGTTGATTTTTCTCGGGCTGGCACCGTCGCGCACGGCATGGCGGTCTTTCTCGCCGCCTTCATGGCTTGACCGCCATTGCAGCGGAGACGACCTTGACCCCACAAAATTTTGAGAAAATCTCCTGTACCCTCGAAAATTCGTTTAATCCCCTTACGTGCCCATAAATTTTATCCCGTTCCCCTTGTGTGCCCATAAATCTTGTCCCGTTCCTTATATACCCCTAAGTTCTTACTTTGATCTTCTCTATATCCATTTCGTTAGTTGACCATGAGTGATCGTTAAATGTTTTTGAAATTGACTATATTACCTCTCTCTTATACTTATGTGCTAGTTTAGTGATAAAAACACAATTCTTATATGAAAAATATCGATTTGTAAAAAAACAAAGGGAATATAATTATTTGACAATAAATTTTAAAAACAAATCTAAAATTTTAAATAAATTTAAATTAACTTTTATGAAATTGGTACACTGTTTTCATCAAAATTTGAATCTAATAAATAAATAATTTTGGTTCATAATTTCTAGCTAAAACTCATATGGATTTGTAAAAAAAAATGTTCAACAATTTAAATTTTCTTTTACATATTTTACAAAAAAAATAATTATGCCCCATTTGATTTTATCATGAATTACAATTTTTTCACATTGTGAATTATGGAGTAGATAGCATGTAAGTATGGGAAATGGGCGACATGGTCATTTTAGAAAAATCTAACAGTCAACTAACGGAATAGGGATAGAAGAGATCAAAATAAAAACTCAAGGGCATATAGAGTTTTGAGGCAAAATTCAGGGGTATAGAAGAGATTATGAAACTTTTCAGGGGTATGTAGGGAATTTTCACCAAAATTTTCCCTAGCTTCTTCCAAAATTCATTTCTAAACCGAATTACCAGATATAAGAAGTCCCTCAATTTACAAAATCAGATCACCCGATGTCCTAGGCAGTATTGTGACCGATTTTAGGTGTCTTGGCAAGCTGAGTCAGTACGAGACCCATGTGGACCCCATATGTCATTAGCTATCACTTTCTTTCTCTCCCCTCTCCCTTCTCTTCTCCTTGTCTGTCCAGAACTTGATCCAGCGTCGGGCCTTCCCGGTTGCTAGGTTGCACAGTCCAAGCTCCTGTGGGTGGTGGACGACGACGTGGGAGACGGCACCGGTGAGGCCATCAACGCATATTTAGTACTCCGTAGTTTCTAATTAATCCGTTGCAACGGACATTTTTTCTTCCTCTTAAAGCAACGGGCATATTTCTGGTCCTCTTAAAGCAACGGTCGTATTTTCGTCCTAAAAAAAAGTGTGGGTGGTGGACGACGACGTGGGAGACGGCACCGGTGAGGCCATCAACGCGGAGAGCTAGTGTTGGAGGAGCGCGCAGTGGAGCGGCTCCGCTATGAAGGCGTGGAGGAGGAACATCATGATGTTCGCACCGTCGACGGTGACGTCGGATCACTACACTGGGTACCCAAAAGTACTGGAGGACTATAGTGATTCAAACTAGATATCTGATACTAATAAGATAAAGGCCACAAGTGGATATGTATTCACACTTGGATATGGCGCTGTTTTCTGGAAGTCTTGAAAGCAGACGATCTTAACGAGGTCAACAATAAAAGTAGAACTCACAGCTTTAGATACTGCAACAGTTGAGGCCGAGTGGCTTCGTTAGATCCTGATGGACTTGTCGGTGGTTGAAAAACTAGTACCAGCAATCCTGATGAACTGTGATAATCAAACAGTGATTATTAAAGTAAACAATTCGAAGGACAACATGAAGTCATCCAGGCATGTACAAAGAAAACTGAAGTTTGTCAGAAAGCAGAAAAACTCCGGAGTGATAGCATTGGACTATGTCAAGACAGCTAAAAATCTAGCAGATCAGTTCACTAAGGGACTATCACGCAATGCGATAGACAGTGCATCGAGGGAGATGGGTTTGAGACCCACTTGAGTTGCCCAATAGTGGTAACCTGTCCTTTGTGATTGGAGATCCCGTGAATTAGGATGGAGAAAGAAACTATTGGGTGACTGAGAGGAGAGACCCTGAAATGGGCTCATCTCTATGATGTACTTCTCTCCTATTCTGTATGGAAGGATGGTATATACCTCAATGTGATCTGAGTGGCTTTCCGTAAAGCAGAGATACCTACAGAACATCTTAGAAGGAACATACCTATATAAGTCTGACTGCTAGTCACAGTCTATGAGATCTAGTTGATCTTTATATACTCATGAAAAGGCTTGGAGTATGACTTATATGCTCCAAACAAAGGGGATGCAAACGGCAGCCTAGTACCAGTTAAGAGTTCGAGTGAAACCTGATCGCACAAAACTGACAATTCAATGTATAGTCCATTGTTCAGTTGTGATCTGGTGTAGCTCTTTTCCTAGGTAGAAGTTCAACTTAACAGTCTCCACCGAAACAATGGTATAACAAATAGGTTCAGTTTTAAGAACATTTCTTGTGAGCCATGAAATTTGGTGGGGATTATTAGAATAAATGGGCTATGCCCAATTTAATTCAATTAAAATCTCAAGAGCCCACGAGTAATGTTAGAGACAATACTGCAGCCTTGAAAATTTAGGTGGAAGAATACGGTGATATTAGAGACAAATAATACGTACGTAGAGAGATTAAAAGAAAGATGAATAAGAAATAGTGTATACTCATCTGAGTGTGGATATGTGATTCAGAATTTCATGTATAAACTAAAAACAGTACACACCACCATCCAGGAGATCTGGTGGTAGCGGTAGGCCGCCACGGCTGCCTTGGCTTGACATATATGAAATCAAATCACAGCTGATGGTGAAATTAAATAACAAAGCTGCTAAGAACGAGACGTTTTAATCCTTGCGGCATCAACTGGAGACTGACGGTGAAACTAAATAACAAAGCTGCTAAGATCGAGACGTTTTAATCCTTGCGGCCGGCATCAACTGGAGAAAGGGAGTAGATCAGCGCATCGCTAAACACCTAGACCTATACTCATTCTGTCGAGCGGAAAGTGAGTAGATCAGCGCATCGCTAAATACCTAGACCTATACTCGTTCTGTCGAGCGGAGCCAGCCGATGCCGTTTCGTGGTCCTGCGACGCCGGCAGGGCAGAAGACAGCAGGCCGATGTGGATCACGCCGTCGCTTCCGACTCGCTGTGGACGCCAAATCAACGATGTATCCTGCCCTCATCGCATCGCTGCCAACCCCTCCGAATATCGAGCTCTCCACTGATAACTGATCTATCGATCATCCAATGAGCTGGTATTTATCGATCCGGTTTTCCGATTACCACGGGTTAATTGAGATTACGGATTTTTTTCTTGTTAAAAATGAAAACGGGTGACTAAAATAGATTTTTGCTGGCAGCCGACAGTGCCGCCAGCGAACTGAAAGCCAGTGAAAATAATACATTTTCACTGCCGGTCAGCCGGCCGCCAGGGAAAATCGAGTTTAACTGGCGGCATGTTAAGACAACCACTAGCAAAAAATACCATCTTCGCCAGCGGCAAGTTAAAGATGACCGCCAGTGAAAACATTTTTTAGGGTTAAAAAAAAAATAAAAATCAGCGCCGCTAGTCGCCACGGCCGCATGCACTGCCCATTGACGAACCCCGCCACGGCGGCTCTCTTGCCACTGTTGGTCGCCGCCGTTGACCCTGAAGAGGGGAGGTTCCCCTGTGCCACCCACTATAGATCTAGAGAGGAGATGAGCTAGGCTTCCTGCGCCACCTCACTCTCCCGAGCTCGGCTATTGCCACTGGATCAGTCACCCGCAGGAGTCCCCACCGCTGGTCCGCATCCTGCTCGAGTCGCCACGGCCACCCCATCCCCTTTGCCGCCGCCAATCATCACTGCTGAGCCCGGAGAGACGATACTCCCCTTTGTCACCCCACTCCGGATATGGAGAGGGGAGGAGCTAGGCTCCCCTACGCCACCCCACTCTGCCGAGCCCGTCCGCCACCACCAGATCTGTCACTCACGCGCGGGAGTTGCCGCTGCCGGTCACCGCCACCACCCCTCCTCTTTGCCGCCACCGAAGCCACCGCCGCTGGACCCGCCGCCGGTTGGGAGGGATCAGAGGAGGAGAGGAGTAAGGCGGTGGTGCGCCGGTGAGGAAGGAGAAGAGGAGAGGTGTCGATCTGAGGAGAGGAGAATGTGGAGTGGATCTGAGGATTTTTGCTGTGCGTGGTTTTTTAATGCACTGCGACTGATTTTTTTATGAGGCGGTGGATTTTAAAGGCGGTGCTCTTTAGTGACCGCCAGCGCTGGCAGTCGCTTAAGAGATCCACTTGTAAAAATATCTTAAGTGGCCGCCAACGAAAATCGATTTTTGCTGGCGGTTGGTGTCCGCAATCCCTCTTAAGTATCTTTACAAGCGTGCATTTATTAAATCCACCAGTACAAATAAAAGGGTGGTGCTATGAAAAATGGTTTCTATTGTAGTGACGGTAACAAAATACATAGGAAACTTGATTGAATACTCGATCAATCCATGACAATATATATCAGGATAACACATTGACACAGCGACGCCCGGTTCTTTTTCATTAAGATACATATTTTACCTCGGTTTCCATTAGCACACTTTTCAAACAGCTAAATGGCATGTTTCGTGTGAATATTTTCTATATAAAAGTTGCTATAAAATATCAAATAAATTCAATTTCCAAATTTGCAATAATTAAAACTCAATTAATCATATGCTAATAGCTTTTTGTTTTTCATGCCTTATAATATTCATTTTCATTAGTATCAAACACCACTCGAGTCCCTCGCAAACCACAGCCCTGCTCAATCAGTTCCCCCGCATGTCCACTTACAACGCCCACGTTGAGTGGCCTAGGAGATCCGTGCGGCGCACCTCACTGGTGATGATGCTGCTAGCACGACTGCCATGGGGCATGCGATAGCGGCGGCGTGTGAGAAGGATAACCAAGCGAAATATTGCAAATCTGCAGTTGCGATGGCTAGGGGTGGGCAGAAAAAGACCAAACCGAAAAGACCGAGACCGAGACCGAGAAAATCGGTCCTAGGTAGTGAAAGACCGAATTTTGTTCGGTCAATTCTGTTAGTCTCCTCGGGTAACCGAATAGACCGAATTATCAAAAATTGTCTAGAAACAACCTACAATCCACTATGTTTAATAGGATTAAACTCTAATTTTCACATCCCTACTTCTTCTAGGCATGCAACATAATAAGAGTCTTTACTCATAAAGTGCTTACGAATTTTTTTGTGATTTTTGTGTTGAAAATTTCCATTATTTCTTTGCATATATGAAAATGTTGTTGAATTTCGGTCAGGACCGAGACCGAATTTGTTGGTCTTGATATTTTTTCACTGAAATTCGGTCTTCACTTTTCAAAGACCGAAAAGATCGAAAGATCGAAGACCGAGACCGAAATTTTCGGTTAGACCGAATGCCCACCCGTAGCGATGGCGGTCAAGTTCTACTTGGTCGAAGTTGTCTCGACATAAGTTATCGTACACTCTTGTCACTCGCACTCCTGCACAATTTGAGCTTCAATTTATCGATGTCTTTATGGTGAAATCCCGTGGTTCTATCTAATAAATCCCGTGGTTCTATCTAATGATTTTATTTGAATGGATTAGGGTCCAATTTACTGACAAATTAAAGTGTTTTCACCTTCATGCTTAAGTTGGGAATTTCAGAATGGTCCAGACTGGGCTACCCTGTCCCTCTACACTTATGGCACATATATGACCGAAAAAGGGCTATGGGAGGGACAATTGGGACAAACATCCTAAGGCCCGGTTTAGTTCCATTTTTTTTTTTTTGCCAAAAACGTTATATTGAATCTTGGGACACATGCATGAAGCATTAAATATTAATAAAAGAAAAAAACTAATTGCACAGTTTGCATGGAAATCGCGAGACGAATCTTTTTAGACTAATTAGTCCATGATTAGCTATAAGTGCTACAGTAACCCACATGTACTAATGACGGATTAATTAGGCTCAAAAGATTCGTCTCGCGGTTTCCAGGCGAGTTATGAAATTAGTTTTTTTATTCGTGCCCGAAAACCCCTTCCGACATCGGGTCAAACGTCCGATATGACACCCAAAAATTTTCTTTTCGCAAACTAAACAAGGCCTAAATTTGTTAAGCGGCTAAATATTTAGTACTCCGTAGTTTCTAATTAATCCGTTGCAACGGACATTTTTTCTTCCTCTTAAAGCAACGGGCATATTTCTGGTCCTCTTAAAGCAACGGTCGTATTTTCGTCCTAAAAAAAAGCTCCATTGTCTTGGACTTGGGACTCCATCTCAGATTGCACCATCCATGATTCTTCCATGATCTATCCATCCGTCAAGTCATTTCCGCAAGGACTCAGTACCAGAGAAGTACAATTATGTAAATTATCTAGCCATGGAGAAATGCGTGCTGCTGCTGCTGGTGTTAAGTACGTGACGGGGCATGCTGGTTGAGTAGTAGGTAAGGTTAAGGATAAATGTAGTTGGTGGAGACTGAGAGACATGTTAAGCTAGGGAACCCTGCTTTCTTTTTTTCTCCTTTCATTTTGGTTTCTTCCCATTTTGTGATCCTTAGCATTGCCCTACAGTAGTGTAGCTGCTCCCAGTTTTTGTTTGCTCTTTCATCATGTAAATGCCAATCCCAATCCCAATCGCAATGAACCGTCTTCCTTGACATCCTGGTCTACTCCCTGTGAGTCTTAGGTCTGTGAGTTTGTGCTGCTGGTTCTCCATTCAAGGTGGCTTGGGTGTGCGTTCTGATCGATTTGGCGTGACGTGTTTGTTTCCGTAGGGAAGGACTGCAAGGAGAAGCACCCTAACGTCAAGCAGGTATCTTGTGGCGCGTTTGTGTTGCTCTGCTGCATTAACTGCTACAATGTGTGTTCTGACTTGGTTGATTTGGTGGTGAGTGCAAGTCCATGTCTGATGCTGTGAGTTCCTCACTTCCTGTGCCCATGTTCTGAACCGTTCCATATGCATTTCTCACTTGATGTAATTTCAAATTGCTGTGTTCCACTTTTGGGCCATATATCTGGTAGTAATTCAAACAAATATAGTTTTACCCGGAGTTCTAGCTAACGTCTCTTCCCGGTCCTTGAGATCACATCCGCTTGGTTCTGCATGTCCTATTGTTTGAAACTTGCTGCCTATTAGAACCTCCTTAGTTGTCTCAATACTTTTAGTTTTATTACTGCCATATTAATTATCTTGTTGCTGAGTCCTGTTTTGATGATTATGCACAAAGTATTCAGTTGTTCTGGTACCTAAATGAGTAGTTTGCTTGCTGGCGTATCACATGACTTAAACAATAATACTTCTCTTTTTGTAACTGCATTTCTTGGTTCAAGCTTATATCTCAGTTGACCATAGGCTATAGTGGAAAGTTCATAGATCAAATATGTTAAGAGTAATGGAATCTATTTACTCTGCTGTGCATTTAATTGAAGCAGAGATTTTTTAATCTGGTTGGCTATTTGATATCAGGTGAAAGCAAATATTTGAATGATATTATGTGAAACATACGACAGGTTTTGGCACTTGACAAATGCTTTGTTGACCCACGTTGTTTATTAAATCCCACACAAGAAGTAATGAGAGGGCATTATACCATTAACAGATGCTGTGCCCATTATTCCAAGTGTAAGTTTTATTTTATACTGGTGAAAATCTGGTTTTCATTATTTTCTTCGTAAATGCCTTGTGTGTAATTCTTGTACATATTCTCCCTTTACTGTTATTAATATATTTGATTCGTATGATTCTGTCCTGTGTTTGATTAAAAAAATTAGGATATCCCCTAAAAAATGCTATTAGCTGTTACAATCTTATCATGAGCAAGTTATGGTCTGCACAACCAGTAAGTGATCGCTAATTTCATGTTAAAATGATGGCATAGAGTAGAATGAATTGTACATTTGTTTACAAGTTAAAAATTTTGGGTTATTTATTCTTGTATTTGTTAATACAATGATGTCCTGTTGCCTTGCTTCTATAACATGGCAATAATAGGTTGGGATACTCAATATTGCTAATGGCTACTATGGCTCAGATTTACCTTTAAAAAAATAATAGGAAACTACTAAATTAATTTTAATTTATCTTTGTAATGAATGATTTTTTGGGATTGTGTTTTTCTGTCCGTGTGTGTGTTGGGGAGGGGGGATGTGAATCTGTGTCTGTGGTTAGGGGCATGCGAATTTGGAAATTTCAATACACTGGGAATGACAAATTAATTTGCATTCTTCATGTATGTGGTATTTCTTTCAAATACAATAGTACATTGATGATATATATTCAGATATTTGCAAATTTCTTACTGTAAAATTCCGTTATCAGCTTATACCTAGCAGAACCAATTTATTAAAGGGTACCAAGATAAGTTTTTTTTTTCTAGAAAGGAAGACAAATGGAAAACCTGCTACAATTACCAATTTAGAAGCTTTAAAATACAAAGGGCAACAAACATTCTCCTCCTCTCTGCTTGATACTTTTTTGGTATTCTAAACTTTGAGTAACATCCCTTGATTATTTTGAATAACATTTCTTGATTTGTTAATCGATACATTTATATGGATTATACATGTTCAGTTTGTAACCTACAATTGTTTTTTGTTCAGAATTTGATGTTAAGTTTTGTGTGTTCGATGCTTTTGCTTGTATTTTAAAGCTTTAATTCTGCATTTCTGATTGGATTTTGAGACTCTACTTTGGTACTTATGAAGTTCCTTTTCATTGAAATATGTTTCTTGCATGGCAATTAATTTGGTATTGAGTGTTTTTTACCTTTGCCCAACAAATACTACTTGTTTCTTACTGGATACTTCTATTTGGACTAAACAGATTCAGTTCTATATGCCTACTTTTATTAAAGTTGATGTTTCTTTTTTTAATCATTTGTTGCTTCACACTTCTATCAGCATTCTAAAGCTTTAATTTGGTATTTCTAATTTATTATCCAAAAATTACGATTTGTTTTGTCATTACTTGGTATCATCCTTGATACTTTTATTGGGATTCAGAAAATTTAGATTTGGTTTTTTTAAATCTGGTACTCAGAAATATGATATTCTAGTTCACGCGTGACCCTTTTAATTTGTAATTCGTTTTCCCCCAAAAAACACTGAATTGGTTTCTTCCTGGACACTTGTATTTGGATTATAAATGTTTACCTTATTACTTTTTTTTTTTGGCTTTTTACAAGCTGGTGCTTCCTTTTATCCGTAAATACATTCTCTAGATTTTGGACTGAAGCTCTATTTGAACTCTTATGCTTTAGCTTGGTACTTTTGGTTGGATTTTTAGAGTTTGGTGTTCCTTTGTCACGTTCATTTTGCATCGATACTTCAAATATCCTTTTTGGAGTTTCCAATTTTTTCGCTTGTCACGTTTCGTCTTCCTTAATTTTGTTTGAACTTTGATTTCTGGTTTATGATAACAAAATGTTCTTCTGCATTGAAGACGACCGTTTTATTTTGTTCTTACATTAATTTTGAGCTTAAAATTGAGTTGTATAGTTGGGTCTCCATGTTTATCGAAAACAAATAACTTTATTGAGAGCTGGACCCATGCATTTTGTTGCACCTTGAAGGTTTTATAAAAAATCATGGTTTCCTGGTATGAAATGTTTCTAATTTTCTCCCTTGACGCTTCATTTTCCATCCTTTCATTTAAACCTTATGCTTTTCGTTGGATTTCTTTATTTTCGAAAGTTCTCTTGTATTAATGTTTTTGACATGCTATTTGGTTTTATGAAAATCGTAGTATGCTTGTCCGAACAATTTATTGGTTTTTCCGTTGACGCTTTCGAAAATTTTGTTCGAACATATGCTTACTTGTTTGTGAAAGGAAAATATATGCTTGCATTTATACCTTGCGGCTTTTTTGTATCAAACGTTTCTAGGTTTCTTCCTTGATGTTTCATTTTCTGTCCTTTCGTTGAATCTTACTTTTGTTTCTCGTGTAACGGTTTTTTTTTTCAACATTAAATTTCAACTTGGTACTTTAAGTTTGATTTCTTCAGTTACAATTTTTCTCTTTTTGGAACTTCTCTTTGGACTTTAAAGCTTTATTTTAGTTTGTGAAATTTTGTATAAACTTATGCTTACTAGTTTGTGAAAAGAAAATATTTGCTTGTATTTAATCCTTGCGGCTTTTTTGTGCTCCGACGTTTTAATAGTAGACTTATAACTAATTTAATTTTTATAGTTATGTTACCCTGTTTATCGAAGAATATCTTGGTTGCGAGCTAGACGTCTACATTTGATTGCAGCTTACTGATTTTATGCAAATCATAGTTTGCTTGTCCCTAACGATTTATTGGTTTCTTCGTTACGCTTCATTTCTCATCCATGCATTTTGTTGCACATCCAAGCCTTTATGAAAATCATGGTTTGCGTGTATCAAACATTTCTAGTTTTCTCTCTTGAAATGTGTTGTGTTGAGTGTGTGTGCGCGTGTGATGATGATATTATGCCTTGCCAAGGAAGGCAGCTATGCTTATGATGGTACTATGATGTTCTTTATGATATAATTACAGAATTTGTTTTGTTAATTGAATCATCAACTCCTTTGAAAGGAATTGTGAACCAAAACTTGCTTTACGCTAAAATTTAACTACATATAGCCTTCCTTGAATATATGCCCTGCATGTAATATGTTAGAATTGCTTTAGGCTTGGCAGTACATTATTTCTAATGATGTACTGACTCTTGTTATACTAGAGTATCCATTTTTGTAGGTTGTATGCTTAGTGTTTATTGAGTGATGCGGGTTTCAACCGCTTCTTCTAGGAATTAGATTCTAATTGGGGTCAACCCCCTAGTCGGTTTGCTTGTGGTTTGGGTAGGCAAGCTTGCGCGAATCTCTGATTATTTGGCTAGTTGGCCTATGTATAACTAAAGTAGTTGTAATTGAATTTTGTTTGTCTTGTATTTTCTTCTGTGTATCATTGCTTAAGATGAAAGTGTGAAAGTAGTGCATATCCTAGGAACTAGTTCCACATGAGTAAGGGTTTAGGATATTTGGGATGTCGTAGAGCTTTAGCTATTTTCGTCAAGTTTCCTGAATGTGTAACACATCTAGTCGCTGCCTTCGTGTGGTTTGACGGACACATCTCAGGCTGAAGTTGACTGGCAAGCTAAAGTCCCAGCAATGTCTCCTATATCCTATACTTGAGGCTTTGGATTTTACATTATGCCTGCTCCTTGATTTGAATTGTTCACTTCAATTGGCAGATATAATGTAAAGTTCAGGTGTCCTCCACAGGCATGGTACCAGAGCTAATACCAACTATAGGAACCCCTTAAGTTGGTCGTTTAGAATGGTTTCTTAAAATTATTTTGAGGGTTTTGCTCTCAGCTACAAATTATTTTGCGAAAATCATATTCAACCTTATATATCATCCCTCTCTAGAGATTACTTTCCTCTAGGTCTCTATTTTGATTTTGAAAACTCTTATCTTGCTCTATAGGACCGAGACCTTTTGAAAGCTTGTACTAAAGTGAAAATGAGTTTGAAAACACTTATTAATCATAAAAAATCAGTTCCAAAGTGTTTTGAAAAGTTTTAAAATCCATTTGCAATCTACACCTATGTACTAGTACGGATTTGCAAAATATCGGGTTAAAAATAGCCTCTAGTTATAGGATTTGAAAATGGATGGATAAAATTTAAATCTTGAAAGACATGATATGGTTTCCATCTCCTTATGTTATCTCTGCACCAAAAAAAATGAATTTGGTAGATTTTGAACTCCTCTCTTCCGACATTTCAAATTTTACTGACATGGTCTAGAATGGGTAGTTTGTGAAGGATAAAATTGTTGTGCTTAAACCTGTAGATTGTTGCTTAGATGGACCACCCAAAATTCGCATAGCCTCTGTACCACCCTAACCTAATGTAAACAAAAGATGAGGAATTTAGGTAAACTTAAAACATGAATGAAGTTTCTTTCTGTGTCGGTTGATCGTGTTTTGGAATTTCGAGTCAGTCTGTTAATTTTTTTTTTGTATCAAACGTTTTTAGGTTTCTCCCTTATGTTTCATTTTTCGTCCTTTCGTTGAATCTTTACTTTTGTTTCTCGCGTAACGGTTTTTTTTCAACATTAAGTTTCAACTCGATACTTTAAGTTTGACTTCTTCAATTACAAAGTTTCTCTTTTTGGAACTTCTCTTTAGAATTGAAAGCTTTATTTTACTTCTAAAATGGTAATTTCTGTAATTTTGTTTGAACGTATGCTTACTTGTTTGTGAAAAGAAAATATTTGCTTGCATTTAAACCTTGCGGCTTTTTTGTGCTCCGACGTTTTAATAGTAGACTAATAACTAATTTAATTTCTATAGTTACGTTACCCTGTTTATCGAAAAACATACCTTGTTTATCGAATCTGTGTAGCCCAATCTAGAAGGGATAAAATCTTGGTTCGTTTAGGGTAGCTCAAAAATGTTACCCATCAATCTCTCTAATTTTCTTTTTAAAAATTTCTTTTGAACCTTTAGAACTTGACCTAAAAATTACGTAAAGATAGTAGACCGGTAAATTCTAGCACTGCATCACTTGTCTTGACCAATTTCTCTAAAATAATCTATTTGTCGAAAAAAATCACCTTTCCTACCCAAATTGGAGAAAACTTTGTTAGGATCATGAATATACTTTTTTTTTCTAATTTATCACCCATCTAGCATAGTCTTTTGCTTCAGTTTGCGCCTCGGGACTGGATAGTACAGCATATGGGCACCCATTTAGCTCTTCCATTAAAATTTCTTGATAAACCCCATTGCAAAATTTTATTTTATTTTATTTTAAGGGGGATAGAGTGCCATGACCTTACAAACCAGAGACAAAACATGTAACCTTTGCAAGCCCCCACAAGCCTAAATGGAAATTTCATACTAGGAACAAGTCATAAGCAAACTATGTAATTTAAGTTGAGATGGCTTAGTGTGCAAATTTTGTGCCCCTTTATGGTCGGATGCAAGATTTGCACATCGTAGCAACTCACAAACATGGTTTGGGAACTTGACTTTTAGGTTTTGAAAACTTCTACCATCTCTTTCCTGGATAAGGAGAACTTTGTTACGAGTCTGAGTAAATTTTTTTTAGTTTTGTCACCTTTTCCTAGCCTAAAGCCTATAAAGAGTTGCAACTATTCCCATGCCCATGAAAAACCTTGAGTAGGCTCAGTAGTCTCATGAACAATTTTCCCGAAAGGATTGTTCTATGGCATGTATGCAATACAAAATATCTTCATAAGCATTGTATCATTTCATACATGCATCGCATCATTTCATTCATCATGATATCATACCATACATCCTTGCCTTTTTGAGAAAAAGAAAAGTTATTGCTATACATGCCATATAGCATCCCGTTTTCTACCACGACCCAAGTTTATGGATGCACATAATGAGACCGTCCTGATGCATCCAATATGACTCGACAAATATTCCTAGAACACCTTGGATTAGATTGCATATGACTAACTAGCACCCGGAGAACAAATATTGCCAACCCCTAAGATGTAACCCAAAGTTTTGTTCAATTTATCCTTATTTTCCCAACCGTCTTACTTGCTGTCCTAAAACTTAAATTTATCGAATGTGAGATCAACAAGGTTAGATCATGACCGTAGACCATGAAGACTTGAACCTTGTTACATCCTAATTGCCATTAGAGATTCTAAATCAGGTATTCTTGAAAAGTTTTGTGAACATTTAAAATCAATAATATCGTATTGTTATCAGAAAACAACATAGCAATGACACCTTAGGTCGTATTCCACCAACCAAACAAGGATAGGTTCTCATACCACCCCCACCAAAGACAAAATCATCGTAAGAGCCACATAAATAATATGAATTCCTAAGTCGGCTGACCCATATTCGAAAAGAAAATAGTTGCATGCATTTAAACCTTGCGGCTTTTCTGTGCTCTGGCGTTTTAATCGTAGACTTAGAACTAAGTTCAAGAGTTTCGTGTCCCTATTTATCGAAAATAATATCTTGGTTACATGCTAGACATCTACATTTGGTTGCATCCTATTGATTTTATGAGAACCATAGTTTGCTTGTTCGGAACGATTTATTGGTTTCTCCGTTGACGCTTCATTTTTAATCCATAACTTTTCGTGAGCTGCACCCTTGCATTTTGTTGCATATCTATGCCTTTATGATTTATCGAAAAACATACCTTGTTTATCGAATCTGTGTAGACCAATCTAGAAGGGATAAAATCTTGGTTCGTTTAGGGTAGCTCAAAAAGGTTACCCATCAATCTCTCTAATTTTCTTTATAAAAATTTCTTTTGAACCTTTAGAACTTGACCTAAAAATTACGTAAAGATAGTAGACCGGTAAATTCTAGCACTGCATCACTTGTCTTGACCAATTTCTCTAAAATAATCTATTTGTCCAAAAAATTACCTTTCCTACCCAGATTGGAGAAAACTTTGTTAGGATCATGAATATAGTTTTTTTTTTCTAATTTATCACCCATCTAGCATAGTCTTTTGCTTCAGTTTGCGCCTCGGGACTGGATAGTATAGCATATGGGCACATAGACCTATTTAGCTCTTCCATTAAAATTCTTGATAAACCCCATTGCAAAATTTTATTTTATTTTATTTTAAGGGGAATAGAGTGCCATGACCTTACAAACCAGAGATAAAACATGTAACCTTTGCAAGCCCCCACAAGCCTAAATGGAAATATCATACTAGGAACAAGTCATAAGCAAACTATGTAATTTAAGTTGAGATGGCTCAGTGTGCAAATTTTGTGCCCCTTTACGGTTGGATGCAAGATTTGTACATCGTAGCAACTCACAAACATGGTTTGGGAACTTGACTTTTAGGTTTTGCAAACTTCTCTAAGATGATCCATTTGTTTTAAAATTACCATCTCTTTCCTTGATAAGGAGAACTTTGTTACGAGTCTCAGTAAAAAAAAAGTAATTTTGTCACCTTATCCTAGCCTAAAGCCTATAAAGAGTAGCAACCATTCCCATGCCCATGATAAACCATGAGTAGGACAAATAGTCTCAAGAACAATTTTCCCGAAAGGATTGTTCTATGGCATGTATGGCATGAGCTTTTGCCTTCCATCAAAAAAAAATGTATGCAATACAAAATATCTTCATAAGCATTGTGTCATTTCATACATGCATTGCATCATTTCATTCATCTTGATATCATAGCATACATCGTTGCCTTTTTGAGAAAAAGAAAAGTTATTGCTATACATGCCATCTAGCATCCCGTTTTCTACCACGACCCAAGTTTATGGATGCACATAATGAGACCGTCCTAATGCATCCAGTATGACTCGACAAATATTCCTAGAACACCTTGGATTAGATTACATATGACTAATTAGCACCCGGAGAACAAATATTGCCAACCCCTAAGATGTAACCCAAAGTTTTGTTCAATTTATCCTTATTTTCCCAATCGCCTTGTTGTCCTAAAACTTAAATTTATCGAATGTGAGATCAACAAGGTTAGATCATGACCTTAGACCATGAAGACTTGAACCTTGTTACATCCTGATGGTTAGAGATTCTAAATCTAGTATTCTTGAAAAGTTTTATAAACATTTAAAATCAATAATATCGTAATGTTATCAGAAAACAGCATAGCCATGACACCTTAGATCGTATTCCACCAACCAAACAAGGATAGGTTCTCATAACACCCTCACCAAAGACAAAATCATCGTAAGAGCCACATAAATAATATGAATTCCTAAGTAGGCTGACCCAGATTCGAAAAGGAAATACTTGCATGCAGTTAAACCTTGCGGCTTTTCTGTGCTCTGGCATTTTAATCGTAGACTTAGAACTAAGTTCAAGAGTTTCGTGTCCCTATTTATCGAAAAAAAATATCTTGGTTACAGGCTAGACATCTACATTTGGTTGCATCCTATTGATTTTATGAGAACCGTAGTTTGCTTGTTCGGAACGATTTATTGGTTTCTCCGTTGACGCTTCATTTTTAATCCATAACTTTTCGTGAGCTGCACCCTTGCATTTTGTTGCACATCTATGCCTTTATGAAAATCATGGTTTCATTTTATCAAACATTTCTAGTTTTCTCCCTTGATGCTTCATTTTCCATCCTTTCGTTTAAACCATATTATTTTCGTTGGATTTCTTTGTTTTCGAAAGTTCTATTGTATTAATGCTTTTGACATGCTATTTGGTTTTATGAAAATCGTAGTATGCTTGTCCGAACAATTTATTGGTTTTTCCGTTGACGCTTTCGAAAATTTTGTTCGAACATATGCTTACTTGTTTGTGAAAGGAAAATATATGCTTGCATTTATACCTTGCGGCTTTTTTGTATCAAACGTTTCTAGGTTTCTTCCTTGATGTTTCATTTTCTGTCCTTTCGTTGAATCTTACTTTTGTTTCTCGTGTAACGGTTTTTTTTTTCAACATTAAATTTCAACTTGGTACTTTAAGTTTGATTTCTTCAGTTACAATTTTTCTCTTTTTGGAACTTCTCTTTGGACTTTAAAGCTTTATTTTAGTTTGTGAAATTTTGTATAAACTTATGCTTACTAGTTTGTGAAAAGAAAATATTTGCTTGTATTTAATCCTTGCGGCTTTTTTGTGCTCCGACGTTTTAATAGTAGACTTATAACTAATTTAATTTTTATAGTTATGTTACCCTGTTTATCGAAGAATATCTTGGTTGCGAGCTAGACGTCTACATTTGATTGCAGCTTACTGATTTTATGCAAATCATAGTTTGCTTGTCCCTAACGATTTATTGGTTTCTTCGTTACGCTTCATTTCTCATCCATGCATTTTGTTGCACATCCAAGCCTTTATGAAAATCATGGTTTGCGTGTATCAAACATTTCTAGTTTTCTCTCTTGAAATGTGTTGTGTTGAGTGTGTGTGCGCGTGTGATGATGATATTATGCCTTGCCAAGGAAGGCAGCTATGCTTATGATGGTACTATGATGTTCTTTATGATATAATTACAGAATTTGTTTTGTTAATTGAATCATCAACTCCTTTGAAAGGAATTGTGAACCAAAACTTGCTTTACGCTAAAATTTAACTACATATAGCCTTCCTTGAATATATGCCCTGCATGTAATATGTTAGAATTGCTTTAGGCTTGGCAGTACATTATTTCTAATGATGTACTGACTCTTGTTATACTAGAGTATCCATTTTTGTAGGTTGTATGCTTAGTGTTTATTGAGTGATGCGGGTTTCAACCGCTTCTTCTAGGAATTAGATTCTAATTGGGGTCAACCCCCTAGTCGGTTTGCTTGTGGTTTGGGTAGGCAAGCTTGCGCGAATCTCTGATTATTTGGCTAGTTGGCCTATGTATAACTAAAGTAGTTGTAATTGAATTTTGTTTGTCTTGTATTTTCTTCTGTGTATCATTGCTTAAGATGAAAGTGTGAAAGTAGTGCATATCCTAGGAACTAGTTCCACATGAGTAAGGGTTTAGGATATTTGGGATGTCGTAGAGCTTTAGCTATTTTCGTCAAGTTTCCTGAATGTGTAACACATCTAGTCGCTGCCTTCGTGTGGTTTGACGGACACATCTCAGGCTGAAGTTGACTGGCAAGCTAAAGTCCCAGCAATGTCTCCTATATCCTATACTTGAGGCTTTGGATTTTACATTATGCCTGCTCCTTGATTTGAATTGTTCACTTCAATTGGCAGATATAATGTAAAGTTCAGGTGTCCTCCACAGGCATGGTACCAGAGCTAATACCAACTATAGGAACCCCTTAAGTTGGTCGTTTAGAATGGTTTCTTAAAATTATTTTGAGGGTTTTGCTCTCAGCTACAAATTATTTTGCGAAAATCATATTCAACCTTATATATCATCCCTCTCTAGAGATTACTTTCCTCTAGGTCTCTATTTTGATTTTGAAAACTCTTATCTTGCTCTATAGGACCGAGACCTTTTGAAAGCTTGTACTAAAGTGAAAATGAGTTTGAAAACACTTATTAATCATAAAAAATCAGTTCCAAAGTGTTTTGAAAAGTTTTAAAATCCATTTGCAATCTACACCTATGTACTAGTACGGATTTGCAAAATATCGGGTTAAAAATAGCCTCTAGTTATAGGATTTGAAAATGGATGGATAAAATTTAAATCTTGAAAGACATGATATGGTTTCCATCTCCTTATGTTATCTCTGCACCAAAAAAAATGAATTTGGTAGATTTTGAACTCCTCTCTTCCGACATTTCAAATTTTACTGACATGGTCTAGAATGGGTAGTTTGTGAAGGATAAAATTGTTGTGCTTAAACCTGTAGATTGTTGCTTAGATGGACCACCCAAAATTCGCATAGCCTCTGTACCACCCTAACCTAATGTAAACAAAAGATGAGGAATTTAGGTAAACTTAAAACATGAATGAAGTTTCTTTCTGTGTCGGTTGATCGTGTTTTGGAATTTCGAGTCAGTCTGTTAATTTTGCCTAGGCTAAACCGTAGACGATAGACCTGAGAATTTTTACAAGGAACATGTAGAATAGGCATCATGAATTTTGGTGTGATTTTTGGACCTTTGTATCATAGGGTAAAAACTCAATTAGTGTGCATAACCGTGTTCTGAAATCTTTAGACAGCGGCGTTCTTCTTTTTATGTAGTCCAAACCGTAAAAGATAATCATGCTATCTTTTAACAGTAGCTTGTAGACATACCCAGCAGACTCCACGAATTTTGGCTAAATTTTTTGAGTCTTTGCATCATGGTCTAAAAATTCATAAAACACTGCATAGTCCCAACCTAAAAACAGTAGGTAACCTGGTTGTCGAATTTGTGTAGCCCAATCTAGAGGGATAAAATCTTGGTTCCTTTAGGGTAGCTCAAAAGGTTACCCATCAATCTCTCTGATTTTCTTTTTAAAAATTTCTTTTGAACCTTTAGAACTTGACCTAAAAATTAGGCAAAGATAGTAGACCGATAAATTCCAGCACTGCATCACTTGTCTTGCCCAATTTCTCTAAAATAATCTATTTGACCAAAAAATCACCATTCCTTCCCAGTTTGGAGAAAACTTTGTTAGGATCATGGATATAATATTTTTTCTAATTTATCACCCATCTAGCATAGTCTTTTGCTTCAGTTTGCGCCTCGGGACTGGATAGTACAGCATATGGCACATAGACCTATTTAGCTCTTCCATTTAAATTTCTTGATAAACCCCATTGCAAAATTTTATTTTATTTTAAGGGGGATAGAGTGCCATGAACTTACAAACCCAGAGACAACATGTAACCTTTGCAAGCCCCCACAAGCCTAAATGGAAATATCATACTAGGAACAAGTCGTAAGCAAACTATGTAATTTAAGTTGAGATGGCTCAGTGTGCAAATTTTGTGACCCTTTACGGTCGGATGCAAGATTTGTACATCGTAGCAACTCACAACATGGTTTGGGAACTTCACTTTTAGGTTTTGAAAACTTCTCTAAGATAATCCATTTGTTTTAAAATTACCATCTCTTTCCTAGATAAGGAGAACTTTGTTACGAGTCTAGGTAAAAAAATGTTTAATTTTGTCACCTTATCCTAGCCTATAGCGTATAAAGAGTTACAACCATTCCAATGCCCATGAAAAACCATGAGTAGGATCAATAGTCTCAAGAACAATTTTCCCGAAAGGATTGTTCTATGGCATGTACGCAATACAAAATATCTTCATAAGCATTGTATCATATCATACATGCATCGCATCATTTCATTCATCATGATATCATACATACATCTTTGCCTTTTTGAGAAAAAGAAAAGTTATTGCTGCACATGCCATCTAGCATCCCGTTTTCTACCACGACCAAGTTTATGGATGCACATAATGAGACCGTCCTGATGCATCCAGTATGACTCGACAAATATTCCTAGAACACCTTGGATTAGATTGCATATGACTAATTAGCAACTGGAGAACAAATATTGTCAACCCCTAAGATGTAACCCAGAGTTTTGTTCAATTTATCCTTATTTTCCCAACCGCCTTACTTGCTGTCCTAAAACTTAAATTTATCGAATGTGAGATCAACAAGGTTAGATCATGACTGTAGACCATGAAGACTTGAACCTTGTTACATCCTAATATACCTGATGAGGAAGTTTCATGTGACCATGACCCCATGATGATCCACTAGATCCAGAGTACATCACCGGCTTATCTGGCAAAACATCAACAGCATTTAATGGGCTTTGGTTTAGTGCTTCCCGTTGGTACAACTGACATGAAAATTCACTTGAGTGCACAATTGGGTACTGGATGGTGTTCATAATAACATATTAACATCACGAATTGCTATACAGTACTATAATTGCTATCACCATAATTGTGCGGCGTCACTACTGTTGCCAACACTTTATATTCACCTCCAATTTCTATCATAACTTATGAAACGGTAATCTAAATTAAACATAGGTCTAGGATAGTATGCCAGGTCTTGTAGAAATTGATCCTAAAATATCTAAAGATTCCTCTACCATGATTCATGACATAGTAAATCTCCCATCATGCGGCCTGAATTTGATTAAGGACTCACCAGGGGAATCATATGACTGATCATTGTACAAGTTCATTGCTGCAGCCCAACCTACAGGGGAAAAGCAGCAAAGGTTTATTATCACATAAGAAGAATGGTTGTAAATAAAGTTGGTTCAAAATTAGTACAGCAACTGTAGGAATACATATTTGTTATATATGCCTAGACCATCCTTGATTAAAAGTTGCCTAACTTCCGGTAAATTACTGGTGGCATATGCACAATTGCACATAAAGAGAACAGTTGATGGTATGATTAATGAACAAAAAAGATAGGATAAGCAGTAGGTACACAGTTTGAATATTCTTCCATGCTACTAACATGCAGAGAACCCCAAAATAAATCACAACAGGTGCTCCACGTATTTTTCTTTACAACTTACAGTATCTGAATATTGGATTATCAGCCAGTGTAAACTTATTAAAGCAATGGGCGGTTCTGTAATATACTGCATGTGCTTTTACTACTTACTCCCTCCGTCCCAAAATATAAGCATTTTTGGACCACGACATAGTCTTCGAGATGCTACTTTGACCAACAATATCTATAGAAATAAAATGTTTTAAATAAAAAGAGTTGCATATAATAATAGTTTGATTAATGATAAATCTAGTAACATCAATTTCACATTATTGATTTTTTTTATTTTTTTGCTATTAATAGTTAAAGTTAAAAATGGTTGACTTAGCACTATGCTAAAAAATGATTTTGGGACAAAGGGAGTAGTATGTTATTACTGTAGACATAATGTATCACTACCACAATAACATGCAACAATTCCCAGAAAGTCAAAAAGATAGAACTTATATCATAGAAATTCTACAAGCAGTTAAAAGGGAAGCTTGGTCTCTCTGAGAAACATACGGTCATTGAGAAGCTGGGCAGCCTCACTGGCACAACATCCCTCCAAGGGTATTAATCTTGTTTGACTGTAATCATTCTGAGGATTGCTGAAAAAAGTCTCATGAGGGATAATTGGTGGAAGGTTCTTTAATGAAGGAGCATGGCTCTTCTCTCCGTCATTATTGTACAAATAACTAGCCTTCTCAGCCCTATCTGTTCGGTATAAAAAAGTGTTACAATGTCAGCCAAAAAAAAATCACCTCATAAATTAAATTGTTATGCTTAAATCACCTCATAAATTAAATTGTTATGCTTAAACATACAGATAAATCATTACAAAAACACATGGATAAGGAAAAGATAGCCCATAAAAAAATTATTGGAAATATGCATAATCAAATAAAGACATGTCAAGGTTAGAAGATTCTGGACAGCTATTGGACATAATAAGTAAACTCTGAGTAAAAAACACATTTGACTTGTAAATGACTGATTGTAGGGATTATGATTGCAGGTAGCTTGCATTAGATGCATGAAGTTGCATGTTGTACAGAGTATTGGCATCATCAATACAATGGAGTAGAGGGGCTCATACAAGGATGTTTGCTTGCAAGGATTTCCTTATAGATATAGAGTAGTTATCAACATGGTCGGTGTAAGGCACATATTTTTCAGCCCATTTGTGGAAAAGAAACATGGCAGTTTCACTGCATAGAAATCTACTAGAGGAATAATGAATTAAGTTTGATACCATAACAACCAACAACTAGATAAGACCTTATCAACTAATTTGGAGACCTTATATAGCAGTCAAGCCAAACAAATAATAAAGGAAAATATAATAAATCCCCAAAACATCATGAAATCCAACTGATTCAATTGGTAAATGTGATTTACCTCCAGACTTGCGTCGATTGTTAGCACGGTTCCTGAAGCATATTCAGTAAAGATAGCCATCAGAAAGCATATCTATGCATGATATGTAGCAAGATTATTAAAACTAAATAATAACTAACATTAGACTGCAGACAACAGAATATTTCAAGAAATAACTGATGGTTTCAAACAAAATAAATATTTAGCTCATAAATACAAAGATGGAACAAAGAAGCCATATCAAGTTATCAACTAATCAAATCAACAAGGTGATAGACTGATTGAACAATATGTCTTAGGCTGAAGTCTAGGATGAGCGCAAGATGGGAGAACGGAAAGGCTAAAGAATAGAAGGACATTATCGGTATTTTGCATATTTTCTTTGACAAAAAAATAAAATAAGTATGAAACTTGACTGAATTCCTGACAGAGTGCTAAAAAATAAAACGAATGTAAATTTCAATGCTATTAAAGTGAACCCAAAACTTTTAATATAAAACTCAAATCATGAATTTTCAATGCTATAGAACCATTTTTTCTTTGTATCTGATATTTCGGTTTATAGATGAATTTCAGACCAGGCCAAGTGAACTAATTCCCCTCAGCCGCGGCGAAGCTAATCGTGCTACTCGTCTCCGTCTCGCGCCCGACCGGGCCCACCGGCACCCGTTGTCAAGCGTTATCAAATTTATGCAGGCTCTTAAGTCCACCATTCTCTTTTGTGTAGTTATACAAAGTCACAAACCTGTATTATCGACGAAAATCTCGTTTCTTGTAGATTCAGATGCATGGCCTCTCTGTTTACTTTAAACATCATTCAAGCGGACAACAGGTGGATGTTAATTTGCCTAAAACCGACATTTTTCATCCTCACTAATAGGCTAATAGCTGATCCATTTTGCTGTGCTACTTATTTACTGTTCTCTGCAATGACTGTTTGGAGATGCTGCTCCACAAAATTCAGTGATGAATAGATGTGTCTTGTGTATTTATCATACATCTGTTCACTTAAGCCAATATTCGAGCCTTTTGTCATGTTACATCAAATTGCATTCTTCACTTAAATAAATAAGGTTACTCAAAAAAATGCTTTCTCAGCAACAAATCTGACAAAACTGCAAAAGTTCACCCTTAAGAAGAGGGATATATATATAGCATTGGTTCTGCACTTCTGCATGCTAAAGTACTCCACATGATACAGCAGGCTGGCTTTCCATCCATAAGGTTACAAATGGGCAGGATTGCCGTTTCTGTTATAAACCAAAGGAGTTGCAAGTTAGAGTAAAGCATTTATAGTCGCATCATGCATACAGTTTCAGTACAAGATACAACACACAGCGAACTGGCAATAGATTGCTTCTTTGTAAATCTTAGCACTCCAATGCAGCTTGAGCTTGATTAGTTCCAGGTGTTGACAGACGGTCCTGTGACTGGTAGCTCATCTAGGGCACGGCGCAACTCCTCAAAGAAGTTCATCTGTACTACCAATGACCACAGAAAAGGAATCAGAGTACAGAAACTAAGACGTAGGAGAACAGTATGACAAAATCGCAGGTTCAATATACCTGATGAGGAAGTTTCATGTGACCATGACCCCATGATGATCCACTAGATCCAGAGTACATCACCGGCTTATCTGGCAAAACATCAACAGCATTTAATGGGCTTTGGTTTAGTGCTTCCCGTTGGTACAACTGACATGAAAATTCACTTGAGTGCACAATTGGGTACTGGATGGTGTTCATAATAACATATTAACATCACGAATTGCTATACAGTACTATAATTGCTATCACCATAATTGTGCGGCGTCACTACTGTTGCCAACACTTTATATTCACCTCCAATTTCTATCATAACTTATGAAACGGTAATCTAAATTAAACATAGGTCTAGGATAGTATGCCAGGTCTTGTAGAAATTGATCCTAAAATATCTAAAGATTCCTCTACCATGATTCATGACATAGTAAATCTCCCATCATGCGGCCTGAATTTGATTAAGGACTCACCAGGGGAATCATATGACTGATCATTGTACAAGTTCATTGCTGCAGCCCAACCTACAGGGGAAAAGCAGCAAAGGTTTATTATCACATAAGAAGAATGGTTGTAAATAAAGTTGGTTCAAAATTAGTACAGCAACTGTAGGAATACATATTTGTTATATATGCCTAGACCATCCTTGATTAAAAGTTGCCTAACTTCCGGTAAATTACTGGTGGCATATGCACAATTGCACATAAAGAGAACAGTTGATGGTATGATTAATGAACAAAAAGGATAGGATAAGCAGTACGTACACAGTTTGAATATTCTTCCATGTATCCGGATGGAGAGTTTGTTGGAGCTCGTTTTTTTTTATGTTGGCTAAATTTTAACTTGGAGAGCTGAATAGAGAGTCTCTTGGAGATGCTCTTAGTTCTAACTACTTAGAATCTTCAGCAGTCATAAGCTATTCCAAATATTTTCTATATTCTTATAAACTGGTTTCTCAGAATCTTAATCTTAATCTTCTTAAACATGGCAGAGTTACAAACCTCGCAATTTACGCTTGAACATAGTGTACAACTCAAATGATAAATCATCATCACCAAATACATCCAGCTTGTGTTTTTTTAAGAGAATATTCATCGATTTACACAAGTCTGAAAAACCAAATTCAATGTCGACGAATCAACAATAAAATCGAAATATACGTATCACATATGGACAATTACAGATAAGCTCTTGTTCTGCTTCTACAGATTATTCTATTCATATGTTCTACGGATCCTCTTGGTGCAATTGAAGGAGCATGAAGCGAGGAACTAGTAGTAATCAATCACAAATTCTCCAAATGAAAACAAATGTTTAGAAATTTCAGTGAAGTAGTAACAAATAGCAAATCCAAGTTTATTGAGTATGCATGAGACCTGAAAATACTTGTTCGATCGCCAATTTACATATGCAAGAGCAAGTAGGGATCAATGGCTTCTACATTAATCATGAATCATATATAGCATTGACCAAACAAGAAAGCCACCATTAATCACTGGTTCCATTCCGATATCAGAGTGATGATCGTTCGCAGCAGCATTGTGCCGAACCATCCGGTTTACTCTTGCAGTAGCACGGAGCATTGTCAGGGTAACCAAGGTATCTGCATCTAAGCTTGCACACATCACCCCGGCAGAACATGACATCGTAGCACGTCCCTTCATCGGCTTCACGTTTCACGATGAAATGATTCAAAGCCAACATTTGATTATTGAACACACATCGAAACAAAGATTAATACATGAAAAGTTAAAGTGTAGTGATGTGAAAGTTAAAAAGTCTTAGAGAGCATATATCCCTAGTACCTGCATAGCAAGATGGTAGGGTGGAGGACATGACCATAACAGCCAAGAAAACAGCAGTCAATGGGTTCCCCATCCTTCTCATGGCCATATTAGATGATTTATAACACAATCTTATCTACTTTATATGTTAGAGCTTTGCAGGAGTTTATATAGAGGCACAATAGACCTTAGGCATTCAATGTATTTATGTTTTTCCCTGCATTGATGTTGATATATATTTGCAGTTGCATTAATTGTGTTAGATAGCACAAAGTATATGGTTTTGGAGGATTCCTAGATGGTTAGATTTATTGTACATATCCCTATTTGCATTTGCATGGGAGGGGACACGGGGATGGTGGCCGCCGGCGAGAGCTGATGATGAAGGAGGGAGGAAGAAGATGAGAGGAGGGTAATTTGGTCCGAGATAGTATTTTAGCATGTAACCATGTGTTGAAAGTGGCATTTTAACGAAGCCCACTCCCAGCATGGCATTTAGGCGAAACCCACTTTTGAGGATGGCACAATGTCAATTTTCTCGAAATTGGTGGGTGTGGCTGCTAGTGGGCCCATCCTGTCAGTGTGCAAAGTGGCAGTGCTTTGCGCACTGAACGCGGTAATGTCTCTTGGTGTGGAAACTACCGCCCCTGACAGGTGGGCTCGTGGGAACAGGCCGTCGTGTGGACCCCACATGTCAGTGGAAATTACTAGATGTGGTAGAGGAAGGATAGGTTTTTTGCCCGTATAGGCAGGCCGTAAGGGCCCAACATTGCACGAGCCCACAAGGGAATATGGGCCAGGCCGGATTTGCTCATCTCATCCCCAATCCAAAGGTAAACAGGCCCATCACATCGATGTGCCCAAATTCATCTTGTTTTTGGTAAATATGCTTCTTTTCTCCTCAAGATGAAGATTAAATTTTTTACGCAAAATGAGGTGATATTAACGTATGATAAATTGAGTTTTAATTATTACAAACTTAAAAAATAAAATAATATGATATTTTAAAGCAACTTTCATATATATAAAGTTTTCGCATGAAACGCACCGTTAACAGTTTGAAAAGCGTGCCACGAGTATCCAAAATTTTTTCCAACTTTTGTTGGAGAAAAGAATGGGGGCCATAGAGAATATCCCAGAATCTTTGGTTGGAGGAGTTGTTGATTTGCTGTCAGTTGTCAGTTAGAACATCTCCAACAGATTGGCTATTTTTAAGCTCTCCAAATGAGCATTTGGCCAGCCATCTAAAGAATTGGAGAGCCAAGTTTGCATTTTACTCCAACAGTCTCTCTATTCACATTCTCCAATTTAACATTGGGTCCCACGTGTCAGTCTCTCGTTCCTCCTCCTTCCTCTCCTTTCTTCTCCCATACCAATCCTATCCCGGGAACAAAGAAGCCATATCAAGTTATCAACTAATCAAATCAACAAGGTGATAGACTGATTGAACAATATGTCTTAAGCAAATCTACTTCTTCATTGTGAACTCCACTTATAATTGTGAAATTGTGATTACGCGATCACCTATCAAAGGACAATTTTCAATATCTGGCAGTACATGTAACTAAAGTATGATAGTCTTTATGCTAGTCATTATATGCGTTGTGTTAAAGTCATGCGTTAACTTATACAAGCTGACCGACTGTTTGGCAGAGTTTTGCTAAGCCATGTTAGCTTAATTCGCTAACCCAAATTCCAATCATGGGTCATCCTTCACTTGCTAAAACAGGTAGTTAGGTCAGCATTAAACATGCCCTGAAATAAGCCATTAGCCATGTAGCTTGAACAAAGATTTTTCTAAAAAAATGCTTTTAAGGATAAAAGTTAGTTGCTAAGGTTGTTCATTCTCAAAAAAGCTAAAAAGAGAGACCAGCGAGCCAATAAACCACCACAAAACTTAAAAACGGCAGCTTGCAAGCGACAAAAAGATATATGTACTAAAACCCACACGTTCTTTATGAGCAAACACAAAAAGCCAACGTCCAATAGAACACCAAATAAAAGAAAACGATATTCGATTTACACTGGACACAGATTTGTACGTGGCACCACAGATCAAGCCCATCAAAGCAGCTCAAAAAATCTAATATACCGCCCAAATCTAAGCAAAACGGCAACACACCAAGCTTCCAATGATCCCGACCACATCAGCACAGAAATGCCCCCAAGCCTCGAAGCATGATACCCAGTAAAAAAATACGCTCAGAAAAGACCCAAATCGAAATATCCAATCGAACAAGCTCCTCGACAAAAGCCTCCCAAATCAGAAAGAAACGCCCCCCAACCAAATCAGCTCACCGTATCACATATGGACAATTACAGATAAGCTCTTGTTCTGCTTCTACAGATTATTCTATTCATATGTTCTACGGATCCTCTTGGTGCAATTGAAGGAGCATGAAGCGAGGAACTAGTAGTAATCAATCACAAATTCTCCAAATGAAAACAAATGTTTAGAAATTTCAGTGAAGTAGTAACAAATAGCAAATCCAAGTTTATTGAGTATGCATGAGACCTGAAAATACTTGTTCGATCGCCAATTTACATATGCAAGGGCAAGTAGGGATCAATGGCTTCTACATTAATCATGAATCATATATAGAATTGACCAAACAAGAAAGCCACCATTAATCACTGGTTCCATTCCGATATCAGAGTGATAATCGTTCGCAGCAGCATTGTGCCGAACCATCTGGTTTACTCTTGCAATAGCATGGAGCATTGTCAGGGTAACCAAGGTATCTGCATCTAAGCTTGCACACATCACCCCGGCAGAACATGACATCGTAGCACGTCCCTTCATCGGCTTCACGTTTCACGATGAAATGATTCAAAGCCAACATTTGATTATTGAACACACATCGAAACAAAGATTAATACAAGGGAAGTTAAAGTGTAGTGATGTGAAAGTTAAAAGTCTTAGAGAGCATATATCCCTAGTACCTGCATAGCAAGATGGTAGGGTGGAGGACATGACCATAACAGCCAAGAAAACAGCAGTCAATGGGTTCCCCATCCTTCTCATGGCCATATTAGATGATTTATAACACAATCTTATCTACTTTATATGTTAGAGCTTTGCAGGAGTTTATATAGAGGCACAATAGACCTTAGGCATTCAATGTATTTATGTTTTTCCCTGCATTGATGTTGATATATATTTGCAGTTGCATTAATTGTGTTAGATAGCACAAAGTATATGGTTTTGGAGGATTCCTAGATGGTTAGATTTATTGTACATATCCCTATTTGCATTTATTGTAGATTTCAAGATTTGAGAATTTATTGATTATTATATTGTTGTACACATTCATGGAATCTAATAGTATTAGACTATTACATTCAATCCTGAACATCATATTTTTTTTTTCAATATTGACCAAGCAAGAAGGCCACCAATTGATCGCTTCTAATGTCATTCTGATATCACCGAAGAAGTATCGTTCACAACAACATTGTGATGAACCATTTGGTTTAGTCCTGCAGTAGTACGGAGAGCGAGGGAAACCACAGGATGTGCATGTAAGCTTATACATATTCCCTTAGTAGAACTCAACTTTGTAGCATGTAATTTCGTCAAATTCGAAAAATGATCCAAAATTGAAATAGATTATTGAACACATATCAAACAAAGCTTAATAAACAAAAAGTTAAAATTGCAGTTTAGTGAAAGTTAACGTCTTAGAGAGCAGATGGCAAGGTGGAAGACATGAAAACAACAGCCTATGAGTAACCCATCCTTCTATTCATGGTGAACAATTGGACATATTAGAAGAATATTACTTCGATATGGACTCTATTGTATATGTTAGAGGAGTTTATATAGAGAGAGGCACGGTAGGATCTTAGACACTCATTGCATTTATGATTTTTCATGCATTAATGTTGACGTGTATTTTCAATTGTATTTATGGGTGTTAGATGGAGTATATCTGATTGGTGGATCCGATAGGTCTACCATACAAATCTCCTGGATTTCAACACTTGAGAATTCATTGATAGTGTCATGTTTCACACATTCATATATTAGAATGCACATATTTTGTTACACTTTCAACATAGTAAAGGTAAATAGGTAATGCAACACAACTTCTACACTTGCAATTAGTTCAATGTTTTTTCTTTCCTTTTCTTCTTTTCATTTATGCAAGAACACCTTCTGAAAGCTTCTACCATAAAAATACATGCTCCGATGCTTAATTCTAAGTTGCCTCGACTATAACTTTTCCAATAAAAACACATTCAT
This sequence comes from Oryza longistaminata, assembly GCA_009805545.1. NCBI lineage: Eukaryota > Viridiplantae > Streptophyta > Magnoliopsida > Poales > Poaceae > Oryza > Oryza longistaminata. Next base: position 27,721,974 of record CM020179.1, on the reverse strand, counting down.
GGTGTTAAGAGAAACGTAGGCAAGTTACATTCTAAATGAGGCCTATATTTTTTTTTAAGCACATGAGGTTTTCTTCCTATTTCCAGATTCAATATAGGTTAACACTCCCCTACTTTACTAACTGGAAATAGGCAGCCCTTCTGGCTATATGTATTCTTTGTAAGAAACAATTCAATATAATGTACTACAGATTTTGCAATATGAATGCTACATTGCTACCTTCAATTCCTGGTCGATCATTTGAGTACAAATCATTGAGTAATTAGTCATCTTATTTTCACCGGCAAGGCTATAGGCCTATAGCAACCGATGCTCCAAACCCCTTGTTTTCAAATTGCACCAAGGAACGACAAAGTGTGCCGGGTATACTGAATTTAATTTATGGAATTTTGATGCGGCTCTCTGAATATTATGTTTGCAACTTCAAACAAAACAAATTCTAAATCTGTTTCGAACATAAATACTACAAATTGTTCGAGGTTACTATTCTACGGAGTATCATTTTCGTCCCTGAAGAACACTAAATATTATCAGAAACAAACTGCGAGGATCGTCGCGATGCTATAGCATTTAACCGTGCGGTTCGAGCTGATTTCTCACCGGGAATTAACACAAAAATTACAGCAAAAATACATGCTAGTTTGCTTTAACTGAAAGTCTGAAACAGGAGGTGAATTGTGCACGGGCTTAATCAGCACACGCGCGCAACAATATTGGCTTTCTTTCTTCCCCGAGAGAATGCTAGGGAGGGCTGATGAAGAAGATTTATTCAGACGACTTGACGATGAAGTTCTGGCGCCTGACGGGGTTCATCACCACCGGCGGCCCGGCCGTCCGCGGCCACGCCTGGAACTTCTTGTCCGTCTCCTTCCCCCACTCGTCAGTCGCCATGGTCCGAGTCGTCGTGCCTAGTTTTGCCAAGAAACACATGTGCAAGCAAGCAGTGGTCAGATGCTGATGAACTGCAAGCTACTTTGTTTAGATAATGGAATAGAATATCGGCCTTTACTTAACGAGTTACAGTCAATTATTACACCAATTCACTCAATCACGAGCACGCCTCAACAAGTCATAAAACACAAATAAACTGAAGTAAACACAAACTAATAAACGCTAACACAAGAGAAAGAGCACATAAACTGCAAGCTACGTACTTAAGCTAGCTAGGCAGCTTAGCTAAGGAGATCTCGGTGGTCAGAGAAGATAATTAAGCTAGCTCACCTCCAAGAAGCTTTCCTTCCGCGATGTAGATCTCGCAGACATAGGCGAATGCGAAGGATGCAGCCACTGATCCGATGATGTACTTGGTCGCCATGCTGTGTGATCACAAGCAGCTAGCTAGCCCTGTAAAAAAAAAAAAAATGTGATCAAATGTTAAAGATTCGGTTTTTTCCCTACTCCAGTTCAGTTTTGCGAGAAAAAAAAAAGAAACTGATAAATCGCTGGTACATATTGCAGAAAGAAGAGTATGCATGAACTAGGAGACATCTAAAGCATTGTATGTACAAGAACTGGAACGGCAAACATAGGAAACTGAACAGTCACCTTGAGCAAACAGTGTTGGTTCCTGAGATGTCTTTGGAACTATGGAAGCAGTAGAGAGCAAAATGTTTGACCTTAATTGCGTGTATGTAAGCTAGCTATGTGGCGGTTTGGCATCTTAATACTGCCTAGCTAGCAAAGCCAACTTGCCTGTATCATAGTCGTTTGAAAATTGAAATTTGTGACTTGTGAGGCAGGTGGCCAGTGCCATAGACTAATAAAACAGTACGTGGTTAAATGATAGAGAAACTTAGCTTGGCATTGCTTCACAAATTGTTGGTCGTCGTCGCCGCCGCTCTGCTTTTGAGCAGTGACAGCTAGCAGCCATGGCAAACCAGGGCAAAACAGGGGGCGCCGCTGTATTCTGGTCACTGGACATTAAAAAATATTCAGCATCGCCTATTGACGTTAACGAACTCCTACTGCGTTATATATTGTCATTTTGCGTATTGTTCTCGTATTCTTATCCCCATAGCAAATATTGTCTTGGCGAAAATCATGTGCTTAGACTTTGTGAGAGCAGGTACAATAGCAGGCTATAAGCCAGCTGCAAACATATTTTAAGGAGATAAATGAGGAGAGAGGAGGACAGCGGGCTCTAGATTTGTAGCCAGCTGTAGCACGGACTCCAAGACACAGTGTGTGCATGACAGGTGGGACCAGATATTAATAGTATAGTATGTAACTATTGTATGTATGAACTATTAGATTGGCTATAGATAAATTGGAGCCAGTAGTTGGCTATACTATTGAACTTGCTCTGATGGTAGTATACTAAATTCCTGCTTTAACCACGATCCACTCTCCGAGGCGTATGCCGAGCACGAGCAGTGACCTTGACGTAGATTGAAGGAAAAGAAATGCTCACATATCGCCCTTTTTAATGCAAGCAGCATGCAATCAATTAATGATCAGCTCATAACTACATATAGCGAATCACTTTGCTAGCCTTGCCAAGTACTCCCTGGTGGTGGCGCCGTCCCCGCGGTGGAGGCGGCCGGGGCTGAGGGTGACCACGGAGTACGACAGCGAGGAGGCCATTTTCGCGCACAAGGTGTCGTGCAAGGTCGCGGGCGGGCTCGCCAAGCTGCGGCTGTCGTTCCAGAGCGACCCGTCGGGGCAGGGGTTGGGGGAGGAGGGCGACCCGCGGCGGCAGCTGTTCGTCGCGCCCGTGGTCGGGCTCATCGCCAAGAACTTCTCCGTGCTGTACGACGTCGAGGCCCGCAACGCGCTGCTCAGCGGGCAGGGCTCCCTCCCCGGCGGCGCCATCCAGCTCCGCGGCTCACACGATGTCAAGGTAAATGGCGCACTTCTTCTTTTTCTGGCTTGAATTTTTGCCATCAAGTGTTGTTCAGCTGTTCCGTTGCTTATGATATAGTATGTGTGCATTTTGTTAATTTATTAATCGCGAGAAAGGGGTTCTCGATTTTTTATTTAGACCGTTTCTCGGTAAAATTGATCAGCTTTTCAGATGTAGCTGTGGTACTGGAACCTAAATACTTGTTTCTTTCTAATGGGACTTTTTGTTGACTTTCAGGAGCGACAAGGAGAAGTCTCAGTGATCACTAGGCTGGGTGATCCGTCTTATAAACTTGAGCTATCATCCTTGGTGCCTTACAATGGTCTGGTGAGTACCAAGTTTCATGAATTTGATCTTTTTGGTTTGTTTGTTTGTTTGATCAAAGTTCTGTCAAGGTTCAGTGATCATAATCATATCAGTTTTGCAGTCGGTGCTATACCTTACATATATATATTTCATTTTTTATATCGTGATGATAATGCGCTTTAGCCATTGGTTCTGAATGGGCTTACAGATCTCTTTTATCCCTCAGGCAGAACTCTATGCTATAAAAAATGCTGACTAGTCGCCCCGCTTTTCAAAAGTCATTTCATGTTTCATATTGTAGGTATTGTTGTTTAGGCTCTTCTATGTATATTTCTCCTGCATCCAATGGATCATATATCCTGAAGTTTCAATTTTGAGGGTTTGTAGAAGAAAATGATCTTTGGCAACTAGAATTCATGCTAATTTAGTTTTTTTTTTTACTAGCATAAGGCATATAAACCCTGTTACATGTAGAATAAAATCCTGATTGTTGTACGCAGCCGAGAGCAACCCTCCACTTTCCTATTGGTCAAGTGTCAGTTGAAGAGAGGAGAAACGAAGCGGATGAGAAAATGTTATCCCTTTATGGAATTGCAAAATCTGATTTCTTGGATGGCATTCTTACTGCCCAGTACAGTGAAAACGATATTAATCTGAGATATTGTTATAAGGTGATTTTTACAATCTTTCACTTTGGTTTGTTTTCCAGACTATTTGTTTAATTTGACTTCAATCATATGCTCTCTATGGCAGGACAATGAACTAACTTTAATTCCCAGCGTGTCCCTGCCTTCCAATGCTGTATCCTTAGGCTTCAAAAGGCGGTTTGGTCCTTCTGATAAGTTGAGGTCAGCATTTGGGATTGTTGCCATGCCTATTGATCTATTAGTCATTTGTCTCTAATTGTCTCTAGTTTGATATTTTTAGCCACCACATATTCATGCTTTGTAGGCTGCAAATTTCCACAAATTTTTCTTGACAATTATACACTCATTAGTGAAAACATCAAGAAAGTTTCAGAACTGAAAATAACAGACACTGGAGGTGTTTCGACCTCAATGACTACATCTGTACGGATATTTTATCTCATTAAAGTTGAAAATACTTGCACTGTTTAGAAATCTGACTTGTTACAATTGTGTACCGCATGTTGTAGCATGATTTCGTTATGTGATGTCCTGCTTGAGCATGGCTTTCGGATAAATTTTATGGATAACCTTGTCATGTCAAGATTTTGCAACCACCAAGCATGTTTATGAGCATATCTACAAGTTCCTGTGTGTTAGCAAGATATTCTGCATGAATGATAATTGTGTTCATGAGTTTTACATACTTCAACTGCAAAGTTATCTGTCTGGCATTTTTTTTCTTCACAAAGCGTTGAAGGATATGGTGATTGCTTAGCATCATTGGTAAATCAAGAATTGTAAATTTTCATTGGCTGATCAATTGCTCAATTTCCTTTATGTTCGTGTTAACATTACAGTTTAATATGGTTGTTGGGATGTATCGACTGCATAAGGCCAATTTAAAATTTGGACCAGGATATTTTCAGTTATGCCCAAGGAGGCAAAAGGGTTTTGCATCTTCATGCATAATCTTTGACATCTGGTAGTTAGCTTCTTTCCCAATGTGTCTTTTTAATGCTGGGTTCCCCTTTTCAGCTATCGTTATGACTTTGCCACTGATGACTGGAATGCTGTTTATAAGCGCACGGTTGGTAAAGATTTCAAAGTGAAAGCTGGTTATGATTCTGAGGTGCGAGTTGGATGGGCTTCAGTTTGGGTATGTATTTACAGCCACCTTGTTTTGCTATATCTGCATATCTTACATTACTATTGGAGCAAGAGAATTAGAGAATACAAAATAGGGTTCTTTTAGTGATCTCATCAAAATTTCGAAGTTTTTTCTTGTCCAGACGAAAGGTTTAAACACACAAAACTTTCCATTTATTAAATCTGAAACCCCGAAAATGCACATATATTCTAAGTTCGATTGTTGATTGATTTCCTGAACCATCCTTCTAGAACATACCAAAGTTCTTTTTTTATGGCCATTTGTACCATTGTTAGCCATCTATGCTTGCTGTGCGCGCGCTAGTGTCGCAGATATATGTTTTTTTAATGATCAATACTTAATATAAGCAATGTTGTGTAGACTGTAGACTGTATCTTTATGCCTTTCATGGGGGCATTTATGCCTTTATCCTTTGACAGCTGTTTTGACAATTTCGTATACTACGATAGTTTTGTTGAAGTGCTGGTTTTTATGGCTAAAACATGCAAAACCTGACTTTGCATCATTAGACGATTTGTCCATTGAAGCTAATATTACCTTCTGATGGCTCAAGTGTACTGTACTTTTATGAGCAATTCGTGAGTTTTGTTTTCTTGGATGCTAGGTGGGTCAAGAAGACGGCAAGGCAAAGACCGCACCAATGAAGACGAAACTTCAGCTCATGCTTCAAGTTCCTCAGGACAATTTCCGCAATCCCACCTTCCTGTTCCGTGTGAAGAAAAGATGGGATCTGTAGCATATGCTACATTATATACTCCATTTGTATGGGGATACCAGTATTGGGTACTCGGGATTTGGCCAACATTTTGTTGTAAGCTGCGTAGGATGGCTTGAAAAAAAAATCCATGAAGCCTTTCCAATTTTCATCATGTAATTCTGCCTGCTGTACATAACGGCCATCGTTCGTTCCGCACATAAGCAATTTGATTTCCCTGTAAGATTGTTCACCCAATCACCCATTTACTCGAAGTTCTGGTTAACCTTTCCGAAGTGCTCTCGGATCTTCACTCCGAATCCGAATCCGTTTTTCGAATACTCTCTTGATGTCCTGCTCCGAACTCCGATGCTCCGAGTCGACATCGAAATCGGACAGCCTACGGCATAAATAGAGCCATAGAGGGACGCGCGCGATGCCACGGACTATCCACAAACACCAACAGCTGCGTCGCATCGCTAGCCAACACGTACGTACGGCGCGCACTTGCACCTAGAGCGCCATGGCGAGTAGGGTTCATCCACTCCTCGTCGCGTTCTTGGTGGTGCTCCTCGTCGGCACTTGCCAGGCAAGGCCTGCTCCGGGGAAGGCAGCGTCGTCGTCGTCATCGGGAGTGGTGGACGGCATCACGGCCATCTACAACTTCGGGGACTCCATCTCGGACACCGGCAACTACCTCCGAGAAGGAGCGGCCGCCGGCGCCATGATGGAGCACACCGTGGCGCCTCCCTACGGCGAGGCCATCGGCGGCGCCACGGGGCGGTGCTCCGACGGGTACCTCATGATCGACTACCTCGCCAAGGACCTCGGGCTGCCGCTCCTCAACCCGTACCTCGACAAGGGCGCCGACTTCACCCACGGTGTCAACTTCGCCGTCACCGGCGCCACCGCCCTCGACGCGGCGGCCCTCGCGAGGATCGGCGTCGCCGCGCCGCACACCAACAGCTCCCTGAGCGTCCAGCTCCAGTGGTTCAGGGACTTCATGGGCGCCACCACCAAGTCGCCCGCCGAGGTGCGCGACAAGCTGGCGAGCTCGCTGGTGATGGTGGGCGAGATCGGCGGGAACGACTACAACTACGCGTTCGCCGCGAACCGGCCGCGGACGTCGGGCGCATGGTGACCGGCGTGGTGGAGTCGGTGGTGCTCGTCCCGGAGGTGGTGCGGTCCGTGGTGGGCGCGGCGAGGGAGGTGCTCGAGATGGGCGCGACGCGGGTGGTGATCCCGGGCAACTTCCCGCTGGGTTGCGCGCCGAGCTACCTGGCGGCGGTGGACGAGACGGAGCGCGCGGCGTACGACGGGAACGGGTGCCTCGTGGGTCTCAACCTGTTCGCGCAGATGCACAACGTGCTGCTGCTGCAGGGGATCCGGGAGCTGAGGCGGTCGTACCCGGAGGCCACGGTCGCGTACGCCGAATACTTCGGCGCGTACGCGCGGATGCTGGAGCGCGCGCGCTAGATGGGGTTCGACGGCGCGGCGCTGACCAAGGCGTGCTGCGGCGCGGGCGACGGCGGGAAGTACAACTTCGAGATGGAGCGGATGTGCGGCGCGGGCGGGACGGCGGTGTGCGCGAGGCCCGAGGAGCGGATCAGCTGGGATGGCGTCCACCTGACGCAGCGCGCGTACAGCGTCATGGCCGAGCTGCTCTACCACAAGGGCTTCGCGTCCCCTACACCCGTCAAGTTCCCGCATCAGTAGAGGCCAATGTAGTACCGAAGAATGAACACTTCTTTGAGTTGGAAGTTTTTTTTTTTCTGAGTTAGTAGTATTACGATGGATTGTACACAATGTATGAGAATTGGGGTTATATTAATCGCATGGATTGTTATTGTCTTATGCAATGTAACATGATAGTTTATTGCCACAATGTACTACTGAAGAATGAACACTTCGTTGTATATAAACGAGTATGCTAGTCAGCTATTATATTCCTTGGATCTACGTGATCAAATTACACTCCTAGAACCATAGATTCGACTGTTCGAGGCCCAAATATATGCTCATTTTTGTCAAACTTTTCATAAGCTTTATTGACAATTCAACATCCTCTTATCCGATAATGTACCACATGCAGTTGGGATATACATTTGGCATTGGGCATTATGATATCAAAAGATAAACTTCTCATAGAAAGCACATGCTTATGAGGGCTCTAGCCAGAAACAAGAGGCAATGCATACATTGTAGAGTAAAACTTCAGTTGAGGTCCAAGTATGGGGCAGATCGAACAATCTCGCGGACAGAGCAAGCAGAACTTATGTTTCTGCATCAGGGCCAACACAAATTATTCTGATGGGCTAGGGGGTTTTTCCTTGGGATGCTTTGATCCATAGTGATCAATCAATTGTTTCTCATTGGCCAGTTGAACCTACACAAAGAAAAGCGATGTTTCATTAAGTTGATACCACATCCCACATGAGCATGCGCATGAAAAAAAGAGTCAACATGGTGTAGGTCAGACCAAGCAGTGACCAGTAATAGATTCTAATTCAGTTACGGAAAAATGTATTTATACCACAAGTTTTCGCTTGGTGCCAAATAATACTACATTTTTTTCACCTTCAAGAAATAATATGATTGCTCAAATCTTCCACCTATACCGTTTATCAAATTGGGAACAGCATTGTCCAAAGATAAAAAAAGATGTAGGATGATGTCTTCACTGTTACTCCAACCGGTGGTGGAGGACAGAAGGGGGCTGCTTCATCAGTTGGAATCAGAACTGGAGAAAAGGCTTTATAATGGTATTTATGCTATTCACATCAACAACGTTAACAATTAGCAGAACTTAACATAAATAGTTCAGATGGAAGATAGGAGCAGTGTGATATTTTCCCAAAGGGGAAAAATGTGGTACTAATAGGCACCAACCAAAAAACTTGCAGTAGACACTGAGATGCAATTTTCTCCTTTGCAGATGCTCATCTTTGGACCTTACCTCTCGACTACCCACTTATCAGTATAATACAACCAAAACTGAGAACAAACGATTGATCCAACTACAAGTTTTGCCTAGAACTATATTCCCTAACCCTTCCTGATTGTTCAACTGCACAGTAGTCATCAGAGGTGACTATCATAGAAATGGTAATGGACAAACAATATAACAGCAGGAATATCTCCCAAAAGAACATCACTAGGGTAATGTAACCATACTAGTTCCACCCTTGGCAGGCTAATGGCTAGATGCAATGCGTAGAGAGACGAAGTTAGAACAATTACAATAATAGACAATTATCCCCTACGAAATTTCCACCTCAACTCCCTGTCTTTCCTTATCCTGTAATTGAGGTGCATCCCAAGACTAGACGAAGACGGACAAAACCGATCAATCGGCTCAAGATTTTCAGATCGCATGGGATAGGAGCATAGGGCTGGGTGGATCGTGGATGAGACGATAACAAGAAGCTAAAGATCCAGCCATCCCCTCGAATCCTCCATGAATCCATCCAATCTAGCGGTCCAGCCTTAGGGCATGGGAGGGAAAACCGAATACGGCAGGCTACAAGCTACTGGTTGGATTAGCAAGCAGGAAGGGAAGAGGAGACGGATTCATCGATCATCACCTTGCAGATGGGGCAGATGACCTTGAGGCCGACGGCGCGGGCCTCGAGCTGGGACCCCTTCGACTTCTGGTTCTTCTCCGCGTTCCGCCGCTGCGCATCGATCTTCTGCTTCCCCCGCGTCATCGGTGCTCCTCCTCCTCCTCCTCCTCCCCCTCCGGAGTTCTTCCCCTCCCTCTCCGATCAATCGATCGATCCCGACCCGAGAGCTCCAAACCTCCAACAACCACCGCCACACCCGGCCCCCTTTTCCTGAGCAGGCAGAATCCGGATTCTCCTTCCCTTCTCCCTTCTCATCGCCGTGGGCCACTGGGCCGACAGCCTTGTTGGACCTGCAGGCCCAGTAGTTCACAAGGCTACCGGCCCATTATAGCATGATTAATTAGGAATTAGTTTTAAAAACTCGAAAAAAAATTAATTAGTTTTAAAACATTTTTTCTACTATTGATTTTTTTAAATAAAATGCACCGTTCTAGACTCTAGTAATGTGTAGTATATTACGAACATTTTACACGGTGCAAAGCGCTGGATTCATTTTTATTCCTGAACATGGTGAGTGCACGTTTGGTTTGCTTGTCAGTAGAAAACATAGGCTCAACTCTTGCATCATGATCTTTATTGGACAAGAAGCCAGCGGATTGGCACATTACAGAGAGGAAGGTAAACAACAACAAAAGAACAGCATCATAACAAACAACATAACTGAACGAACGGAATCTGACTACAACACTCTACTACAACACTCTGCTGTAACAGGTAGCAACCAACCGACCAAGCATTTTATTACTGTCCTTTCTTCTCACAAGACCTGGGATTACAACGGAAAGGAGTAGCCACGAAGGTACTTGGAATCGACACCGGATTCGCGAACCAGCGCCACTCGCCCTGTTCTGGCGACCTGTGGTCATGGACGGAATATGCATTAGCGAGGAAAGGTGGGTATATTACATGTGGATATAGAGATCGGATTTCTATCCATTATCTAAAAAAATAGTGAGGAAAGTAAACGCCGCGAGCATGGGTGCGAAAGCATACGGATCCATTATCCCAGATAGAAAGGAGACGGCTAGCAACCTAGCATATCATATTTAAAGACATAAAGCAGATGTTGGCAAATGATTTAAAATGGTTTTGGTAGTCAAAAGCATGTGTTGACTTCGGCAAAAGTATCCATTACGTGTGGAGAATGAGTTTTTGAGACAATGTGTGTTAATACGGTAACAGTATTTGCGCAGATAATCTGTTGACATCATTTCACATCACATAACCACATGAGCAACAAACGGATGAGGTGAAAGAAAAGTACAAAAAGAATTCAATATACCTCACAGATGCCATAAGGCTCCAACAGCCTTTGTAATGCAACCATCTTGTCGAGATCCCCAGTAAGCTGCACAATCGCGGCAAGTTATCAAGTATGCAGAAGTCCCACAATAATTTGAATGGGCATTAAATGAGTAAATGACAGTTGTGGTTCAGCTAAACATTCAGTGTTTCTGCAGGCTCTGTGCTGCTAAACAGTAAAGCACAACACAACTTGTTAGGACAAAACACTAGAATTCCTATAACAATGCTGCGGGTAAAATTATATGCCGGCACTTTGTTATTTGTACATAGACCAGTGTTCTTCGTAAATGAAGCTGATTAAGCTAATAAAGAAAAGTTTAACAATCACAAGCAACATTAGCCATAAAATTAAAATTACCTGTAACGTAACAGTGTGATCAGAAACATCAACAGATTTTGCCCGGAAGATTTCAGCAATATCTAGTATGTCTCTCCGAGCAGCAGTGTTCACAGAAACCTTGATAAGCATAAGTTCTCTTTCAGCAAAAGGCAAGTGAGTTATATCTTGAACCTGCACAAATCATATTTTTTGAATTAATGTGACTTTACCACCACAATTGACTGCTCTTGAAAACTGCATATGATTTACCTCATGCACATCAACAAGTTTGTAAAGCTGCTGAACTAACTTCTCAATGGATTCATCTGTTCCAGGAGCAACTGTTGTAATACGCGAAAGGCCTGACTTTTCAGCTGGGCCTACAGCAAGACTCTGACCAGTAGTATGGTCTTGTTAACAATTAATCAGGCATGACGGCGAGATAATAACTATTCGACAAAAAGAAAACCTGTATATTGTAGCCTCTGCGAGCAAAGACCCCTGTAACAATGTTGAGAACACCAGGGCAATCATTGACAAGGATGGATAGAGTATGTGATCGAAGTCCACTTGACTGCACCAAATAAAATCATATTTAGCTTAGGACCTGCATCCTTAATTTTGTATACATTAACATGTATATTTAACACTGAACAGCTTAAAGCTACAGAGACATTTATTTATATATATATATATGACTGGTTGCTGATTGTGAAGATGGAAAATGTGAACTCAGTGTAGTCACATTGGAACTAGATTCGGTTTTGAATACATACAACATAAGTTTAGACATAGTTTTTTTTGTCTCAAATAAAGTTTGGATATAGTTGCCAAGGTTCATATGGAACTTAACACTGACTGAATAATGCTTTTATCTAAACTGATAATTTTGGAACTTACATCTTCATCATCAAGGACGCCCCAGTGAGCATCAAGTACTTGGTTCATGGATGAACCCTCATAAGGTTGTTCCACAGGATAGACATCACCCTGAACAATTAAATAGTAAAAGTGACTAAATGTTACAGGAATCAGTAACATATTGCAATAGACAGGCATATACGACTTGTTATGTTACTCATTTCTGGCCATCAAATATATTAGCATATAACTTATGCTATGACTAATGCACAGATGCTATACCAAAAGTTGAACAACGTTAGTGTGGGGGTGCCTGCTTATGTATCAACAGGTCTCATCCAATGACATAAGGTACTAGTGAATATGCATTTCAGTAACCCCAACATGAAAGCCACCTGTAATTCTACTCCACAGTGTGCTTTTCACCACCAAAGAATATGTTGTCTTCAGTGAACTCACCTCACAGGACTGAAGGTAAATATTTAAATAGAAATATGGAATAAGTTCAGAGATATAGCACCTTTATAGCATACTAATTGTGTTTATGCACTGTTATTATCGCTTATAGCATTACATTGTTCTGGAACCAATACTGGCTAACATCTAGGTTCAACTGCATTTGTTTTCGTACCGAGGAAAATGCACTCTCAACATAACCAGCTATATTCAAATTATGTAAAAATAAAATAGAACTAGATGAAGGATTCATGAGATTTTTTCTATTTAAAGTACAAGAAACATACCCCAGCATTGGATGGTTGATCAAAACTTCCATTGACTGTCTTATTTACAGAAGTAAGAAGAGAATTTTTGGGCAATGCCTCTATGAGATCTGGGTAAGAAGCAGCAGAAAATCCCCAGAAGCGGGCAGTTGCTCCAATTTTTTCACGTCTCAAAGCAATCTGAGGGGGAAAAAAGAGTCAGCACTGTGAATAACACATGTATGCATGCATGATAAATGCAAATAGAAAATGGTCAAGAAAATACTTTTCCCGTTCTACAAATTTCTTTTATCCCAAATTTGCTGAGGTTCCTTTGCACAGCAACAATTTTGCCAGGATCTCCAGTTACCTACAACTTGATCAAATACACATCAAAGGAAGTCCTACTATCATATATATGTAAACCTGTTGGAATCAGGAGTCTTTACCTCGATGGTAAGGGTGTTCTCTGAAATATCAACAACTTTCGCTCGGAAAATATCAACTAAAACCATGACCTGACAATCATAACAAGATTTTGTGCAGTACGAGTGAGTTCCAACATGCCTGTTGCTTAATTCACTACACAAAGTTTTTACACTATGCAAATAGCAAGTCAACAGCACATGTTACCTCAGGACGCTGATCTGGTTCAACATTAATTTTTATAAGCATCAGCTCTCTTTCAACCTGTGGCTCCTTAGATAGATCTTCCACCTGCAATTTTTAGCCGGCACAAGAATTAAGGAGAGTATAAAATCAAGAGAAAGAGAGGTTAAAATGATCATGCTATCCAGCGTTCCAGACTTAACTACCTTGTACATAGGTGAGGGATGGCTAGTGGGATGTTTCGTGTGAACACAGGAGAGAGAGACTATGTGATAGATAAGGGAAAGCAATGAACATTTCCAATAATCGAAATGCAATGCAACTATTTTAAACAAGGTCACATGGCAGTATCTACATATTTATACTTATCAGATGCTACAGTAGCATTTACTGTGCTATAACTCAAGTACTCAACGAAAAGCCCAAGATACTCAGGAATACTTGGGTTATAATAGAAAACCTGGTTATTTGGTTACAGATGAAAACATTGAATTTTATTTTTTCCGCTCCTGGACTTTATTGCATAAATTGTGCAGACAAGAGAAATAGAGCACATTACATTAACCAGAATATGTCTGTACGTGATAAAATGCAAGTTTGACATTCAATATTGTTAGTGAGATACTCAAGGAAAAGAGTTATTTATTCTTACACTTAGAAGATTTTCAATAAAGAGGGCTAATGTTTTGACCAGATTAGGATAAAAGGTTTCTGCCCTTGGTATTTCTAGCTACAAAAGATGCTCAAGAGCAAGGCACATTATAAAATATAAACAGAGTTGATACTGTAGAAATTCCGCTCTTTATAGAACAATATTCAACATTGGTATCTTCACTCTGCTGACACCAATCGCTATCAAAGAATCTTACTGGAAGCTTATCAGCTCTATAAATGGCAAACTAAATTGGTTTGAGCATCAAATTCACATGACCCCAACAAATTTTGGAGCAAGGGGCTCACATTCAAGACGTTGACAAGCTTGTTAAGCTGCTCGATGACTTGGTTGAGCACCCTGTCCGTCCCGGAGACGACAATGGTGAACATGGCCTTGTCCTTGTTGAGCCCCACGGCGAGCGACTCGATGTTGTACCCTCTCCTGGCGAACACCCCGGCGATCCGGTTTATCATCCCGCTCTCGTCGCCGACGAACACAGAGATCGTGTGGCGCCGCACCCTGCATTCCCTTCCCCCCCAAACAAAAGAAAAATACAATCCACCCCGATTGATTGAATCAGTTGAGCAAGCAACCGCAACAAACACACCACACGGAACGAATTCAGGCGGAGAACGGCATTGGATAACTCACGTGTCCCTCGCGGCGCTCGCGGCGCCCCCACCGCCGCCGCGCTCACCGCCGTCACCGCCTCGCCGCCGCCGCCGCCGGAGGAGGCCGCGGCGGCGACGGCGAGGCGGACGCGCGGCCGCCGCGGGCACCAGGGCCGGAGCGCCGCCGCGCCAGCACGGCACGGCCCCGGCGCCGGCGGCGAGGGGCGGAGGTGGTGCGGGGAGGCGACGGACATCGTAGGCTTGGCTCGAGCTCGCTTCGAAGGTGACGGGGGGCCTATCTGCGCCGCCGCGGCGCGGGGTGCTGGTCTGTATTGTGACAGTGGGCACGGCGCCTCGGCACTCGGGTTTAGTTTAGTACTCACTTCAGTTTAGCCGTGGTGATGCTAGTAGGGTTTATGCGGGGTGTGGTGGCGGCCGGCGGCGGGTGGAAAATTACCGGGCTGGCCCCCGCGAGCGCCGCTTGGCTTTGGGGGATTGGGGAGACGTGCGGCGCGTGCGAGAGCGAGCGCGAGCGTGACACCACCCGCGCGCGCGCGGCCGCGGCGCGATCCGCTCGCGATGGGTCACGGGTGGCCCTGCGTTCGCGTTGGGCCGGGCAGCGGCAGCGGCTGGGCGCGCGTGGGGGACAACCGATATTCGGTATCTTGGTCTGACGTCGACGGCCCCGGCGGCTGCGGCTCCCACAGCTGCCTGCTTTTGCATTGGAGGCTTTCGGCTCGTGCTACGCTTACTATAATGGGTCAACATGGTTATCTTCGAAAATAAAATAAGAGGAGATAATCCAAAGTCATTAACAAGCGTCTAAATCTAAGAAAATATCATCGACAAGTGTAAATTTTAAGAAATATCATCGTACAAACGATTTTCTCCTAAAAATACTATTGTTGTTAGGATTCTATCCATTTTGCGCGGTTAATAGGCGGTTCATCCTGTAGCATTTTCAGGATAAAGTTGTTTGTACGATGATATTTCTTCAAGATCACACTTTTTAATCGTATTTTTTTATCTGGATGTTTGTCAATGGCACTTTTTATTATCTTGAATAAAAGACCCAACCCATCCAACTCATGATGATGCGTCGAAAGGCTGGATTTGCGAGGTTTTTTTTCTGAGATCGGTTTTGGAGGGTGCACCGTGCACGTGTCACCGAGCCCGCGCTCGGGGTTTGTAGGTGAAAGTGTAGTATCACCGCGCATGGGCGAAGGGGGTAGATTAGGGTCGATGTATACATACGATGATTGCCAGGTGCCAGCGCTAGCCAAAAGATGATGCCACGGTTTTCGGAGTTGCTTTTGTTTTTTCTTGGAGCGACGTCAATCGACTTGTTACGTGGAGCAATGAGGCAGCGTTTGCTTTACTCCATCCAAGTGGTTGGGACGATTTTGTTTTTTTGTTACGTGCGTGGCGTGCGTGCGTGCTGTCACGTTTCTCGTGTGTTTAGCGACTATTATGAAACGAGGCTTGTCTCTTATTTGTGGGGGCCGGAAAAGAATGAGCATGAGATCGTGGAGCATGTGAGTATGTTGTCGTCGATTCCTCTCGTAAATCGTAACACGACCATTTTTTTAGATGAAGACGAGACCGTGCCAACAGCTCCCTCCAGGCGACTCAAAAAAAAAAACAAGAGAGAGATCCCCTCCACTGTCCAGATCACCGGATCTCGTCGATGAACACGATTGCGACGGACATTTAGCCCAGGAATAAGATCACTCTGACTCCCTCAACTGACCATCGAATCTAAATCGTATCTCTCAACTGTAATATCCAGAAATCTTGACTCCCCCAAACTTACAAAACCGGTGCAATTTGACTCCCTGGGCGGTTTTGGGAGGCGGTTTTGCTGACGTGGTGCCACGTGACGCCTACGTGGCAATATTGACCGAGTATTCGTTCCACGTGGCGATGACATGGCACCTACGTGGCGGTAGAAATAAAAAATATGCGTGGGACCCATTAGTCATTCACATAAAAAGAAATGTGGGCCCACTGACATGTGGGACCTTCTTCCTCCTCCCTCTCTCCCTTCTCTCTCTTTCTCTCCCCTTCTTCCCCTTCGGCCGGTGGCGTGCGGGGACAGCGAGAGCGAGCGGCGGCGGCATCCGGCGGTGCGGGAGAGGAGGTGGAGAGGGAGGCAGTAGGTGCGGAGGGAGTGGGGGGTCGACGACGCCCGGCGACGAGGAGGCGGCCCAGTAGAGGGACTCGCGGGGGAGGCGGCCATGCGCTGAGGCGTCGTGGCGGCGGCGACGATGATAGCGCACGGGGGAGGTGCTCGCCGGCCGTCGGCGCGCGGGGGAGGTGCTCGCCGGCCGTCCGCGCGTGGGAGGGGCTCGATGGCCGTCGACGCGTGGGGGAGGGGCTCGCTGGCCGTCCGCGCGGCGGGGAGAAGCTCGCCGGCCGTCAGCCCGTGGGGGAGGGGCTCGCCGGCCGTACCGAGCGGGGAGAGGCTCACCGGCCGTCCGCGCGCGGGGGAGGGGCTGGAGCTCGCCGGTGGTAGGGGAGCGGCGGCGGTGGAAGTGGGAGCGGCGGCGAAGGGGAAGAAGGGAAGAGAAAGAGAGAGGAGGGAGTGAGGGAGGAGGAAGGAGGCCCCACATGTCAGTGGGCCCACATTTCTTTTTGTGTGAATGACTAATGGGTCCTACGCATATTTTTTAATTCTACCGCCACGTAGGTGCCATGTCATCGTCACGTGGAACGAAGACTCGGTCAATATTGCCACGTAGGCGCCACGTCAGTAAAACCGCCTCCCAAAACCGCCCAGGGAGTCAAATTGCACCGGTTTTGTAAGTTTGGGGAGTCAAGATTTCTGGTATTGCGGTTGAGGGATACGATTTAGATTCGGTGGTCAGTTGAGGGAGTCAAGGTGATCTTATTCCTTTAGCCCATTGTGGCCCGGGTCAAAACGGTACCGCGACATACTTGCGGCCCATATATCTGCCTATCTGGGCCGGAAAGGTATTGCGACGTACATGAGGCCCAATATATTTACCTATTTAGGCCGGAAAGGTGTTGATTGCCTGCAACGGTAACGTGGGCCATTATATTTGCCCGTTCGGGCCAGAGCGGTATTGTGGCGAACGTTCGGCGGGCCATTTGTCGTGCAAGGCCGCGCATGCATGTGTACGCGCATCATCATCCACTGCTCGCGAAGTCGCCATCTCGATCGATCGTACGAAGCGCCCGTTTTTCTGGCACTGGACACTGGTCAATGCACTGGTCACTGGTGTACTTGTCAAAAATGAGGGAAACACCAGGGCGGTTCTCCCATTCATGCTGCATGCTGATTTCCCACCACGCGAGGGCAAAACGAAACGTATAATACTAGTACTAGTACATTTACTATATCGTGTCGCGTCGACAACGACAGCGAGAAGAGAGGATCGTGCGATCTGATCTCGAGTAGCTAGCGCTTTCAGTCGCGGAACCCGCCCGTCGCGCCGGGCAAGCAAGCGCACTGCAACTCGCCGTCGCCATCGACGACAGCGACGCTCTCGCCCGCACGCTGCCGACATGGCCCCGCGTCCCCGCCCCCGGAGGTGAAAGTCGTGCGCATTAGTACTCTCTCTATCCATAAACAGCAATCTTAGACCGGGTGTGACGTACTTTCTTTGTTTTATATTATAAGTCGTTTAATTTTTTTAATTAAAATTCTTTAGTTTTAGCTAAACTTATAAAATCATAGCAATGTCTACACTAATAAATTAGTTTTACTAAATTCAACGTTGAATATATGTTTGTTTTTATTGAAAAAGTTTGTGTTGAAAAGTCAAATGACTTAAAATATTTAAAATATGATACGGAAATCTGAATAGGAGAGAAAACCTCCCTTTGTTATGGCATTACATCCTCATATCTAGATTCGTTATATTATATTATGCTACATCCAATTTAATATTATTATATTGTGGGACGGATAGAATATCTTTGTTTTTTTAACATATGACACCGTTGACTTCTTAATAGACGTTTGATTATTTGTCTTATTATTTTTTTGCAAATATAAAAAATAAGTCATGCTCAAAAATCATTTGACGATAAATCAAGTTAAAATAAAATAAATAATAATTACATGATTTTTTATAAGACGAATGATAAAACATATCTTAAAAAAATAACGACGCTACTCACTCCGTCTCATAATATAAGGGATTTTAGAGGGATGTGACTCGTCCTAATACTACAAATCTGGACACTATGTCATATCTCTTCATAATTTCTTATATTTTGGAACGGAGTGAGTATATATTAAAAAATGAATAGAGTATTTTCTAACCACATGTGGTGCTGTGGCATGTCATGGCGGCTAATAATTTCTCTCCATTGTCCTGAGCTAGAGGAAAACAAGAAGAAGCTAGCTACCAGAAGGGAACAAACTGTGTCACCCACCACGGGGCCCACCTGTCGGGATGCAAGTAGGGGAAGCGTACCGATCGAACAGTAAGAGGAAATCTTGAACGAAATTATGCCATTTATTCCCCCATCAAGCTTTATCGTTTGGTGGAGCTTTCATGGATGCGATATGATAATCCGAATCCAGTAGGGGACGGGATATTTTCGATAGCTCATACGCTATCAGGTATTGGTGAGATGCCACAAAAAAAGAATGTGTCATCTCAAAATCTCAACCGACCGGATTAAGCACGAACGTACTCGACGCAATCGCCATTCCAAACACGGGGCAGGACACTGTTGCCATTGAGGCGCCGGAAACTAAAAGATCCCCTAAATAGAGCAAACCAGGATTGGACACCACTACAGAAGCCATTATACGTGCTGCGCAACTGTTCTCCTTTTAGGAGATTCCGCGAAAGAAAATGAGGCCATCAATGTCATCTCTAACCTTTTTTTTCCCTACACAGAATGTTCTCCTGAATCGTGAAGGGATAGCTAAGTACTACATCAATTTAATGCGGTGTGTGCATGTTGTAAACGTCTACGTTTGTACCGTGTATTTTTTCTAAAAAATAGAAAAGTGCGGATAACGGGTTGATAATTTCAGAACAGCCTCTTTCGTTCACTAGAGCAAGTAATTAAAAAAGGGTCAAATTGTCAAGCTATATATTATAAACCGGTACAGTTTTATTATTTTTTTATAGGAATCAGTCTAGGCTTGCACGAGAAGTGTTGAAAATTTCAGCAGACAAGTAATCACACAGCCCACCATCCTTCCGGTTCTCCAGCTACGCAACAATAATTCAACCCCAAACCAAAACACACAAACAAAAAAACTGAATAGTCGTCGGCAAGTGTTCTCACAACCGACAGAAACCATGTAAACACCACCAAATCCACCCACTCCCCACTGACAGGACACCCACAAGGGAGAGGCGGACCCACCTGTCAGACACACCTCTCGTCCCACCCCCAAACCCAACTAGTAATAATTTTAATTTTAAAACACCAACCACGCGCGCGCCTTTACCCTACCCCCACACCGGAATAAACATATATCCCGGCGGTTATTTCCCACCCTCAACCTCTTACCTGCACGGAAGATTTTATTAATTTTATTAATTAATAATTCTCCCCTTCTCTCATCATATGCTTCCCACTGTTCTAGTTCCATTCCACTGACAAGGACGCTTGATGATTAGTAGTAGTACGATTTACGAGTGCTAATGGAATTCCGCGTATACTAATCCTCCTCCGCTAGTAGCAGTAGTAGTAGTACGCTCGGTTCGTGGAACCCCACTCTCCAATCCCCAAAAGCATCCACCCCACGGCGCGCGAGATCCCAACCGCGGCCGCGGGATTCTGAGGAGGGTGGTGGGGAGTGGTGATCGGGGGGTATGGAGGCGGCGGCGAAGCTGAAGAGGAGCATATCGCGGCAGCTGTCGTCGGGGGCGGCCGAGGTGGTGGCCGGCAGCTGTCGCTGGGAGCCGGGTGTACAGCCGCGCGGGCGGGGGCGGTGGGCGGGTGGTGTGGGAGGAGGAGGGGGAAGGGGAAGGGGCCCCCGAAGCGGCCCGACCCGGTTTTTTTCCGGGGCCTCCGGCGGAAGGCCCATTTCCGGTTTCCTTCGCTTTCGACCGACGCCCCGTCGGGAAGGGGGGCGGGGCGGCGGAGGATGGGTCGGGGGCGGCGGCGGCGGCGATGCTGGCCGTGCCGGAGAACCTGGACGCGACGATGCGGCTGCTGTTCGCGGCGTGCCAGGGGGACGTGGCCGGGGTGGAGGAACTGCTCAGGGACGGGGTGGACGTCGACAGCATTGACCTCGACGGGCGCACGGCGATGCACATCGCCGCCTGCGAGGGGCAGGGGGAGGTGGTGCGCCTGCTGCTCAGCTGGAAGGCCAACATGAACGCCCGCGACCGCTGGGGCAGCACGGTACTGCGCCATCCTTCTCTCTTCTCTCCTCTCCTCGCATTGCTATCCATGGTGCTCTGTTCTAAGTTCTGGAATCTGGATGGAGGCTGTTCATGTACTACTGAACATTTTCTAGTGTTCGTTTGTGTGATCAAAGTATCAAATATTACTAGTATTCGAGTATTCATTTTGTTTCTGCAAGACTGCAACTAGCGAAGTGTAAGGCTTGGCCTATGGAAGTGCCAAGTAAGCACTATCCATGAATAAGTCGATTGACTGATTGAACACACATGATGCGTGCAATGTTCTTATTTTCAGCCAGCGGCGGACGCGAAGCATTACGGGCACTTTGAAGTTTACAACCTTCTGAGAGCAAGAGGAGCAAAAACTCCGGTACTATAATCAGCTACTTGAACTCCTGAAGCAATTGATTGTTGCTTACTTGCTTTGATACATATATACAGAAAATATATAGTATCATGCTTTTTTTTTTGCTTCTTAGAAACAAAAGAAGACCCCGATGACAGTTTCAAATCCCAAAGAAGTTCCGGAGTATGAGCTGAACCCACTTGAACTCGAGTTCAGAAGAGGAGAGGAAGTTACAAAGGCACGCTCAACTTCCCCTGTTTTTTTTCCAGTAATTTGTTTATTCATATGTTTGGTATTTATCAACTTCCACTTAAGTGCTAAGGCTTATGATACTTAAAAGGCATGTGTTTGTGTATGACACCTGATTTATATCTGCACTTACAATGATTAATAAATTGTGCATTTGTGCTCCACTCCCCATGGAAACTCAAGCTAGTGATGGTTAGTATTTTCATCAGTTGATTGTTTTGTGAGTTCTATCTTCTAAATTATGGTCCATGTCTTTTCTTCTTCATATTCATGCAAATGCACATGCCTTATTTTTTTCTTATGACTTGCACAGAATCTTGACAAATCCTACTTGTCATAAAACTTTTTACAGGGTCACTATGTTGCCAGGTGGTATGGATCCAAAGTGTTTGTTAAGATACTTGACAAAGACAGCTTCTCAGACGCCAATAGCATGTATTAGCTGCCTCCGTAATTCTCCTTTCTTTTGTACCTTATTTATGCCTCATGCAGTCAACTATTCACTACCATGAGTCCATGATCTACATCTTCTCTTCATGTGATTAAAAAATATTTACTCATACTACTACATTTTTACACATGGATTTTATTACTGATGCATATACATAAAAGCATTTTTAGACTATTATAACCATATAAGTGCAGTGATTAATTGTTTCAGTTTGTTGGATATCTCAGTGTGGATTTCCAATTACTCAGTGACGTCATGTTCTTTTTGTTCACTAAACTTGACCAACAATCTTTGTTTTCACAGATAAAACTAAGAGTAAATTATATTATTGTTATCGAAGTGATGCTTGTTGTTGATATCACAATGGATGTTATTTTCATATGATCAGTGTGTAATCTAAACTAAAATAGTTTTAAATGATAAATAGAGGTTCCTTATTTTCCAGATCTGTCTACTTGGTGTTTTTTGCTTTGCTTTTTTATTTTATTTTTCATGCTATGCTTCTAACTCTAAGTTTCATTGCTATATCAACTCAGAAATGAATTTAAACATGAGCTTACTTTACTGGAGAAGGCCCGCCATCCAAATTTGGTCCAATTTGTGGGAGCTGTTACACAAAATGTACCAATGATGATTGTTTCAGAGTATCATCAAAAGGTAAGCTGTTATGATTGATTCAACTGGAGGAGGCAACGATTGTCTTTTTACACATAATTATTTCCTAATCATATTCCTTCAAATTGATAATTTCCTTGGTGCAATGGTCGGCAGTCTACGGACAATTTTCACATAATCTTGATAAGAGTACTATGAACTTAAGTTACCTGAACAGTATGCCTCTTTTGTCATCAATGACTAAATCTGTTTTTTTTTTTCGGATTAGGGTGATTTAGCCAGTTATCTTGAAACAAAAGGTCGCTTGCAGCCTTACAAAGCTATCAGATTTTCCCTTGACATTGCGAGGTATGTTAGAAGACATATTCAATAGAGTAAAATGAAGCTCATGTCTGCTAGCTTTGGAAACCTGATTTTATGTTTTTCTACAAATTGAGAGAGCATTCGTTTCTTCTCATTTAGGGGATTAAATTATCTCCACGAGTGCAAGCCAGAGCCAATCATCCATGGCAATCTGTCAACAAAGTAAGCTGAATTAAATTAATTTTATCATTGGGTTGGTTCAATGTTTTGAACCATCCTGTCTTTCAACTTGTGCACTGTACGTTA
The DNA here is from genome assembly GCA_009805545.1 of Oryza longistaminata. Lineage (NCBI taxonomy): Eukaryota > Viridiplantae > Streptophyta > Magnoliopsida > Poales > Poaceae > Oryza > Oryza longistaminata. The sequence continues at coordinate 27,699,037 of CM020179.1, read as the reverse complement.
TGATATTTTGGTAAGGTTGCAGAAGCATTGTGCGGGATGATGAAGGGAAACTTAAAGTGGCAGGCTTTGGCTCACGTAGTCTGATTAAAGTCTCGGAAGATAATCCACAAATGGATCAGACGACATCAAAATTTAACAGTATGTTGAACTCTTGTTTTGATGCTACACCCTGAAATTGCTCATTGGCAGTTTATATAGACTTCAGTTCATACATATTGGGCATATTCTAGTGTCAGAAACTATGGCAAATTGGCAATATATTGTACTACTTAAAATTCCTAGGCGATGTACAAAAGTGCACATTTGATTGGGGAGTGACTAATCATGTTACTTATTGGTCTATACTTCTTTAAAATAACATGTGGTTTCTAGAACCTCATCAGTTGCCCATATTCTCTAATATGCCAAACGGCTTATTAGGGAATATTGTTGAAATGGATATATGCATTTATGCATTTTGGAAACAAAAAAGAGGGGCCCTTTATACGTGCATGAAGCTTATAACCTATTAATGTACTTTAAAACCTGGTTAAATGGTTATAAGAAGTTATTTATGATGTTAATCCTTTAGATGGAACATATTCCTTTAGTCCATTTTATTGGCCCCGTTGCAGCTGCATCTGTTCTTTATGTGAAGTTAAGACTTACGAATGTTTTTCTCCCTGTATTGTTCTGTATCATTTTAACTAACTTTCCATGGCCTGTAATAGAATCGGTTTACTATGGGCTGTGTGCATGTTTTGTATTTTATCTTCTATTATGTGCAAAAGAGTCACTTGAACACTTGGTGTTCTATCTTGTACTCAACAATCTTCATACCGTATTTTGCCTAGGTGTATACACCGCTCCTGAGATGTACAGAAATGGAACGTTTGACAGAAGTGTAGATGTATTTGCATTTGGTCTCATTCTTTATGAGGTATGTAAAAGCATTCATCTTACACGCAACAGAATCAATTTGTACTCCTATATGCTAAAGAGTTGTCACAGTTGAATGTATTGCAAGAGAAGAAAAAAAAATCCACAGTGGTGGTTTGATTTGACTTCTACCGATATTTACTTAACTGGCATCTTTTTAAAATGGCATTTTCTGCATGGACTTTTATGGTTCAGATGATTGAAGGAACTCCTGCTTTCCATCCAAAACCACCAGAGGAGGCGGCGAAAATGATTTGTTTGGAGGGTATGAGACCACCGTTCAAGAACAAACCCAAATACTATCCTGATGATTTGAGAGAGTGAGTGAATCTTTACTATAAGCTTTTCCACTAGTAACTAGAAGTACTTTCTATGCACTGTACTATTACCTTGTGGTCTCGCAATGAGCTTTGTTTCTGCTCGATCAAAATCCGCAACTGAGTTTAATCGTTTGGCTTATAGCTGATAAGTCGTTTTACGGCTTATTATCAATCCAAAAATTATTAATTTATGGGTAAAGCTTTTATATATGTTCTCTTAGCAATTTAAAAGCCAATATAAATATGATAAAAAATCTTAAAATCAACTTAAAATTAGGTTATAAAAATCAAATTTTGGTTCCGTTCGATAAGCCAAAAGGCAAACTATATCGCTTTGCAAAAGCTGCTTCCTTCACCTTTTTTCTTAGCAACTGGGCTGTATTGTGGAGGTTTAGACTCTAGCACCTAAAACATCTTTTTTTTTTTGAAGAAAAGGTAATTAAGCTGCCAATTTTCATTGAATAGAGAAGGAGTACCTAAAACATCATCAAGCACGGTGTTCTTTTCAATGCAAAACCGCCCATGCTTCATTTTGTCTTCATGCCATTTTGCCTCTCACGGTGGTTCGTTGCATGCAGGCTTATACAGGAGTGCTGGGATCCAACACCTTCGGTCAGGCCGACGTTCGAAGAGATAATCGTACGCCTGAACGAGATATCCACGAGTTTTACTAAGCAGACTCGGTGGAGAGACACTTTTAAGTTACCATGGTATACAGCTCTCCGAGCTCTCAAACTTTAGTTCTTCTCCAAACTATTTTGAACTTTTTTATTTTCCCTGATTGTTGTACCATCAGAATCTGCCTGGTTCTCACGTTTTCACCTGATACAGGAAACAAGCTTCAGAGAGATAGCCTGGTTGTCGTCAAGATTTCCGCCCTTTTTGCATATGTGAGTAAACACGGTGAAAATTGTATCGAGTTGTCGAGAAGATAGTGGCATTTTTCACGTTTTTGTATTTCCAACAAATATTTGTAACTATAATCAGCCCGCTTTTACTTTCTTATGAATTATATCATTTCTAACTGGAATAATGTGTTAATTTTCTGAACGTTCAACGCTGCTTGCAAGCATTTCCTCAAAGCCCCCCTTGCCGATAAATTACATTTTGTATTTTATTGAATCTCCCACACAAATTTCGTGAGCTATAATATCGTAAATAGTTTGAAAAATAAGTCTAATCAACCAGCGGAAAAAAAAAAGATACATCCATGAGCTCCATTGCAGGAGGGCAAGCAGATACTTAAGTACTTCCTTCGTCCCACAAAACCTATGAGAGGATTTGACCACTCCTAGTATAATAAATATAGACTAGAAAGGGTTACATCCCCTCCTAGATTATGTTTTTTGGGACGTAGAGAGTACGTGAGGAATATACCTTAGGAGTTATCATCTATCAATCATGTGTGCTAAAAAAAAGTAGCGGGAAGCAAGGCTGTGTTTAGTTCCCTTCAAATTTCCAAAAATTCCGTCACATCAAATGTTTGGACACATGCATGGAGTATTAAATATGGACGAAAAAAACCAATTGCACAGTTTGCATGTACATTGCGAGACGGATCTTTTGAGTATAATTACGCTATGATTTAACAATGTGGTGCTACAGTAAACATTTGATGCATTAATTAGGCTTAATAGATTCGTCTCGCGGTTTATAAGCGGAATCTGCAATTTGTTTTGTTATTAGTCTACGTTTAATACTTTAAATATGTGTTTGTATACTTCAAAATTTTTTTTGAAAAGAAACTAAACACGGCCCATATACTACACCAAATAGACAGCTCATATTGGCACCTCATCAAATAAGACAGACGGTCAAAGTTGTGCACGAAAAATCATGGCTGCATTTAAAATGGGACAGAGGGAGTAGAAAATACATAGCATAAAACCGGGGAAAAAAATAGTGAGACCGTAACAAATTCCAAGTTCTACAGTTATTTAAAATTTCAAAACTTATACTGTAATTCCAAGTTGAAGGTCACAAGCTGAGCAAAATATTGTGATGGAGTTGCTGAAAAGAGTACGCGCCTACCCTAGCAGATTCTGACACCTTTGATAAGATATAAAACGGCTTATTAGAAAAATAAATTACGGGCAAAACTTTTATACATATGTACTTAGTGATTTGAAAGCCAATGATAAAAAAATAAACTGCAATAAAAGAACTCCAATATACCAACTCTAAAATTAAATCTTTAAATTCAAAATATGATAGCTGCTTATAAGTAGGGATGGCAATTTCCCCCGCGGGGGCGGGTTCAATTTTTGACCCGCGGGTGAGGCGGGGTCGGGGCCCCGTATTTTTGCGGGGACGGGACGGAAGAATTTTTTTTTTGATAGTACAAAGAATTTTTTTTTTGGAAACATGTGACAAAGAAAGTTTTTTCTGAAACATGTGAACAAAGAAAGTTAACGGATGTAATAACATTTAACAATTTTAGGGAAAAAAAAGTTAAATCTGCATCTTAGACAGCCCCACATGTCATTCGCTGCCGCGCCGCGAAAACTTTATTTCCCCTTCTCCCTATTTTCTCGCAATTTTTTCTCTTCTCTCGGCCGCTGCACTTTTTTCTTTCTTTCTTCTCACGGCTGTCTCCCCTTCTCCCCTCCAAATACCCAGCGGCTGCTCTTCTCTCTCGTCCCTCCTCTTCTCCTCTCTCTCCTCCTCCTCCTCTCTCCAAAACCCTAACCCCTCCTCGATCCAAGCAGTTCGACGGGCTCGGCCGGGACGGCGGCGCGCCTCTCGCCCGGCGGTGAGCCGCTTCACCCCCTCCCCCCACCCCCGCTTTACCTCGAGACGATCCCTGGGCGTGTTTTTCTTTTCTTTCTTTCCCCTGGGTTTCTCTGCTGGGGGATTAGCGTTTGAGCCGCGAGTAGGTCGTTGGGTGGAGTGGATCGGGAGCCGGGTGGGTGAGCTCGCTCTTTGCTCATCGGTGTCGCGTTCTTTTTTTTTTTTTCTTTTGGGTGATTTGGCTGTGGTCATCTTAGGATTTATTTGTCAGTGTTGATCAATGCAAACGAATTAGTGTTTTTCCTAAAAGTTCTTTTTATTTTTTCCATGATGTTGTAGCGCTACACTGGTAGATCCTAAGTGCCGTGTGTTTGGATTGTCTCTGGGTTGTTGGTTCTCTGCAGTTATCAGAACTGTATCTTTCCCTCGATTATTTGCCTGCACGGGAATGGTGAAATGAGTGGACTTTAATTTACTGTGTTACTTGGGGTTTCCTGTATCTGTAGAACTTTAGCAGCATGGGAGTAGCCAGTTCCAGTTCGCGATAGTAATTTTCTTATCTGTTAGGTTCAATGAATTGATTCCTATGCCACGTTAGATTCTAGCAAACTTCTACCGATGTTAGTGTTGTGCTGAGATGCCCTGGGATGCTTGAAGTGAATTTCTGGTGATAGCTATCATGTTGAGTTAAACTCCCACTTCAACACACCACGTGCAGTATTGTGGGAACTCTGGATAATCCTTATTTCATCGTTGAAACCAGTAAATGTAGGGCCTTTGGGGGAAAGTAGCAAAATCTGTTTAAACATTAAACTAGAATTCTTGAAATGAATATTGTTCACTCATATCTGCTGCTTCTTTCTTTTTTCCCTTTGTGGATAATCCACACGTTTATGCTTGAATTGGATTATTTCAGGGTCTTTGTCCCAAAAAGGCATGACCTTGGCCTTCTAATTGGAAAGGTGTGAAGCAATCAAGTATGGCTTCAAGGGCGATCATCAGAAGAAGGAAGTATCTTTTGGATCATGTTAACGCACCTACCCTTTCATTGTCCCCCTTCTCTACCTTCCAACATGGAAGATCTGGTTCTGAGGATGAATCAAGAATCGGACAGCGATTTCTTGAGCAAAGCTCTGGGGATTCCAAATGGGAGCAAGGGCAGTATGGTGTGAAATTGATAAAGGGAGATCTACTAGCCCTTGGTAATGGGCTTCTGCGGCGTCCATCCCATGGGATTTCTCTACCTGCTTATGGAATTGGAAGGAAGGAATTCGGGTTGCCTATGGGTGCTAGACATTTGCTGCAGTCAGTCCGCACAGCCTCAACTGCAACAGCTGGGCAACCTAAGTTGGATATTGAAGATGAACAGAGTGAGGATCAGAAACAGAACAAAAGGAAAAAGGAGGCATCCCCAGAAGAATGTGATCAGGCTGTGGAAGGCCTAAGCAGTGCAAAAGCTAAAGCCAAAGCCAAGCAGGTACAAGAATCTGTAAAGGCTGGCCAATCAATTGTACGAAAATTCTGGGCAAGGCTTCTGGGTATTGGTCCTGCTCTCCGAGCTGTTGCTTCGATGAGCAGGTCTCACTTCCTTCTCTTTGCCCTCCAGCCCATAATTTTAAGACAAGGATATTTATTTCCCCTTTCCCTTTCTTTTGTTGACATTTGTTTCTCTTTATGTGCTCAGAGCTGATTGGGCTGCAAAGCTGAAGCACTGGAAGGATGAATTTGTGTCAACGCTGCAGCATTACTGGTTAGGGACAAAGCTACTCTGGGCAGATGTTAGGATTTCATCAAGATTACTGGTGAAACTTGCTGGTGGAAAGAACCTTTCAAGACGAGAGAGACAACAACTGACCCGTACGACAGCAGATATCTTCAGGCTGGTACCTTTTGCTGTGTTCATCATTGTTCCATTCATGGAGTTCTTACTTCCGGTGTTCCTCAAGTTATTTCCAAATATGCTTCCCTCAACTTTCCAAGACAAGATGAAAGAAGAGGTATGTCAGTGTAACAACTTGAGTTACATAATGTGCTAATGTGATCAATATTGTTTAGGCGTATGATTTTCTCTACTTGGTGTTGTGCTACTGATACTTTACTAATGCATGTTTACTATCATTACGGTAACAAGTCAATAGGAGGTTGTATGCATCTTCCATGTTTGCTAATGAGAGATTTTTGCATCTCGAGTTTAAATTGGTGTCCCCTCGTACCACCTATACTGGATCCACAAAAACTATTGCAGTGCAAATCGTTTGGTTGAAGAATGTAGTTCACTAATCTGTGCAGGAAGCGTTGAAAAGGAAACTGAAAGCAAGAATGGAGTATGCCAAGTTTTTGCAAGATACTGCAAAAGAAATGGCAAAGGAAGTTCAAACATCACGTAGTGGAGAAATAAAACAGACAGCCGAAGATCTTGATGAATTTTTGAACAAGGTATAAGTTCTAGATATGCGCTGTTTGTCACTAGAAGGTTAGACGATTTTCTGAATTTGTTTGTCGGATAACTCACTTTAAATGGTAATTAGGTTAGGAGAGGTGATCATGTCTCAAATGATGAAATCTTGAACTTCGCGAAGCTGTTTAATGATGAGCTGACTTTGGATAACATGAGCAGGTTACCGCTCTTAATATACTTGTAAGTTCATCATCACAATTACACAAGAGCTCATTGCTGATTGATATTTCTTTTTTCAATTTTTCTGCAGACCACGCTTGGTAAACATGTGCAAATATATGGGTATTCGACCTTTCGGTACTGACCACTACTTGAGGTTCATGCTTCGCAAAAAACTGCAAGAGTAAGTACTTGCATTGAGAAGATTGTATAACATGTATGAAAATATTTAACTTAACAACTGGAGTGCCAATTAGATCTGCATATTCAGTGTCTTAAATCTGTTCGACATAAATATGACTGGAAGTTTGGAATGGTCAATTTTGAAATCCAGCGAATGATGGATACCTGGGGTAGTGCTTATTGCTTAGTACTCTCTAATAAAGCTTAGAAGACAACCATCAAATGGCAATACTAAGTGATTTTTGTAATCTTGTAGTCTCTTATCATAATTGCATAATATAATAACAAAAGAGGTAGGTGGCCTGCAAATTTTAAAACAAAGGAGTGATTTCAAGCAAAAGTCTACGGCACCTAATTCATATACAAAGAAAATAAACAGTAATTTTTTTGCTGGACATGCAACTGAAACTTAGTAAACACCAGAATTTGTATTTGTTTGTATTTTTCAAAATCTCTGTACCCTAAGTGGCTGTGGCATACATTTGACTTGAACAGTTTTTTCAGGTTTAGCAACTATGATTAGTTGCTGTATAGATAAGATATTTTAACAGTATCTTATTATTCAATGCACTAGTTATTTTGCTATTTACTTTGCTGCTGTTTGCATTTTCCATAGTAGTAGGGCGAAATATCTGATTATTGTTTGTAGTGAGGGCCCGCCTTCTCGATCCATAGGGGGCGTCTCCCCGAGTTGTGTGTGTGTGGCTTTTGGGGGGGGGGGGGGGTTGAACTGGCTTCCGTGGTCTTTCTCAGCCCCGGTTTCGGGTGCTTCTTCTTAATTGAAATGCCCTGGGGGAGGTCTTTCCCCTTGGGACCGAGTTTATTTATTTTTGGTTTGTAATTATATTCTTCTGTATGTAGCATTAAGAATGACGATAAGATGATTCAAGCTGAGGGTGTTGAGTCTCTCTCTGAAGAGGAACTTCGGCAAGCCTGTCGTGAACGTGGTCACCTAGGTTTGCTGTCAACAGAAGAAATGCGCCAACAGGTTGGTTTTGCATTGTTTCCGCTATATGCATATCCACACAATTTATTCACTCTTTTACTTGCTGGAATTATTTGTTACACTCGCTGCCTATACGTCACTCTTGGCATTTATTCCTTTTTCACATTATATGCCATTCTTCCTTTTTGGGACGAATTAGTTCACACCTTTTTCCATCCACTGTCCATTTAGTCCAAACAACATATCCGTGATAATGATATCTGATGCACATGTCTAGGCTTAACTTCGGTCATTTTAACACACCTTTGATTCTTGTGTCAAGAATGACTAGTGATGTGGCGTAGTCATTTTTGTGTTTCCATAGATTAGAGCCATCCATCAATTTCCATGCCGGGCTTATAGTTTTGTTCTACAAAAGAATATATGTTTGTTCTGTGCAAAATTATTTGTCCTAGTTGTTACTTTCTCATTCTTTAGTTTATTACTTATTAGTTTGAGACATATGATCTCATTAGATTATTTCTTCTTGGGTAACGTTCTGTTAGGTCTGATAGGCAGATGAAGGAAAGTTGTAACTAGCACTTAGCTTCTGCAGTTCAACCTTGAATTGAGCACATAAAAAACTTGATCACATAGCTTTTAACCATACTGTTGTGTGTTACAAAAAACTAACTGCTATCTTGTAACTGAATATTATTCTAAGCTAGTAATTTTGCTTCCTGTCCAGCTCCGAGATTGGTTGGATCTCTCACTTAATCATGCTGTGCCATCCTCTCTTCTCATACTTTCAAGGTAACATTGATTGATATCACATATTTCTCGTTTGCTATGATACTACTGTTTGGTTTGTTCGTGCTTGATTCTAACTCATATCTGGTGATGTTAGAGCTTTTACCGTATCTGGGAAAATGAAGCCTGAGGAGGCTGTTGTAGCAACCTTATCTTCTCTACCAGATGAAGTCGTGGATACAGTTGGGACCGTATTGCCATCTGAAGATTCGGTTTCTGAGAGGAGGAGAAAACTGGAATTCCTTGAGATGCAGGAAGAACTTATCAAGGTGATGTATACATAATATGGTCCTTTCTTTATGTACATAAGATATTTTACTTCTGCTTGTGCAAATTAAACAGTTATTCTTGGGGCATTTATGAAATCAGTAAATCACTTTGATTGTACAAATATCAGCCGATGCAGAACTGCCCTCTGTTAAAAATGCTCCCTGTGTTTAATCTTTATGTACCGTATCTTAATTTATATTAAATTGTATTTGACCTAGTTCAGAAACACATCCATTTATAGGACAACTGATGGATCATCTGCACTCTGCATTCTCAGATTCTGATTCGTGTGAATGTTAGGGTAGCGTATTAGTATTTAGTATTGCATGTTCTGTTGTGCCCTTGCTAGGTTTCATGCTTGAACCTCATAGGATCTTCTGTCCATATCCTCTTGGTAGCATATATCAGAAACAGTACATGGTTTATACTATTCAAACTTTTCCTTGTGAAGAACAAAAAAAAGAATGACTGAAAAAAGAGTAATTGGAGAAAACAACACATATACGATAGTGCCTTCATCTAAATTGTGATGCATTAACTGATTCTTGTGTGACGTGTGTTTTCACACGTGCCAAAGTTAGATTGTTAAGTTTCTGTTTATGTGCCCATATTAAGAAGTTTGGAGGAGTCATTACAAATTTTACTCAAATTTAGACTGTTAAGTTTCTGTTTATCAGCTAGTCCATGATGTAAAAACTATAATATGCTGTATTTACACTTAGCTTGAGAAGAACATAAGTCTGTTGATGAAATCTGATGTGTCAACTTTAGTTTAATATTGTGGAAGGAACATGCTTTTTCCTTTTTCTGAAACAAATTACTTTCATTTCAGCAAAATACTGTTAGAAGTAGGACTAAACAGTATCCCAATTATTTTATGTTCTGCGTGATACTACTAAAATCCCTAGGTTGAACTGTAGCCCAATTGTTCTATCTTCAGGATAATATTGCTAACATTTAATTGTTAATGCTTTTGATATGAAAATATTCAGGAGGAAGAGAAGAAGAAAGAGAAAGAAGAAAAAGCGAAACAAGAGAAAGAAGAAAAGGCCAAACTCAAAGAACCAAAGGCTGCTGAAGAAGATTTGGCTTTGAAGGAAATGACTGGTCCTACTGCTAGGGAAGAAGAAGAACTGAGAGAAGCAAAACAGCACGATAAGGAAAAGCTCTGTAATTTTAGTCGAGCACTGGCTGTACTGGCATCCGCATCGGTATGATCCTAGTTAGTCCATACTTTCTTTTGGTAACTATACACTGACTTTAGTATCCTTATAATTCTATTGAACCACTACTGTTTTTATATGATAGAAAATAATTATGCATTTCTTTTACTGTAATTATGAGCATTCAACAGGCCATTTTTCTGACTTCCTTATATTGCAGTCTGTTAGCAAGGAGCATCAAGAGTTCCTCGGCCTTGTCGACAAAGAGGTATAATGTGAACTTGTAAAGTGATATTAGAGTGACAATTGTTCATGCAGTTATCTTCCATTTTTGTTGCAAATACTTGGGAGGGTTCAATAACTCTTGGTCTTTGTTGAATGCAGATTGAACTGTATAACTCTATGCTTGAAAAGGAGGGTACAGAAGGTGAAGAGGAAGCTAAGAAAGCTTACATGGCTGCTAGAGAAGAGTCGGACAAAGCTGCTGAGGTTGATGAAGAAGAAAAGGTCTCATCGGCGCTGATTGAGAAGGTACTGATTCTTTTCATCCTGCATGCAAATTCATAGTTTACTACGGTGACTGAAATGCCCCCCCCCCCCCTCCCCCCTCCAGGTAACATGCATATTAGGTTCATCTCTGATTGAAAATATAAGTAGTTTGTGTAAATCTCTGCTTGAAAATATAAGGAGTTCGTGTAAATCCTAAAAAGAGGATCACTTGAAACTTTGATTTATTGTTTTTTTGATAAGTTTTCCTCTATAGATGGAATCTGCATGATTTTATTCCCCCTTCATATGTCAGCTTGAGAACAAAACACTAAAGCTAACATCAACGGTGTTATACTTCAGATATACAGATTCAAGAATGATATGCCAGCACTCATTCTGAAATTTCTAGTCTTTGTTTTTTTTATTGCCATGATTGACTTGTTACATGTTATGTACTTTCGTGTTTCTTGATTGACTTATGTATGAACTTCACCTTCGATGCTGGAGATGTTTCTCCAATGAACTACTATTGCTGATCTATACGTCCTATATATTTATGATTTGCGGTTTAGTCGTTGACAATCGTTCTGTATTTTAGGTTGATGCTATGCTCCAGAAATTAGAAAAGGAGATTGATGACGTGGATGCACAAATTGGAAACCGATGGCAAATTCTTGATAGGTATGCCCCTTGCTGTGTACTGAATTTTTTTCTGTGTCATGCTAGTCAACTAGTGTGTTTTGCTGTTCCACATCTAGTGAATTTTCATTAATATTGTCTTGCTAAAATAATTATTATTGTCCTTTTTCCCTGTTATTAGAACGAATACTTACTACCATCTGTTATTATAATTTATATGCCATGCCCTTACAAGTGAATTACAACTCAGATAAACCAATTCAACTGTTTATAGCGGTGTGAAAATCATAGTTGTAGGATAATTTGGCCGATTCATGTGCCTCAATACAATGAATATGTGAGACGTATTCCCCTCATTAAGCAAAAAATGTTTTGAAATTAAGTTCTGTTTGCACAGATGCTTCTCCTGGATAATGTGGGAGCTTGATGTTTACTTGATTTGTAGTAAAGAGTTATTGACCAGGACATCAGGTTGCACTTGGAAGTTACAAACAACTTGTGGATTTTGTTTGCAGGGATCTTGATGGCAAGGTGACTCCTGAGGAGGTAGCGTCAGCAGCAGCTTATCTGAAGGATACAATAGGAAAGGAAGGCGTCCAAGAGCTTGTCAGCAACCTCTCTAAAGACAAAGGTCCTCCCTGATGTTTTTATGTTCTGCTGATGATAGTGCATGCACAATTGTTTGTGCTGTTTCCTAACTGGTCCTCTGTCTTTTTTAATATGCTACAGATGGGAAGATCCGTGTGGAAGACATTGTGAAGCTGGCATCACAAACAGATGAAAACAATGAAGATGAGGAAGAAGGACGACAGTAGATGGAAATGCGTCTGGAAGCTTTTTGGCCTGTTGAGATTGATACCGTATCATTTCAGTCGAGGCGAAACCTTTCTAGTATCTCAGCTACTTCATGGCTGTGTCGTGTGTAAATCAAAAGCGACGCAGCCATTTTTTGTGCATCTCTTCTCTGAGCAGAGTAGCAAACTTTGATCAGTGGCCCGTGATTTGCCAGGGAAGCTTGCTGTAAAGATGTGGACTTTCATATAGTTAGGCTCAGCGCTCTAGATCGGCAGGTAAATTGCAACCGAAATTTCAACTGGTTGCTGTGGAAGTGGAAATACGGATTGGCTGGATTTGGATGCTACCCTCTAGTCACCAAATTTTAGATCTATTTTGAACCTCTGAGTATCTGTTAAATGTATGTTTGGTTCAGTTTATGACTTTGTCTATTGTCTAAAATTGCACTGTAAGACGCCCTCCCTGCCGGGACGTGCAAGTTGTGGCCGTTGGCCTTGTTTGGGCGATGCATGGTTAGTGTGTACTAGTTCATTTGCAGGCGCTGGGCTAGCTCGACTGCTCAGTTTGTCTAGAGACTGCTTCATGGCTCGGAAAAACGTGGTGATCAGTAGCGCATGATTAATTACATATTAACTATTAAAACTTTTTTTTTAAAAATATATCTATTTAATTTTTAAAGAAAATTATTCACGTTATTGCCGGTTCGGCAATAAGCATTGCGCATGCCCTTAGGGCATCACCGATTTATATAGTCCAAGGGGATCGTACGGTATTAAGGTGAGGTATACTTGTTTCGGTAAAGTGTCACTGGTGATACCTTTCACAATGTTTGAGATATACGAGTATATGGGAATTAAGTTGGGAACCATAGCTTGAAAACATGAGCATCATAACCTCGCTCCCTCAGTTTGCAAATAATCCAGTTGAAAACTACATCATGGATGGATGCCCTAAGTGGGACCTGCATGTCAACCACTCAACTTAATTTGGCCAGCGAGGGAGGATGACTAAATTTGGCCAGCTAGAGGAGATTTGGCTACTTTCTTGAAGTATGTCTTTTCAGCTTAGTTATTTTTTGAGATGGCTAGCATGATGCTAAGGGAGTCTTTAAGCTTCCGAACGAAAAAAAAATCCAGTCAAATGATGGCAATAAGTAATGCCTCTTAAAGTCTTAATGACCAGGTTAGTCCATCAAAAATCATTTAGATATTGCCACGGAAACGACAGCGAGATTTCAGAACTTGTATATCATGGCAGAGCCACAAAAACATTATCGGCTAATGTTGCTGGAATAAACTAAAGTCAAATGAGGTGAAAGCTATTTTTCAACCCTGGACTTCTACTCCAGGATGATTCAAATGAAGAATGGCGCTTGGGCTTGGCCGTGCTCAATCTCTGCAGCACAAAGACTTCAGATCACAGCCAAGATCGATTTGATGTACTTTTGTTAGTGCTAGCATCCGTTTGAAGTTCTCTAGGCAACTCTTCACTTCCTCTGCATATTTACAAAGACCTGGGATGCAGTTATGGCAAATGTTGTTATCAGATTCTAACAAACTCAATGAACGATTGCACAATGAAGGTTAACAGGGGTGAAAATTCAAGAAAACCTGTTCTGAGTTCTGACTAAATGAGAAACTGTTCAATCTACCCAGATGTGGGTCCTGTTGCTGGGGTTCCATTTGACTGTTCAGATGTCTCTGTTGGCTTCTGGGCACGAGGCCGCTTCCTTTTTCCATTTGCTGAAGTATCTGGCATGGTTCCATTTGGCTGCTGGGGTACCTAGATATACCAGCGAAAAACGTGAAACCACCCTACAAGACGAACGGATTAACTTCTCAAGTCCTAACACAAAAATACACAAACCTGGAACATCTGCTGGTACACAACAGGCATCAGAACACCATTTCCAAATGCCTGTGGGTCAACACCACTCTGAAAAATTAAATAAGCAAGAATCAATTTCACAACACATATCCTGAAAAATGATGAGTACTTGGGGCTTATGCATTAACAAATAAAGATGAGTAGTATGAATCCACATATGTTTGTGCAAGAAAAGCAACCAAATATCCTACAATTTGGTCCTCTGGTGCTGTAGATACTATCGAGGCTAGTGTTGAGCAGATATAGTCATTTGTAACTTCGACATACCGGAACCATATACACAATGCTTGGGCGAATCGCTGTTTGACTGCCTACGAATTGCTGAACATTAGCTGGCAGTCCAATGTAACCAGCAGGAACTATGCCCTTTTCTGCTCCTCCCTATAGTAAAAAAAAAAAAAAAACTAGAAATCAATATCCTTATTAACAAATGTCACCTATAAATAAAGAGGATAATGCACCAAAATTTACTCATGCCATAGCTAAATGTAGTACCTTCTGGACATCCAATCCCTGTGTTAATGAAGAAGCCTGCATCTTGCAAAATAAGATCAATCAGGTAGGCAGTGGTTTAAGATGATTATTCTCATAGTTATTTACCATAATGCTTCCAACATAATAGGCATCTTTACAATGTTAACTACAGGTTGAACAGATACCTCTGTTGTTGCTTTGGGCCCATCATTTCCATTGTAAGTGCCAACGTTTACCAGATTTTGACCAACCACTGTATTTGGTTTATTTGCTTTAGGAACGCGAGACTTGATCCTTGGTTGTGTATCATCATGCGTGTTGCTGTTTAACATAAACTTCTCCATCTCCCTCACCAATCTCAAAGCAAGACGATATTTATCTGATAGGACTGCTGAATCAACTAGCTGCAGACATCTCATTGACAAATAATCATATCGATCCACACGATTGTTTGGAACAACATCACTTGAAGGACGCCCCATCACATGCAACTGTCTGAAATCCTTTTTCCACCTATCAAGAACATAGTGTGGAGGAATTTCACGAACCTGTTGAAACTTGAGGACTGAGAGACTATGCCTACACAATATTCCATTAAACTGGAAACCTCCACAGATACAAGTTAAATCATTTTTATCTGTGTTATATGTCACTGTAAAGATCTTGCTCATAGTCCTTTTACCATCTTCAAGGAAAATCCATTCCTTGACATCGAATGTGGATATGAGGCCATCAACATTAATGAAAGATACATGGCAGTACATTATTGCTTCAATTTCATCTTGGAATTTCTTGAAGATGTTATGAGTGTATACCTTGGACAGTTGCTCTTCCATATAGAATTTTGACACAGGTGGGCGCTGCTTATGGAATGTCTCAAAATCTGCTTGGGCCTCCTTTTCATATTTGCTCTGCAAGGCCATCTCATACTTACCAAGAAAGTGCTTCAAAGTGGTTTTCAAATCTACATATCCATCAAAGAAAGGAATGATATTTTCATTTCTTTGTGTAGCAGACATTCCTGCCCAAAATGTATCTTTAAGAAAAACAGGAACCCATGAGTATCGGCACTCATAAATTGATCTTAGCCAGTCATTACCCTGAAGCCCATTGTATGTAATCAGAGCATTCCAATTTCCTTCAAACTCATCTATGGTTAAAGAATCATATACAGCTTTTTGGAAAGCCTTGCTGATAGCTGCATACTCCGACAGACCACCTAATCGCTCTGTCGCCTTCCTCATTATATGAAATAGGCATATTCTATGATGGACTCCAGGAATAACCTCAGCAACCGCACTCTGGATGCCCCTGCAGTGGCCAGTGATGATAGCCTTTGGAAGATTACCAGACATGCATGCTATCCAAGCCTTAAATAGCCATGAATAGGTTTCTGCTGTTTCATCTGAAAGCAGGCCACAACCCAATAAAACAGATTGGCCATGATGATTCACCCCAATAAAAGTTGCAAGAGGCATATCATATTTACCGACCACATACGATGTGTCAAGTGTGACAACATCGTTATAGAATTCATACATGGATCTTGACCGTGCATCTGCCCAGAAGACATTCCTGACACAGCCTTCATCATCCAAGTCAATGACATTAAAGAAGTTTGCATTTTTGGCCTGCATACGGGTAAAGAAAAGCCGAAGGGCTTCTGAATCTCCAGGTTGGAACTTCAAGCGGCCCCTCTCAACAAAACTATGGTGTTTGCTCTCTCCAAACAAAAGCTCCTCAAGTGCACCCAACTTATCAACAGGCATCTTGCTTGGTTCTTCCACTGGCATAGCTCCAGGGCCACCCATACGTAATCGCCTCTTTGCAGGACCAGATAGCTGCTTATAGGAGTTCAAAAACCTTGCCATTGCTGGGCTAACAGGATGATTATGATCAAGGATTGCCAACTCTACATGCAACAATTTATCTCCCCATAGCTTTACTCTGATCTTGGCTGGACAGTTGGTGGTTGAAGAGGCCCGTTTCCTAAACTTTGGCTCATAACGTGGCCGCCCTCCTTTGCAGCACATGAGCTCCAGATATAAGCAGGTGCCCTCTTGTGAAAATGAGGACCTCCTAACAGACACCCCAAAGCCAACACGGCGAGCATACCTTCGGTAGAATCGGTTGACCTCCGTGTGGTTATTGAACACCATGCCAACTTCTGGAACACCAATATCCTCTCCATCAGACTCTTCTAGACTGGGATCCTGAAATAATACCTCAATCATCAGAACATAGCAAATGCAACATGTTCAAAACCTAAAGTGTTTTCCAGCTTATACAAATTGATGACAACTAAAAAACCAACCTTCTCTACAACATAGAAATGGAATCACTAATCGTTGAACTTGCACATATAGAATGTCCTAAATTTAGGATTATCAGAATGGCACAGCATGATACCTTGTTTGGCAAATTTAGTATTATCAGGATGGCACGGCATGATACCTCGTTTGGCCCATTAAAAGAGCTGGAGCAATCATCTATGTTAAGTACTAGTAAATCCTAATAGTCAGAGGTTGCAACACACCAAACCAATAGAGGATGAACTAATGGGTTGAACTAGCCTCAGGAAACTAAAATGTCACTCCAACTCACCAATATAAAACAGTAAAGCCTAAATACGAACAAATTGGAACTACAAAACCTTCGAGTCCTTTACTCACAAATAACCTGACGCTGTAAATATATAAACCCGAAATCACAATCCCTTACTAGAACATGATCCACTACAAACACACAGCCATTCATTCACGTAAGGAACCCTAAAACCCCCATAAAATCGAGACAATCCATTACAGGTAAAACCTCGAAACGAGAGTCAAATCTCACCGTAAAACATCAAACCCTGCATACATCAAACGCCTACAATGACAGGGTCGCTAAACCGATGGGGAGTTATATAACAACAATAATAATTAAAAAAAAAAAAGCTGACGGGGGTGTCAATCGGATCAAACCAGTGCGTTGAGGTCGCGGCGCCGCGCGCGGCGGGGATTCCTCTGCGGAGGGAACGCCTCCTCCGCCTCCATCATCGCTGCCGCCGGAGAGCAACCGACGAAACTGCGTGCGAAGGCGAAAAAAAAAAAAATATATTCATTGTAATATTCAAACTGTGTGAGATTTTCATTTGTAGTTTCAGAAATTCTTGGACGATTTTTACCGTACTTCTGATTTGGGCTGTTATCGTGTAATTAGTACTACTAGTATTTACGTTGTTTTTTCAGACGATCGCAGTTCTGACATGTGCTTACGCTGCCTCTATTCTACTTCCGATAGCGCTGCGCATATTTGCACTCGCGTTCAGAAGGCAAATGCAGCAAACAAGTTGTAACGGGGTTCGGCACTTCAGCCTCTTCTAAATATATCCAGCACTGCAGCATGCTGAAACTTCTCCCCTTCCAGTCCACCAAGATTTCAACTTCAAATTTTGTTCATGCTTAACTCAAAATTTCACGAACTGATCACCCTCGAGTCGAAAATTTTCAATTCACATGCAAACGATTTCTGTAGCTTTCACTAGTAGAACGAAAGAAACACTGATGCAGTGATGCATTTATACCCAAAAGAAAAACGTAATTAATGGACCGCATTTCGTACTGTGTAGCGGCCCGTCGAAGCCTAGCTCAAACTTTTAAGCCAGAGACGGGCCTGGGCCAACATCGACATAAAACTGGAATAAGTCCACTTGCCTTCCCTCAACTTTACATCTAGTGTGTATGATGGCCCTAATTCCCAATGGGACTACCTATATATTTGTCGACAAATTTTTCCCCAAAAATTTGACAGATGTAATTATAGTACAATCGTAGTGTAATTACACTGTAACTTATATGTAATTACACTGTAACTTGTATGTAACTACAGTGTAACTTATATGTAAGTTTCACATAATTTTGAATCGTTAGATCTATTACAAGATTTGTTTTGGTGAGGAAGAAAACAAATCATAGCACACACATATGTGAAAGAATTTGTTCACACGACCTCCATTTTACCGAAATAACATGTTACGGAGAGATTTTTGAAAGTTACATACAAGTTACACTATAGTTACAGTGTAATTACATGCAAGTTACAGTGTAATTACACTACGATTGTACTGTAATTACATCTGTCAAATTTTGGGGGAAAAATTTGTCGACAAATATATAGCAAAATCGATTCCCAATAGCAGATGTTGACCCTCGAGTCTTCAAAACCATGCAAAGTAGATCCCTCGACGGTATAGGCCATATATTCCCCTGGTTTCCATTGATGTGGCATATATCAGGGCCCACTACCTCAACCATCGCCACGTCCAGCGAATTTCCATTTCCTATTGCGCGCGTCTGCGCCAGCGAACGAAGCCGTGCGCAGTTCCAGCCCAGCCCACCACACGATTGCGCAGCGTCGCAGTGCAGGAAGGTCAGTAGGTGGGGACACGCACACGTTCCTTTGTTTTTTGAACACGATGATGTGGTCATTTGAGATGATGCCTTCTAATTTCTCCTTATGGTACGAGAAAAACAGTGGTTGCTAAAAAAACAAAGAAACTGAGGAAGATAATGGATAAATGGCCGACAAAATGGCATTTCGCAGTACTGGGATGTCAATTGTAATGATATGATAGAAGGTGAAAAGTGTGGAAGAAGATACGGACATTAGTGTTATTTCCAAAATTTTCTTCTCTAACACAAACAAAAACAATATATTTCAATAGATGCAGTGATTTCTAGTACTAGCAAACACGCACAGCAGCGTGCGTCTTAAAAAGGACTTTCACGGTGTGTTTTTGGCTTTCTGCAATAGCGTCCAACAGTGATGCCCATTTTCAAACTTTGCCTAACTAGAATTGTATAGGAAAACATCGATCAATATATTTGGCAGCACTCGATATCATGTGATTCACCAATCTGCCGCAATGAGTAATGTACACATTGACTATGTCTAATGCTATGTACAACTTGGGGTCAAAATATATGACCAGTAACAGCAGCTAACAGTCAGGAAACAACAAAAAAGTTACAATGGATATCCTTCGGATTCATCTACCAAGTAATCCAACCTGTCTTTTAATGTGCTGCTGCCTCAGTATCCTCAGGTTAGTTAAGGTAGTAATTACGAGCGCCGGAGGAGTCATAGTATCTGAAATTTACGAATGTGAAGTTAATACACAGCTAAAATGGCATGACAAATGCATATGATGCATGATTCTTCACTGGGAAGAATTTCAAGCCTTCAAATCCGATCATTTCAGACAGCACCAATGTTACCAAACTTTGTGAACAAGTCAAAACGGATCTTGTATAGGTTAAATAGGAACTGTTGATTACATATTGAAAATCCAGATATTCTTGACAGTCAACCGATTTTTGCTTAATAGTGAGAGGAAACACCCAGAGCTCCAATCGAATAAAACTGCAATGCCATATTAGATTTGTGTAAATACTAACAAGGAGATCAAAAAACTCCACATGGCTCTATGCTACCCTTGGTCTAGATTATATAGAAGATTTTATAATTTAAAGCGGAATATGAGATTTCTTCTATACTTTTATTCAATCCGTGCAAATGATTAGAGAATATATATTTTCACATGATGTTTGGCATTATTAGGGAAAAAGGAAATAAAAAGTAGCAACAGCAAATGTGCATAGGGTTAGGTAATAAAATTGCAAATTTTAAGTTCACAAATAAGGTTTATGCCCAAAAATTGTACAAACTCTATGCATCCTCTCTTAGCTGCTTCACAGCATCAATATTTGTGACCCAGACATTAGAATGCCAAGCCAAAACAACTCAAGAACCAAGAGCTTCCTAAGAAGGAACATAATGGACTTCATGAGCCTCAGTTTGTATGTATAGAAAGATATTTCCTCTGTATCCTTTTCGACGTTGTCTTACAATCTTGCTTTTATTATCAAATAGTTGTCATTTTAGGTTTTCTAGGCAGTATTTTCCTAAATTTCCCTTGTAAAATGCTAGCTAGCACAAATGGCATTGGATCTAATTCAATTCATTAATTCCCAATCATAAGCTAGGAGTAGCATGTTCCAAAGTTAGTTGATACAGATTGTGCATATCCAAAAAAAAATCAGCTGGTATGACGTCTTGCTCATCTATGCTCACCCAAGGCTCTAGGATTTAATGACGATCAGAATGGTGGAGTAATATTGACTACCATTAATTAGAGAGAACACTGTATTGAAGGGCGTAATCAGGTTCCAGATGAAAGAATTAATCACACCTTGGTCTTTGTGATTTGGCCTAAAATGACAAGCAATTCCAAATGGAGGGAGAACCACATGCATTTTTGTAAAGAAATGTACTGTAACAAGCATATATAAAATTGAAAAGTAACAAAGCTTCGCCCAGTAAATGATAAGGATTATTTCTTGAACTGAAAAGAAACAAGTATCTAAGCAAAAAAGAAAAATCATCCCAGAATGCTCACAGGTACATAAAAAAAAAAGCTGAAGCGTATGGCATGATGGATAAGAATAAAACAGACATTACCTAAAATTCTACTGCTGTAATTAGAGCCAAAAAATAGGGTCTACACTCCTCTTCGGGCTGCAGTTCTTAGCATTGAATTATCCTGGAATATAGCCATACCTGTCATTTCCTTATATATGTACATCTGTAGGAAGACCTACGCAATTCAAGAACCAAGGAAACAAACCTGCAATGTTGGGAAAGCCCATTGATTTCCATAACCCTGGGAATCTGACGGGGCCTGCAACATTTATTTAAAATTAAAGGCATTGATAATTGTACTAGACAAATATGCACAGGGAGAAGAATAATTAGTAACTTGCTAATGTACAAAAGGAAAATGACCATAAAAAGTTATGAGTTCATCCTTAATGATATATGAACTAAAGAGTGCAAATGAACATTATAGTATAAAGGCTTGAGCAGTTGTATGGTAAAAACCTGCAGAAAATTGCTTGGGAGCATCCTCGGTTGGTTGGGCACTTGATGTTGGTGGTTAACATCCATTCCAAAATGATGATTAAATGAAAGGTTTGGAGGTATTCCTTCCTGTGCAAGTTCAGAACAAGATATTTACACACACAAATAATAGCAGTAGATAGCAAAGGCAAAGGGTAACAAGTACCATCAAATCAACTCCCAAGTGAGGACTTTCAAGGTGTGAGGCTGAGGGTGCCCCTTGAATCATATTAGACTCATCAGTGACAAAAGATGACCGTAGAAAATCCTGCTCAGCAGAAATTAAAAAAAAACAATGAAGGCATATTCATATAACAGAAAGTGAAATATGGATCTTAGGCTCTTTAGTCCCCAAGAGATGAGAAATACAGACCTGCTCTTTATTTGGCCGTAATACGGTATCAGAATCAGATTCTATTAGTTTCTTTGTTGGACGACCTCGACGCTTTGCATTTGTTGACTGAGAATTCTTTACACCCTCTGAAAACTCAGGACTAAAAATTCCTTCATCATTTTCAGGTGCTTCAGCCTCAAAAGAGAGAAGAAGCCCTGCCTGCCTGTCCCTAGGTAGTCCATCATCCAGAAGAGTCTTTTCTGCTTGTCTCAGTAACTTCAGAGCTACAAGGTACCTACCCTCGGATATGAACCCTAGATTAAGCACCTGACGAGACTGTGTAAACAAGATATCATGACGCTCGATTATGCCATCAGGTAGCACATCAGGTAGCATTTCATCATTTTTGCAAAGTGCATCAGCATGCAATTTCTTATAGTCTCTTTTCCAACGATCAAGGACAAACCTTATTGGAATCTCAAACATCTCCTGCAACTTAAACACAGATAATATATGTCTACATAGGATTCCAGTGAATTGAAAGAAGCCACATTCACATTCACAATTAACAAGCTCTTGCTTGCAAAAGTAAACCTCATAATTCCTTCCCTCCTTCTCCTTTCCATCTTCCATGTATGAGCATTCTTTCACCACAAAGGTGACAAATTGTCCATCAACTTTAGTTGGCATACCATCACAATACATCGTTGCTTTCAACTCGTCCTGAAATTTCTTGAACATGTTGATTGTGTATTCTTTGGCCAGCTGCTCTTCCATGTAAAACTTTGTTACAGTCAAAGGAGTCCTATGGGAGGATTCTTCATCAGCTTGCAACTCTTTCTTGTATTTGTTCTCCAATATGATCTCATATTTACTGAAAAATTGCTTCAGAGAAGTTTTGGGGTACACAAACCCATCATAGTATGAAACAATAGACTCTCCATGCTGTGAAACTGACATCCCTGCCCAGAATTGGCCTTTGAGATAGGCGGGTGCCCATAGCTGCCGATGCTCATATAGGGAACTAAGGCATTCATTTTCTCCAAGTCCATGCTCCAGAATAATCTTCTTCCAATCAGCTTCAAACTCTGAGGCTTTCAGTGACCCATAGGTTACTTTCTTCAGTGCTTTCTTAATTGTTTTGAATTCTGCATGTGCTTTTAAGTTCTCTGCTACATCTTTCATAATACGATACAGACAAAGGCGGTGTTTAACTTGGGGGAGAACATCTCTCACTGCATCTAAAATAGCATTGTAATGCTCAGTGATTATTGCATCTGGGTAGCAGCCCTTCATGCATGCAAAAAATGCCCTAAATAACCACACATAACTGTCAACACCTAGATCTGAAAGTAATCCGGTACCAAACAAAACAGGCTGACCATGATTATTCACCCCAGTAAAGAAGACAAGTGGCAGATCATATTTTTCGGTCAAGTATGAAGTGTCAAAGTAAACAACATCACGACCATAGTAATCATGTGCTGCCTGTGACCTAGCATCACTCCAGAACAAGTTCCTTAGGCGCCCTTGTTTGTCCAAATCCACTAAGTAGAAGAAATTTGGATTCTTGTTCTGCATGCTCCCAAAAAACTTGTGGATGTACTCATCATCTCCTTCCCCAAATTTAAGCCTTCCTATCTCAGTAAAGCTCCCTTGCTCTTTGTCACCTATGGGAACATTCCTACGCCCTTTTGATCTTGAAGCAGTTTCCTCATTCTTGGCATCTGTCAATTTCTTATAACAGTTCATATGTGACACCGAGGATTGGTTCGGTGGATGGTTGTGATCAAGCTTAGCGTCATCAATGTGAAGCCATCTATCTTGCCTTAGCTTCAACGAAATCCTAGCTGGACAATTTATCTTTGTTGATTCTCTAGACAGATAGCATGCGTTTGCCCTCCCTCTTCCAGCTCGACTGCATCCAAGCACCAACCTCCGGCACACCCCTGACTTCAAGTAGGACGACTTCAGAATGATTGCTGAAAAGCCAGAATCCACGGCATACTGCTTATAGTACTTCAGCGCGTCATCATAAGTTTTGAATCTCAATCCGACCCGGGGCGCATTCTCATCCACCTTGCCACTCCCACCGTCTTCCTGCTCACTATCATTGTCATCGACGAGGATCACCTCTTTGCCTTCGTGCAATGTCAACTCCGCCACGGGATTACCTCCCAAATCCTAGCAAGCAAACAAAGCATCACAAATCATTCGAATTTAGCAAATATATTTGGCACTTCCCGAGTAAGCTAAAACATTCCAAACCTGGGATTCCTCAGCATCCTTCAGCAATGCACCATTCTCTGGCAGCTCCGAGCTCTTGCCATCCAAACGAGCGGCCACGTCCACGATTGGCAACTCCGCCGGCAACCCCTCTACCATATTCCTCTTCACTCCACTAGAATTTGCAGTGCGCGGTGGCGAAATTAACGCGGAGCATCTACCCGAGCTCCACAGATTTCCGCAGCAAACCGGACCGATTAGAGTATCCCTCCTCCCAGAAGAACGATTCGGAGATAAACCCCCAAACTTACTCTCGTGGAAACACAAGCAGCTACAATCCACCAGGCATCATGGAGTGATGGAAATCCAGAAGGAATTGTACGGGTCATCTGGATGGAAAGAAATCAATACGGAGTCCAGAGACGGATTCCCAAACCTACTCCACGCCTCTCTGCTCACGAAGTGGACGGGAGTGCTGCGAGAGAAGGGAGGAGACGAGTACCTCCGAATTCGGCGCGAGCTGGGATGGATTCAGGTGGGAGGAGGCCGCGGCCCGGGCGGCGTCGCCCACCCCCAAAAAAACCTGCTCGCCCCGGCCGTGCGCGCGTGGAGAGGCCAGGCGGCCGGACTGGGGAGGCAGCGGCGGAGGCTAGGGCGGGGCTCGCTGCGTAGATTGGAGACAGTAGAATCGA
The DNA here is from genome assembly GCA_009805545.1 of Oryza longistaminata. Taxonomy (NCBI): domain Eukaryota; kingdom Viridiplantae; phylum Streptophyta; class Magnoliopsida; order Poales; family Poaceae; genus Oryza; species Oryza longistaminata. The sequence continues at coordinate 27,674,623 of CM020179.1, read as the reverse complement.
GACTCGAGAAGTCGAGGGAGTAGAGTAGGAAGGGAGGAATAATAGATGGAGGGGAACGAGGGGCATATTTGTAATTCACTACTTTCTCGGCTCTTTTTGAGAATTCTATACCTCTGTTTTTTTAAATATACGATGTCATTGATTTTTTTAAAAAAATTGACCATTTGACTTATTTAAAATTTTTATGTGAGTATAAAAAATTAAGTTATGCTTAAAGATTTTTTTATGATAAGTCAACTCATAATAAAATAAAAATGATAATTACATAATTTTTTTTTAAACAAGACGAATGGTCAAATATATCTTACAAAGTCAAAAGTGTTATATATCAGATATAATCGTACTTCAAAAGCCTATTGTGTACACAATATATTTTACAATTCTACCAATATATAAATTTGGAAACATGAGTTAAGGTTTTTATATCAAACCCAATTTAGCATTTAAAATCTAGCTTCGCGCAAAATTACACGGGAAATCTTCTAGTTTTCCTAAATTCAAACAGATTCAGGGCCCCTTTGATTTGGAGGAAAAACATAGGAATTTTAGAGGATTTCAATCCTATAGAAAAATTTTCTATGAAGCCCTTTGAAACAAAGGATTGAATCATATCCAATCCTTTGAAATTCCTATGGAATGGATAATCCTATAGAGATTTTGGAGGAAATTTAGCAAGAGCTTCAACCTCTTGCTAACTTTCCTTTGAGTCTATCTCTCTCACCCAATTCCTATGTTTTTCCTGTGGTTCAATCAAACGGTCATTCCTGTGTTTTTCCTGCGTTTTGTAATCCTCTGTTTTACACTTATATTCCTATCAAAATCCTACGTTTTTTCTATTCCTACATTTTCTCAATCCTGCAATTCAAAGGGGCCCTCAAAGTTTTGGGCCGTCCTATAGTGACCTGCTGTTACTGTTCGACTCTATAAGCATGGTTGGAAATCTTTCGTCCCGATCCATTTAAACCAACGTTAAAGTAAGATAGTTTTTGGTGGTAGATCAACAATAAAAAAAAAATCAATGGCATGAAAACTATCAGAATTTCTAACCTCCATTGGACATAATCGAAGCCCCATCTTTCAAAATTTGGATGCTCTAATCTGCTCTGAGATTCGTGCACCGTGACCTTCTCCTCCCACTCTTGCGAGCTCGACAGCGGCGATGCCCCTGACCAATTAGGTATCAGGGTTAGGGGCGGGGTACAAAAGGGTGGGGGAAGGGAAGAGGAAGAGGAGGGGGGGGGGGGTTCCTCAGGTTTAGAGGAATACCAGAGCGGCGACAACCCGATGATGATTGGTAGTGGTAGAAGGGCGAGACAGGGATAGCACCACTGGAACCACGATTATGGCGGATGGCGGTGGGCGGTAGTGTGTGTCTCTAGTGGCAAGGGAGTTGCCGGAGATGGGAGAGAGGCGTGCGGGGCCTCCTTGACATCACTCAATTCGGGAAGGATGAAAGGCGTGGAGATGAAAGGGAAAGGGAGGTCAATGGACCCCGCCAACTTGTTGGTGCTGGTGAGGCCAAGCAACGACACGCTAGGCTGGTGGTGGTGGAGGAGGTTGGTGGATCGAGTCTCGAAATGATGACGGTGGGACTGAGGGAGGAAGAAAGAGGGTTAGTGTTAAGGGTTGTTGCACATATCCCAAAAGCGATCCAATGTCTATAGTAAGATTTTTAGATGTTTTTCGCTAGATGCCAAATAGGTCGCCCCTAAAAGTATTCCTATTATAGACTCATTATGGTTAATGATATTGTCACAATATTAGGTTAAAGAAATACCTAAGAGGCTTGTATGGGCTTTCGGTAATACATGACTTCAGTTGTACGTACCTTAAAACAATGTTAACCATTTAGCATCATTGCATTATGAAATGAAGAAAACTTTTTCTTAATGCCTATCTGAGCCACTTTGAGAGATCGATGAAAGACTAAGCACACATAGAGAACATTCCTCAAAGGTAACATGACGAGTTTTCTCCGTGATGGTTAGAGTTGTATGTAGGGTTGAGCTAGAAAATTATTAAAGCCTAGAGCGAACCACCTAATGCATTAATAGATTTCTTTAAATTTTTTGTGGTGATTTAAGAGTACTTAAGCATGATTATGTAGACAATCCTAGAGCCTAAGCCTAAGCTGTCCTATGCCTATACTTGGCTCTGTCCCTATATGCATACTACCTCCGTTTCATATTATCGCGTGTTTAGTTCTAAAATAATTCTTCAGACTTCCAACTTTTCCATCACAACAAAACTTTCCTACACACACAAACTTCAACTTTTCGTCACATCGTTCCAATTTTAACCAAACTTCTAATTTTGGTGTGAACTAAACACAGCCTATAAGTCATTTTGACTTTAGTTAAAGTCAAACTAGTTTATAGACAAATATAGTATATTTACAATATCAAATTAGTTTCATTAAATCAAACAATTGATATATATTTTTATAATATATTTGTCTTGGGTTGAAAATTTTACATCAAACTTAAAAGTGTAAATAGTTTACAAAGTCAAAACGACTTATAATTTTTATTATCACATATAGTATCACATAGATACGTAAATAAGGATGGTTGGATAACATAGATACCCATTGATTAAGTAACTAGTACCAAACATCACCAAATCGAACGATGGATCGAACAGCTAGACATAACTGAATACTAACTAATAGAGCTAATTAGAGAGAAAAGGGCCACATGCGAATCAAACCATCCATCCAGAATAAGGTCAGTCTCCAATGTTCCAGCCGCAGAGCTGGTGGGCTAGCTACTTGTAGCAGCCTGCTTCTTCGTCCCAGTCACCGACATGGACGCGGCTGAAGTCCATCTTGGCCCATTCTTCCTTGATCAGAGCCTGGAGCTTGGCCCGCTTGGCGAGCAGGTAGGCGGCCCTATTCTTGTCAGCTTCACGGCAGACCTCGGCGTGGGACTTGTTGAGCTCGCCGTCGGACTCCTTCGCCGCGAGGCGCTCGTCGGCCGGCGAGAGATGGCCTCGGCTCCTCCGGGGTGGTGGGGCACGCCTCCTCCATCTTGGGAGCCCATGCTGGCGTCGATGAGCGGCACCTTCTGCCCAGCGGACGCGCTGCCGCCCTCAGCCGCCATGAGCTTGGCATGCAGTAGTACTGCAGCTTCGACATTCGCGGCGCGGCGATTGGGGGATTCGAGGTCGTCGACGGCGGGTGGGGATCGTACGTGGTGGAGGTGGCGCGGCGTCTCGATTTTGTAGATGTAGGCGATCGAGCAAACCCTAACCAGGTCGGACTCGGGAGCCGGTAGGATTGCGACTCTATTTGAAAAGGAGGGAGTCCGAAACTAAACTCAACGTTGACTATGCATGGCCAATAAAATAGCCTTAGGCATTTTTGACCTATCAGTTTTTTACAAGTTTCATTATTCCAGACATGAAGATTGTTATCGTCATGAGTGTGGCAACACCAATTTGCTTCTACAACACAAATGAAATTTCACACAAGCGAGAAACAGATCAGCATTAGACGAGACCAGTTCAAAGGCAGCAGTTCTTGGCAACCTCTCGCGCGATCTTACTTCCGAAGCATTTTTTTGCGGCAATCTCAAGCTGTGCCTTCACGCGGCTTGGCGACAATAGCCGTGTAGCCGCCGCCACCGCCGCCGTACGGTGGTGGGGAAGAGCCGCAGCAGGGTTGGCGGCGTAGCCCGTGGCCGGGTACGCCACCTGCGGCTGGAAATACGGCTGACCACCCGTCGCCACCCCCGGCGCCCCGGCGAACCCACCAGCGCGGCGCGCGCGTCGGTCGTCGATGATTCACCATCCGCCTCGACGTAGAGTACGTAGGCGGCGATCCCGCCGGCGGAGGCGGCGAGCGACGCGACGGACGCCGCCGAGAACAGCCCGCTCCCGAGGACGGCGCAGCCGTACACGTTGGGCCGCGGCCGCCGCCGCGGCGCCTGCCTCGCCGGCCCAGCGCGGCCGCCGCGCGCCCCCTCCTCACGGCCGCGTTCCGCACGCGCCGTACAGGAACATCGCCACCCGCCGCCGCCACAAACACCCTGCAGCGACGTCGACAATGCGTCATCCGCCGCGCCGCGCCCGCGCGTGCGCGTGCGGATGCTGTGGCGACAAGTCAGGAATACGTACCACGAGATGACGGACAGCCAGGCGGCGACGGAGCGCCGCGCTGCTCGCCGGCGTGGGCGCCGACGACTCCTCGCGCGGGCGCGCGCGGGCCAGCGCCCGAAAGCAGCGCTCGCCGCGGTGACCGCGGCCTGGCCGGACAGCACGAGCAGCGCCGCGGCGATCCCGCAGCCGAGCGCCGGCGTGGCGCGGTACACGCAGTACCTCCCGTCGAACCGCACGAACGACTGCATCCATCGATCGATCCACGCAGAAAGCGTCAAAAAACACGAGACGTCAAATTCAAACACACACACAAGAACTTATCGAGAAGTGAGACCGAAATGAAGGTGAAACTTGCCTTGGACTTGGCGCCTTCCGCGACGAACCCGAGGATGGCTGCGAGGAGCCCCAGCACGGCGGCAGCGAAGCTGACGAACACCACGCGTTTCGGTGCCCTCAGCATATTGAAAGCTACTAGCTGCTTCCTCTTTTCACTTACTTGAGAGTGTAAATCCCGTACTAGTATTTACCTCGTGGAGAGGTTAATACTAGAATTTATAAATCAAATAACAGTAGCTAGAGCGCGAACCTTTTCGGGTAATGGAAGTGGTAATTAATTACTCCCTCAGTTTCAGGTTATAAGTGTGAAGAAAAATAATACTCCCTCCATCTATTTTTGATAGTCATATTTCCAAATCTGAAAATTTTATTTTTGATAGGCATATTTCAATCCAACAACCTATCATCTTAATGACTTTCTCGGATTTAATGCATGGCTCTCTATTCTTCTACATATGATTGGCTACATGGGCATTGAGAAATGTAAATATTAATGAGTCGCTTATTTACAAGGAATGACTAGTAGCATATTTAAATGAATGATAAGTAGAATTACTTATCCTTGGTCTGTGTGACAAGATGAAATATGACTATCAAAAGTAGATGGAGGGAGTACACCAAGAAAAATTTATTATAAAAATATATTCAGTCATTGATTTGATAAAACTAATTTAATTACTCCCTATAGTATTTATCTATACACTTAGTTATTTTTAAAACAGTTTAACTTCGATTAAAGTTAAAACGTCTTACAATCTAAAACGGAGAGAGTATGCAGATCACAAACACTATGATCTGGAACTGACACCATATATATGAGATCATTATATATTTATTTAAGCTCTATAAAACCGCCCAATAGTACGTGGCGCGGACGTCGTTGATCCTGTGGCACATATGCACCAGAACGACACCGGCGCCATGAGGAAGCTGCTGGAGGAAGACGTCGATCGTTGCGCCATGAGGAAGCTACACCAGCCGCACACGCGCTCCATGGCTGGCACGACGCGAGGCCGCCGAGTGCCTTGTCGCCAAGGGCGCACCGATAGCGTGGGCTGGATCTTGGGTGTGCTGCTGCTTGGGTTTTGTTTGGATGGTGTACATCGAAATGATCCAGATTGGGGATTCAGTTTGAGCTATTTTTTCTGAATTTTGTTTGTTCTGCGACGAATTGATATTTGTTTGCGAATCTGCAGCCTCTTCCGTGAATTGAATAGGGCTTGCGCTATATGCTCGATCGGTTATCAAGGGCCTAGTGGAGCTGGAGCTCAGCCAAACAGTTTCAGCTACACCAAAAATAGGAGTGGAGCTAGGTGGAGCACTCTCACAAAATGAACTAGAGTTGTGGAGCTGGGTTTAGGCAGCTACACAACTCCACTCCATACTCAACTCCTGGAGCTAAATTTAGGAGTTGGAGCGGTATCAAACAGGCCCCCAAATAAATGTGTCTTCGGGCATGCAATGAATTCCTTGTCAAGTTTCAACCTTGTTTGCTATTAATTGCTTCAATATAGTGCATGACCATTTCAGTGCTGATTTGGTTTGGTGATAAGTTTTGATTTGAGAAAAAAAACGGTGTACCACGTGTAATTGGATAGAGCTCCGGCCGCCAGTTCCAAGAGAGGAGGGGGAGATGAACAGAATATAGATAGAATGAAGAATGGGTTTAGGAAATAAGATGATATGAATTTTGATGGCGATAGCATAATCCTAATTTTACAAAATTTTAATAGCACATAGGAGTAACAGATATCGTGAATAGTAATGATATTTTTTTAATTAGGTAAATTTGCTGTGGCATGGATATAATCAACGCTAAATTGAACATTAATATTAGCTAGGACAGCTGGAGCCCACTGCCCACAAAGTGTCTTGATGAGGGTTGACATTGCGTGCAAATAAGCTAGAATAAGTAAGCTGACCAATTTGTGGGTTCTTTACGTACGTAATATATACTCCATCCGTTCCAAAATATAAGTATTTTTAGACTTTGACACGATCTTCGATATGCTATTTTTGACCAACAAAATCTATAAAAGTAAAATGTTTTTTAATAAAAAGAGTTGCATAATGAATACATTATGATAGTTTGTTTAATGACAAATCAAGTAACATTAAATTTATATGATTGATCTTTTTTATTTTTTTGCTATTAATAGTTAAAATTTAAACAGTTTGATTTGGTACTGTTCTAAAAATGCTTATATTTTGGGACGGTGGGAGAATAAATGAGTGTCCAGTTTTTTACTTCATATGGAAAAGAATTCTTCAACGAAATAAAAGAAGACAGTAAAATATGAGTGCCAAATTAAAGCTTTAGGTGAAACATTCCTATACAAACAGCTGTAATCTAGCGAATGCCATCATGCAAATACGTAACGTATGGTTTTAGTAAAAGAGTATATGTGGGTACGTTACGTGTTATATATTTTTAAAACCATCCTCTGATCAACAAACATCATTCTTCACTGAAAATCCTACTCCATTCGTATACAAAAATAAGGTGTGTTTTGTCTCATTAAGAGGATGCCTAAAACAAAGGCCCATAAAAGACAGGGGCGGGCTTTAATTTTGGTCTTCCCAAATCAGCCCTACTGGCTAACTGGGCCCGTCCCTCTCAAAGCTTACCGGGCTTACAAGAAACTCTAAATGGGCCGGGCCTAGTTCAGAAACCGATTAGCCTACTCCAACTTTCCTCCCCTGGTCGGCTAGCGGAAACGGGAGCAGAGTAGTCGAGGTGGACATTCTCGTTCGAAACTCTATATTTTTATCTCGTTTTCCATAAACACTCTTTCTTAAGTGCTAAATAAATAAATAATGTAATTGTTTTTAAAATATTTTGTAGATAAGTTACTGTGAAAAAATCATATCAACCTATCTTCTATTTTTGTTTATTAATTCTTAATTGCTCCCTCCGGTTCTATATTAATTGACGTCAAACGATTTTTATAACTTTGACCATCAATAACTTTAAAAATATTTACTTTAAAGAAACTATAACAAAATATATAAATTTGTCTTTCAATTATTTATTGTATATATTATAATAGAAAAATAAGGTCAAACACATATCTTATAGACCGTGTCATTATCCAAAACATCAATTAAAATGAAACTGGAGGGAGTAATTATATGTCAAGGGAAAATGTTTTACGTGTAAAGGGAAAATGTTTCCAACTAGTAGTACTCATTCGTCCTAAATTATATGATGCCTTTATTTTTGAAAATTCAAACTCAATAACTTCTAATTTACTAATCATATCTATGCTAACTATTATGTATCTTATATAACTGAATTCATATGTTAAATTTCATATTAGTTGAGAATATAATATAAAATAAAATAATATTTAAAATATGCTATTGAAAATTATGTAAAAAAAATGCATACGTCATAATTTAAAACAGAGCGAGTACTAACGATCGAACGCAGCGGGCGGCGAGCTAGTTGGTCGGTTCGACGGTGCCTACGTCCGTGCGTACGCTCTGCTGTTTGACGGCGGATCGGGACATGCTCACATGCACAGTGTACGTACATATAAGAGCCATACCAAATTACCACAATGCGGCAATGCGCACTTGCTCGATCGACAGATTATAAATTTAGATTTAAAAAAAAGGCGACTCAGAGAGTAGTGGCTATTTGCTTGCACGTGTGTACTGCACCAATGTGCCTGCACATGTCACACACTAAGCTACGCCTTGACTTCACATTTCTGAAGGTAACTAAACAAACTCTTCTCTCTCTCTCTCTCTCTCTTATAAAAAAAAGGCCAAACTAAGATCACCCAGCTTTAGTTTAGTTTAATTAATTATCGCGTGCCAATAATCCAGAAATGCTTCAACTTTTTGGCCACCCCGTACTGCCGTAGGCAATATACACACGCATGGTGTGTGTGTGGACGGAGGAGTACTGAACCACCAAACAGCCTAGATAATAGCTATAGCTATAGCTAGGCCGGCCACTGGCTATTTCATATCCTTAACAGCAAGAAACACACAATAGCTTAGCTAAGCTGCCGAGCTAATTAAGCTAACTACTGTGCCTAGCTAATCAAGCTTATTAACTAACTGGTGGCTGAGAGATCAGCGAGCTCTTTTTTTTTTTCTAATTGCGTAGTGGTGCTAAAAATAATACTTTATATAATCAAGCAAATGATGATGATCGAACAAGTCTATAGCACTTGGGCTGTGTTTAGATCCAAAATTTGGATCCAAACTTCAGTCCTTTTCCATCACATCAACCTGTCATACACACACAATTTTTCAGTCACATCATCTTCAATTTCAATCAAAATCCAAACTTTCCCCTCAACTAAACACAGCCTTGATCAATCAGGCCGATGTACTACTAATCACGTGGTCGGTGCCATATAGAGCGCGCTGCGACACTAAACAATGCCAATAATTAAGCTCCATGCATCTCATTTTCAAGAGCTACATATATTTGTTTGAACAATCCACTGTGCCGATGTTTGATTATTAGTAGCTAGCCTTTCATGAACCTAACTCTACTATTTCTCTAATCTACTTGAGAGGGGTGGTGAACTCATGGTGAGTTTGGTGACAGTGGATTCCACTTTTGAGGTCAGTTCGCGGACGTAGTTAATTACTGGTATATGACTATATGTTAAGTTAAATTACTACTCCATAAGATAATGTACAAAACTAATTAAGCGTGAAAAAAACGTGATGTGGTCTCACGCGGGAAATGTGATTATATTAGAGTACACATCTCACATCCTTGCTGCATCACTTAATTAGGATGTATTAGGAGAGGAAGATAACCAGTCGTTTATTATTGGAAATATATATCATGCAATTTGTTTTTTTCTAAAACCTTTATTATAACTATAAAAGGAACTTTATTCAAAATGTTGACTATCCCATCGATAAAAAAGAATGGTTAAAAAGGAGAAGTTGAAATTGACAAATTAGTGATGTGTGTACTTCAATAAACTAAGAGCAAGTCCAATAGTATAGCCAACTGCTGGCTCCAAATCATTTATAGCCAATCTAATAGCCCATTCATACAATAGTTACCTATAAAAATATACTACATCATTAATATCCGGTCCTACCTCTCATACACTCATAATGTATTGGAGTCCGTGTTACAGCCGGCTACAAATCTGTAGCCCGCTTTTTTCTCTCTCTTCTCTTTTTTTCTCGATATGTGGTTATAGCTGGCTTATAGCCTGCTATTGTACCTGCTCTAATTGAGACAATGATGGAGAGCTAGCAGCACCATCAAGCTTAGGTGACTAGTAGTGTTTTCAGATAATTAACTAATTTTTATAAGTGTCGACGGCTATCAGTAGTGAAGACAGTAACGGCGAAACCTAAGCGTTCGTCCGACCTGCCGGGGATCGAGCTTCCTCCACCGCTTAATTGAGATATCTTATCAGGGTGTGTTTGTGAATGCATTTTTCACCTTAGTCAATTATAGTCATGGTTAATGCCCTTGTAAAACGTGAAAGCATGCTTGACTGGAAACATAATTTCCGTTATTCACATAAGCTCGAAAGTGAAATTTTGATTCGATATCCAATATAATCGGATATGAGTTTAATTTTGACCAAGTCTTTAGGTATATATAAAGCCAAAGAACTTGAACACTTCAACTACTTCCGTATTATAGTGCGCGTTAGCAATTGGAATTGTTCGTCCTGTGACTATCACTACGTTGTCTGTTCGATTGGCAAGCGTGCAGGTGAGGCCTTTAAATTTGTTCATGGCATTAAGAAAAGACCACTGGGGATGCAGGTTGCATATCTTAGCCAAAAAACAGTATATATTAAAAGTGAGAAAATCGTGCGCTTGAATTTTTTAATCAAGTCATCTATCTTGATTCTACCTAACCGAAAACGCTACCCATCTATTAACCATTTGTAATGCTACTGGATATATATCCAACATAATAACTTTATAAGGGAATGGTCTTTTTTTTTTCTCGAGGATGTCCAATTATTTTATGCCATTATCACCTAAAAAGTTATAAAAATAAAAAAAATATTTGGTAAGGCACTCCGTAAAAGATGCAAGCTCAAATTCAACATATACATGAAAAAAAAAAACAAATATGTTGCCAATAGTACGTCTTATTATTTATTGTTTTAATTTACATAGGTCAAATTTAAACTTTGAAGCAGCACATCACATATTGGCTATCTTATCAATATTTTCTTAAAAAAAATCTTCTTAACGACATGAAGAAAAAGGGACGTTCCATCAAAAGCAAAATATACTTTTACGTATAAAACCGAGGCAGCCGTGGACTTAAATTACTTATACGTATGTTAATTAATTATATTACTTATACGTATGTTAATTAATTATATTACTTATACGTATGTTAATTAATTATATTACTTATACGTATGTTAATTAATTATATTACTTATACGTATGTTAATTAATTATATTACTTATACGTATGTTAATTAATTATATTACTTATACGTATGTTAATTAATTATATTACTTATACGTATGTTAATTAATTATACCCATGATGCCTATAATTATCTATTTATGTTTTTTATGGATTTTATGGCGTTTACAGAGCGTCGCACACCAAGACCAAACTCGGGATGTCATATTGGATAGAACTCCTACAAAGCAACTAATCTCACAGTGAAAGCTAATTATAATGGATCCCATAACATACATTTTTTTTTTATCTTCCCTCTCTCTCCATTTTACATTTCCCCAAAATCCCAATCCATCCCCTCCTCAACCGATTCCTCTCCTCTTACCTCCCAGCGACCTCGTCGGCGCCTACCTCCCCCTGCCCGCCTCGGCGATGGCAGATATGGAGCTTGGCGGTGATGAGCTTGGCACTCGACGGCGGCAGTGGACTTGGCCTCTCCTCTTCTCGCGCACCACCGCCGCCTCACCTGCGTCTTCCTCACGGAGGTCGCCGCTGACTGGAGCTTCGCGAGTCGGGGCTCACCGAATCTGGCTGTGGGCGATGATGGCGGCGAGTTGGGGCATGGCGCGATAGCAGCCGTGGGCGCTTGGCCAAGCTCGCCAGATCCGGTGGCGACGGCTCGTCAGGGTGCGACGCAAGGATGGACGTGGCAGTGGCTTCGTCGCTGGCGTCGTGGTCGCCGCCGCCCTGCCCTCCTCGCCTGCGCCAGCGAGCCCCTCCCCTCTTCGCCATCGTATTCCCTCTCTCTCTCTCTCTCGCGCTTGCAGTCACGCGCAAGCGGCCTACTTCCTCACTTTTTCTGATGAAACTGACAAGGTTCCCGGTACTAAAAGAGGGTATGAAAACCCCATGAAAACATGGTCCCCACCCCTTTCTCTCTTTCACGCAAGCAGCTCATCTACGTGGTTGGTCGGGGCTGAATGACACATCTTTGCCTTGTGAATAGCTTTACAAAATTTCTTGGCTCCGTCATTATTTGTATGTACTATCACTGTCTTTCACAGTCACATCATCTTCCATTTTCCTTTTCTGAAAGAACTGATCACTGTTCTACCTTCACTCTAACGAAGACAAGACCAGTCTGATCTGACGGAATCTTTTGGTTGAACTAGAAAAGAGAAACGCTAGACTATTTCTTCGACGGCCCATGCATGGCAAGCACGACATACACGAACATACGCGCTGAACAACCGGCCGCTTCCGTTGGGTAGGAAGAAAACTTCCAAGCTGGCCACTTGGCCAGTGGACAACACCGCATGCAGTACGCCGACTTGACCAGTTTATCAAGTTAGCAACCGTATGAAAGGAGCATCTTTTACTCCCTTGTCTCACTTAGTAAGACGCGAACGCATTTTAAGATTTAACTCTTTACATATTTCATCAATAAATAGTTTATTATAAATTAAATTTTATTTGTTGAAAATAATATTATTAATTATCATTTAAATTTAGTTTCATATTATTATGATTTTGTTGCTATAAACATTATAGTGTACGAGAAATTTAAAGTAAAAAATTAGTCTTGAAGGCTATGTGCATTAATAAGTGGGACGGAGGGAGTACTAGATTGACTGGCATCCCTCGTCAGTCCCTCCTCCATCCGTCACAAAATCTAACAACAAGTACCGTTTAAATCTTGTAGCAAAATATATAGTAACTTCTGCACCTCTATCTTTCATGTAATTTTCTAACACACTTTTTCATCTTGATCAATCATAGCCGCTATCTTATCAATATTTTCTTAAAAAAAATCTTCTTAACGACATGAAGAAAAAGGGACGTTCCATCAAAAGCAAAATATACTTTTACGTATAAAACCGAGGCAGCCGTGGACTTAAATTACTTATACGTATGTTAATTAATTATATTACTTATACGTATGTTAATTAATTATACCCATGATGCCTATAATTATCTATTTATGTTTTTTATGGATTTTATGGCGTTTACAGAGCGTCGCACACCAAGACCAAACTCGGGATGTCATATTGGATAGAACTCCTACAAAGCAACTAATCTCACAGTGAAAGCTAATTATAATGACGTTTAAATCTTGTAGCAAAATATATAGTAACTTCTGCACCTCTATCTTTCATGTAATTTTCTAACACACTTTTTCATCTTGATCAATCATAGCCATCCTAGATCTTTTCCATGTAACTTTTTATAAAATAATAGTGTACTTTATTAATTGGGAATGAACTGCAATTGTTTTCCAACTCTTAAATACTTCTCTGGAAAGTACAATAAAAGTTGTAGTAGGAGTTAAAGAAAAAACCTACTCCCTCCATCCCAAAGAAACTAATCTAGTATTTGAATGGGACATAATCTAGTACAATGAATCTGGACAGGTACTAGATTATGTCCCATCTAAATAGTATAGATTGGATTTTTTTTTTTGACGAAGGGAGTATATAACTTACCAACACAACCTATATGGTTGCAATATTTTCCCGAGCACACACAATACTAAAGCTCATGTACACACTACTACAGGCCCACCGTTCTCACGCATATATACGAAAATGCTCCTATCACATGCTCAAGAGCTGAAGAGCGATGGCAATCATATAGTTCTCGAAAAAGAAAAAGGCAGTCGTATCATCCGACCTCATCGAAATTAATCCTATACTCCATAGATAGTAGTGAGAGGAGGGGAAATTAAATGACAAAACTAAGGGTCCCTTTGAATCACAAGAATAAAAAAATAGAGGAATAGGAAAAATATAGAATTCCGACAGAAGTACAATTGTAAAACAGGAGGATTGCAAAACACAGGAAAAACATATGAACGACCATTTGATTGAGCCATAGGAAAAACAAAGGAATTTGAGGAGAGATAAATGATTCTTTCCATGAGGTTCTACCTCATGTTAAATTTTCCTCCAAAACTTACATGGGAAGAGATATTTTATATGAATTTAATAGAATTTCATAGGATTCATTCCTTTGATTTAAAGGGCTATATAGAAAAAATTCCTATAGAATGAAATCATCTTAAATTCCTATGATTTTCCTTTGAATCAGAGAGGGCCTAAGAAGTTATACCCAAAACGAGATGAGTTATTAGCATATGATTAATTGAATATTAATTATTTTGAACTAGAAAATAATTAATACAATTTTTTAAAGCAACATTTATATTTTTTAAAAAAACACACCGTTTATTGAAAAATGGGATCAAGATCCCATTGTTCTCCTAAGGACATCCATAGGCATAATGTATAGGAGAAGTGGTCATTATAGTTTCATATAGCCTACCTCACCATTATAGGAATAGTCCATATAACAGTCCTTATATATACTGAGCTACCTATATAATATAAGATCTTCATTTAGGGAAAAACATAACAATAATTTCTCTCCTCTCTCACATGGTTGTTGATTGAGTGGGACCAGTGAGACTCAGGTTAATCCCTCCTCCTACTATATATATTGTAGCAACAATCTTATCTAATGTGTACCCACTTTATAACAAGGGGTATTATATATTGAAAGTGCCCTAAGTATGCCCATGTGTACCCGTTCAATAAAAAAGGACGATATGCCACTTTTTTTCCTTGGGTTTCGACATAAGGATGATATGGCGATCGTTCAGCTTCTCTCCATCGGGGCGGCGGTGGCTGGAGGGCCCCCTCACGTACGTTCTAGCTGTAAGCATGACATCCAGAGGGAAGAGGAGACGAACAGGAGGACGTGTGGATTGATCTGATGTGCAAAGGAGCAAGAGGCATCATCGTATTTAGATGTCGTTAATACGGAGTACCCCTCCGTCCCAAAAAAAGACCAATCCTAGCTATGAACCTGGACACACATACTAGAATCGGGTTTTTTTATGGGACGGACTAGTATGCATGAAAATGTCTACAACCCCTCTAAGAGTGGTATGGCTACCGAGCGAGTAGCATTTTAACGAAACCCAACGCATTATCTTTTCCTCCCCCATTCAACAGAGACTAAGGCTGTGTTCGTTTCCCCTAGTTGAAAACTAATGCCCCGCGCACGGAAAACGGAGCGGTCCATTAACACACAATTAATTAAGTATTAGCTTTTTTTTAAAAAAGGATCAATATAATTTTTTTAAGTAACTTTCTTATAGAAACTTTTTGTAAAAAACACACCGTTTAGCAGTTTGAAAAGGGTGCTCGCAGATAACGACGGATATGGGTTGGGAACCCTGACTAAAGAACGCAGCCTAAGGAAAGTCACGAAGCACTGACTTTCTCCAACGTTTGCCATTTTGAAGCACTTTTTGCCACTTTGGACCTAAACACTAGTAGCAAAAGTTGGCAATTTGATGTTTATCATTTGCTAGTCTAGGGTAGCAAATTTTGCCAAAAAAAATGCTCCGAGACCACGCGCGCTCTCTCTCTTTAATGCTAAAATGGTAAAACTTTAGGATGTATCTATACACCGACTTCATACCAAATCTTTTTGCCACTAAAACTTTTGCCATTTACCATTTATCATTCTAAATTTATGTAAACATTTCAAATGGATCTAAACATTGCTCTTAGCGCGCGTACGTACGTGTTGTGCGTGTAACAATATGGGTTCTGACGTTAAATTAATCGCACGGGCCTGCATGCCACTGGCGAGATGTCCGTTCATACGGCTAACTTAGTCACCACAGTGCACTCCGTCGTCGCTGCCTGCAGGTTGACCCGCCTCGCCGCCTCGCGCCCTCGATGGACCGCAACTAATCCCCATTCTCCCCTGCCCCACGTTTGTCCCCGCACGATTTTCAAAGCAAGCTCCCCTCGCTTCTCCGCTGCCCGCGTCTAAACTCTAAGGGCCCCTTTGAATCGCAGGAATGAGAAAACATAGGAATAGAAAAAACGCAGGATTTTGATAGAAATGTAAGTGTAAAACAGAGGATTGCAAAACACAGGAAAAATACATGAATGGTCGTTTGCTTAGACCGCAGGAAAAACACAGGAATTAGAGGAGAGATAAAGACTCAAAGGAAAGTTTCCAAGAGGTTTTACCTCATGTTAGAATTTCTCCAAAACTTGTATGGCATTAGGAAATCCATAGGAATTTCATAGGATTCCATAAGATCCATTCCTTTGATTTAAAAGGCTATATAGAAAAAATTCCTATAGGAATGAAATCCTCCAAAATTCGAATGAATTTCCTTTGAATGGGGCCTAAAGTCCAAGCCGCCGGGGTGGCCTTGCCGTCCCCTTATATATACCCGTGCCCTCCGGCCTCCGCTTCCCGTCCCCCTCGCTCTCTCACCCCCACTCCCACTCCCAAGCGCCAAGCACCTCTCCGCCATTGATGGACTTGTCGAGCTCCAAGGAGGCCACGCCTCCTCCCGAGTAAGCCCTAGCAAATCGATCCCCATGTTGTACGATTTGAATTTGATTATTGCGGCGCGCGCGCTGATGAGATCGAGAAATGTTTTCGCTCGCGGGGGGCATGCGCGCAGGGCGTGGTGGACGGGGGAGACGGTGGCGGTGGTGACGGGGGCGAACCGCGGGATCGGGCACGCGCTGGCGGCGCGGCTGGCGGAGCAAGGGCTGGCCGTGGTGCTGACGGCGCGGGCGGGACGGGGCGCGGGGAGGCGGCCGCGGCGGCGCTCCGCGCGAGGGGCCTCGCTCCGTCCGGTCCGCCGCCTTGACGTCTCCGACCAGGCCTCCGTCGACGCCTTCGCCTCCTGGCTCCGCGACGAGCTCGGCGGCCTCGACATCCTGGTGAGTCCACTCCATCCATGATCCATCCATCAGATCCTCCGTCGCTACCCGCTTCTCGTTGTCGATTTCTCCTACGCTTCGCGTTTCAGATAGTATCTTGTCACTTGCAGCATCTTTCGAATTCCCAAGTAGATAGATTTCAAATAGCCTGAAAATTTTGTACGCTGTGGCAGTGTATAATTGGCACCAACCAGTCAATCATCATGTACCAACCAACCTATCTGTATAATTGATCGGCTATACGTATCATTCTCCTAGCCATTTCACCTGGTTAAAAATTCAAAATCAAAATTTACATCCCACCCTGGCTTTTACCCGTTCTTTCCAGTGTGTGGCTGCCTAAGCTACACACTTTTTTGGTGTGCGCGCGTTACACTTTAATTAGGATCAAAAGTAACGTGCTTTACTTGCCAAAGTATGTGACAGGCAACGAAAGCCTGGCTAGTTTTGCTTGCCACCACCACTCCCACCTATCGAGTTAACTCACACTGCAGCAATAGCGAATGTGAATTCATAGAACGGAAAGCAAAATTGGCCAGCTCGCTGGTTGCTAGAGTGTGATCCATCTGACACTGTTGTTGTGTAGTCAATGTCGCCGTTCGCTCTTCGGATGGGATGTGTTCCCCTTTTATATGTCGCAGGATAAAAAAAGTTATATAAAATAGATCGTGACGGAGAGCACGAAGCTGGTCCAAGCATGGTCATTGATGTTGACTTGATATACGTAGTATATCACGCTCTTGATTGGTTTTGATAATTGCATCACCATTTTGCATTTGCATATATGCCGTCGCTGTCCTGATTAAGGCCAGTTTTTCTCTTCTCGTTCGAGAACCGACCAACTTAGGCAGTCAGGGGCGTCATCATTCACTTGTTATTTGGATTTCGATTAGATGCATAATACTGGCCACTGTTGACTTTTGTGGGAGCATTCTAAAAATTGCGGTCAATTTCCCTTATTTGCATATATGCACAGCGCAGATTTTTCTTAGGTGAAGAATAGCTTGCCCTTTTGTATGACGAGCTAATAATGCAGCAATTTTTTCAGCAGAAGCTGAAGTTTAATGAGCCAGGGCAGCATTTTTTGTATTAGATTTAATGGCCTTTCAAGGCACTCAATTAAGTACTAGTAGCAACTAGCAAGCTAAGCTAGCCGTAGCTGAAATTCCAGTACAGTTTTCCGTGGGGTCAGATTAAAATTATTTGAAAGCAAATATTGCATGATCTGCTATAGAACTATTTTGTCTATTTTATGAATACATTTTTAGTTCTTATAAAAAACTATATTGGTCCAATATACACTATTATAATATAGACCAACAAATGATATGGATATTTTTCCTTTTTTTTCCTAAGTAGCGTTGATACTACTCCGTCCCAAATAGTGCAGTTTTGCACTATTCATGTTCACGTTTAACCGTCGTTTTATTTGAAATTTTTATGATTAGTATTTTATTGTTATTAATGATAAAACATGAATAGTACTTTATGTGTGACTAAATGTTTTAATTTTTCACAAATTTTTCAATAAGACGACGGTCAAACGTGAACGGTGAATAGTGAAAACTGCACTATTTTAGGGAGGAGGTAGTACTATATGGAGTGGTTTTTAGCCTTCTCTGATCTAAGAAATATATAGGATATAGAGAGTAGTTTTTGCCTTCTCTGATCTTAAGAATATTTAGTAACATAATTAACAAAATGCAAAGTACATGAATTAGCTGTGTGTTTAAGCCTCTTGATTAGTTCAATAACACAACAGGCCGGACCAGGTCAACCAAAACAATATAAAGAAGTATAAAGAACATGTTCCTCATGCTGTCATTACGCATATATATACAAATACGTACATCTCTCCATGTATGGCTAGGATTTGATTTAAGCTAATAATATTTAAGCATCTGACCAGGCTTGGATCCGGCATGATACACGATCCAATTTTAAAAACTAGCACACTCGAATAAACAAGAGAAAAGATCCAGTGCTGATCTATCTAGATTGGTTATACATCTTTTCCATGCGGGGCCAATGCAAAGTTTCTACGTAAAGCTGACAAAAAACTTTAGGAAGCCATGTCTTTCCATTCCATGACCATGGAGCAGTGCTGGCAGATGGAGCTGTTCTCTTGAAGTCTAAACGAACTAGTAGATTGCAAGCTAAGCTATGGCAGTGCTACATTATATTGATTGAATAGGATCCAAGTTTTTTTGAAAGAGATTAGAATCCAAGTCATTAACACTATTCACACAAATTCATTGTAGATGCCTAGCTGTTGTAGGTCTTAGTTATATGTTTACGTTGACGCCAAGAAAATATAAAGGAAGATTCGCGTGTTTGAAAATATATATTCAGCTCTATTTCTTATCCAAGATCGGACCAGACAAAGCTCGACAAGCGCACCTAATTAACTCGATCATGCAAAACAAGAACACAATCTGTCCGTAACAACTTGGCTAAATTTTTATTTCTTGAAATACGCAAGAAAAGCTTGCGCGTTCATTGCCAACAAACAACCATATGTAGGTTGTTGCAGTCATGAAAGGCAGGTACGTTAGTGCTTGGATGTTAAAGTACTACGGCAGAACACGGTCTGTACGTGTATCATAATCACGGTAACCACTTAGATCAATTTCGTCTGCCGTGATCCACTCTGCCCAACTACTTTCTGAATTTCTTTTTTACTGAAAGAAAACTACTTTCTGACTTTTCTTCAAGGGCTGATCTGGTCGCATTCCATTTACATTTCTCTGCCATAAACTACATCGTTAGCTTATGCCTTACGGGAAAGCACTATTCTAGTGCGGTTTCTAACTCTAGAACTCTAGCCAAAGCTCCACTGAAAGCAATTGTTTGCCACTACTAAAATTGGCCGGTGTCTTACTACTTCAGATGTGCACATTTTTCTTTGTGTGGTTTTGCTATCTCTTGTAGGTTTGCGATCGATCTAATGTTAAGCTCTTTGCCGTCTGCTTTACATTTGCAGTGAACAACGCTGCCGTGTTCGTTCAACGAGATCAACACCAATTCGGTGGAGCACCGCTGAGACGGTGCTCAGGACCAACTTCTACGGGGCCAAGATGCTCATCGAGGCGCTCCTGCCGCTTTTCCGGCGATCGCTGCAACAGCAGGATCCTGAACATCAGCTCACCAGCTTGGCCTCCTAAATGTAAGTGGTCATCAAATTAATGGTTCATGGCATTCTAATTTCAAGCGAATTACTAGCGCCATTTAGTGACCTTTATGGAGTCAGTAAGTTACACATATTGCATCCCATAGGAGAGAAATTTTTGTATACATGATGGTGGCCTCCCTTGCTAATTGACCTTTTGATTCTCACCGGCAATGGCCGCACACTGTGTTTCCGAGGAAAAAAATGGGGACCCAACACTCTTGACTGCACGTAAGATTCAGGCTACGCTAATTGTCTGAAAAGTCTGAATAGTGAGTTCGCAGCAAATCTTGCCCCTACAGCTTCTCTGACGCCTGCACTATAATTTATCACTTTGTGAGGCACTCTTGAAACTTCACACCTGCGGCTGCCGAGTAGTGAGTTCACATTCGCTGCCTTGCTGGTGTTGACTTAAAACTTTGTTTATTTCCTGAGTGGGCTATAAAAACATCCTCTGAGCTCGTCAGCTGATTGAGATGCCATGGCCCATGGACTTCAAATTTTGAACGCACTAGACTATTTCAGATGATAAGGTTATTCAAGAGTCTGTCGTTTGCACTGATATCAGTCGTGCCCTGTCTATTACTCCCTCCACCTTATATTAAAGTTTATTTTTGACTTATCCCATTTATCCCAAAATAAATATATTTTTGAGTAATCATTATACTGTAAATAGATTAAAGTGAGGAATAGTGTTTATTGGACATTGAGAGTAGATAAAGTGGGGAATATTTGTATTGAGATTAAATAAAGAAAGAGGTGTTTTAGTTTTTTGGTGTTTGTATTGGTAGGTATAGGATGGATGAAAAATGAAGTACTTACTCTCTATCCACCTCTTGAACTGTCTGAGCTCCAAAGTCATACTGAATTCTCAACAAACACCAGTCACATGTTACTCAGTACTATGAATTAGGTAATCATAATAGCTTCAAAGATAGATTGTTAGATCATGGCAGTAATGAGAATTAACAAGACTGCAAACCACGTGCATCTTACAGTAGTGAGTTATGTGACATTTGCAAGTTTCAGAAATCATTAGCATTTCTACTGTTGTTATATGTACGCGAGAGAAAAAAAACATTGTTGAATTTAATCAGCGTTGTTTTTCTTGGCATGGTGGCAGAAGGTGAGGGACCCGTCGCTGCGGAGTATGCTGCTGGACGAGGCGTCGCTGACGGAGGGGAAGATCGAGCGGATGGCGTCGCGGTTCCTGGCCGAGGTGAAGGACGGGACGTGGTCGGCGCCGGGGCGCGGGTGGCCGGGTTGGACGGACTACGCGGTGTCCAAGCTCGCGCTCAACGCCTACTCGCGCGTCCTCGCCGCGCGTCTCGCCCGGCGCGCGGACCGCGTCGCCGTCAAGCTCTCCCCGGGTTCACGCGCACCGACATGACCCGCGGTGGGGCACCCGCACCGCCGAGGAGGCCGGCCGCGTCGCCGCCGGCCTCGCGCTGCTCCCGCCCGCCGAGCTCCCCACCGGCAAGTTCTTCAAGTGGTGCACGCCCCAGCTCTACTCCAAGCTGTGAAACTGTCAGCGACATGTTAGGCTCCTGAGATTCTCATGGTAATGAGTGAAAAGTACTACGGCAAATTTAGAGAGGAAGATTAAGCATGAGTTGCTTAAGCATCAACCCTGTCAGTTGAGAGTGAAAATATATAGTACTAGTGTACTACTATATAGCAGTATGCATCTTTGGTGTTTAGTTCCTCAGTAACATGACAGTATGCACGACAACGGCTTTAATTAAGCTCAGCCACACACTCAACACGTTGCCACGAGAAAAACGACGGGATAGTTACAATGTGGCATACATTTTGGGGGTCAAGTGGCAGGTATATAATGATAGGATTTCGCGAAGAAAGGTCAGCTGGTTCAATAGAATAGTACGTCAATAATGTTCATATGCATGCCTGCTGCGAAACATACAACGGGAAGTACTGCTCTTCGGAGAATTTACTATTTGCCACTCTCTCAATATGAATGCCAGTGCTGAAATACCACTCTCCCAAATTTTCATTCTTAAATACCACCCGCGCCCATATGTCAAATGCTACTCTTCCAAATTTTTATTCCCAAATACCATCCGGGCCCACATGTCAGTCTCACTTTGACATGTGGGCCCGGTGGTATTTGGGAATGAAAATTTGGGAGAGTGGTATTTGAGCACTGGCATTTCGAGAGAGTGGCAAATAGTAAATTCTCCCCGGCGTTTCATTGGACATTATTCATCTCGCACACTTGGAATCTTCGGAAGCAATATTCAACTGGAGATAATCTGAACTAGCACTTGTCATTAATCCCATCAATTATTTTACAATGTTAGATGTGTGTTGCTTTTGCTCAATAAATATACTTCACTGAACTCTCCATGCTCTTGATTGTCTGGATGAAAAGGAAAAGGTACAAATTGATACCCTCGCATATAGGTTGGATTTGATTTATATCTCTCAACTATAAAACTGGGTATAACAACACGTCAGATTCGATTCGCCATGCTTGCTACTAGTAGTGCACAACAATGGTGGGAGCGACAAACATGAGCTTGTTAGTGGCGATGAGGATGGTGCCGAGCGCAACCTCTGCTAAGAAGTTAGCCCTATACGCTATGTATGACTCCCAGACGAGGTCGTCAGGGTAGTAGATGGAGTGGGCGGTGGGAGCGCCGAAGTTGACGCGGGCGGCAAAGGTGAGGAAGAAGGTGGCCTCAAAGGGGGTTGGACAGTGGGAGTTGTTGAGCGATATGGTCCATCGGAGACCTCCCCCAATACCGGGAGATAAGAGGGGAGGAACCGCCAATGCCCTCCCCAGCAAAAGCTCCGCGCTGTCACTGCCTACCTCCGGTCTCTCTAGTCTCTACTCCTACCGTAAGTGTGAGAGGAGAAAGAGGGAAGAGATGAAAAAGAGAGTGGAGAGGTAATGAAGAAGATGACGTAGGTGCATCCCATTGGTTTTTTTTATTACTATAATGCTACGTAGATGCCACGTAGGACAAACATTAAGTCAACATGCGCTGCATAGGACCACATGGAGAGGCAAATTGAACTTATATATTTATAGTTGAGGAAGTTATTATTCTCGGTTTTGCTTATATTTTAAGGGACTTATATTGGACGTTCTATGGCGACCTACGATATGAAAAAGTCTGATTACCCCTTGAACTTTTGTGGTACGAATTACCCCCCTAAATTCAAAACCAAACATTTATCATCCTCAACTTTTCATATTGGATGAATTACCCCCTGCCCGACTCCAGAGCATTTTTGGTCCTACGTAACGCGCACATGACAGTCCAGTCAGCATAAAAAAGTAGGGCCTACTTATTAATTCTGCCTCTTCTCCTGGTCACCACGTGGGTCCTACCCTTATTTATATATTTTTTAATACTGACTTGACTGTCACGTGTGCACCATGTAGGACCAAAACTGCTCCGGAGTCTATCAGGGGTAATTCCTTCGGTATAGAAAGTTAAATGTTAAGAATGTTTGGTTTTTCAATTGAGGGGGTAATTTGTACTACCACAGTAGTTAAAGGAGGATAAATCGGACTTTTCCTCTGCGAAAAGGATAGCCAAAGCCCAAAGGGATCTATGGCCGAAATTTTCCAGCCCATGGGAGACCAATCTTCTTCTTTTCCTTGAGAGCCCGTAGGGATATGCAGGGAGATG
>CM020179.1:27564554-27647084 GCA_009805545.1 Oryza longistaminata | reverse complement strand
GTACATGGCTCCAACCATTCATCTTTATTAAACAAAATATATTAAATATGTAAAAGTATAAGTTAAATTATATTTTATTTGATGATAAAACAAGTCATAATAAAATAAATGATATTATAAATAAAATTTTAAATAAGGGAATGATCAAATGTTATGAAAAAAATCTACGGCATAATATATTTTGAAATTATCCCACCAAACGAACATCCTCTCGCTCCTCGAACCAACCAACCCAACACTTGCACTTGCACTACGTACTCTCATTTCATCCGCTCCCGGCCGGCAATGGCGCCACCGCAGTGAACTCCGGCGACGCCGCGCCGCCGCCACGGGAGAGAAGAGCAAGCTCTCGCCGTCGGGCCTCCCCATACGCGAGATACCCGGCGGCTACGGCGTGCCCTTCTTCTCTCCGCTGCGCGACCGCGCTCGACTACTTCTACTTCCAGGGCGCCGAGGAGTACTTCCGCTCACGCGTCGCCCGCCCACGGCGCGCCACCGTGCTCGCCGTCAACATGCCGCCCGGCCCCTTCATCTCCGGCGACCCCGCGTCGTCGCCCTCCTCGACGCGCGCAGCTTCCGCGTCCTCCTCGACGACTCCATGGTGGACAAGGCCGACACGCTCGACGCACCTACATGCCGTCGCCCGCGCTCTTCGGCGGCCACCGCCCGCTCGCCTTCCTCGACGCCGCCGACCCGCGCCACGCCAAGATCAAGCGCGTCGTGATGTCGCTCGCCGCCGCGCGATCGCACCACGTCGCGCCGGCGTTCCGCGCCGCCTTCGCCCGCATGTTCGACCGCGTCCGAGGCCGGCCTCGGCGCCGCCGTCGAGTCAACAGCTCAACATGAGGTACATGCTCGACTTCACCCTGCGCCGCGCTGTTCGCGGCGGAGCCGCGAGCAAGGTGTCGGCGACGGCGCCGTGACGAAGGCCATGGCGTGGCTCGCGTTCCAGCTGCACCCGATCGCGAGCAAGGTCGTCAGCCATGGCCGCTCGAGGAGCTACTCCTGCACACCTTCTCCCTGCCCCGTTCCTGGTGCGCCGTGGCTACGCCGACCCTCAAGGCGTACTTCGCCGAGCCGCCGCCGCGGCGTCCTCGACGACGCCGAGAAGAGCCACACGGGAATCCCGCGACGAAGCTCCTCGACAACCTTGTGTTCGTCGCCATCTTCAAACGCCTTCGGCGGCTTCAAGATCTTCCTGCCACACAATCGTCAAGTGGCTCGCCCGCGCGCGGCCCGGAGCTCCACGCCAAGCTTGCCACCGACGGTCCGCGCCACCGTGCCCACCGCGGAGGACGACGGCATCACCCTCGCCGCCGTTCCAGCGGATGCCGCTGCTGAAGTCGGTGGTGTGGGAGGCGCTGCGCATGAACCCGCCGGTGGAGTTCCAGTACGGCCACGCGCGGGCGCGACATGGTGGTCGAGAGCCACGACGCGGCGTACGAGGTGCGCAAGGGAGATGCTGTTCGCGCTACCAGCCGCTCGCCACCCGCGACGAGAAAGGTGTTCGACCGCGCCGGCGAGGTTCGTCGCCGACCGCGTTCGTCGCCGGCGGCGCCGCGCGACCGGCCGCTGCTGGAGCAGTGGTGTGGTCGAACGCGGCCGGAGCACGACGGGCGCCATCGGAGGGACAAGCAGTCCCGGAAGGACATGGACAGGTGCGGGGGTTGGGGCGGCTGATGGTGGCGGAGCTGTTCCGGCGGTACGACACGTTCGCCGCCGACGTGGTGGAGCGCCGGTGGAGCCGGTGGTGACGTTTCACGTCGCTTGACACGCGCGTCGTCGGGATAGCACGCACGTCGACGTCACGTGCGCGCCGTGCTGTGATTTAGTAACTGTACTAGGTTGGTGGATGTTTTAATTGCGTGGTATTATTCATTAAAGTATTAATCATGTTTTATCATCTAACAACAATAAAAAAATATTAATTAAAAAAAATCATATAAGAACGAACAGTCAAACGTTCAGTCTAGAACGAAAAACCTAGGGTTTGTCTTTTTTTTTTTTGGACGGAGGAGTAGGTTGGTGGATGCTTAATTGCGTGTGTTAATTATTTGCATGGAGTTCTTGATTTTGCGGGGGACCGGGGTGGGGTGAAAGTGTGAATTCAACTTTTGATTTATGTAAAGTTTGATGAATTAATTTGTTACAAAGGGGAAATAATAATGTTATCATATGATACTACTGCTAGTCTGCTATGGTGGATATGTGAGTTGATTTTAATCGTCTGGTCTTAAACTAACACTCCCTCCATTTCAACATATATAACACTGTTGATTTTTCTCATAACAATGTAGTAGTTCAAGGACTTGTTAAGGGAGATTATGGCATTTGTTCCTCGGTGTGAGGAACCCTGTGCACCTCGCGAGAGCTGGGAAATTCCGGTGGGTTAAGGCACCCACCGCGAATATGGAAATTCTCCTCTAGGGCATGGAAAATTTCTCCTATTGAGTACCATATCTAGGGAAATATGGATGGGAGGATTCTTCATCCACTCGAGAAGCGGGAACGGGTGCATATGCTACCCAACAGGGGCAGCCCGGTTGCCATTCCTAATCCACGTGTCCACATCCCATGTATGTTGATGCTTTCGGAGCGCGCATGCAGAGTGGATTGCATGTTGTCGTTGTGAGTGAATTTTGTAAGCGATTGCATCCAATGGTACTCTCTTAAGAAGAAGAAATAAAATCCTATTAAACCGAAAAAGGCTTGAAATTTCCCTATTATTGTTCAAAAGAACTAAAGAGGCTGGATTTTTGGGGTTCATAGATATGGCTTATATATAGGAGTACGAATTTAAGAGGCCCAAAAGGACACAATGATGCCCAATGCGCAGTAGGCCTGAGATGAGCCCAGCCAATCTCTTTTAAAGAAATCGAGCGAGAGGAAGCTTCGGGTGGACCAGGTTGTTTCTAGGGGCCCAAAAGGAAAGAACGTTTTCGCAATACAAATGCATTCAAAGCCGTTTCTTAAAAAAAATTACAAATGCATCCACACGTATTCATTCACCAGGAATTAGGTTGAACAGGTACGGTTTTTTTTAAGCTACAGGTACGAGTCTTTTGATTTGGTCTGGTTTTGTATCAACTCCCAATGTTTCACATGCATTTGAATTCATTAAAACAGATTAGACCCGGGACAACACAGCCTACTACCTCTCATAACCGATTTTTCATGTGGTTAAATCATTTTTCGCAGAGCGGATGGGTGGTCCACCTGCATGTATTTTCGATTGCGGACACTATATGTCATCGACTGTGAAAAAAGGCAAAAAAAAAAAGTAAATGTTCCTAAATGAAAACACCTAGCCAGAATACGTCGCCACCTGCTCGGCCGCAGTCCAAAGGCCCGTTGGATCCACTCGCGGGGTCTGGGCGCTACCGCCGCCAGTCATCATCGCAGCAACAGGCGCGTGGTCGTGGACACATTGCCAATCGAGTCAATTCGCTCATAAAACTAGTCGAGGTCAGAATGAGTGATTGGAGGGGGAGAAGGGCCGTGCCACCTTGGATCCACCTCGGCGGGTTGCGGCCGACGGGCTCCACTAGATCCACCCAGCCGGTGCCTGCGGCCGACGGATTTGCCACCTCCTGTCGCCGTTGTTGCTTGATCCGCCCAGCCTGATTCGTGCCTCCTACAGCTGCTGGATTTGCTAGTCGCCCCCCACTCCTTCGCGACTGATGACAGATCCACGCTTCGCCGGCTCTGCTCTGCTCACATGCCCTACCTGGCTGATTTGCTCCCATGCCCACGGCTTACTCCGCTCCCCGATGGCGGAGTAGAGACTGGGAAAGCCCGACGCCACCGCACCCGAGTCACTGGTAGTAGGGAGGAGTGGGCAACGAAGGGAGATGGGGAGAGTGTGGACAGGGAGAGAGAGGATTTTGTGGGAGAGAGAGAGGGGAAGAGAAAAAAGGAGTGGGGAAGAGAGATGGGCATTTTCGCGATGCTATCCTGTGCTTAGGGAAGCAATTTTTTGCACGCTGGCGAGTAGTTATGGTCTGTCTACAATCTGAAGGCTGGTCTCATCCCGAAAAAATCAATTATTGTCTAAGTACGCGATATTCTTTAATTAAGAAAAGAGAGCTAACTATATAATTATTTCTTTGCGCATGTAACAGGAGAGATAAAAACAGATGACAGCTGTTCTCCAAGAATTAGCTTTTGCACGTGCCTTAAAAGGATGCATTAAATATATAAGTGAGGAAAAAAAAATAATATATAAAATAGAAGATGACCTTATCGCTTAATTATTTCAATGTTAGTTGTAATATATACTCCCTTGGTCCCAATTATAAATACTATATTTTTACATACGTTCTTCAATAACATACTTTGACCATATTTCTTATTTCATCTATCTTGTCCCAATAAGCATGAATATTAACATCAAATATATATGAAGTATTAAATATGAATTAATGAATATAAATGCTATAACATACTATTAGATAGATATGTTTAGGCAAAAGATACCGAGTTGAAATTTTTCTTAAAAGAGTGACGCATTCATATATTATATCAATGGGACGGAGGGTACTAATTTTAGATGCTGCTTATTATAGATTGTGGTTTAGCTTTATCATTAAATTTGCTCTGGCGGATAAAAAATTACGTGTATAAACTTAATTCAGTCTTCTTAAAAGATATTAGGAGTTTAAAAATGGCTCTTCCGAGAATTTTGGAAGCCCGTAGACGAAATGTAATTATGCGCCCTAAATTTTTTCAAAATTATAGATATAATATAATAAGCATATTTTATGCAACCCTATATACTTAATGTGTTATTTCATACCATATTCCAAAATATACATCCAATAAAATATAACTTAAAATAAAGAGCAGGTAAAGGTAGTTACAACTCGCTTGGAGTACTGAAAAGCATCATCCATCTATTGTTTTTTGAAATGAAATATTGACTTATATCTTCATAATTAATATTGTCAATCATCATTTCAGCACTGGAATCAATACTTCTTATTTGTAGAAGAATGCCAATGATTGGGAAATAAAATTCTTCTTCGATGTTTTATAAACAAAAGAAAAGACAAGACATATATTACTTTGCTTGAATAATCATCTAATTGTCTTTCAAATACCATAAGTTTTATTTGAATGTATATGCAATATGAATATATATCCATGTCATCCCAGTCACATGAACAGTGTGAGAAATGTCGCTGTAAACAAGTTGGCACAAGGATAACAGTGTGAGAACATTAGTTTGGATGGATTGGCGAGGCAGCGTAGATGAAGTATAATGAACGATAGAAATCATGGCTTCAGAAAGAAAGTACAGGCTATGAGATAGATGCGAGATGGCCAATGTAATGATAACGAGCTTTGAGGATGAATTGGATTGAGGATTCGAGGACACGGGAGAATGACATGAGGACGACGACCGAGAGGAGGCAGAGCCGCAGAGCGCACAGCAGCCAGCGCGCCAAGCAGCCGAGGGCTTGGGCTGTTCGGGTGGCTCGCCTTGCGCCGCTCCGTGCTCGTTCGTTCATCACTGACGTTTGCCTGCTCATCACGCTCGATTTATCGTTCGGTGAGTCGGTCTGCTGCCTGCGCGTCGATCGCCGCTCGCGTCATCGTCTCGCTCGACTCGTTTGTTTCGACTCCCTTCCCATCTCGTAGGCAGCTGCATCGAGTTGGAAATTGAAGTCACTTCACTGGTCACAATACGCACAGAGCCCACGACGACGACGCACCGACGCACAATGCAAAAGCGACAGCCTTCGCTATCGCCCTGCTCCTCGCTCGGTGCCTTCACTCCTCGCTCGGGTTGGTACATGGTAGCAGGCCAGGCATGTGTGCAGGTTGATTGGGATACGCAGTAAGTTAGATAGCATTAATCCAAAATTTCTTAATCCGGCGTAAATATAGGAACGGTGCAAGTATTAGATCATTAGATCGTTACATGACGCGCTGCGCAAGGCAAGAAACCGCTGGTGTTATGAGAAGTCCCGAATAAGAACTCTCGCGAGTACGTGTGGGCGTATCGATTGTAGAGGAAGTAGTCGATCGCACGGCTCGACCGCGTCCCACCGTGCGTTCTCCTCGCGCATACTTCCCACGGCCGGAAGATTAGACCCGCAACAGCGGCGTCTCTACCGGTTATTATCCACACGAAGGGACGAACGCCGACGGCGTCGGATGTGCTAGCACCCGCGCGCGGCTAGGTTTTGCTCCCGGGGAGGGTAATGAGGCTAGCGTTTCTCGACGTGATGTAAGTGCTCCGTGGCGGCACGCCCCTCACAATAAATAGGACCATCACTCGGGCTCCAAGGCCCGGTAGGACTCCTATTCGGATCCCTATCCGAATTAGCTCATACTTGATCTCTATCCATCATCGGCCCTTATTCCGGCCCATTAAATGCCGTGCGACCCCTGTAGCGTTCGATATATACTCGGCTATAACCCCGGAAAAAACTCCTTTTCAGTCCACGCTACGTCAACAGCGGAACCTAGCAGAACGTATTGAACCAGCCGGGCATACATAAAGATCATATCGGCTGAACCTCTAGTGTTATAACTTGTATGAACCCTTTGCCTCACGATATCGATTAAGCTCAAGGCTTAGATCATGTGCCATCCTCTAGTAGCTCCAATCATTCCCCAACTCGAAACCCTCAGTTGATAAGCATTATATAACTTGTGATGACTCCTCAATCACCTTTGCATGGCCATGCACTATCATAATCTACAATCATTAAGGAGCCAAGAGATATCTCTCGTATAGGAGGCGGCAAATCCCATCTTGATATTCATATCCCACTACATTTTCATAGCATACCCGAAAACTACTTTTATAGCTACCCATTTACGGAAGTTAGCGTTTTTAGCAGTCCCTAAGTTAAGCGGCTACACATCGTTGAGAAACCATTTGATTAATCTCAGGTCTAAGGATTCAACACCAATACTAAATAGATCACCGCATGACAACAACACCATATGGCTCTTAGCAGTGTCTTTCCATGTGGGTCTATCAACCAACATGTCCACCAACATGTGTCCACATTATTAATTTGGTTGGTATCTCACTATTACCATGATCCATGAGACATATCATCAATTAATACATGTTGCTGATCATATAAATATATTTGTTCCACATAATGATATTTGATCAGGAATCCCTTTTAAAAATAGTTAACAATAATATAAAGAGTCATCATGAAAGAATCACATAATTTCAATTAAGAGCGCGAGAGAGAAGAGAGTTATCTATTTCACAGGAACAATGTCGGATAAATATATAAATATAGATGTGATACAAATCATCCTCTATGATTCGCTCTAGGACACATCACTAACACATGCTACTCGAACGGGTGAGGGCAGTGGGCAGAAGCTAATTGTGTTTGGAGAGTGCCACCATGAACCCCCCAAATTCCTAACCTCACTTAAAAACACTAAAAAACACTACGAGTGTATATTGTTGTATTTGAAATGTTCTAGGTTTTCAATAGTAGTGTACCCCTTTGTCTTCGATGCTAAGACTCGCCCCTGCTGTTGAGCGCCCCCCCAAAAAAAATCGAGGGGCCCCCCGGCCCTGTGCAGCCGTCCCGTGTTTTTGCTTCATTGGCCTAGCCTATCCGACCGGCCCCCTGATGTGAGATAAAAGGAAAATTAAATTGGTTAAAATTAGCTAGAGTCAGGCCAGTAGGGGATAATGGTTTCTTGGGTATATTTTGAAAATACAATCCCCAAAAAAAGCTTTTGTACGGTTGTACTTTGTTTTTTGTTTTTTTTTTTCAAGGATTTAGCCCTTCGGGGAATTTAAAAATTACTTTTTTTCCCCCCCGCGTTGATTAACTTGCTTTAAAACAATTTAAAATCGTCCACATAGTCATCAATAGATCCCACCATTTAAAATGGTATGTTTTCTTTATTGAAAAATCCCCAGAGAGAAATATGCTACTTTTTTTACTCACGAATACCTCTTTGTATTAAGACAGAAGGTGTTTGAGTACATTTCAAGCTAACCAAATTATTACAAATAAAAGGGGAAGAGAGACAACACAGAAACTGAAAGAGAAACATGTTACTCATATTATAAGAACAAATCATATCTGCAATTTTTTCAAATTCGGTACTAAATAGTTTGCACGGTTAACACCTTTATTTACCGGCAACAGCCCTCCTCCCTAAGATCCTAACTGCACTCTAATTTACAGGATAAAGAACTCAAAGAACAAAAAAGTTAAATCATATCGAAACAAACTCTGGATAAAGAACTCAAAGAACAAAAAAGTTAAATCATATCGAAACAAACTCCACGCCCATTTTATGACTTTGCATGAGCAGATTGTGACTTCCACTGCTGTATCGCAGCTCGCAACGAATGGTTTGGGATTACGGACAAATTTGGTAGAATTCGCCGTGTGACCGGGGATACTTTGTGTTTCTTGAGCCAAGCTTTGATTGCTTGTTGCTCATACGTGTGCCCATCAGCAGCAACATAAGGATCATTCATTACCTCCTGTATAAAATTTGTATAATTGACTTCTTTAAAAGAATAATTTTATAGTTATTCAGATTTAAGAGGTATAAAAGTAATCTTTTCGAGCAATGTATAGTGAAGATGAATGAAAATAACAGTCAGGTAGCAGTGGATTTACCTGCATTATAGGGCAGATGAAGTGGCTTGGCACATTTAACTTTGGACTTCTTAAGTTAACAGTGGAAGTAATCCTATGCAGAATTTCCTGGAGCTTGGGGAGAACCTCTGACTCAAGGCCAGGCCTCTCTCTGCATTTTAGGGCAGTGCATCTCAAGCCAAGCTTTGCCAACATTTCTGCCTCAACAAGTGGCCAATCAGTCTGAGACTTGTCAAGGATATCAGCAAGCATCCCGTTTCTGATGGCGTTTTCTACGCTGACAATGAGCCCATTGGGGCGTTTGCCGGTTAGCATCTGAAGAATGATAACTCCCAGGCCGAAAAGGTCCGATTTCGGACGAACCGTCCCGGTTTGTTGGTACTCAGGATCCATATAGTACAGCGTGCCAGCGATGATGGTCTCTTTGTACTCCGTTTGCCAGTCAGGCACAAGATCCGATATGAGCTTCGCGAAACCGGCATCGCCGATTTTACCCACATAATTCTTGTTCAGTAAGATGTTTGCGGGTTTGAGGTCACGGTGGACTATAGGTTCCGGTTTCCTTCCATGCAAGAATGCAAGCCCGCATGACACATCAAAGATGATTTGGAACCTTAGGAACCAATGCAGTGGCTGGCGCCCTTTGTTGTTAAGAAGTTGATCTTCTAGACTTCCATTCTGCAAGTATTCGTATACAAGACAGCCAATTTCAGGGCAGAAGCCAAGCAACAAAACCAGGTTGGGATGCTGAAGCTGGCTGAGAATGTCAACCTGCATGAAGCCATACAGTAGAATCATTTTACTGGGATTCTCAGACACAAACAAAAAAACTGTACATTGAATTCTACATGCATATTCAATGAAAACCCTTAGGGGTTGTATTTTCTCCTGCTCTATTCAATGAAAAGGCACTATCTTGTGCCGCTTTTCCGTTCAAAAAAAAAAATTCTACATGCATATGCATTAATTTTGCCACAAACCATATTATTGAATTCTACATGCATATGCATAAATTTTGCCATAAACCATAATTACCTCCCTCAGGAACTCATCGGTCTTGTCGATGGAATCTTGCTGAATGACCTTGACAGCAACTTCAGTATGATCAATGGTGCACCTATACACATTCCCATAACCTCCCTCACCAATCTTCCTTGCTTCAGAGAAATTATCAGTGGCGAGCTCGATCTCATGTTTTTTGTATCGCCTGCAATTTTTGCTTGTTGACAAGATAGCATCAACAACTTTTGCCTTATCGAGGGAGATCATGCTCGCTACCATTTCTGCCTTGTTCCTAGAGTAGGCCTCCCGGGTGAATGATTTCTTTGCTTGCTCAACTTCTTCAATGGCCTCTAAATGTTTTGCCTTCTCGTCTGCTACCACCTGCTTTAGAGCTTCCTCCTTCTGTAGAGCATGCTCCACCTTCCTTGCCTCTTCAGAACACTCACTGGAAAGTACCTGAATCTGCATCATCATGATGACAAGGATCAATGCATTTGAATCATCATGATGACAAGGATCAATGCATTTGAGGTAACATGAATGTAACATATCTTTAAAAAAATTCAGAGATATAGAATAATTTGAGGGTCAATAATGTAGAATTCAAGAGGAAGATTATAGGGTTTGTCAGGTTCCCTGGCAATCTTCTTCTTCTTGTGTTCTAGCTCGAGTCCTCGAAGGTGCACTACGGACTTCATCAAGCCCAACCAGCACCTGGCGGCCGTGAAATGTGTGCTGAGATACGCAAGGGCGAAGCCAGGATTTAGGGATTGGGGGTGCCATCTATGAGATGAGAGAGCTCACTTGCGGCTCGATGAACAATGTTGTAGAGTGTAATGTGTGGTCGGCATCATGCATATCATAGCAATTAGCTAGAAGAGAAAATATACCCAATCGTATCTTGTTTATATTAATATGCGCAATTACGTATGATATGTCTAATCGCTCCTTACATAATTATGGAAATTATGATTGTTGATGTGGTTTTAGACGTATATGTCTACTAATATATGGACGATCACTAATTTTAAAATAGATCATTAAATAGCATCTATTTTAAATACAGTAATATATTTAGTATATGGATGATTCAACATCACGTCATTTCATCATTTTGATTTGAGGTTTGCAACCACATATAACTTCAGTTAGTTAACCCACGTAACAATTTAAGCTAAAACCTAGGCAGCTATATAGTTAGTCTCATTAGTAACGGGATAATCACCTTGTCGCATGGTGGCATGGGAGGTGCCAGGCCCTCCCCGGCCCCCACGATGGCTTCGCCACTGGAGATACGTCGTAGGCCCCACCAACTACGGCTGCCATTACTGGAGGAAGATCGAAGCAGTGCATCTTGTCTGATACAGCGACAACGATCTTGCCTGATTCTCAGGCCCTGTTTGGTTCACACCCTGAGAATCACACCTGAGTCATGCATGATTCGCAGGCGTCCGATTTTGGTGGCCTGTGGTTGGATGCACTGGCCTGAGTGAGAGCGCTCAGGTCAGGGCACCATCCAAACATACACTCGCAAAGAAACCTATGGCGTCTTCTTCTTCCTTGGCAACATCACTGACATGACTGACATGATTCATCACCTGGCAATCGTAGAAAAAAGATGTTGTGGCTCTTTCGTCTTGCGAAGCTGAATACATCACTGACATGACTGCCACTTGCCACGGTGTGTGGTTGGTGCGCCTTCTCGCTAAGCTTAGAGGAGAGGAGGCTGGTGCCATCACATTGAAGATTGACAACCAATCCACAATCTCACTAAGTAAGAACCATGTTTTCTATGATCGCAGTAAACATATTGATACTAGATACTACTACATCAGAGAATGCATTGAAGAGGCCAAGGTGAAGGTCGAGTTCATCAGCTCCAATGAGCAGCTGGTGGACATCCTAACAAAGGCACTTGGGTACGACAAGTCCTTTGAGCTACGATCCAAGATTGGCCTCGTCGAAATCAAGCAGATGGACAAGGTTTATGGGGAGTTTTGTTGGTTGTAAACAGGGTTTTCAATTTGAGATTTGCTCTGGTCCAGCAAAAAGTACCTCGAGGTACTGGTAACTCACGGTACCAAATTGTTTCCGATCGTTGGATGTAACAATGCCCAACCTGCCCAGCTAGATGCAACGATCGGAAAAGATTTGTAACATTGAGGTACCGGTACCTCGAGGTACTTTTTGCTGGACCGGAGCAAATCTCTTTCAATTTTGATTTCAGCTAAAATTTCGGCCGTTTCGGTAGAACCGAATTTTCAGTATTTTTTTGGGGCAAAATTTTCTGAAATTTTGACAAATTTAACTGAATTTGACTAAATTCACAAAAAAAATGAGAAAAAACAAAAATTCCGGCTGAGATATTGACTTCCCGGGGGGTCCGAAATTACTGAATTTCGGAAATTTTCCGAAATTAAGTGGGAATTGCATGTTGCATTTTTGTCAACAGAAGGAGAAGGGAAAAACCCCGAAAAGCTATAGCTTCATCGCAGCACAAATCCTCTTGTGTTATAATTCTTCTTCCTCACAAACTCTTGTATCCTAACTCGAGCTAGAACACAAGAATGAGCAAGAACTATAACATGGAAGGTTTTGTGCTGCGATCAAGCTGCAGCTATTCAGGGTTTTCTCTTCTCCTTTTATTCTGGAAAATGGAACAAGCAACATGCAAAACAGAAAGCGTCGAGCGCTTCCCACGTCGTGGTTTGATCACATCCAGCCCCATGATCCGCATGAGGCATTGACATCCCCAAGCCGCGAGCTATTCTCGCCACGACCAAGTACGCACACAGCGTCCAAACTTCAGAGCTCATGTACAACAGACAATGCACAAAAACAGAATTAACTACTAGCTGACTACCTGCGTACAAGATTTACAGCCAACAGGGAAAGCATGACCAAACAAAGATAATAACTTTTGAAGATAGCTTAAGTTGTATTAAGAACTTAACCTTTTTCTTAGCATGGACAAGATCTTCACAGGCTTTGTCATACATCACTAAGGTATCCTGCAATTCCTTCCTCAGTTTTGCTACTTCATCTATGGATTGACACTGTAGATAATGTCAGGGTAACATGTTTAGCATGCTACGAAAGCAAATATGTCTCAAATTAGTTTCTCTTGATAGCAACACTGAATAGTAGTACAAGAAAATTTAAGAAAGGAGGGGACAGATCTGACCTCTTCACTTGAGTTAGAGTCAGCATAATGTGCTTCCTTGAAGGGGCTTAGAAAACCATGGTTCGTATATCCTTCTCTTCCTGTTGTCTTTGCACCTAAACTGTTAAAGAGGATTTGCCCATGACTTTCTGAACTTTGACGTGCATTAGTAGGACCACAATGAGAAACGCGGGACTGACACCATGAATCTGGGTGTATCCCATTCTCAGGGAAGTTGTCGAACAACAAACTTCTGTACGATTTTGCAAATGCTTTCTGACTAACTGACTGAATTCTCAAGCCAGTACCAGACCCTGCAAAAGGAGTGCCTTAACACAAACTGAGCTTTGAAATATGTAAACTAGCAAAGAGAAACATGAAACAATATAAAACATAGGACAAAGAGGAAAACACATTGTCAAAACTCAAGACATACTGCTCATTTGAGGATGTCTCGTCACTTTCAGGGTCAGTCTTCGTTTGGACACGACAAATACATTGCATGAAATTTCCGTTGTTTTTAGGATCGCAGTGGCAACATCTGGGACACTCATTGCCCTGAAAAATGGATGATGGTACAGTAATTTAAGGACAGAAAACATAGCAATGCTAAAGACTTTATTGTTAAGTCCTGATAGCAAAAGCAGTTATGCAAACCAGAACTTTCTTGATAAATATGATAGCAAAATAAAAATAAATTATTAAATATAAATAGAAACATCAAGCAACCCTGAAGCAAGTATGACAGATTTATTTACAATCTGTACATGAAGAAGGAAGTTTCTGAATCCAGAGAAAACTGAGGGCAGTACAATAATGCAGATTTTTATTGCAGCCATCATCGGAAAGCTAAGATCTATAAATAAATTTAGCAAAAGAAAAGTATAGCTTGATGTCCCAAATCATTTTGACAAAAACCTAAGTACTGCTGGTGCTGGGTTTAAATTGGATTGTTGCATTAGGCATCAGGCTTTTATCAAACAGAAACTAGCTGTCCATGAAATTTAAACTGACAACCTGGTACACCGACATCAAATAAATCACCAACCAACCTTACTATTTTTTTTTAGAAAAGTTTGCAGGAGCCAACCGGTGACGAGGTCTATCTACATCTTCAGTGAATTTTGCAAGAAAAAGATTTGTATGAAAAACAAAAAGGACTAATCCAATGTCACACTATAATGTCTAGACATCGAAAAGGACAAGACAAAACATTTCTATCAGCCATCTGTAATGCAATTGAAGACACCTGGACGACTGTTCCCTACATCATCATAAGCAGAAAGCAGCAGCTTACCAAATTGTCAGCAACACATACTGTAACACACTTACACGCATGCTGCATAGCACACACACACACAGTACAACCATACACAAGCAATGTGACTTGAGGGTTGCAACTAATCCCCATCAAAATGCACTTTAATTTCTAATGAAGCCATTGTTCCGTGTTCCAACCCTCGACTAAAAAGGTGAAATTAATAGCAAACGAGACGCCCTTTTCACTTAATCACCTCTTGAGAACATAATTACAATACCCCTAATAATCTCATCATAGGTTAACAAAATTCAATGCTGAAAAGGGAGTGAAGAAAAAAGGACACGCACCTTCTAAACCACCCTAAGGAGGCGGAGCCGATCACCAGGCTCCGTACGCCGGAATCCGCCGCGTACCGGACCAGCGCCTCCGCCACGCCGTCGCCCTCCAGCACCACCGTCTCCACCTGCGCCGGCGAGCGAACGCCGCGACGTGACCCGGATCAGATCACGGGAAACGTTCAGAGATTGGGGATTTTTCTTTTTTTGGGGGGGATTGGGGGAACTCACCGTCGCATTCGCGGCGGCGAAGATGCGGCGGAAGGGGCGGAGCGCCTCCTGCGCGCGGGCGTGGCGGTCCCGGGCGTACGCCTCCGCGCCCCGGCGCCACCGCGCCGCGGCACCTGCTCCCCGCCTTCTCCACCGCCCCACACGACGCCCGCGCAAAAGCAAAAAAACCCCGCGTCAAGCCATGGCATCCCGAACAACCAAATCCGCTACCTAGCTAGCCGAGGAAGAGGCGAGGCGCGCGCGCGAACTTACATGGGGAGGGACGACCGGAGCGGGGGGATGACGTGGACGACGGAAATGGCGGCGGCGGAGGCGCGGCCGTTCTCCGTCTCCAGCGGGGACGACGAAGTTGGCGGCGGCCACCGCGCGGCGCGGCGGCTGGCGCTGCCACCGGGGCGGACGGCGACGGCGACGGCGGCGGGGACGGCGGGCGAGGCTCGCCGGGAGGCCATGGGTATCGCGAGGCGGCGATCGCGAGGTGGTTCGAGGCGACGCGGGAAATTCGTTGGTTGCGCGCGGGCGTCTCGGGAGTCGGGGAGGAGCTCGCTCAGCTCACTAGTATAACGATGGGCTTTGGTGGAAGAGAGTGGGCCCGCAGTGTCAGTCTCACAGAGGAGGGTTTTGAGTTTTGACAAGTGTATGGTGAGGTTAGAGCGGTTTTGACTACTTCTTGTGGTTAATTTATCGGGATTGCTGAGAATTATTTCGCATGAAATCTACATTAAAATCTTACATATTTTTGAACGTCTAATGTACTTTGGGATTCATGTTCCTGTCCTTCTCCTTTAGCTCGGTGACCTTCTCATCTTCTATTGGCACCAGCAGCACCTTAAACTTCGGTAGGGACCTATGGATTAGAATCTCGGGTTGAGATCAGAGTGGAAGGGAAAGAGGGCGAAAGTTGGGGATGGTCGTGGGAGACGACAGCCTGGCGATGGGCGACGGATCGGCGAGCAACGAGGCTGCGATGGTGCCACCGAAGTTGCAGGGTTAGGAGAGGGTGGTACTAGGACAGTGGTGGTGGTTTTAGGGGAGGGGGAGGCAGGAGGATTGGTTAGGAGGTGGCGGATAGTAGGGAGCTACTGGAGATGGGGAAGACACAATCGGACGGTCCAGAATTTGCATGATTTCAAATATTGTTTTCTATCACATGTTCTATAGGCAGTCCCATTATTTATGAGTGTTCATCTCTTTATATGTTGTGTTTTTGGTAGTATCCTAAGTGTCCAATCCAACTCAATGACTCTCCGTTTTAAAATATAGCAATTAATTTGAGATTACGTTGGATAAATATATATTTGTGTGTAAACAATAATTTTCATGTATGCTTCCAAACTATGTCTTTTTTAACAAAAATATAATTTCTAAGTCAAGAAACTTAAGGTATATTTCTAAAATCCGTTGCAACTTGCAAGGCAGTGGTATTTTGCTAGTAGGTGCAAAATCAACTCGATGTCAATGCTGGATTTAAGAATTTTGAAACCTAGTGAGTAAGGAACTATTAAAGTATATTCTAGTCTTGTAATAGATTTATCGTTAAAATATATTTATCAGCTATCAGTTATCTACTGTTTTAAATGTTCTTTTAACACTTGCAACACACGAATTTTTACAGTATGTTGAAATTAGTTCCGTACCCACGAAATTACTCAAAAATCAACATGTATATTAGCAAGTACGTACTATGAAAGAGAAATTTTATATATGGTCCTCTTGAGAGGTACCAAGAAATAATTTTTGTTGCCTTCTAGCAGTTAATGTATTAAAAGGTACCGAATTTCATAGTACAACTTGATGATGCCCCGCGCTTTGTTGCGGGATATATGTTACATATTGGAGAAATGGTGAAATGATTTAGATTAAAGTATTATAAAAATGATTTGAGAATGATGATTTAAGCATATGTATGTTTAGTTTTAGAATGAAAAAAATATAGATACAATTAATATAGCATATGCTTGCATGTTGTGCTTTATGTGTTTAATGGGTTGATGTGGCATGCTTGCATATTGAGCTTCAGGTGTTTAGTGGACATTAGCTTTATAAGAAGGGATAAGTGGCATTTCATAGTTACATTTTGTGCTAGACTAGTGTCAATTTTTTTTCAAGTTTTCATAGAGTGACCAGTCTTTCATTGACAAAGGAAAAAAACAATTATGGTTTTTAGATTAAAACTACGTAGTACTCCCTCCATCCAAAAAAGTTAGACATATTTCACATTTGAGTTTTTTCCAAATAAGTTGTTTCTATTTGTAGTCTTTATGCATTTAAGACTTAAATGAAGAGATAGATTAAATGTTTGATGAGAACCCAAGGCGTCATCTAAATACTCATTGGTTGTATGCTTGTATTTAATCATTGATTTTGTAACATCCAAGATGATTTAATTTTTGGTGACAAAAGTAATGTGTAACTTTTGTGGACGGAGGGAGTATAATTTATCAAATTTGTAGGGGTTTTGTGCAGTGTAAACTACACTCCCTTTAAAAAAATTGCAAGACTCTATATATCCTCCGTGTTTCAACTAGGATGCACTCATGCACACAAGGACATGCAAAAATAGATCAGAGAGCAACACCTGCAGTCAATGACAAGTGGGGACACAAGAGCCACAAAAACATAATTAAGCCAACGGCCATTAACAACGCTGCAGCACCCAAATTTGGCCCCAAAAAAAATGAAGGAAGAAAAAAAAAACAGTGAAACCTCATACAGTTTTTGGTTGGCTTGATCAAAAACCGGAGGAGAGGGAAGAAGAGGGAGAGGAGGAGAGGCAAAAGAATCCTTTCTTTTTTTTTTTTTTGTCTCTTCCTCTTCTTCTCCGACTCCGACGATCTTTTTGCCGGCGAGGTGCGGGGAGCATGTACCTAATTTTGGCCATCTAATGTACTTTGTGATTCATATTTCTCTTTTTCCATTAGCTCGGTGATCTTCCCATCTTCTCTGGCATCGGTAGCATCTTAAACTTCAGTAGGGACCTATAGATTAGGATCTCGGGTTGAGGTCAGGGTGGAAGAGGAAGAGGGGGAAAGTTGGGCTTAAGAGTGATGATCGTGAGAGACGGTAGCTGGTGATGGGCGGTGGATCGGCGAGCAACGAGGCTACAATGGCGCCACCAAAGTTGCAGGGTTAGAAGAGGGGTGGTACTAGGGCGGTGGTGGTGGTTTTGGGGGGAGAGGGGAGAGGGGGAGGGGGAGGCAGGAGGATTGGTTAGGAGGTGGCGGGTCCGACAGTAGGGAGCTACTGGAGATGGGGAAGACACACAATCGGACAGTCCAAAATTTGCATGATTTCGAAGAGCGTTTTCTATCACATGTTCTATAGGCAGTCCCATTATCTCTTTATATGTTGTGTTTTTGGTAGTATCACTAAGTGTCCAATCCAATTTTATGACTCTCTCCATTTTAAAATTTAACAATTAATCTGAGAGTATGTTAGATAAATATATATTTGTGTGCAAAAAGACATAATTTTCATGTATGCTTCCAAATTATGTCAATGCAAGGTATATTTTTAATATCCGTTGCAACTTGCAAGGCAAGTCGATGTCAATGCTGGATTTAAGAATTTTGAAACCTAGTGAGTAAGGAACTATTAAAGTAGATTCTAGTCTTGTAATAGATTTATCGGTAAAATATATTTATCAGCTGTCAGTTATCTACTGTTTTAAAAGTTCTTTTAACACTTGCAACACACGAATTTTTACAGTATGTTTCACATCGAAATTAGTTCCGTACCCACGAAATTACTAAAAAATCATCATGTATATTAGCAAGTACGTACTATGAAAGATAAATTTTATATACGGTCCTCTTGAGAGGTACCAAGAAATAATTTTTGCCGCCTTCTAGTAGGTAATGTATTGAAAGGTTACAACTAGATTTTTACATAATGGAATATAACATCCCCGTATTTGCTCAAAAGAGCTACAGCCCATTATTACAGTCTAGCACTTAAAACAAGTGTAGTCCAAAAATAATAGCAACCAGTAAATAAAGATAAAAATAACCAATAAAAGATGTGGAGAACATATTATTGAAGCCTATTTATGAATCTTCATTCATAATTGGCAAAAAACTGCATAACCATCGACTCAAGCTTTCTACATGCAACTTTTAAAATATCTTCGTCTTCATCAGACCTTTGTAACTGTGCCCAAAACCGGAGCCAATATGTTGCCCTGAAAATTACCTCCATATATGAAACAAATGGTGATGATGCCCCATGTTTTGTTGCGGGATATATGTTACATATTGGAGAAATGATGAAATGATTTGGATTAAAATAATATGAAAATGATTTGAGAATGATGATTTAGCATGTGTATGTTTAGTTTTAGAATGAAAATAAATTATAGA
Organism: Oryza longistaminata; assembly: GCA_009805545.1. Lineage (NCBI taxonomy): Eukaryota > Viridiplantae > Streptophyta > Magnoliopsida > Poales > Poaceae > Oryza > Oryza longistaminata. The sequence goes on along the minus strand of CM020179.1, from coordinate 27,628,128 downwards.
TACAATTACTATATGTTTACATGTTGAGCTTTTTGTGTTTAATGGGTCAATGTAGCATTCTTGCATGTAAGTTTTACAAGTGCTAATAAATATTATGCTTGCATGTAGGTTTTACAAGTGCTAATAAATATTATGCTTGCATGTCTTGCATATTGAGTTTTAAGTGTTTAGTGGGTATTAGCTTTATAAAAAGAAGGGGTAAGTGGCATTTCATAGTTACATTTTGTGCTAGACGCGTGTCAATTTTTTTTTCAAGTTCAGACCAGTCTTTCTGACAAAGGAAAAAAAACCATTATGGTTTTTTAGATCAAAATTACGTAGTATGATTTATCAAATTTGTAGGGGTTTTGTACATTGTAAACTACACTCCCTTTTAAAAAAAATGCAAGACTGTATATATCATCCGTGTTTCAACTAGGATGCACACAAGGACATGCAAAAATAGATCAGAGAGCAACACCTGCAGTCAATGACAAGTGGGGACACAAGAGCCACAAAAACATAATTAAGCCAACGGCCATTAACAACGCTGCAGCACCCAAATTTGGCCCCAAAAAAATGAAGAAAAAAAAAACAGTGAAACCTCATGCAGTTTTTGGTTGGCTTGATCAAAAACCGGAGGAGAGGGAAGAAGAGGGAGAGGAGGAGAGGCAAAAGAATCCTTTCTTTTTTTTTGTCTCTTCCTCTTCTTCTCCGACTCCGACGATCTTTTTGCCGGCGAGGTGCGGGGAGCATGTACCTGTCGGCCTTCTCCTCCTCGGCGTCTTCGCACGGCGGCGGCGGGGACAGCGAGGCGAGGGACAGCTCCACGGTGGTCGCCGTCGACCGGGACAAGAACAGCCAGCAGGCGGCCAAGTGGGCGGTGGACCGGCTCCTCGCCAGGGGCAGCGTTCTCCAGCTCGTCCATGTCAAGCCACAGCAAAATGGTAATGCTCCATGAATCTGCATGAACCAAAGCTAATCTTGCAATGCAAGAGATGAGAGAAAATAAACCCCACACCTTTCTTCTTGATCGAATTGGAGAGATGCATAATTGGATGTGGAAGAGAATGTTTGCATTGTGCCATCATGCAGTGAAGTTTGTAGGAAGATGAAGAATTCAGAGACAACAAAATGGGCATGATTTTGTCGACAATGCACATTTTATTTGGAATGCATGTAGTTGTTTTTGGATTCCATGAGGTAGCTAATATACGCATTTTGCCATCATGCAATGGAAAGTTTGTAGGAAAATGAAAAATTCAGACACAACAAAATGGGCATGATTTTGTCGATAATGCCATTGTTCCAAAATACTGCATATGGTTTGTTAGATTCCATGAGGTATCTAATTTATGTATTTTTTTTCTCCTATTTAGCCTGGTTTATTTAATTTCATCAACAAATTTCTTCATGCTGCAGCTGAAGCAGGAGCGGATGCAGAGATGCAACAGATGTTCATCTCATACAGAGGCTATTGTGCTCGTAAAGGGGTGAGTGCCAAGAGAATATATATACTACTCCCTCCGTCCCTAAATATTTGACGTCATTGACTTTTTTAAACATGTTTAACTGTTCGTCTTATTACAAAATTTAAGAAATTATTAATTCTTTTCCTATCATTTGATTCATTGTTAAATATAATTTTATGTATACATATAGTTTTACATATTTCACAAAAGTTTTTGAATAAGACGAACGGTCAAATATGTTTAAAAAAAACATCGGCGACAAATATTTAGGGACGGAGAGAGTACTACCTTACCGATACATTTTTTTTTTCACTACTAGAATAAGATGACAATAACAAAATCAAATGGAACAAAATAAGCTCAAGAAATACTTAACATTGCAAACCGCAGATGCAACTGAAGGAAGTGATCTTGGATGGCAGTGACATCTCCAAAGCAATAGTCGAGTACGCCACCAGCAACGCCATCACCGACATCGTCGTCGGGGCGTCGACGAGGAACACATTCATCAGGTGCATGATTGTTCATTCCTCCATGGCTGTGCTGTGCACCATTCCCCAATCCCTTGATAACCTGTAATAACTGAACACAGTCATGAACCTCGTGTCCTGCAGAAAGTTCAGAAATCCTGATGTGCCAACATGCTTGATGAAGATGGTGCCTGATTACTGCACAGTGCATGTCATCCACAAAGGGAAGGCAATCCAAGTCAAGGCAGCCAAAGCCCCAGCACCCTTTACCACTCTCCCTCCCAAACAGTACTCACAGTCAAGCATAGAATCTGATGGATATCCGAGGTAAGTTTGTTGATAAGGAATAATCGCTTCACTCAATAATTACATTGCAAAATGGTTTGAAGTAATCAGATTCTAAAATCTAAACACCTGTATGCAAATAAGTAGATATAGATATGTTTATCAGTCATGTCACTCGGTTTACCTTCTGAACTTGCTAACATAATACGAAATCATGTTCCGGGTTTGCTGAACAGATCAAGAGGAGACTGGAAGAAGATTTCCAATCAATCATCTCCAAAGGCAAACAGACCATCGGTAGACCGACTATCTGGCTTTGCAAAAGCTCCAACCAGGGAAAGGCCTCTCTCTGGAGCTAGATCAGCACCCCCAAAGGATTTCGACGACTATATCGACTTCATAGCTCCTCCAAGGCCCTCGGTAACCCGTAGCTCCTTTTCAGATGATGTTGATTTTCCTTTGAGCTTGGAGTTGCCATCGATGGACTTCGGCGATTCTTTGGAGCTTTCGCTTTCCGCATCAATGTCCATGGAAAGCCTAAGCTCAGCTGGGGTAAGCAAGCACACCGGCAACATCAGTTTTGCTGCAGTTGATCAAAATCTTGGTGATCTGGAATCTTTTAGAGTATTGGACTTTGATCAGCTCTTATTTTTGTGTCGTTTGAAATTCAGAAGGATGTCGAAACTGAAATGAGACGGCTGAGACTAGAGCTGAAGCAGACAATGGAAATGTACAACTCCGCATGCAAGGAAGCAATTGATGCTAAACAGAAGGTCTGCCCACTTCTATGTCGCTGTAAATTTCAACTATTATCTGAAATATTTTGAAACAATAGTGAATAATGATCAAATCAGCAGGCTGCTCAGATGCACCAGATGAAGATGGAAGAGTCCAAGAAGTACCAAGAACTCAGGAATGCTGAAGAGGAAGCCCTTGCTCTGGTCCAAATGGAGAAGGCAAAGTGCAGAGCTGCACTGGAAGCAGCAGAAGCTGCACAGAGGATTGCAGAGCTGGAGGCTCAGAAGAGACTGAGAGCAGAGTGGAAGGCGAAGCGCGAAGCCGAGGAGAGGAAGAGAGCAACAGAAGCAATGAACAACACTGATCTAAGGTACAGGAGGTATTCCATTGATGACATTGAAGCTGCCACCCATAAGTTTGACAAGGCACTCAAGATAGGGGAAGGTGGATATGGGCCGGTGTATAAAGCTGTCATGGATCATACTAATGTCGCCATTAAAATCTTAAGGCCAGATGCATCACAAGGGAGGAAACAGTTTCAGCAAGAGGTAAATCTAATATAGGAGTATCTAGTAAATTACTCATCTTCTCAGTATATTCAGGGTTGTTTTGAGTTTACATATTAGTAGAACCAAACTAAAACAAATGCAATATTTTTTCTCACCATCAGGAATCAAATTTTCTTTCTTTTGTTTTTGAAGGATTTAATAATCTGACAATGAGTTAGTTCAGAACATCGTTATTTCAATCATATGTTTTTGAAGACATTTTATCTTCCTACCCATATTTACCATTCAAATATCTAAATTATCTGCATGTCAATTATGCAAACGATAGTTATAATCAAGCTAATAAACTGCATGTGGTGGGAAAGTTTCTTCTTTTTTTGTGCAGATCAAATATATGATGTCAATTATGCAAAAGATAGTCATGTCATGATCAAGCTAATTACTCCCTCCATTTCATATTATAAGTCGTTTTGATTTTGGTTAAAGTCAAACTGTTTCAATTTTGACCAAATTTATAGAAAATAATAACAATATTTTCAACCCAATACAAATATATTATGAAAATATATTCAATTATAGATTTAATGAAACTAATTTGATGTTATAAATATTATCATATTTATCTATAAACTTGGTCAAACTTACAGCAGTTTGACTTTGACCAAAGTCAAAACGACTTATAATCTGCAACAGATGGAGTAATTAATAAACTGCATGCATGGTGATGAAGAAGTTGTAATTTATTTATTGGTCTTTCAGATAGAAGTGCTTAGCTGCATGAGGCATCCAAACATGGTGCTGCTGCTGGGAGCATGCCCGGAGTACGGGTGCCTGGTGTACGAGTACATGGACTACGGCAGCCTGGAGGACCGGCTGTGCCGGCGGGGCAAGACGCTGCCGATCCCCTGGAACATCCGGTTCCGCATCGCCGCCGACATCGCCACCGGCCTCCTCTTCCTCCACCAGGCGAAGCCCGAGCCGCTGGTCCACCGCGACCTGAAGCCGGCCAACATCCTCCTCGACCACAACTTCGTCAGCAAGATCAGCGACGTCGGCCTCGCCCGCCTCGTCCCGCAGTCCGCCGCCGCCGCCGAGGCCACGCAGTACCGGATGACCTCGACGGCGGGGACCTTCTGCTACATCGACCCGGAGTACCAGCAGACCGGGATGCTGACCACCATGTCCGACATCTACTCGCTGGGGATCCTGCTGCTGCAGATCATCACGGCGAGGTCGCCCATGGGGCTCACCCACCACGTCGAGAGCGCCATCGAGAGGGGGACCTTCCAGGAGGTGCTCGACCCGATGGTGACCGACTGGCCGGTGGAGGAGGCCTTGGTGTTCGCCAAGCTGGCGCTGCGGTGCGCCGAGCTGAGGAAGAAGGACCGGCCGGACCTCGGGAAGGAGATCTTGCCGGAGCTCAACCGGCTGCGCTGCCTCGGCCAGGAGTACGACGCCTCCAAGGTCAGCAGCACCAGCACCACCTGCTCCAGCTCCGCTCCCTACAGCTTCGGCGGCGACGACGTCTCCACACCATGATCAGAGTCTCTGCTGCCTCCATCCTCCATGGCTGCTGCACCTGCAGCTGCAAGCGACCTCGAGCACCCGGAAATGTATAGATGATTAAAAAGCACGGCTGCTGCTGCCTTCGCTCTGTATGGACTGCAGCTGAGCTGATGATGTTAATGGCACAACATAGTTTGGGTGAAGCAGAAGTGATTAATCATTAGCATGTAGATGATTAAGAGGAGAAAATTAAACCATGTAAAGGAAGATTAAGGCAATGCATTTCTGTATGTAACGTGACATGCCCAAGATGCAAGTGGGCGATGAGCAGCCTTTGGTTCTCAGATCATGTTTTGCGCATCTTTGTCATCACCAGAGAAAAGTTTTGGTTTGTTTCTATGACTAGCCAAGTACTCGTGTGTTGCAACGGAATGTAAATACCAACATTTCGAAAAGTAGAAATAATCTTTCTTTGATGAACCTCCTATGATTATCACACCTGTTCAAACAATTCTCAATCGTAGAAGAACAACTTGTAAGTATCACCAATAAATGCATGGTTCATGGAAAACAAGTCAATTTTGCACCGAAATTGAACTCATGTACCAAGATCAAATTAAAGAGTCAGTTAGGGTAGGCAGTGCAAAAAATTTTCGATTAATTTTATTTCACTATTTTTAGCAAGATGGAAGCACTTTGTCATACTAAACTTGGCGCATGCATTTATCTAACCATGGACACAAGTTAAACAGAAATCTAGTTTCCTGATGGCATGTGAGCTCCCAATCCGACGCAAAATTGCTCTCTCTAGTTTGCAGCAAATGTAACCTATGCAGAAATGTTGAAGATCAGATTTAAAAAACACAAATACCTTTGAACAACAAGGAGAACATAATTTTAATTGGCCCTTATCTACTCACCATACAATCCTCTTAAAAATACACCCAGCTTCTGGGGCCTAGCCCAATAGTATTCACACAAAAGGGAGTAATTGGACATAGCCTCCGCCTGAACATAAATTTACTAAGAAACTCAGAGATTACAGAAATCAAGAATTATAACAAGGGCTCCAAACATGTTCATAAAAACAAAGAGATCGTTAATAGAGGGATTGTTCAGAACATGCTATAAGGAGTGCTAAAAAAGTTTATACACTAGAAAAGGCAAGTCGCAACTTACAAGAGGCTGACAATCAAGAGGACCAATAATATATTCCTACCATTTTGATGAAATCTGGCTTCAGAACATGTTTACAGTACCATCGAAAATAAAGCACTAACAAGTAAACATGTCAGAGTGGGATATATAGAACTCCTGCATTGTTTGAATAATGAAAAAAAAATTGCATATCACTTGAGTTTGATGACCGGATTGATAGTACTGTTAATGACACCCAACAAATCTGTCAAACCTACTTTTTATTTACAGTTACAAATTCTAAATCCTGTACTAAAAAAAATAAAACCATCCTGTTCTGATTTGTGCATCTTATCCTATTATATACAGCCTGCAATGAGGGTCATAGGCATAGTATATTGTACATCACCAAAATCAAGACTGAAACAAACAAGTGCAGAAGCAAAATCAGTAGAAGAGCACATTGCGGTTTTGTTTAATCACCTTCTGCCTGCACAAGCACAAGAGGTGAGAGGCGGATCAACCAGCAGAGGGCAGCGAGAAGGAGGCCAGCGTGTCTGGTGTCGAGGGGTAGGTGCCGTGCTCTTGGCCCTTGCTCCTCCCGCACAACTGTACAGGCGCCGGCGGCCGTGCCTGCCGCCATCAGACAGGGCAAGAGATGGGATGGTATAGCGGCGGGCGGCGGGCAGCGACGGGGGAAGGAGGACGCCACGAGCTGCGAGCGGCGAGCGTGCGGGAGGGCGGGCGACGCCGGAGAATCCTCTGCGCCGCCGCCTCCTCCTCTCTCCGCCCCGCCATCCCCCGTCGCCGCCCGCTCGTTGCTCGCCTCTCCCCGTCCTCCGTCTCTGTATTTGGTATAGAGGTAGCTCGTACTCTCGACATTTAACCGTTCGTCTTATTTAAAAAAAATTATAATTATGTGACTATTTTCTTAAATTTTTTATAAATTTTTAAATAAGACGGATGGTCAAACGTTTCGATACGGATTTTCACGGCTGCACTTATTATGAGACGGATGTAGTACTTTACAACGGAAAAATATACTCCAATAAACTAACAACTCACTATATTCTTTATTTTGGGATAGAGATAGCTAATATTTTATAAAACTTATTACTCCATATTTGTATTTTAAAATAGGGGTAGCTAATATTTAAGAACTGAGGGTAAGGACTATAATGTCACGTATGTTGCCTCTATGAGTGCTACATTAGATTGATTAGATTAAGTAATGATGTGGAAGAGAGAAGTGAGTAGAGAGATGATGAGCCATCTCTAAATTAAGAGGCAACCTCCACATAATTTTTAAGAAGGATATGAGAGTATTAAATATATTGGTATTTGTGTTCTAGAGGTGATGCATTGTATGAGTTGTCTCTTAATGCATGAGTGAATAAAATAGATAAATTTAGATGTGGTAGTCACATCTATTATAGCACTTGCCCTGAGGGTATCAGCAATGTATATAGAAGATGCGGTCTTTATGCGTGGGCCCTATAGAAGATGTGGTCGGGCTTGTTTGGTTGCTATCCTGAGCGACCTGCCTGAGCATTTTACATCCCTGAGAGTAGCCTGAGCTTAGATAACAAAGTTACCTGGTCAGGCATGTCTCCCTGAGAGTAGTGTGTTTGGTTGATGCCCTAAAAACAAGCCTGAGGGGATACAATGGTCAGGTGCTGTTTGGTTCAATTTGTGCCTGAGATTATACTTGGTCAGTACATGGGGTGATTAATACTCAGGCAACTGGAGAGGTTGGCTCAGGCGACCAATTTCCTAGGCCTGACTCAGGCGTGCGCACTCAGGCAAGTTTTATCAGGCCAATATCTTCAGGGCACCAACCAAACACAACTCAGGCAAGTCACAGGCTTGGACTCAGGTCAGGCATATTTGCTCAGGGTAGCAACCAAACAAGCCCTATAGAAGATGTGGTCTTTATGGGTGGGCCATGTGTCAGTAGTCTTTAGTTGTTTCTAGATGTCACAATGGTAAGGCCTGGTTGGACCCTATAATGGGCCCCACTAGCAAATAAAATAAAAACACCTAAGCCTAACCGGATAGAGAGACAGTAGCAGGAGAGGAAAGAAGATAATTTTATTTATTCCTTATGGGTGGTCCTTTATACATAAGGATAGCTCATCCTAAGAGCATCTATATGTTTAATACCCTCATATAACATACATTGTGGATGCCCGATGAAACCTCCTATGATTATCATACCTGTTCAAACAATTCTCACTCGTAGAATGACAACTTGTAAGTATCACCAATTAAATGCATGGGTTCATGGAAAAATAAGTCAATTTGTTGGCACCAAAATTGAACTCATGTACCAAGATCAAATTAAAGAGTCAGTTAGGGTAGGCAGTGCCAAAATTTTTCGATTAATTTTATTTCACTATTTTTAGCAAGATGGAAGCACTTTGTCATTACTAAACTTGGCGCATGCATTTATCTAACCATGGGACACAAGTTAAACAGAAATCTAGTTTCCTGATGGCATGTGAGCTCCCAATCCGACGCAAAATTGCTCTCTCTAGTTTGCAGCAAATGTAGCCTATGCAGAAATGTTGAAGATCAGATTTAAAAAACACAAATACCTTTGAACAACAAGGAGAACGTAATTTTAATTGGCCCTTATCAACTCACCATACAATCCTCTTAAAAATACACCCAGCTTCTGGGGGCCTAGTCCAATAGTATTCACACAAAAGGGAGTAATTGGACATAGCCTCCGCCTGAACATAAATTTACTAAGAAACTCAGAGATTACAGAAATCAAGAATTATATAACAAGGGCTCCAAACATGTTCATAAAAACAAGAGACCGTTAATAGAGGGATTGTTCAGAACATGCTATAAGGAGTGCTAAAAAAGTTTATACGCTAGAAAAGGCAAGTCGCAACTTACAAGAGGCTGACAATCAAGAGGACCAATAATATATTCCTACCATTTTGATGAAATCTGGCTTCAGAACATGTTTACAGTACCATCGAAACTAAAGCACTAACAAGTAAACATGTCGAGAGTGGGATATATAGAACTCCTTGCATTGTTTGGAATAATGAAAAAAAAATTGCATATCACTTGAGTTTGATGACCGGATTGATAGTACTGTTAATGACACCCAACAAATCTGTCAAACCTACTTGTCACGAGTAAAGTATTATTCATGTTTTATCATCTCGTAACAACAAAAATATTAATTATAAAAAAATTCAAATAAGACGGACGATCAAAGTTGTGCGCAGAAACTCATCGTTACACTTAAAATGGGACGGAGGGGGTACTTCCTTCATCCTAAATTGACATTTTTAATATTGGCACGGGTATTAGAGGAAATGTGTGATTGGTTGAAAAGAGAAAATAGATGAAGAAGAATGATTGTGATTGGTTGAGATGAGGAGATAGGTGAAGAAATAGCTTCATTTTGGAACAAGATACCGTGCTAAAAATAACTACATTTTAAAACGGAGGAAGTAGAATCATTGTTGTTGTTGGATACTACCTCTATGCACAAATGTATGACGTTGGTTAGTTCAATTTTAAGCTAACCAACGTCAAAAAATATATATATATAGAGGGCGTATAATTTAGCAACGGCTAATATCTTTCATAATATTTATCATACTCCATCAGTCCAACAAATACTCCATCAGTCCAACAAAGTACACTTTTACCAATGACACGGTTAAATTTGTTTTCCCATCGGGCTATACGCGTGGATTTAATGAGATCGACCTCTAATAAACCATGACCTAAAAATACGCCTTTTTATGGCATAGATTTAAAATATTAGAAGTGAAACTATTATGGAATGGAGGGAGTATCTTTTTTTATATTTGCAGTCAGGGCCTCGTAGCCCTAATATTTGACGTAAGAATGCTCGATTGTGTACGAAAGATGCTCATTAATTTCCCAGATTCTGGCAATGTTGAACTGCCAGGGCAACATTTGCATGCAATTCATGTCCGGATGTCCCTATCAAATACTCCATGCAAATTGCAATTGCATCTATCAAACTGACATAACCTGGAGAAACTGGTCCATAGATGCAAGTATCAAGGGCATGCAACAGGTCGTCTAACCCACCAAGTTCTTATTACTAACTTGTTGCTGGAGAGTACGCATCTTACACGCTAAGACAACGGCGCAGGAAAAGATCGGTCGTCTCAGTGATCGTGAGAAATTTCCTTGAGGACATTGCCCAGGTTAGCCTCGGCCCTGGTGCTCTCCACCCATTTGGCATTGATCCTCACTCTCTCGATGCTCTGCCTCACCGTCCTCGCGATGTTGGCCTTCGTCCTGCTCTTGAAGAACTCCTCCGCATCGTCGCCCATTTCATCAGTGCGCAACTGGAACAATTTTTCACACCGAGTGAGGAAAATTTACAATTTAACGATAATGGCACGTGTATGTGAGCACGTTGAAAATAAGGTGTACTGCGTACCGGTGAGACGGTGGTGGAAACGAAATAGGTGAGAAGAGTTCCAGAGAAGGTGTCTGAAATGTAGTCCCACTTTTCCTGAACCATAAAGAAGCATGGTGTCAGTAGAAGAAACAATAAGTAGAAAGGCGAATCGAGGAAAATAACATAATTTGTAAGCACCTTCAACCATGTCCATGCCACCTCATGTCCCGCTGCACCGACTCCTCTAAGCAAAAATATAGAGTCCTGATTCCTCACCTGTTCATTTATAAAATGTTAGTGAGTTATGCTTATCACATGAGACAAAGTTTTGGCTGTATCATGCAGAATGTGAAGGTGTTTACTGATTCCTGTATTTACCTCAGGTGACAGCATGAAGTCCAGTGTATCACGAACAACATCAGGATCAGGGCAAGATGCTAGAGAACCTACACAAGGAGGATCAGAACTTATAAAAGGTCCCAAGTCCCAACTTCAGACAGACAATGTCACCTATGTTAAAATAAATATTAAATGCATATTTGACTAACCTAAAATTCTGACTTTTTCCTGGCTCAGATCAGTTTCTTTATAGATCTTCAATAGTGATTCATAGCCGGCTCTGTTTGATTTGTTCACTGTCTGCATCAAAGCAACATATGCCGCCTACAAAACAGGAAGATGGTTAAAAAGTGAAGATCTGAGTGCAGATAGTTCGCATAGTTACATAGCTATACAAATGGGAAAAATACATGGTGGAAACCACATCTTAGGCAGAAACTTGGAAACTTTTTTATAAAATTTTCAAAAAATCTCAAAAAGAATCACACATGTAGGTAATATGTAAATAAACAACCCTACAAAGTTTCATGAACAAACTCAACTTCATTAATGAGATATAAAATTAACAAATAACACTATTCCTGTTAATGAGATATAAAATTAACAAATAACCCCAACATAATGTGCAGTAAATTACAATGCTAACCTTTCGAACATCTGGAGGGAGTAGTGGTGTTTCTCTATCTTCCACAAAGACGTTAAATCGGCGTACAGCTTCATTTATTGTAGCTTCATGGCCAAGTTCTGCCAGAGCAATTAAAAGTGTACCTCTCAATAATGCATCCAAGTGACCCTCACCGCTTTTAGCATCCCAACCAATTCTCCTGCAAAGGATTCCTGAAAGTTTAGGAGGTTGTAGGACAAAATATTCTTCCACTATGGAATGGCATCATACAGAACTTACTGTGCAAATGGCTCAAGAAAGTCAATCAGGAACTTTTTCAGCTTGCCCAACCCCTCAGGAGCAGCAACAGCCACCATCTCGACAATGCTCAGACTTGTCTATCAAGCCAAGAATTGAAATGCTTAGAACAGAATCAATCTAACAAAAACATTTGTCGGGTAGAAAGATTCATACATCTATGACATGGGCGAGCACAGTATACTCGGTTTCATCCTTGTACGCAGCAATCAAATGCAATAAGGAGACTAGCTTCTGTTTGCCAGCCATACAGAGGGCATATGTGTCATCAAGTACACCTGTACCAAACAATAATATTGTAAGAACAGTTGGGCAGGGTAAGGCATCCACTTATAAGATGCTTCTGTAAGAACTTTACCATATCTGTCTGCTGCACTCAGTTTGTTGGCTTCAATTGCATATCTAAGTCGAGATGCAAGTTCCTCATCATAGCTCACTCTATAGAAGCCAGTCTGATTGACATTAAGTTTAAACCAGAAGTCATCTTTTTTTTGACATTCTACAAGCCCTGACAAATTAAAATCCTCTTGCTTTCCATTAAAAAGGAACTTCTCTTGACGTGAGTACGAACAGCAACACAGCGTGATGGGAACCACCCATTGCCCAACTCCTTCAGCCCCGCTTGATAGGAACTGTGTCTGCAAGAGATAAGACCAGACGATAATCACAAATCCTCAAAATAGAAACTATAATATTTTTTTAGGATGCAAAAAGGGTTAGATAGAGGGAAGGAAGTCCACCTTATAGTGAAAAAAGAAAGGAAAGTCTTACCTGCTCCATCTCTAGCTTTCCATCCTTGAGCTTCACATTAACAACAGGGTACCCTTGCTGCTTTGTCCATGAATGCATTAATGTTTTCACTGGTTCACCAGACCCCTCTTCAAGGGCAGCCCACAAGTCCTCAGTCTTGGCATTTGAATATGCGAACTTTTCGATGTATGCGGCCAGTGATTTCTAGCAAAAAGAACGAACAAACTTCTTATTTCCAATGAGAAGCAAAAAATGAAACCTCATGCAAACTTGTGTTCCAAAGAATATTATTAGTAATAACTAATTCTGCGCCTAGTTAGTTCTCCAGGTAACATACTACTCCAAATATTAAGGTCCTAATAAAAAGCTTATGCAGGCTGATAAACAGTCTTTAAAAAAACAAATATAAAAAGCGGCCATTCTGCCATCCATTTGTATTTTCCAAAATAACAAAGGGAACATCTCTGGTCTAGAATTTAAAAGAGGACCAGCGGTAGTTATGGTGAGTTTATGCTAATCCTGTGGTTATATAATCAAAGAGTGTATCATTTGTAAGATTTTTTTAAATATTAAACCATGTACACATGTGTATGTACATGCCTACTTGGCCAGTTTAGTTTTAGATTTGAAGATAGTCGTTTGGTGTTTTGTAAAATTAGAATATAAAGTACGTATTTATTTGAAAACTGTAGCACTACATGGGGCAGCACACTACTACATGCATCACAAACCTGAAAAGTTTCAGCCCCAAGATAGCTTTGCAGCATCCGAATAACAGCAGCTCCTTTCCTGTAGCTTATAGCATCAAATATTTCATCTATTTCATCAACGTGATTTACGTCGACCTGAAAATAGCATACATAAATTTGCGATGTAAGTTTTAGTGTAAGTTTGCAACGAAAGATCTTGGTAACACTAGCATCAAAAGTATAGTAAAACTTTTTAAGTGTTTTTTAAGAAAACTTAAATGAAACTTAAAAAACAGTTAGATGAAAACAAACCTATTATTAGAAATATGCAGCTATATATCAAACATTACCTCAATTGGATGTGACCCTGCAAGGGCATCTAACTTGAAACCTGTTGTAGATTCCTCAAGAAATTGGGTCCAAACATTCCATTCAGGAAAGAAATTGTCTGCAGCTAAGTAGGAGACCTGCAAAAGGAAAAAATCAAATGAGCAACATAAAAATGTAAATTTTCTATATATTTGTACTTATGGTTGTTTCGTTCTTACCCATGTCGCAAAACCCTCGTTAAGCCATAGGTGTGTCCACCACTCCATCGTCACAAGATTTCCAAACCACTGGTGAGCTAATTCATGGGCTACCACAACTGCAACCTGAACAGTGGAATAAGATATTAGCTAATATCTTACAGAAGGATGGTATCAATTAAACATGACAACCAAAACGGATATGAATATCAGAAATTATTAAATCTTTAAATGATGACTCAAAGGACCCATCGGTGTACTATCCAGTTATTAATTTGCTGATAAGAAAATTTTCTGGTCACACCATCAGATCAGCATTTGTTTAGCTGATAAATCAAATTGGGTGGATAAATCATGTGTAATGGTGACCATGGATCATATTGCAATCTTAGCATAAATAATCAAAATAATAAAATTAAAATAGTGTCCTACCCTTTGCTTATTCGCAGCTGCAGAGTGTTTCTCATCAAATAACAAAGCTGTTTCACGATATGTAACCAAGCCATAGTTCTCCATTGCTCCAGAGGCAAAATCAGGAATGGCAATCATGTCCATTTTTGGGAGTGGGTATGGCACAGCAAAATACCTAGCAATGTAAAGGAATTGTCATCAGCTGGATCATGTATGACAGTAAGTCAATTAATGATACATCATTTGAATGCCTCTTCTAAAACTCATAACATCCGGAAATAGCTCATAAGTCATAATGTAATATTTGATTTGACTCTAATAGATATAGAAAAAAGGTTTTCCAATAGAATGAAATATATCTGTCAACCTGCAGAAGTTAAAGTTTGCAGATTTGCATATGTAGAGAGAGAGAGAGAGAGAGAGAGAGAGAGAGAGAGAGACTATATAAGTATCATTCAATGGTATTTATTTGGCAACGAAAAGTTCCAGAAATTCCTCAGCAACACTACTGGTATCAAAATAATCAATGTCTAATGAGCACTGTAATAGCAGCATAACTGCACAAGATAACTCTGCTAATCAAATAATCAATACTAAGGCAGAGGAACAGATAATTACTCCTTGAAGAGGACCAGTGTCTTCACAGCAACCTCTAGTGCAAACTTTCCCTGGGCACTCTTGCCAACTTGAGTGTAAACACGAACCCTAGTGCCTGCAAGTAAAATAAAGACAAGGCCAATTAAATTCAAGACATGAGCCACAAAAAGGTGAAAGCTAAAATAGGTGTGATAGTGAGATAATGAAAGAGTTACAGTACCATCAGTGGTGAAAGCTTCCACATAGTCGAACATGCCAACAATAACAGCCACTAGGTATGTTGACATTATTGGTGTTTCCTGAAAATAGACAGCTTTGATAGGGCCATTGACCTTCTCTTCAACCACTGGCATGTTTGACAATGCAACGGTCTCAGACGGAACTTCTAGAGTAATTTTGAATATAGCCTGTAATGGAGAAGGAGAGATTAAACCCACATTATATTTTCTGTTTAACCTAAAGTCCCTTAATATTTAACTCCTCTTCAAATGCACTTTTAACCAGTTGGTGCAGAGAACCAGAATGTAGTTTTCTTTGGTATGGTAAAGGATGAGCTGCAGATGTTATTCTAGACCTATTTTGATTCCAGAAGCAAAATGGAAAACAAATATGGCATAGGTTCAGAAAATGAGCAGCAAAATCAAACAATGCATGCCCTGCTCTATATCATTATATCCAATGGGCGCTAGACACTCGTCTACTCATAACTCATATAAAGATGAAATCAGGCAACATGTAATCAGTCTATACCCTAGAGTTTAAGGATGAATCGAACATGTGGAGTGACTGTTCAGTTTATATCATCCAAAGCTATGGAAGGTTATAAAAAAGTGAAAATACATAACTAATCCTAGCGAATTTAAATCCTAACCATCAAACTCGGGGATAACAAATGAGATAGCACCAAAAAAAAAATTCCATGTACTCCATGAAGCGATAACAACAAGAACTGCCCACGTGGCACAATATGTCCATTTAGGGACAGAATTTGTTTTGTCCTCAACTAGACATCACACTGAGTGAGATTGAACGTAAGCACCATGCATGGCCCAAAACACTTATTCCCCATGAAGCAGAAATAAAAAGAACACATATAGTACTAGCTTGAGATACCAGGAGTCAAAAAAAAGCGGAAGTGTAGACCTTAAAAGAGGGCTCATCCCAACAAGGAAAACAACGCCTTGCGTCAGCAGGTTCAAACTGGGTTACCGCCATGTTCTTCTTCTCCCCATTGAGTTCATACACACTAGAGACAACACAATACGTTACATATATATATTTATTAATTTACAAATAAACTTTTCTTTAACCAGGGAGGAGAGGCCCCCACAGTATATTAAGATTTAATAAAAGATATTTACAGAGTTTATGTACATGAGACAAAATATTTACAAGTAAACCTTTTCAACACAAAATGAGTACCTTCTATAGAAGCCATGCATCTTGTCGTTCAGAGTTCCCTTGAATGCAATTACTAAAGTTCCCTCCCCTACAGGAAGAACCTCATTGAAGCGGATAATCAGGATCTCATCCTCTGGCACATTGGTAACCTCCGCTGGGAGCAGCTCCTAATGCAAAAGATAGAACGATCCTTATGAAGAAAATACATAACAAAATGCTAGGATATTATTTGCAAAACCATCCTCGGCCCAAAAACATAAAGATCGCTAGCCATCACTATTTTGGCTCTAACCTCAACCTACCAAATTAAAGATATGGAAACACAAACCTTAAAATTAAAGCTAACTATTACAAGCACAGGCCTTCTACTTATTATGAGTATTCAAAACCTTCACTGAACAAGTATATCTAAATAATTAGATCACATCCCGATTTCCTGACACTTTCAACTGCGGCAACGACCCCTTATCTAAATCTAAAACCCTTAAGATGCAAGATCATGAGGCCTACAATAAAGGCTATAAAGAAGATCGAAATATCCAAGACATTTTTAGTAGAAAAAAAAAAAACATAAGCCCTAACAAGTTCCGATAACTGAAGTAAATGTCAACTTCCCCCTAATGCTAGTGTTTCGACTCGAGAGATCAAACCCTTAATCCACCGAAAACAACATATACCCGTCACGCCCAAACCCCCCACCCTCACGCGAGTAGATCGAACCCACGGCCAGTCGGCCACCACCCAAAGCGCCAGGGAGAAACCAAAGCGAATCTATATCTACCTGCTCGGCGCCAAGGGGCTTGAACTGGACGCCCCCGGGGGCGACCTCGAGCTCGGCGGCGTTGAGCACGAGGAACCGGGTGGGCGCCGTGACGTCCACGGAGACGTCCACCGATCCCGCGAAGGCGCACCCGTCGAGGTCGGGGGCGAGCCGCAGGTCGTACCGCCGTGATGACGTCCCTCGTCGCCACGCCGCCGCGGCTGGCGGCCGGGTCCTCTGACGCCGGCACCAAGGAGCTGCACAGGAGACGCTCGAGACGGCCGTCGCTGTACCTGACTATGAACGGATAGAAGTCCACGGCGACGTCGTCGGCGACGACGACGGCATTCTTTTGTGCATGCATGGTAGTAGTAGCTAATTTGCTAGTGATTGCAAATATGCAGGGCCTTCGATCGGTTGAGTTGGTGTGGGGTGGTAGTGCAAGTGCTTATGTGGGTGCACATATATATATACACGATCGATCGACGTCGGTCAAGCAATGGACCCGGCCGGCCGGGGTAGAAAACGAAGGACATACATACGAATCTCTACTACTCCTTCCCGATTTTTTGGTATTTAAGCACATGCAACCTTTTAATTACGAATTTGAGTACATAATTTTTGAGTTTTTATTTCTAAGCAACATGCCTACGTGACCACGTCGATCCGGTTGACCTGATGTTGGTCAAAACAAATGAGTTGTTTGTTTAACTAAATGTCCAAGAGATTAATGTGATTTTCGCTGTAACGTGCAGGAATCATCAGCCTTGATAACTCTCCTTCGCCTTCTTAAAAAAAAATACTCTCTTCTTTGCCAACCAAAAGCAATCATGTAGCTGCCTTACTATATTTAGATTACACTGGAAAATGTATATGGTACAATTGATTTGTAAAAGCTGATCGATATGCAAAACTAGTATGCAAAACAAATGAAGATTACTAATTAGCACAAATTATGATTAATTTTGATGATCCTTACGGATGAATTAGATTTGAAATGTAGAAAAATGTTACACCTACTATAGTGGTGTTTGAATGTCATGAAGATGAAGATTAAGTGTTTCACGTAAAACAGGGTTATAATAACGTGTGATTAATTGAGTTTTAATTATTCCAAACTTGAAAAATAGATTAATCTGATATTTTTGAACAAATTTCATATAGAAAGTTTTCGCACAAAACACACCGTTTAGCAGTTTGAAAAGCGTGCCATGAGTATTCAAAATTTAATCCAACTTTTGTTGGAGAAAACAACATGGCCATGTTGTTCTGATTTCTTAAACAAAAGCCAACGGGCCAATTGGAGGTAAGCTGTTGGTGTATACGTATGTACTCATCAATTCAGCATCCAATTAGTTTGTTCACAACAGTTCAATAGAAATCACCACTCAAGTAGCATCCTGCCTAGTGCCTACAAAGTTAAATGTGTGTTTAGCGTGCTTGTATTTGGAAATACGGTGTTGCATGTGTTTAGATGTAAAAAAAATGGGGGTTTTTTAGATTAGTAACAAAGAGAGGTTATTTGATTCGGTATAGGTTGTCACATTGTTGTCGTAACATTGTTCTTCAATAATTGATATTTTAACACATACACCCAGAATTAAACGATTCTGTAAAATAATTTATAATATGGATATAATTAAGTTGGTGCACAAGATTTAAGGCTCATCTTTCCGCTTATACTTACCAGCCAAAATTTAAATTTTCAACCTTAAATTTGGAGTTAATTTTGAGGGGGGGTTTTTTCATCGAAGTTTATTTTTCAGCCTTTGCTTTTAGATCCTTAAGAACACGTATATAAAAATTTTATTTGTAAATTATTTTTCGTTTGTAAATATGCCGTTTGGCTTATTCCCTGATAAGCCATATGATAGCCTCCTTAGTGAGGTAACCACTAGATGTAGGTCGAAAAGAATATAAGTTAACCATACCTATTCACCCTTAAACATTTAAATAGATTTAGCAAAAGGGAAAAAAGAAAAATGCAAGAGATATAGTAGGCCCTACCTATCATTCACTACATTAAGGGCATATTTGGTAGAGCTACAACTCCTAAATTTAGCTCCAGGAGTTGGGTCTGGAATAGAGTTGTAGACATGCCTAAACCCAGTTTCACCTCTCTAGTTCATTTTGTGAGAGAGCTCTACTCCCATTTTAAGTAGAGCTAAAACTGTTTGGCTGAGCTCCAGCTCCAGGAGAGATGGAGCTGAAGTTGGAGCTGTGCCAAACATGCCATAATAGATGGTAATTCCGCACATTGTTGCAGGAGAATTGTGTGGTAAAATAGTATATATGTCGAGGGGTGACCCTCTCTAACGGGAGATCGTGACTTCGTGAGACCCCCCCCCCTTTGTGAGTTCGACCGGGGGATAAGGCATGATGATCAAGAGCGTATTTCCGTTATAGACCTAGCCGGTCAGATTCTTTGGAAGAGAATGGGAGACAAGGGATTATAAAGGTTTGGGCCGCTATGGAGCGTAACACCCTACTCCTGTGTGTAGAATTAAGCTTGTGCTGTTACAAGGGAGTTCTAACCCTAGGCTCAAGCTTCTCAAGTGGTGTCCTTTTTTCGGTGGGCAAGGTCCTCCTTTTATAGTTCAAGGGGATACCACATGCACCGTCTTACACAATCTATCATTGGGTGGGGGCCCACTTGTCCTGGGTCAAGCCGTTGTCCTTGCCTTCAACCGGAAGCAAGGCGGTTGCTCATCCTTAGGTGGGCCCAGCGTCGTCCCCCATCTGACACAAGGGACACGCCTGTGATTTGCTCTTAACTCCATGAAGACTTTTGTGGATTCTAGCACGGGAGAGCACGCCCGGCTGCGTGCCGATGGGACGGGGCATACATGCCCCCACTCCGCCTGACAGAGGGCGGGATGTGGGTGCGCTGCTACCCGTCCCATCCGCCTGTTGGCCGGTCACAGACCGGTCAAGCCCGATTGACGCACGTCAATCGGGTAGTGCCTCATGTCCGCCTACACCGCATTAAATGCGGCGGGGGATGGTTGGGGCGCCGCTTATTTAAGGCGCTTGGGAGCACCTCTCTCTCCGCCCACTCGGCCACCACGTGGCAGCCGAGCGAGGGCCTTGGGGCAGCTCGCCCCGAGGGCCCGAGGGGTGCGGCGGGGCACCCCGAGGCCCCTTGGCCGCTTCACGATCGCTTGCTTTCCCCCTGAGGGGGAGGGGGAAAAGGCCGCGCGGCCACGTGGCTAGACGGAAGCGCTCTTTCCCTCCATCTTGCGTACCCCCGGGCCCATATCACCGACAATATATAAGTTGTAAAAAAAATATTCTTACTTACTATATGATTTTCCTTTGTGTTTATACTTTTTGTATTTCATTAATTATCCAAAAATTATAAATGATTGAGTTATACGGTGTGGTTTTGTGGAGAAGGGATGCAATTTGCATCCTTGATGAATCTTCCAAAGACTAAAAATATTTGAGGCGATGTGGTTTCATGAGAGAATACAAAATTAGTATTTAATTACACTTAATGGGGATAAACTTTATTGATACTAGGTGATACCCTGCTTTTGCTACAAAATAAATGGATGCATACATGGTAAATATTATAGAAATTACGAGTGTTAAATATTGTAAAAATGATGTGATAAATATGATTTAACATACTTATATGTTAAACTCTATAATATTATATTTTATATGATACATTACTTGCATGTATTTTAAAATGATATATAGTAATGGCTAGTTGGTGATGATGTGATGATGTGGCATACTTGTATGTTGAGTTTTAGCTTTTAATAATTACTTGTACTAGATAATACCCCGCGTGTTGCGGCGAACTATTCATGTGTGTAGTGCAGCTAAAAAATTTCAATGTATAGACATGATAAATACTATGTACCTATAAAAACACCTCACATATGAAAAATTAAATACTTCTTGTAGTGGTGTGTTACTGCATACTATGCTAAGTGGTTAAAGAATGTTGAGTTTACTCATAATCAATGAAAAATGATAACTGTTGATATTTAATGTCTATTGGATGGTTGTGATGGCTCATGAAAATGATCCGGTGGCTCTAGTTTTGTGGGTGATGTGGCTAAATGCATGTTTAGTTTTTGGTGCAAACTATATAGGATATATAGATATGATATATCATGCTTACATGTGATTTAAGATGCTTTATAATAATAATGACTAGTGGGCGATTATATGGTATATTTGCATGTTAAGCTTTAGCTTTTAATAATTTCTAGTGGGTACCAACTATATAAAATGTATAGATATAGGATTCCTCTTCCTCTCTCTATCCATTTTTCTTCCTTCTTGATCACTTCTCGCTTGTGGTTTCACTTCTCACCTTTAGCCTTCCCTTTTTGTGTGCCCGCCAACCATTTTGTTCCTACGAGCTCCTCTTTCTCAACTTCCGTTAGTGCGCTCGCGCACTATGTTGAGATTGGCAAAGGGAAGAGGTGCGCAATGAGGATTGAGGAAGGAAAGAAGGGAAGGGAAGGGAATGGAGGACGACTGTCCTTTTATCGTAGTAAGAGATATTTCGGTGAGTCCAATTTCGACTGTCTCATTGTTTGCCCTCTATGAAATCGCTGCTAACAAATTTTGAATTGTATAACTTAATTTTTGGAGTTAATTTTAGAATATGTTTTTATGTAGTTTCCTTTTAGCATTGTTTAAGTCGCTAAAAATACGTATATAAAAATTTGATCTATAAATTATTTTTCTTCATTAATAAGCCGTTTTGGATTATAATTAGCTCATGGCCAATCGATGGAGCTTTTGACCTCTTGGTCTTGATTCGTAAGGGTGGCAACGGAATGGGACCAAGGTGGGTTGGGTCGGAACACCCCCACCCCTGCTCTCCTCTGGTATCCCTACCCCCGACCCCGGAGGGATTACCGGAGCGAATTTAGTCCTTGCCCCCGGCCCCTCGGGGCCCTGCAACCCGACTAAGAGTCAGCTTGAGGGCAACTGACGAGGCAACGCATGGTGCGTCGACGAGGTGGCATGGTGGAGGAGTGGCGACGCAGCATGACGATGAGGCGACCCAGCGACGAGGGGCACTCAATAGGGTGGCCGGAGAAGAGGAGGTGGATGGCGACGAGACGACCAGTGATGAGGGGTGGATGACGACGAGGAGTTCGGCAACGAGAGGGTGTGCAGTGAGGCGGTTGACAACGTGGGCGTATGACAAGGCGGGCGGCGACGAGATGACCGGTGATGAGGACGCCAACGACGAGGGGGCGCGTGTCGACGTTTGATGTCACGACTATGGTATTTGCATAGTATGGGGATCATTGGTACTAGGATATATACGGGATTGAGGTAAAAGAGATGGGGACGAGGATTTTTATAGAGGTTCGGGCCCCTGAATTGTCAGGTAATAACCCTACTCCTGTTGGCCGAAACCGGTCGTTGCTCTTATTCACAGTAATCACACCAGTACAATATTTGGGGTAGCCTATCTATCTGTTGTCGACTTGGCAGCCATAAAACCATCCCGTAGTAGACAACAGAGTAGTCTTCCTCCTCGAATCTGTGTCCGGCGAGATCAGAGACAGCGCTAGATCCCTCCTGACGGTAGCCGTATGAACCGTATGGGGACTAACTAGGCTTATCTCCGATGTCGATATCCGGCGGCTTGTCTTGGCGTATGTTGGCTTGTATGTTGATCTTATGTCTTAATCTATTGTTCCATGTCCCCTCTCCTCCTAGAGGGCCTTGTATTTATACACATAGGTGTCCTTTTGTCCGAGTAAAACTAGGGAAACCAATATGGATACAATCCGAGTAGTCCTTGTCGTTTACATGTAGAACTCTAGTTGTCTTTCCTTATCCGGAACTCCTCCTATATCCGAAGGTTGTTTCCGTATAAGACATGGTATGTGGTGTGGGTCCTGCTGAGATTTAGTCAACTACTATTAGGTATGTGGTATCCATAACCCTGACAGAGCGGGCACGTGACGAGGCGGGTGGCGACGAGGGGGCACACAACGAGGAGGCTAACAAGATGGGGAGGTGCAACCGACGGTTGGGGATGGTCGGATAGGGATTGGGAACTAGAGATGACGACAGTGGAATGGTTGAGGAGGATTTGGGGATTGGGTGAGGGAGAGGGATGTGTATTAGTGTTAGGTTTTATACATAGGTCAATTGGACCTATATTTTTTTGAGTGGACTACTTTTAAACATATCATATCTTACTATAAAGTTATCCCCCACTAACTCCTTAAGCTTAACATGCAAAGATGCCACATCATCATCCACTAACAGTCATCACATTTAAACATCATGCAAACATGCTATATCTTTATAGTTTTTATAATTTAAGAGCTTTTCAAATACAAACATGTTAAATTATCATCCAACATAATTTATATAATGTTTCAATGTATATCTTTATTATATTTTATGATATTTTATATACTTATATAGTTCATCCTCACTTAGTTAGTGCTTAAATGATTAATCTATGGTACAAATTATCTTTCTCCTTTTTTCCTCTAATTAAGTCATATCACATCAATTGTTTTTAGCCTTTAGATGATTAATCTACGGTCCAAACTATCTCTCTACTTTTCTTCTTCCATAAAGTCATACCACCTTACTTTTTACGTTTGAATCACCACATACTATTTAAATTTAAATTATCATAAACCACATTAATTTACTTAATCTGATGTTGTCTAGCTATATTACACGTTATTTTTTTTATTGTTATCATACTAAATTCCCGCAACAATGTGCGGGGTTTCACCTAGTAACTCATAATCTAGGGCCTCGTCGAGTCATCCGCGGGTAATTTACCATACCCAATCTAGTCCCCGGAAAATTGTGGGGCTCCACCTCTGCTCGCCCGCGGGTGAGAATTCTCCTCCATCTCGGTCCCGGAGGGGCGGGTCCAAGTAAGGGCTTATTGGACTGCCAAACAAGGGTAAGCATTTTGCAAAATTCTCAGGGCATGTTCACTTTGATGCCAAAAAAAACCTTACCAAAGTTTGGCATTGTCAAAATTTTAGCATAGTTACCAAAATTTTGGCAACTTGCCAAAATTTTGGCAGGATTTTTTATATAGTTACCAAAATTTAGTAGCAAACTAAATGCAGCCACTTTTTTATTAACTTTACCAAAATTTGGTAAGGTTAAAAATGTCATCAAAGTGAACAGTCCCTACATAAAATGGACCTTTTGTTTCCATGCACCGGAATGCCTGCTGCCGCTGCGTGGACAGTGGACCCCACCCAGCAGAGAGTGCCGAAGCCTCTTCCCGCTCCCGAGGAACGCCCGAACATTCTCCATCTCTCCCGCTACCTCAGCACCCAACCCTTCCACACTCTTCACTCCTCTCCCTCCATTCCATATAAACTCCAAGCTCCCCCCCTCCATCTCTCCCAAGTCCCAAGCAAGAACGCGACGATCGCGCAAGCACCCACACACGACGAGAGAGAGAGAGAGAGAGATCATCACCATTGTATCCACCAAGCGAAGTAGATAGTTGTTGGAATCGATGGAGTTGTCGGTGGTCGGCGGCGAGCCGTTGCTGGCGGCGGCGATGCAGCAGCTGCTGGACCTGGACCTCCCCGACGAGCTGGAGCGGCAGCTGAACCCGCCGACGCGCGCCTACGTGCGCGACCGCCGCGCCATGGCCAACACCCCCATGGACGTCAAGGAGCTCCGGGCCTCCGGCGCGCTCGTGCTCGCCGTCACGACGGCGAGGGGGTGAAGTACCTGAGGATGGAGCGGCGGATGGGCAAGTTCATGAGGAAGTTCCCGCTGCCGGAGAGCGCCGACATCGACGGCGTCCGCGCCGAGTACAAGGACGGCGTGCTCACCGTCACCGTGAACAAGAAGCCGCCGCCGGAGCCCAAGAAGCCGCGCGTCGTCGAGGTCAAGGTCGCCGTCGCCGGGGCCGGCGAGCCCAAGGCCAAGGGCAAGTAGGCGAACCGGGAGTCAGCTGCCATCATCATGATGGTCCTGGAATGTTTGTGTTCTTTTGAGCTAGTTGGTGATCGTCTGGTCAAGTAATCAGTGAATAAGAGTGCGGTATTAGTTAACTGCACATCATTATGGATGCTTATGTATTTTGTGTGGCTTGGTAGCCGTGAAATGGAATGAAATTTGCCCTTAAATGTCATTGCGTCTAAAAAAATAAAATAGAAAAAGAAAAATTCCTCGTCTAAGCATTTCAAAACAAAATTTTCCAGTTCAACACTCAGTTTCCTTGAGCTTTCAAAGAAAGAAGATCGAAGAGATCCTAAAGGATCATCTTCTCGAGAGACCCCGGGTAGAGCAGAGCATCATCATCCTGGACAGTCTCGATGAGCCGAAAGCCATGAGCCCGTTACGTCTCTTACAAACCTGCTTGCTCACTCCCAAACCACCATTGCTAGGCTTTACAGCATCGGCTGCTGCTGCTGCTTTCCTCACGAACAACGATATGAAGAAGCCCTCCAGGCCGTCCTCCGGGTCCGTCCGAAGCAGATGCTCAGCTGCACACAAGCGCAAACACATGAAGATCTAGAGAGGTTTGTTGTTTTTTATTTTTCTCGTCAATGGATTGTCATCCAGGACTGGCCATGGTTGAAATTTGAGGTACAAAACACCTACATCCTTCAAAGACGGGGAGTCCACGGCGTCGCCATTGAGGGAATGGAGTAGCGAGCTCGAATCCGAGCGATGACGCCAATGGCAGGACGGAGCTCACGACGTCCTCGTTCTCAGCTTGGTGGATTGAGCAGGTGCTGTA
Source organism: Oryza longistaminata (assembly GCA_009805545.1). Lineage (NCBI taxonomy): Eukaryota > Viridiplantae > Streptophyta > Magnoliopsida > Poales > Poaceae > Oryza > Oryza longistaminata. The sequence goes on along the minus strand of CM020179.1, from coordinate 27,602,497 downwards.
GACCACTCTCTCCACAGAGGGGACTGAGCAAAAGGTGGAGGGAAGCTTCAGAATTGTGCAGATGCTGTCCATTGACATGTTAAGATTGGACACAGAAAAGAGTAGGGACTTACATGACAGGGCATGTGAGAGCGCTTTCCTCTGGAAGGCGGAGAGTTTCCTTATCCTTGAACTCGTACTTGCATCATCCTGATTACCTGCGTATCAAGATTTCATTCAGTGCAAATGTTTCCTAAAAAATTCCATGAATGCAAGGATACGATGCATATCATCGTGGCAAACTCATACATTCCACTCGGTAAATACTAAGCTCATCGCAAACCATGCAAAAAAGTTTTTAATTGGACAGGGTATGAATATACACCGTATATGATTTCACACCGTATATGATTTCCTTTTTAAGAATGAAGAACACACGGTGCAGGACTCGCTACCCTGACAAGTTATCAACCTGTAGTTACCTCTTGAGTGTGAAGGAAGCAAATGGTCAAGTCTCTCTGTAGAGATTCCGGAACCAGAGCAAGAGGGATCTAATAGAATAGCTCGGACCTGCAGCAATCATCATCTCATAGGAACACACAAATTTAGGGATAGCTGTGCTATGAGGCAAGCAAAAGGCTACAAGACGTCTAAAATATTTATCAATAGCTCCTACAAACCTCGGCATATGATGGATCATTGCTATCGATATCCAAAAAGTCACCATTGATTGTTTCAATATCTAATCAATTGGTCAAGGAAAATGAGTTTCATAATATGTCATGAACTTTGTAAGACATAACAGACAATGTATAGTAAATAAGTACAAACAGACATAGAACTTGGGAAACAGAAGAACAAACTATATATCATCAAGATAATTTATGATCATATCACTAGAGAACGTATTAAAGTTAAGATGCAGGCAGGTGGTTATAGTATGTTTTCTACAAAGAAATTAACACCCCAATCTAAGGGAGGCGGAATGTCTAAAATCATCAACCTAAGTAGCATATCTAGAAATTCCTTCAGAACAAGCTATACTGAAGGTCCAAAAAGATCATTGGATATTTTAGTTACAGCAGAAACTATGCAAACTTGAAAAAATAAATTGATCTAGATTAAACTAAAAGTATGGTGAGAAGGATGTGTTAACAGCAAAACAATGTGCAAAAATACACTATCAAGGTCATTAAAACCAGAGACTTAAAGAGAGGATACTGTTTGCTCCGGATCTTCGGATAGTATTTTGCAAAGTCTTGGTCCTCTCTTTATTAAGTTCACAAGCTGTAATACTCCCCTCTCCATTCATGAGTGCAGCAAGATGGACTGTTTTATTCCCTGGAGCCGCACATGCATCAATAACCTAAGTTTAATGTTCAAGTGGAAATTAATGATTTAACATGATATAACTAAAAGGCAATACAATCAAAGTAATGTTGTTTGACTGGAAAAATTGTGATGCTACAATTTTTTTTCCAAATCCATGACAAAAACAAAAGATGAGAACAAAAAAAAAAGCATATAGACTTATTATTTGCAAAGTCAGAAATAGTATATAGATTTTAAGTAAACACATAACTACTAGTATTATTTTGTATGCTCAATTCATACCAGCAATTTCAGAATTACCAAAAACTCATGCCATAGAATAATCAAAATCAATGGAGTATTTATTGCTACGCACTAATATAGGTACTCCCTCCGTCCCTAAATATAAGTGATTTTGGTTGGATGTGATACATCCTATTACAACGAGTAGTATTGTAATTCATATGATATTAATATCTTATTATGTAAAGTCCTATCCATCATTTAATAAAAGAACATATGCTGTCTTCCTTTTAGGGCTGTAGATTTTCGGCTGCAAATAGTTTCAAGAATAATAATAAATATCAACGAAATTTTAGTCCAGCCAGATCGAATGCACTAACCTTCCAGCCTGGCTCAGGGCATAATGCAACTGCCACCATACAACTTGCTTTCCCCTGTGAAAGGAGTTAAAGATGAGGAAAAAGGCAATCGGTATTATTCATAGGTCATTCAAGAGTAAACGCTACAGAAATACAAGACTTCACCTGTAAAAATACTTTTCCATCTGAGACCAAATGGTGGTTATGCAAATCAGTTCCAGGTGGGAGCACCAACAAGTCCGGAACCAATTCGTCTTTATCAACCTACTCAATACTGAATGAAATTAGTCGAGTCTCACAAGTAGTACAACTTGAAAATAAGGTTGCATTTACAGCAGTAGGTTCCGGAAGAATTGCTTAGCACTGTTACTTACAGCAACAGGCTTGCTAAACATGAAGATGGATGAAGTACCTTGTGTATTTTGTTCAGTTCTTCGATGACAGAATTTGTACTGGTCCTGAGTGTGTTAACACGAAGAAACCTGGGTTTTGGTTTGACTGAAGAAAGGGATAACAGTGAGTAGCTTGTATGAATACAATTCCTCTATTAGCATATGATTTAAGCTTACTGAGGACCATATGTAATTGATATGTAGAAACCAAAGCATATGCACAAATTCAATTAATACACTTATTTTCAAACATTGTTATGATCCTAATTTTGAAAACCAAATCGGTTTTTCCAGGTGCAAATGCGACTGGTGCTATTAACTATTATCTGTGATGGTATTGCTAAAAATAAAACCAACAGGCTAAACAGAGCCGGCCATAATATGTCAATTGTCATAACAAATCAACTGTACATGGACAAAAGGAAATGAATTCATAAGCTATCTATTATACGAAACATTACATGAACAATGTATATTGAGTATTGACAAAATTGAACTGAGATGCTCTGCAAATGCAAGTGTAAGTTTGTAGCACATTCTAATTATACAGTGTAATTACATACTTCATTACAGGCTAGCACTTCTTTTAACTGCTACAAAAAATTTAAACATCGACTAAATGCATTTGATTTTGGAAGGGCAGGATAATTAGAAGTAATCATATAACAGGAATAGTAAATGAAAAGCTTCAAAAGAACAGAGCGGAGAAAAGTACCAGTACTTTTCTTGCTTACTAAGTCTTCAACACTACGAACCTTCCTTCTAAGACACATTTTCTCAAGAGCGGCCATAATAGTATCTTTATGTACCATAATTAACTGCTCAACGGATCCAGAAGTTGCTGTTTCCTACAAGTATCAATATCAGTTCATGTTATTGCTTATTTTAGTAGGGAGGAGAAATGAATAACGTGCGATCTTCAATGGCATGCAGAACTGTTATGTAATCAAGTTCAAAGCAAAAGTTTGACCATTTTGTGGCTACAAGATCTGAACTCCACAACTGGAAGGTTAAACAAACCAAATGCACAGATAGTGGAAGCAATATGTTGAATCTAAAGGGTTGAGTAACTGACAAACCTGACCAAAGAGAATGTCGTAGGCAGTCACATAAACTAATTCTTCCTGTTTCTGCAAGTTGAAAAAAAAAGTCAGTTGATGTTTCGCAGCATGCAGATATTCTGTGTTGAAACTTAAGAGGCATGTCTAAAGCTAACATGTGAACACCACACAGACAACAATACTGTACAGAAAGAAGGAATTCAATTCCATTATTCCATCACAACATACGAAGCGTCTAACTGACCTTCCATTTACTGGTTAGTACTCCAGTTGATGCTAAAACCTCCTTTAGAATTGGAAGATCTGATAGAAGGAAATAGAGCAACATGAGGAGAGGAGTGAATACAAGAAAATACCAAACTGAGGTATTTTTTAAGTGTGCAGTATAGCAGATTATTGCTTTCAAGCAACCTATACGGTTTTACTCTCCAGCTCTCAACTACCATCCAAATCTGGGAAAAACAGTGTGTATCGTTATCTAACAGTTGGCATTTTTACCACCAAAGCTCAGTGAGTGATGCTAAAATGTTTTTTGTGATGCTGATTACCAAGATGTATTATCCATATCAGAGCAACTCTGGAGGCTAGGTAGTGAAGTTGTCTTTAATGTTGCCAGAAAATAACATCTTGCGTTGTGCAGCATGGACAAACGAGTAGAACACTGGCACAAACACCTGGCACTCACTCCCACACAACCATTTCATGCGACACATAGGATGGCAGTAATAGGATATCCAAGTTGAGAGGACGCAGCAACACAGCTCGGCACTGGCATTCCATCGAACACCTTGCACGCAACAGCGAAACGAGGGGGGGCATCGACGTGAGTGAGGCTTACACTTGAGGGTCTGGCAGACGAGGGCGAAGGTGGCGCGCTTGTTGCGGACGGAGGGGGAGTACACGAGCGACTTGATGGAGCCCGCGGCGCGCCTGGACGCGTCCCCGTGGAGCACGCGGCGGAGCACCGCGGCCGCCTCGCGCCGCGCGTAAATGTAGTCACAGCCCTTTCACCTCAGCTAATTTTTATCATTAAATATACAATCACATAGGTAAAAGTAAAAGACTGAGGGTTAGAATGAAAAAAAATGTTTATCAAACCAGCTCTAGAATGAAAATGAGGAGATAAGGGGATAAAAGAAGATTTAAGAGCGATGACTGGATGTGAATTTATTTTGAAGAAATCATCCATTAGGTATATAGTTTCTATCTATACAATATGGCAAGTATGAAAACTATTTGATGTTTTCTGGATCGAGATTGCCCTAAGAATTATATCAAACTTCCAAACAGCATTTTTAAACCTTTTTATATATACTATTATCATTTTGAAACAACTTTTTAAAACTTTGTAGTAGATAATTTATTTGTTTCTCTTGAATATTATCGCAAAATCAGACAATATATCATTTATTCAGTTTGATGTAATTTATGGTGACATATTATGATTCGAAACTAATAGGTGTAGTTTAGAATGGATAAATTTTTACATGAATTTGAACATCTTATATAAAAAATTAAGTAAAGTTCAAGGAAGGACATAAAAAAAGAGCATGTATATGCGACAAAATTCTAGGCATGGTTTCTATTATTTAGAAAAGCCCGTATTGGATTGTTTTACATTTTAGTATTTTTAAAACTTATTTTATAAATATACCTTTGGAAAAAAAACTTATCTAAAATAGTTCGTCTAGAGATATATTTATAAAATAAGTTTTTTTAATAAAATCTAAACTATAAAAAATCCATAAAACCCGTAGGTTCTACATAAAGAACGTAATTATACATATAAATATGCTTGAGATTCGTACCTGAGGATAGCACTCGTTATGTCATTAACACTAACGAATTTATGTGTAAATTTGAGTAGTTGTTACGTTGTTGTTCTAAGCCAACCTTCTCAATATGTTTTGATGTGTTAGGAATGATAGAGGATGCAATGGGAAGTGAGATATATATACTCCCTCCGTTCCATTTTAAATGCAACCATGAGTTTTCGTGCCCAGCTTTGATCGTCTGTCTTATTTGATTTTTTTATAATCATTATTTTGGTTGTTATAAGATGATAAAACATGAATAATACTTTATGCGTGACTTATGTTTTTAAATTTTTTCAAATAAGATAGACGATTAAAGTTAGACACAGAAAATCATGGCTGCACTTAAACGGATGGAGTATATTATGTGCTATTAATGTGAGAATATTCTACATGGATAGCCTACATTTTATATGTATTATCAGTACCAATACTTAAATAGCCTTCAATTTATTTTTAAATTGTAAAACGGTGTATTTTCTCTAAAAGAAACCTATTTTACAAATGTTAATTACTTCTACGGAAGTCAACCATTTTCCCCCCAGGAAGATGAAAGCCACCAGTTGAAAGCAACAAAGAATTTCACATAAAGACAATAATAGAAAGATGTTAAGACCAAATATATGGGAAGAAATGGTGCATGCATGCCACTCTAAACAACTACTTTAAGGCTGTGTTTAGTTGAGGGAGAAGTTTAGATTTTGGTTGAAATTGAAGATGATGTGACTGAAAAGTTGTGTGTGTATGACAGATTGATATGATGAAAAATGACTGAAGTTTCACAGCCTAGTAATCTGTAATCCTATGTTATCGTATATACAGCAGTTTATTTTGAATTTATGTTTTTCTATACAGTACAGCTGGAACTCTATCCATTATTCCACCTACCTCTAGTCCTACATCATCTATTCCTACGTCAAAAGCTTGCCTTTTGACTGGGAGAAGGTTTGATGTCAGTGCTCATCACTGTTCGGTGGCTCATGGCTGTGCCTGCAACCTGCTGCATGGTTGTACTAGTCTTCTTTGGCAGTACTCCCTCCGTCCCAAAAAAAAAGACAAACCCTGGTTTCCGTGTTCAATGTTTGACCATCCGTCTTATTAAAAAAATTATGAAAAAAATTAAAAAGACAAGTCACGCACAAAGTATTAATCGTGATTTATCATCTAACAACAATAAAAATACGAATTATAAAAAAATTTCATATAAGACGGACGGTCAAAGTTGGACACGCAAATCTAGTGTTTGTCTTTTTTTTTTGGGACGGAGGGAGTAGGTGAGAATATATTGCACCATGCTATATTCTTGTCTTATCGAAAATGATCAACAGGAAGAATTCTTGCTACATTAATTAACTTTCCATAGTCTAAAAAGAAACATGATAAAGTAGCTAGAAAACCTCAAAATAGAGAAAAAATACACATGTCTTTAGGTGCATAGTTTTCATCACTGTGAAGAAAATAATGTAGAACTATATTTTTTTAATTTTTAGAAATTTTAATATAATTTTCTGCGAGGTTTTTAATATATGTTTGATCTGGTTTAACCATGGCAACGTTATTATATGGGCTAAAGCACAACATTACGGATAGAATTTAACTATATCACCCGAGATAACATGGCCAAAAGAATAGATTGTCACCCGAGATAACATGGTGAAAAGAATTTGTATTTCAGAATAGGTTGATAATATAAGTTGTTTCTTAAGAAAAACAAACAAACAAGTTCAAAAAGGAACAAAAAAATCCTTACAAAACCCCAAATCAAACTATAGCCATCTACTTTGACCAGCTGACTCATGCTGCTGTGCCTGTGCTGCAGCACCACATAATTACACTTTGGCTATGTTCGCTAGAAGCTGTTCCCATCCGGAACAGTGATCACGGAAAACGGAGCGGTCCATTAGCACATGATTAATTAAGTATTTGTTGATTTTTTTTTCAAAAATGGATTAATTTGATTTTTTTAAGCAACTTTCGTATAGAAACTTTTTGTAAAAAACACACCATTTAGCAGTTTAAAAAGCGTGCGCGCGGAAAACGAGAGAGAGGGGTTGGGAACATGGGATTGCAAACACACCCTTGACCCTTCCATTACCACTAAGAGCAGGTACAGTAGCAGATTATAAGACAGCTGCAAACATATTTTAAGAAGATAAATGAGGAGAGAGAAGATTAGCGGGCTACAGATTTATAGCTAGCTGTAACACGGACTCCAAAACACAGTGTGTGTATGACAGGTGGGACCAGGTATTAATTTTGTAGTAGGTAACTATTATATAAATGAGCTATTAGATTGGCTATAGATAAATTGGAGCTAGTAGTGGGCTATACTATTAAACTTGCTCTAAACTCCAAACAACCCAGTGCCCTGGTCTTCCTGTACACTTTACTACCTGTAAAAAAGAAAAAAAATTAAAAAAAATCTGTCTCCGTATAAAATAAAATCAGAGGGAAAAAGAAATGGAGGCATGAGCTCCACCTCCACCTCCTCCTCCAACCCCGATCCCCCCAAACCCTAGCCCTCTCCCCCCTCCTCCTCGCCGGCGGCGAGCGGCGGCGGCGCGCGGCGGGACCCGGAGCCCCCAGTAGCGCCTCCTCCTCCTCCCCTCCCTGAGGTGCGGGGGAGAGGATGCCGTCGTCGCACGGGGATCTGGACCGGCAGATCGCGCAGCTGCGGGAGTGCAAGCACCTGGCGGAGGGGGAGGTGAGGGCGCTGTGCGAGCAGGCGAAGGCCATCCTCATGGAGGAGTGGAACGTGCAGCCGGTGCGGTGCCCCGTCACGGTCTGCGGCGACATCCACGGCCAGTTCTACGACCTCATCGAGCTCTTCCGCATCGGCGGCGAGGCGCCCGACACCAACTACCTCTTCATGGGCGACTACGTCGGTCAGTTCATACCCCGCGTCCTCTTCCCCCCTGCGCGCGCGCGCTCGATTCGGTTGATCTGTGGTGGGGGGATTGGTGCTGGCTCTTTTTCTTTTCTTTCTTTTTTTAGATCCTGATGATGAGATGGAGTTGATATGGCTGGTGGTTATAGCGTGGCAAGAATCTTGGGGATAATGAGCTGGAGCTCGCGTTCTGAATTGTAGTTCTTTTTGTTCTTGTAGTTCGATTTGTCGATGCGAATATCCTGTGGTGGTTATGTGTTGGGGTTTGGCCGAGCTTGCGGAGAATCCTACTTGAGTTCTTGGCTTCTTGCCTTTTGGGTGCCATACTTAGTGGGCTTTATAAGCTATTGTGGCTATCATCAAGAATTCTCATTAATTAGGGTATAAGGGGATGATAATTATGCGCGAAGTGGAAATGTGCTTCCGGAGCAAGCAGGACTCTTTCGATGAGTTGATCTGCGCTTTTCTGTGACAAGTGATTATCCTTATTTAGTAGGACAAAGGGGTGACGCATGATTTCCCTTGAAGTATATGCGCTGATATCGTATGTTTGTTTTATGGATTGCTATAAGGCGATCTCATCATTTTTGTGCATATGGGGCGTGCGATTCTTTTCACGCTCGTGTTTGTTTCTGTCTGTAATTTTGTTCGCATCTCTATTGCGTTTCACTTCCTAATGTTGATAGCGTTTACCATATGGCTGTTATTGCAGACCGTGGTTACTACTCAGTGGAGACTGTTTCGCTGTTGGTGGCTTTGAAAGTACGCTACAGAGATCGAATTACAATATTGAGAGGAAATCATGAGAGCAGACAAATCACTCAAGTGTGAGTTTATGTCCTAGATTTGGATTTTTTCCCCACATATTTTCTTCTTTTTTAGCTACTTGTACAATTATTAAGTTGTAACAACGAAAAAGTGGCAAACATTAAAGATGCAATCTTTTATTTTACATCAATATTCTAGGATATTATTTTTGTGAATTTTAGAAAACAACTTGCTTTTTAATTAGGACTCTAGTTATTAGTGCTTAACACCAAAACTAGAGAGCCCAATCAGAATCTTAAACATGTTGGCTGATTTACTTTCCAAAAATAGCTAATACATAATGTTTGCCTCTTTGCTGACCTGTAATTATACATATAAATATGCTTGAGATTCGTACCTGAGGATAGCACTCGTTATGTCATTAACACTAACGAATTTATGTGTAAATTTGAGTAGTTGTTCCGTTGTTGTTCTAAGCCAACCTTCTCAATATGTTTTGATGTGTTAGGAATGATAGAGGATGCAATGGGAAGTGAGATATATACTCCCTCCATTCCATTTTAAGTGCAACAATGAGTTTTCGTTGCCAGCTTTGATCGTCTGTCTTATTTGATTTTTTTTATAATTATTATTTTTGTTGTTATAAGATGATAAAACATGAATAATACTTTATACGTGACTTATGTTTTTAAAATTTTTCAAATAAGATAGACGATTAAAGTCGGACACGGAAAATCATGGCTGCACTTAAAATGGAACGGATGGAGTATACTATGAGCTATTAATGTGAGAATATTCTACATGGATAGCCTACATTTTATATGTATTATCAGTACCAATTCTTAAATAGCCTTCAATTTATTTTTAAATTGTAAAATGGTGTATTTTCTCTAAAAGAAATCTATTTTACAAATGTTAATTACTTCTACGGAAGTCAACCATTTTTCCCCCAGGAAGATGAAAGCCACCAGTTGAAAGCAACAAAGAATTTCACATAAAGACAATAATAGAAAGATTATTATGTTAAGACCGGTGTTTGGAACTCCAAGTTCCCAACCCCTCTCCCTCGTTTTCCGCGCGCACGCTTTTCAAACTGCTAAACGGTGCGTTTTTTAGAAAAAGTTTATATACGAAAGTTGTTTAAAAAATTCAAATTAATCTATTTATTTTAAAAAATTAGCTAATACTTAATTAATCACGCGCTAATGGATCGCTCCGTTTTCCGTGCGGGGAGATTGGGTTCCCATCCCTACTATCCGAACACAGCCATGTATGGGAAGAAATGGTGCATGCATGCCACTCTAAACAACTACTTTAAGGCTGTGTTTAGTTGAGGGAGAAGTTTAGATTTTGGTTGAAATTGAAGATGATGTGACTGAAAAGTTGTGTGTGTATGACAGATTGATATGATGAAAAATGACTGAAGTTTCACAGCCTAGTAATCTGTAATCCTATGTTATCGTATATACAGCAGTTTATTTTGAATTTATGTTTTTCTATACAGTACAGCTGGAACTCTATCCATTATTCCACCTACCTCTAGTCCTACATCATCTATTCCTACGTCAAAAGCTTGCCTTTTGACTGGGAGAAGGTTTGATGTCAGTGCTCATCACTGTTCGGTGGCTCATGGCTGTGCCTGCAACCTGCTGCATGGTTGTACTAGTCTTCTTTGGTAGTAGGTGAGAATATATTACACCATGCTATATTCTTGTCTTATCGAAAATGATCAACAGGAAGAATTCCTGCTACATTAATAACTTTCCATAGTCTAAAAAGAAACATGATAAAGTAGCTAGAAAACCTCAAAATAGTGAAAAAAATATACATGTCTTTAGGTGCATAGTTTTCATCACTGTGAAGAAAATAATGTAGAACTATATTTTTTTAATTTTTGGAAATTTTAATATAATTTTCTGTGAGGTTTTTAATATATGTTTGATCTGGTTTAACCATGGCAACGTTATTATATGGGCTAAAGCACAACGTTACGGATAGAATTTAACTATGTCAGAGATAACATGGTCAAAAGAATTTGTATTTCAGACTAGATTGTCACCCGAGATAACATGGTGAAAAGAATTTGTATTTCAATAGGTTGATAATATAAGTTGTTTCTTAAAAAAAACAAACAAACAAGTTCAAAAAGGAAATAAAAAACCTTACAAAACCCCAAATTAAACTATAGCCATCTACTTTGACCAGCTGACTCATGCTGCTGTGCCTGGTGTGCAGCACCACATAATTACACTTTGACCCTTCCATTACCACTAAACTCCAAACAACCCAGTGCCCTGGTCCTCCTGTACACTTTACTACCTGTAAAATAGAAAAAAAATAAAAAAAAATCCGTCTCCGTATAAAATAAAATCAGAGGGAAAAAGAAATGGAGGCATGAGCTCCACCTCCACCTCCTCCTCCAACCCCGATCCCCCCAAACCCTAGCCCTCTCCCCCCTCCTCCTCGCCGGCGGCGAGCGGCGGCGGCGCGCGGCGGGACCCGGAGCCCCCAGTAGCGCCTCCTCTTCCTCCCGTCCCTGAGGTGCGGGGGAGAGGATGCCGTCGTCGCACGGGGATCTGGACCGGCAGATCGCGCAGCTGCGGGAGTGCAAGCACCTGGCGGAGGGGGAGGTGAGGGCGCTGTGCGAGCAGGCGAAGGCCATCCTCATGGAGGAGTGGAACGTGCAGCCGGTGCGGTGCCCCGTCACGGTCTGCGGCGACATCCACGGCCAGTTCTACGACCTCATCGAGCTCTTCCGCATCGGCGGCGAGGCGCCCGACACCAACTACCTCTTCATGGGCGACTACGTCGGTCAGTTCATACCCCGCGTCCTCTTCCCCCCTGCGCGCGCGCGCTCGATTCGGTTGATCTGTGGTGGGGGGATTGGTGCTGGCTCTTTTTCTTTTCTTTCTTTTTTTAGATCCTGATGATGAGATGGAGTTGATATGGCTGGTGGTTATAGCGTGGCAAGAATCTTGGGGATAATGAGCTGGAGCTCGCGTTCTGAATTGTAGTTCTTTTTGTTCTTGTAGTTCGATTTGTCGATGCGAATATCCTGTGGTGGTTATGTGTTGGGGTTTGGCCGAGCTTGCGGAGAATCCTACTTGAGTTCTTGGCTTCTTGCCTTTTGGGTGCCATACTTAGTGGGCTTTATAAGCTATTGTGGCTATCATCAAGAATTCTCATTAATTAGGGTATAAGGGGATGATAATTATGCGCGAAGTGGAAATGTGCTTCCGGAGCAAGCAGGACTCTTTCGATGAGTTGATCTGCGCTTTTCTGTGACAAGTGATTATCCTTATTTAGTAGGACAAAGGGGTGACGCATGATTTCCCTTGAAGTATATGCGCTGATATCGTATGTTTGTTTTATGGATTGCTATAAGGCGATCTCATCATTTTTGTGCATATGGGGCGTGCGATTCTTTTCACGCTCGTGTTTGTTTCTGTCTGTAATTTTGTTCGCATCTCTATTGCGTTTCACTTCCTAATGTTGATAGCGTTTACCATGTGGCTGTTATTGCAGACCGTGGTTACTACTCAGTGGAGACTGTTTCGCTGTTGGTGGCTTTGAAAGTACGCTACAGAGATCGAATTACAATATTGAGAGGAAATCATGAGAGCAGACAAATCACTCAAGTGTGAGTTTATGTCCTAGATTTGGATTTTTTCCCCACATATTTTCTTCTTTTTTAGCTACTTGTACAATTATTAAGTTGTAACAACGAAAAAGTGGCAAACATTAAAGATGCAATCTTTTATTGCACATCAATATTCTAGGATATTATTTTTGTGAATTTTAGAAAACAACTTGCTTTTTGATTAGGACTCTAGTTATTAGTGCTTAACACCAAAACTAGAGAGCCCAATCAGAATCTTAAACATGTTGGCTGATTTACTTTCCAAAAATAGCTAATACATAATGTTTGCCTCTTTGCTGACCTGTAGCAAACTACTTTTTTAATGCTGTGAAACCATTTTGTCATTTTCATATATTTTCTCAGATTAGAGCCTCAAGCTAGATCCGTCCTTCTGTATTCACCTTATTGGCACGAATTTGTGGTTTATTACAGCATAGGTTGCTTATATTTAATTGGATTGTAATTTTATTGCCACTATGCTTCATGGTTTTTGTTTCTAGCTTTTTCTTTATGCAATTTTTTAAATGATAGGAATGCTAAAAAATATTCTTGTTTCAATATTTTCAACCCAATAGATAGTTCTTTAATGGGTTAATGAAAACTACTGTTTTTCTACAGGTACGGCTTCTACGATGAATGCTTGAGAAAGTATGGAAATGCAAATGTATGGAAGTACTTTACAGACTTGTTTGATTATTTGCCTCTCACAGCTCTTATAGAAAACCAGGTTTGTTACTTGACTTATTGCGGTTTAACTGATATAGGCTTATCCAATATATGCCTGACATGTGAATCACCCATTTTATAGGTGTTCTGCCTTCATGGTGGTCTCTCTCCATCATTGGATACTTTAGATAACATCCGTGCTCTTGATCGTATACAAGAGGTATGAAGCAGTGCTAGCACTATCTTGATGAGCGCGTGTTTCTTTAGTCACCTTTCATCTGCAGTACCCCTAAATTTTGACTTCTGCATGTCTTGTGTGCCACTATTCTGGTGATAATGGCAGATTTTTGAAACTTTTGCAGCTATTTGGGCTATTTATGCTATTAATAAAACAATAAGCTATTTAGCTTTCAAATGACATTATGTTTATTTTTGTTTTACTTGGAGGATTAGAGCATTGCTATATAATTAATCAATTTAGGTGTAGTAATTACTATTTGCATTATCTAGCTGGTATATATCATATACTAGCAGTGAGTCCACACATTTCAAAAGATGCCAAATAATTATACTATAGGATAAAGAGTGGAATGTAGTAGTAAGTATGCTCAATTACCAAAAAAAAAAAAAAAGAGAGTATACAGCCCCCGACAACCAAAATTTAACTACGCAAGTATGCGGAGATGCATCCATATGTTAGCTTAAAAAGGTCTTGGTGGGGGTGGGTGTAGAATGCACCATCACCCCAGGCCCCAATTCCTTTTTAAGGAATGTCTAAATTGGGGATATACCATTCAACTATATTAGTTTTGACAGGAATATTTTTACTATGATATTTCCACTTCCTGCTGCTGCAAATTTGTAAATGTCTGAAGATGGATCTTGTTTTCTAGGTAGAGCACTACAGTTCACTTTAGTTAGAAGTTTGTGATGTGGGTCATGATGTGGATGATTTTATATGATTGAACAAATACTTGTTGCTCTTGATTTTTTTTTTCACAGTTAGATGATTACCTAGGAGGTTGTGCTTATGACGGTTACCGGTGATATTTGTTAGCTCTTGTGCCCATACTTGTGTTGCATTTGCAGAAGAAATTGCACTTTATTTTTCAAATGTTCTTTGTCAGCTAATGTTACAAATTTCACTAAATGCTTGCAGGTTCCTCATGAAGGACCCATGTGTGATCTTTTGTGGTCTGACCCAGATGACAGATGTGGGTGGGGAATTTCACCGAGAGGAGCAGGTTATACATTTGGGCAAGATATCGCTCAACAGTTTAACCATACAAATGGTCTATCTCTCATCTCAAGGGCACATCAACTTGTAATGGAAGGATTTAATTGGTGTCAGGTAGGCGTTCATAATTCAACATTACCTTTTATTATAAATTCTTCTCGTTTATTGAACAAACTGTAGAACGTTCCCTAAAAATACATTCTGAAAAATCTTAAAATACCCATCCTGGGGAAATTGCTGGAATACCTATGATGAGATCGCAAGTACATTTCTTAACTAGTATATATTTGTTAGGTGCATGGAATCTTGGAGAATATCTAAGTTACTAATTTAACAATTTTAAGAACTCAATACAATTTTGTGCACTTCAGTGTGTTTGATTGTAAACCGATGAATCCACTAACTGGCTCTTGTGAATTTTTGGAGGAGCTAATCCACAAACTGCTAACTGCTAAGGCATATATCAAATAATTGTGAATTAGAATCTGAATGCAACGTGTTCAATGAACATCTGCCGATGTTGCTCTTCGTGTGACTGTGTGGTGTCAGTCAATTAAATTGGTGCCACTGAAGAGGTTTATAGCAAAAATAGTGTTATATGCATGAGCCGATAAGACGTTTCAGCTGTATTCATGACAGTACTTTTTTGTATGTCCCCGCATCTTGCAAGGGACCAATGATATACTATAATTTGCCCGCCTTGGATGCAATATTCAGATATTCTATCTTGTGATTTTGTCATCCAGGACAAGAATGTTGTGACGGTCTTCAGTGCACCAAACTACTGTTATCGCTGTGGTAACATGGCTGCAATTCTTGAGATTGGCGAAAACATGGATCAGAACTTCCTCCAATTCGATCCAGCTCCTCGGCAAATTGAACCAGACACAACACGCAAGACTCCCGACTACTTTTTGTAATTTGTGGTGTTGACAATTTTAACTCACCTGTGTTGATGCTGCTCTCCTCCGCAGTGTCGGGGTCTGTAGATCTTCTGTCCTTAGATACGGGTTCCACGAGCCTGGCTGTATGTCTCTCGATTCTTTTGTTTGGAGATTTTGTTGCTGCTTCTCAACCTTTATACAAGACGTTAAAAGTTACATGCACTGGACTTCTTTCTCCTGATGTACTTCCATTATGTATTATTGGTAGATACTAGACAGTGAAGGGAAGCTGCATTAGGATCGCCCCTATTAATATTTTTTTCGGTCTTCACAGGGATGCAATGCCTGATGTGCTCACAGCATGACCGAATAAATTATTTCCAGATGGGAAGATAGTTCTCGTCTTCGGGCTTTCAGCAATGATCCCCCATCAGATTTGCTTTGTGTGTAATTTGGGTCAGCGTGTTGTAATGAGTTGTGTGTTTCATGTTCATAGCTGGCAAGGATCCTTTTAGCTGGGTGCCCTACTAATTTCAATTTTAAGAATTCATGGTTGTGTGGTGGTTGTGTGGTTGAGATCTTTCATTATGCCTTTCCAGGTGTTGCTAATCCTCATATTATTACAGGTTATAATTATGCAGGTTACCTGTCATTCATGCGTTATCATCATAGGCACCATTATCAACATGGTACACAATGAAATGCAGAATATTTTCGTAAAGCCTAATTATAGGCGCCCTCCACGATGGAATGATTATAACATCAGAATACTCGAATTGATAACATCAGAATGCGCACACACCAGCGGAGCACCATCAGAATAAATCATTCACAAGATAGGTTCCAGAGAAATGAGTGAAATTTGCTGTTATAAGTTTTAGTTAGCAGTGTATTGAGTTTACTAAAAGCTTGCCAGTTTACAACGTACACCCGGAGATAGGACAAGGGATACATCTGTGTTACATCCATCTGATTAATTTAACTGACCACCTAGCTACATCGTTGATCGTTCTGCCATGAGCTGATCAAGCCTCGTACCACGTTAACGAGCTCGCAATTAACAGCTTACTTGGCAGGTCCCCTGGGCATGGTGCAATGTATGTGAGCTTCTTCCTGAAATGAGAGCATGTTAAGTTAGGTTAGAATCCATAAAAAGGTACATGCTAGTTTTCTTGGTTGTTGGGGGTACCTTTGGATGTCAACATCTGTCACATGGATGAATCCGGCAACATTGCTGCAGAATTGTCAAAGAGGTATAAGCAAACGTATCTCCAGAAAGGTACACTCAGGTTTGTTACAAGAAAAAGGATGCTACAAATTTTGCAGTTTTTGCGTAGTGGTAACGAAAAGACTAGAGAAGTTGTAGTTAGTCACGCATAATCGAGCTAATCCAGCAGTACAGATTATAATGACACTGGTAAACTACTGAAAATGATTGCAGGATAACTTGGCGATATCCTGAATTTCAAGTATATAAATCTAATGCTCATATGATACAGATCTTAAATACTAGTTTTGAAAACTGCCACCTAGAGTAAATGGGTTTGTCAGGTTTTAAGTGGGCAACAGCTGTGACATGCGTACTAACTAGGGCTACAAGCCTACAACTGTGCACAGACAAGTTATTTAGTGCATACAAATAATAGATTGTTCTGAAGAAAGCAAAATAATATCAAACATGTAAAACATGCAAGAAACCCACCCATCTGAAAGACAATACAAAATTCAATACACCTTAGTATGTATTTTTCTTTCCTATACCTGAGCCCTGATGCACCAATTATATGCATAAATAAGGTATCAAGCTGTATTGACAGCTCTAAGCATAAACATTTTAGTAGATATAAAACATAAGCACTAATTTGGGCAGTTGGTATCACCTGGAAACTATTTCATCAGGTTCCTTGGCATATGAAACAGCAAGCACTGTGTGGACCATATCTGTGCTGATGTTAACAGCAACAAGTCGAGTAGGGTCTGCCACAGGCTCTGCACCAATCGGTAATGCGGACTTAGGAGCTTGATGAGTGCCAATCTTGTAAACAGATACATCACTGAAGTTAACTACATTTGAGTGTGGTGCTAGATCATTCGCAATGCCATAAAAGTACTCCTGCAAAGCGAGTGTTAGAATTTAGCTTTAGCAAACCAGAGCAGAATAGGAAGGCATTAACTAAACAAATGTAACATAAAAAAGGTGACATTGTACAGTAATGCTGTATATTTAAGCCTCCTTCTATTGCAAGATAACATCAGAAAAATGAACTTAAAGGTGGGTCACACTGTACAGTAATGCATGTGTATTTAAGCCTACATCAATTAATTTCTCACATTGCCTACCAAACAATGCCTTGTATTGAAATATCGACTTCTGAAAGTCGAATATAGGAATTTCCATATTTTATTATCAGAAAGATAATTTACCTTGATACGGAAGCTTCTAGTCTTTTGACGGTACTTTGGATTTCTCGGAACAACACCTTCTGATTTATGAAGTTTTACAACATCAATGTTGGGCTTATTTTTTGCTGCATCTTTTAGCATCTTCCAGAGTTTCTCCTGCAGTAGACAAATAAAATGATCCAATCTTCAGGACCATTTAATTTCATACTTATTCATGATAGCACTTGTCAACATAAACCTAACAACAATAGTTTCATATCCCTATGACAGTATAACAACACAAGCTAATAACTGATATCACGCAAGCATATGTCTAGACAATAATACAATACTACGACAAAATGCTTGGTTGTCCCTGGATTTATACTGAGGTACAGAAACAGCAGCCAACATTAACATCAAACAGAATATAGATTGTAGAGTACACTTGGCAGCACAGATAGCAAGAATCAGGGAATACTAAATGACTAGAGAGCTCTCTACAGCCCTATAATACTAACACAAGCATATCTCTACAACACTATGAAGAAAACAAAAGCACTTGCCTGTCCCAATACCAATATTACATTAGCCTTGAAAATCTCAATTGAATTGTGAAGTAACTGCACAACACAAATGGTGAATTAACTCATGCTAGAATATAAATGTTAGCCATCAACACACATAACTAAAACCTAAGTTGCTCGTGAAACAAATAATTACCTCTAAACCAAGGTTTTCAACCCACCCCATAGTATTGATAATCATTCCTGCTGCCCTAGATTCAGAATTTCCAGAGAATTGTTTATCCAATGTCTGAGCTAGCTCCTTCATAAGAGCTCTGTAAACATCTGGACTAACACTGTCAGCAACATAAAGAAATAGTTGAGTAGAGGAAAATAAGTCTTTATATAAAATACATGGAAAAAACAATCAGTGGGAACACCATACCTTGGGCTTGGATGGCCGTAAAAGTATGCAAGCGGCATCTCCAAGGGAATCCCATCGACTATATCTATAGGCTTCTCAATCGGTGTTGCCGAAATACATCCAGGTATGGTTATCGATCCTTGGCCAATATCTAAATCCACATATGTAGGCTTCCAGCCCTGCTTGGCAGCCCAGCTAAGGAGCATTTTGCACAAAGTACTTTTTCCAGAATCACTTGGCCCCACAATGATCACTCTGGGTCCCTAAACCGCGAAGAGAAGCAAAACTAAGCAAGACAGCCCAAAAACCTCGGGATGGATATACCCTTTGTTTGCACAATGTTTCAATGTTTTCAACACCCATATTCAATCTTACACCGTAGGCTACTCATCAACTTATAACTTGCTATTGCTCTAACACATTGGTCGTTAAACAGAACTAGTTTTATATTGGATTACAATGTTGGAGTACATAGTACAGGCACACACTATATTAATTCCAGGATTCTAAAACACCTCATGTGCAACAAACTGTAAAATTAGCATGCTGGCTATCCAATAGTATTATGCAATTATGTAATATACATAACAGAATCAAAAAGTGTGCATCTACTACACAATTTTTGACCAATTAACCGTGCAATAACTTGCATGACGAGATGCCAAACCGAGAGAGACGAGATCACAAACCTGCGAGGACTCCGGCGGGGCACCCTGAGCTGCGGCGGCCCTCGCCCTCGCCCTCCTCGCGTCGAGGATCGCGTGCGTGTTCACATAAACCACCATCGGTGTCTACAGCCATGAGCATGTAATTAGTACGAGTATGTCACAACCACATCGCATTACATTGGAAGAAGCTCAAAACCCCAAAATTCACAGGGGGATTAGAATATGGAGAAGAAGAAATCACCTCGTCGGACGTGTACTCGCTCTCGCTGACCCCATCCAGCTCCACCGTCGCGCCGTGCCAGGTGAAAATCTACCCCGAAACATACCAAATGGCAAGAAATCAGTGGTCGCAGCAAAGCTGAGCCGAGGCGAGGCGAATCCCGTGGCGGCTCTCTTCTCCTCCGCGGGAGGTGGGAGGTGGGAGGAGGAGGAGGAGGGCGCGCTTACGGCGATCTTGGAGCGGGGCGGGACGGGGACCCAGCCCTCGGGGGGGAGCTCGGTGCCGAACACCTCCGCCGTGCCGGCGACGAGGCGGACGCGGACGGGCGCGTCGGGGGGCACCTCCACGCGCAGCTCGCTCTGCGGTGCCAGCTTGTACTGCCGCGGCGGCTGCCCGCGGCGGCCATGGGGGAGGGGGTGGGTTCTCTACCGGAGGCGGCGGCGGCGGCGGCGGCGGCGGCGGCTAATCGGCGAACGAAGCGACGGCCGCCGTGAGGAGAGAGAGAGGAAGCCCGAAGCGGTTTGGGAGATTTTGCGAGAAATTTATTTATTGATGAGAAAAGGAGAAAAGGATTCGTTTTGTTTCGATGGTTTTGGGCATTTTTGGCCCATGTAGGAATTGCGATTTTGGGCTTTGGCCGGAGCCGGGCTGGATATTGGATCCAGCTCAGATTTCTACTATTGAAGTTTAAGAGCTTTAAATTTGGACTCGATTTATTTATGAGTAATATAATAAATTTTATATAACCCAACATTTCATGTTTAAAGGTGCGGAAACCAAACACAATTTTATCTTCACTATAGTTTTCAATATATCGTTAGGAACTACTGTATATGTCAATGCATCCATTACCATACCCTATGATTACGATGTTTACCAAAAAGATAAAAAAGTAGTATACACGAACAATTTTTCATGATAAATATCATCATGTTATTTCACAAATTCAATCTCGATTATTGTCCATGTGAGTAAGTTTAGATTGCAAATTCTCAGAATGTTAAGATAGAGAGTAAGAAAATTTGTACCACTAGGCACAATTTTGAGAGTTTACTTCAACTCGCCCGTTCCCCCTCCTACAGAATTCTCAATCTCACTTTTCGTCATCTCAAATTCAAACCACTCAATTTACGTGGAATCTTATTTGAAACTCACCAAATTATAGGATATTTCATTTTTATTTCATCAGTTCGCATCACATTTCAGCCTTGTTTAGTTGGGGAAAATTTTTGGGTTCGGTTATCACATCAGATATACGGATACACATTTGAAATATTAAACATAGTCTAATAATAAAACAAATTACAGATTTCACTAGGAAATTGTGAGACGAATTTATTAAGCCTAATTAATCCATCATTAACAAATATTTACTGTAGCACCACAGGCGCAATTAGATTTATAAGATTCATCTCGCAATTTACACATAATCTGTTTAAATAGTTTTTTTTCTACATTTAATAGTCACTACATATGTCAAACATTCGATGTGACAGCGTGAAATTTTTTGTTTTGAAAAGGGAGAATAGTTACTTTGGTCCCTAAAGTTTCTCTGTAGGATCAGTTTAGTCCCTAACCTTTTAAATGGTCCAAAGAAATCCTTAAACTTTGTCATAAGGTCCAGAATAGTCCTTGGGTCCACTAAAATTATTATATGGATATGCCATGTCATCATTCATGCAAAATCTACGATGAATTGTCCAATTAACCAAACGTATATCATATTTATTTTTCTATGATATACGTAAGGGTAAACTGTGGCCGCTCACGGCGCTCCTCGCCGTCGAGTTCGCCTACCAGCTGACGGGGGCGGCCAGGTTGACACCGCGCGCCTTGGAGATCGCCGCCGCCGCCGCCGTGATCGGGGCTACCTACGCGCGCCTTGTGCTGTAGGCGTAATTGATATTTAGTTCTTCGGTTTCACTGACGAAGAAACAATTTACTGAAACAACTGTAAGATTTTTTTCTGTTTACTGTGTCTCTACTACGATTATCTATGTAACAGTTCAGTGTTTGGGATCGATTTGTGTGACGATCGATGTTAATTACTCCCCTGGTTCTATATTATAAATCACTTTGAATTTGTACCAAGTCAAATTTGTAGGAAAAAAGATATAGCAGCATTTCTGTTTTTAATTTTAGGATAATATACTAGCCGCATTTTCTAATAAAAACAACTATACCCAAAAATATTCAATGGTGTAATGAAATAAAATTTTGTGTCATATATGTCACTATATTTCCCGACGAATTTAGACAAACAAGACTTAAAAGTTAGAATAAATCTAAAATGATTATAATATAAAACGGATGGCCTAATTAAGATTATTTTAGCTTCTTTTCATTACTAATATACTCGTGAAAAGTAGTTAGTAATTTAACATAACACGCTGATCAAAGCAACATTATTACGTGAGTGATGCATTTTGTAAGTGTGCTTTGCTCGTTCAGGGAGTTCTACTCCAACACCTTTCCTATTGAACTACTAACTGTGTCCGCAACAAACTAAACTGATAATAAATAAGACCAAAGGGCCTGCTTGGGAGTCACCCAATTTTTATTCACCTGTAAAAAAGAAAAAAACAGAAACTGTCGGTCACAAAACATACCTTATCCCCAAATGACTGCATTTTTTAGAAACAACATGGCAGAATCAAGAGAACAGGATTCAAATCAACCCGCAAGAATCTGCTCTACCATTTACATGACCCATAAGAAAGTTTTAGATAGTAAAGAACACCATATGTATATAGAAAACTATTCTAAACTCTCGAGAGAACATCCAAATATCTCACTATAGCAGGATTGCTAAGACGCGCCGGATTAGCAATTCGCGCACGTTTCCGAGTCCGTAGCTTCTCGCGCTCCCTTTTTTGTCATTTTCCTCTTTTTCTGTTTCTCGTTGCACGTGGAGGTTAAGCGCATGGGCCATTACGATCATGCGTCATTAACGCTAATAATAGCGCTAAGCGTATAGATTAATCTAATTAAAGATTTTATTATCAAAATAATATATAAATAGTTAAGTTGAAAAGTTCGATAAACATTTTTAAAATTTGAGTTGAAAATTTTCAAAAAAAAAATGTCTTGAAAGTTAAATTTTCGAGTTGACAGTTTTGAAATTCGAGTTGGAAGCTTTCAAATTCGAGTTAGAAGCTTTCAAATTCAAGTTGGAAGTTTTCATATTTGAGTTGAAAGTTTTCAAGTTTTGACTTAAAAATTTTCAAAATTTAAGTTGAAAATTTTCAAATTTCGGGTTGAAAGTTTTCAAATTCAGGTAGAAAGTTTTCAAATTCGACTTGAAAGTTTTCAAATTTTGAATTGAAATATTTGAAAACTATCAACCCAGATTTGAAAACTTTCAACACAAAATTTGAAAACTTTCAAGTCAAAATAAAAAAACTTTTCAATTCTATATTTGTAAAGAGGTGTGCGAATGATTGAAAAAAAATCGGAAAGAAACGACGAAAAAAAAGAAATACACGCCTAAGATCAAGAAAAACAAAGTGCGAAAAAGAAAAATAAAAGGGCGCGGGGGGAGTGGACAGCTGGCGTGCGCGCCAGCAAAATTGCTGGCGCGTAGCCATCCCCTCACTATAGGAGAAAAAAACTTCTTTTATGTTGACCCATAGTTTACACAAGTTATGGTTCTAAAAGAGGCCTCCAAGCATGCCCCAAGTGATTTTGAGTTATATTTACGCATCTAGCTAGGCATCATTTAGTGTCAACTGTGATAAAAAAAATTACAACTTGCCACAGGATGATGCAATGCACTTTTAAGATTAAAAATGGAGAAATGAATCCTTAATTTGTTGCTGTCTTCGATGCAGCATAATAACATTATTACAAAATAAAACACCCCTTTCATGATTTGGAGGGCAAGCCCAAAGGCATCTTAGGTTGATCATGCATGGAAAAGAAAATTTCACACAATTAAAATGAAAAAGGACTTCTACACCAATCAGCTAGCACATCTTCAACGTGCCTCACAGTACTGGAACGACCACACAAAAAGGTGCAGGCCTAATTAATTCGGTCTAATTAATTCGCTCTGACATAAGAAAAAAAGGAAATGATTTGATAGAAACATAAAATTAAAACCTATCCCAATACGGATGATCTACTAAAATTCTGACGAAAACATCTTCAATTTTTATAATAGTAGAGAAGGGATTTACATCATCAAATATCATCGTAGCGTTAGCACGGGCATATTACTAGTATGAAATGGTTGGACTAATTAGAATTTTAGCTTCTTTTCATTACTAATATAGTTAGTAATTCAGCATGTTGATCAAAGCAACATTATTACATAAGTGATGTATTTTGTAAGGGTGTGTTTGGTTGGATGAGGCTGGATGAGAGATGATGGCAGAATTTTTTTTTCGAGGGTAGGGTGGATGGGACGGTTCAGAAAATGAAATATTCTCTCATTACGTTGGATGAGTGGATCCGACTGATTAGGATGAAGCCATCCATGTTTTGGTTTATTCTGATTAATTGTGGTGGGTTTAATCTTCAGTTAAGCTCTAAATGATTTTCTTCTCCTAAACCGTGTATCTAATTTGGGATTCGATTATACCATTATATTTATTACAATTAAATCTTTAAAACAAGATCTTGGATGATGATTATATTTTGATAAAAAAAATATGTATGATAATGGCCCCAGTAAATTTTGGTTTATCCCATTCATGTTATATCTTTTCCAACCAAATAAAAAATTGGATCCATCCTATCTATAAAAACCAAATAAAAAATTAAATCGTCATATCCAATAAACATGGATGGTCATATCTCATCCATATATAACCGTGAATCAAACACACCATAAGTGTGATTTGCGCGTTAAGGGAGTTCTACTCCAACACATTTCCTACTGAACTACTGTGTCTGCAACAAACTAAACTGACAATAAATAAGACCAAAGGGCCTGCTTGGGAGTCGCCCAATTTTTATTCACCTCTAAAAAATAAAAAAACAGTAACTGTCGGTCACAAAACATACCTTAGGACAAGTTTAACGGTATAGCCCACTACTAGCTCCAATTCATCCATATCCAATCTAATAACCAATTCATACAATAGTTGCTTATTATATTATTAATATATGGTCCCATCTGTCATACACATATTGTGTCTTAGAGTCCGTGCTGCAGCTGGCTACAGATCTGTAGCTCGCTGTTCTTCTCTCTCATCGTTTATCTCATTAAAATATATTTATAGCTGGCTAATAACCCGCTATTGTACCTGCTCTTATCCCTAAATGACTACATTTTTTATAAACAACATGGCAGAATCGAGAACAGAATTCAAATCAATCCGCCAGAATCTGTTTTAATATACAGTGGAAACCACATAAAAATTGAAAATTACCGTTGGGCTAAAAGTGGATGTCTGAGATTTATCCATATCACAAAGTAAAAAATTTTACTCGTAGTAAATTTTTTTCTAATGGTTGAATCTGAGAGTACTTTACTATTGGTGTCGTGGATAAATCTTAGGTGTCTATTTTTTAATTTAATGGCAGCTTTTAAGTACTTATATATGTGATTTGCACTGTATAATTTTCCATTTACATTGCCCATGAGAGAGTTTTAGATCGCAAAGAACACCACCACTATAGGAGAAATAAAAAAAACTTCTTTTCCGTTGGCCTGTAGTCTACACAAGTTTTGGGCCTAAAAGAGGCCTCCAAGCAGGCCCTTTTGAGTTATATTTACGCATCTAGGTATCATTACTTCCTTAGTGTCAACCGTGAAACTTACAACTTGCCACAGGATGATGCAATGCACTTTTAAGATTAAAAATGGAGAAATGATTCCTTAATTTGTTGTTCTCTTCGATGCAGCATAATAACATTATTACAAAATAAAACACCCCTTTCATGATTTGGAGGACAAGCCCAAAGGCATATGAGGATCATGCATGGAAAAGAAAATTTCACACAATTAAAAAGAAAAAGGACTTCTACACCAATCAACTAGCACATCTTCAATGTGCCTCATAATACTGGAACGACAAATGGCGTCGCACAGAGTAACAAAGGCGTCTTGCGTCGTGCACCGAGGCCAGACGACTCCTCCATGTCCACATCTACGACACCCTTCGGCAGCGACCAATCAAAGTGATAGAGGAGCTGCACGAGCGCCATCTCCAAAATGGGGATCCCGTAGGCTATGCCAGGGCACATCCTTCTTCCTGCACCAAAAGGCAAGTACTCGTAGCAACTCCTTGTAAAGTCGACCATGTTTTTCTCAAAGCGCTCAGGTTTGAACTCCTCGGCATCGTCCCAGTATCGTGGATCCCTCCCGATAGCCCATGCATTTACAATGATGCGGGACCTCGCTGGGATCATGTAGCCTTTGATCTCACACGTGTCAATGCTCTCTCGGGGCACTAGGAGAGGAACCGGCGGGTGCAAGCGGAGAGTCTCCTTGATGAACAACCCTAGGTAGGGGAGGCGACTCGCCTGAATGTCCTCCTCTCCCACCGTTGCCTTTCCATAGAACGCCTCTCGGATCTCACCCTGTAACTTGCTCATCACCTTCGGGCTCCGCATCAGTTCTGACATACCCCAACCTAATGTTGACGACAATGTGCCCGTTCCAGCCGTGAACATATCGAATATCACCGACTTGATACTATTTCTACTTAGGCAACCACCTTGCTCATGCAAGCCGATGAGCACGTCGACGAGGTTTTCCTCGGTGCCCACCATGCCAGCGACCAATCGAAGTGGTAGAGGAGCTGCACGAGCGCCATCTCCAAAATCGGGAGTCCGTAGGCTACGCCAGGGCACATCCTTCGTCCTGCACCAAAAGGCAAGTACTCGTAGCAACTCCCTGTAAAGTCGACCATGTTTTTCTCGAAGCGCTCAGGTTTGAACTCCTCGGCATCGTCCCAGTATCGTGGATTCCTCCCGATAGCCCATGCATTTACAATGATGCGGGACCTCGCTGGGATCATGTAGCCTTTGATCTCACACGTGTCAATGCTCTCTCGGGGCACTAGGAGAGGAACCGGCGGGTGCAAGCGGAGAGTCTCCTTGATGAACAACCCTAGGTAGGGGAGGCGACTCGCCTGAATGTCCTCCTCCCCCACAGTCATCTTTCCATGGAATGCCTCTCGGATCTCACCCTGTAACTTGCTCATCACCTTCGGGCTCCGCATCAATTCTGACATACCCCAACCCAATGTTGACGACAATGTGCCCGTTCCAGCCGTGAACATATCGAATACCACCAACTTGATACTATTTCTACTCATGCAACCACCTTGCTCATGCAAGCCGATGAGCACGTCGACAAGGTTTTCCTCGCCACACCTGGCCTTGTCTTCTCTTGCGCCTGTTCTCTCCTCTATGACCTCTTCCAAGGTGGAATCCACAACCCTGTGGATGTCCTCTAGGGCACGCCGCATGCCAGTCACCGCGGCGAGCACTTTTCGCCATGTCGGGAAGAGGTCAGGGATCTTGAAACCGCTAGCCAGAGTGACCCCGGTCTTCACAGCTGAAAGGAACTTCCTGGCATTTCTATGCTTGCTTCCAAAGGATGCACGGGAGACGTTGTTGATCACCAGGAAGGAGAACATTGCGGTGAGGTCCACCGGCGTCAATGGTCCGGCTGCTCGGATCTCTTCCACTTGACTCGCCATCTACATAAAAAGAATAATAAATTTCATAGTAGTACAAGAACTTGGCATGTAGGTGCGATTTAGTGTACCAACTTGAAAAATGTGAAGACCGGTACATGAACTTGGCAATCAAGTGCATTTTCATCAAAAACAATGTTACATACATATGATTAATTCAACCTATTTTGTTGGTTTTTTTTATTATTAGCATAACTGCTAGATTATTGGTCATAAGTATGTTTTCGTTGTTCATCACCAGAGACAATTGAATATGTTTGATTAGTCGAATCGCTGGGAAAATTATGTTACAACAATTTTTATGCACTTAGTTTTGACAATCATTACATTTTTCGGTTTCAAATCGACAAGTTATTCTATTATTATACATCTTGACCATTATTATTTGATAATCATTATACTTGTTGGATTATTGGCAACGCTTTTTTTACATGGCTTAAAAAAGTGTGGTGTCTAATATTTATTTTTTTAAACCAGAATGAATGTACTAGCCAAGTTGTTACACCTACATGCTCATTTTTCAAATTGTTACGCTAGATCGCACCACTACCAAGTACCAAGTTTATGTACGGTAGACACAATTTACTCTAAAAAGAAACATATTGTTTTAGGATATTAGTGATTGTGATCAAACTTTATGATTAGCTACCAAACCTCTTTTGATGTGCTTATATTAATTTTGAAAGAGAGAAAGTAGTGTTTCAACACAATGAACTTTAGGCGACAACCCTAGTGGCGAAAATCAACGAGGGGGTCAAAACCTGGGAAATTTAACTATTTGCCACTCTTGTGACATGGCAATTAACGATTTGCCACGCCCTGTCAATGACATGTGGGCTCTGATGTGTCTATGACATGTGGGCCTAGTGGCAAATCATTAAGCAACATCAGTAAGAGTGGCAAATAGTTAAAAGCCCCTCAAAACCTAGAGCGTGGCAGGAGCAAAACGACTATGGTTGTGTTTAGATCCAAAATTTAGATCCAAACTTCAGTCCTTTTCCATCACATCAACATGCCATACACACACAATTTTTCAATCACATCATCTCTAATTTCAACCAAAATCCAAACTTTGGATCCAACTAAACACAGCCTATGAAAACACATCACTTAGTTTCTTTTTTCACGTATGATTCTTTCTTACTTGTACAATATACTCCTACTATATATTCAATTAAATTAATTAGTACACTCTAAGTATCGGTTCATTAAAAAAAATTATACGTCCAATGTCGATGATTCACATGTTTTGGCTACTACACTTCAAAAGTTCAAATTGTGATCAGAATGTGTTAATTAATAGTGTGATCTATGTACCTCTTGTTCCCTGATGTGCCGGAAGGAGAGGACACGCTTCGGCCCCAGCACCTCGGCGGCGCAGAGCTGCCGGAGCCTGCGCCAGTACTCGCCGGACGGCGAGAAGAGGATGTCGGCGCCGCCGTAGAGCACGACCTCGCCGGCGAGCAGACTGGGGCGGGTGGCGAAGTTGGCGTCGTGCGTCCTCAGCACCTCCCGCGCCATCTCCCTCGACGACGCCACCACCAGCGGCGTCTCGCCGAGCCGGAGCATCATGAGCGGGCCGTGCGCCGCGGCGAGGTCCCTGAGCGCGCGGTGCGGCAGCTTCCCCGCGAGGTGGTGCATGCTGCCGATCACCGGCAGCCTCCACGGCCCCGGCGGCGTCCGGGGACGGCGATGCCGCACCAGGAGCAGCTTCAGCAGCTGCAGCACCGTCACGGCCGCCACCGACAGCAGCAGCGACTGGTAGAAGACCTCGTCCATGGCGATCGATTGATCAGCTAATTTTAAGCTTAATTTTCACGGCAAGTTTTATTACCTGGCTTAATTTGCAGGTGAGTTCGTTGCTCGTGGTTTGCTCTCCCTGGGCAGTGGGGGTGGGTATTTATAGGGCGAGATCTCACAGCCAAGCACACACTCCCTTTGTTTCTAAATAGTTGATACCGTTAACTTTTTAACATATGTTTAACGTTCGTCTTATTTAAGAACTTTTGTGAAATATGTAAAACTATATGTATACATATAAGTATATTTAACAGTGAATCAAATGATAGGAAAAGAATTAATAATTATTTAAATTTTTTTGAATAAGACGAACGGTTAAACATATTTTAAAAAATCAACGGCGTTAAATATTTACAAACGGAGGGAGTACATGCGAGTGAACTGAACGCCTGACCTTGCATTGTGACCACTGATTGTGCATGTAGGAGTAGACTCGTACCTCGCGAGAAAACCGTGCAGGCTGTCACTGGCTCACTGCACCTCTCAGCCTCTCACGAGTCACGATCACGTATCATTTGCTAAAAAACGATCTTTCAGAACGTGCTCACCACCCGTTGTACTACGTTGTATACCACATTCTCATCTAGGTTGGTTTTTTTTTTTTTTACGGAGGGTTGATATTTGGAGGAGCTATATAGAGCTTGTGTCGCATGCGAATGAACTGAATGCTGGCCCATACTTGTTTGAAGACGGTCATGACTAATCTCAGTGACCACTGACTGTCACTGTAGGCTAGCTGTGTACTACTCAGTGGCGAAGCCACGATTTTAAGATGAGGGGATCAACTTATTAACAAGTTATCACAATTATTATTAAACAACGATAGCTTAAAATTATGAGGTCCACCGGCGTCGATGGTCCGGTTGCACGGATCTCTTCCACTTGACTCGCCATCTACATATAAAAAGAAACATGTTGTTTTAGGATATTAGTGATTGTGATCAAACTTTATGATTAACTACCAAACCACTTTTGATGCACTTATATTAATTTTATATATGATATTAATTTAGAAAGAGAGAAAGTATAGGGTTCCAACACAATAAACTTTCGGCGACAGCCCTAGTGGCGAAAATCAAGGAGGAGGTCAAAACCTAAACCTTAGCATGAGCAAATTAAAACGACTCTTAGAACTTATCCCCTAGCTTTTTTTTTTCCTTGTTTGATTCTTTCTTACTTGCACAACAACTTTTACTCCTACTATAGTCAATTAAATTGTCATGCTCTAAGCATCTTTTCGTTAAAAAAAATATATACGTCCAATGTCGATGATGCACATGCTTTGGCTATACTACATTTCAAAGTTCAAATTCTGATCAGAATGTGTCAATTAACAGTGTGATCTATGTACCTCTTGTTCCCTGATGTGCCGGAAGGAGAGGACACGCTTCGGCCCCAGCACCTCGGCGGCGCAGAGCTGCCGGAGCTTGCGCCAGTACTCGCCGGACGGCGAGAAGAGGATGTCGGCGCCGCCGTAGAGCACGACCTCGCCGGCGAGCAGCCTGGGGCGGGTGGCGAAGTTGGCGTCGTGCGTCCTGAGCACCTCCCGCGCCATCTCCCTCGACGACGACGCCACCACCAGCGGCGTCTCGCCGAGCCGGAGCATCATGAGCGGGCCGTGCGCCGCGGCGAGGTCCCTGAGCGCGCGGTGCGGCAGCTTCCCGGCGAGGTGGTGCATGCTGCCGATCACCGGCAGCCTCCATGGCTCCGGCGGCAGGGGCAGCGCCGCCGCCGGCTTTGCCCTGATGATGATGAGGAACGCCTTGATGATCTGGAGCAGCGCGACGGCGAGCACGGAGAGGAGGAGAGCTCTGTACAAGAGCTCATCCATGGTTGCCAAGGTTAATTTTGAGCTGTGGCTCTGTGTATGTGGCATGTGCATGTGTATGTGCTGCACATATATGTAGAAGAGGTAGAAGCTGTGGTTGGCATGGGAGGGGTAGTGAAGTCCTTTCTAGCTAGAAAGATAGTGGATAGTGGATAGCTAGAGAGATAGAAAGATGCAATATTAAATTTCTAGATATCCGCTATCTCTCTATCTCTCCATCTCTCTATCTATCAATGCAATATTAAATTAAGAAAACTATAACTTTTTTTTGTTAAATTTACTAATGGTAATTTTAGCGCCGTTCCGAGGAACGCCTTGATGATCTGGAGCAGCGCGACGGCGAGCACGGAGAGGAGGAGAGCTCTGTACAAGAGCTCATCCATGGTGCCAAGGTTGTGAGCTGTGGCTCTGTGTGTATGTGGCATGTGCATGTATATGGGCTGCACATATATGTAGAAGAGGTAGAAGCTGTGGTTGGCATGGGAGGGGTAGTGAAGTCCTTTCTATCTAGAAAGATAGTGGATAGTGGATAGCTAGAGAGATAGAAAGATGCAATATTAAATTTCTAGATATCCACTATCTCTCCATCTCTCCATCTCTCTATCTATCAATGCAATATTAAATTAAGAAAACTATAACTTTTTTTTGTTAAATTTACTAATGGTAATTTTAGCGCCGTTCCTTTAAGCTACTTCACTGGATTATTGCCATGAATTATTTGCTGCATGTATCTAAATATACACTTTCTCAGAAACTTTCTTTTGCTGCATTGTTAATTAGGTCACTTTGTTCCGAGGTATTTTATTAATTTTATTTCTAAAATATTTAATTTATTATTCCTATGATAATTTAGATAATATGTGGCAATAGCTTCGGTAATAATCTATCACAAACCGGTTTTATGATAGAATCATCAACTGTTTTTGTAGTTTTCCCAAATAGTCAACAGCAACAGATAGTTTTGACTTAGAAAAAGAGCACTTCTATGATATTTACTCCTACATCCATCCATCCATCCATCTATCTATCTATCTATCTATCTATCTATCTATCTATCTATCTAGAAAAAAGAAATATCGAATCTTCAGTATGCATCATAGCCACCATCTATGTCTACCTATCTGTCTTACTACCTACTTATGCTCATCCTAAGTAAAATCCGACATTAATTGAGAAAACAGTAAATAAAAATATTAACACCCATGTAGATGATCCTAAATTATAGTAACGCCTAAAGACTGTTTCGATTGCAACAACACTTGGATATCATGATAGCGACTGGTCTATGTGAGGGACAAGTGCGTTGTGTTCAACTGTCTTTAGATTTCGGTGATAGGCTCTACTTATGTGTCTCCATCGTAAGCTAGACAGTGTCCAGCCACGCATAGTGGTGATCGTATGGTTCTTTAGTTTTTTTCCTCAACAAGGTGTGTTGGAGTTTGTCGGCACATAGTGCTTTTTTTTTCTAATTATAGCCTTCCAGGACTATAGTCTTGTTAATGGATAGTTCATTATTAACCTCTTGTGCAACAGCACGCTTCATCTCTTAACCTCATCCGATCATGAAATGGCACGTGCAAATTAACAAGGGCCATCAAAGTTTTTCCCCTTCATACTTAATATGTCCTAATAAGCATCTTAAAAATGCTAATATATGGATCGAATGGGTGATAATATATAAATGGGACGGGATGC
This sequence comes from Oryza longistaminata, assembly GCA_009805545.1. Classification (NCBI taxonomy): domain Eukaryota; kingdom Viridiplantae; phylum Streptophyta; class Magnoliopsida; order Poales; family Poaceae; genus Oryza; species Oryza longistaminata. The sequence goes on along the minus strand of CM020179.1, from coordinate 27,570,081 downwards.
CAGATACATTCTAGACTCTTTATCGAGCATTTCAGTCTATGTTAATATATATGACTTCGTAGCTGTCTACATGAAAAACATAGGACGGCATATTAATTAATTGTAAAAGGAACACAACCTTTTGATGGATTGGGGGTGTAAGCCTACATGCATGATATGTAAGGTCAACCATGGAATGAAAACAAAAAAATACATGCTACTAGTACACACAAGAGTTCTAAGTCAACCAGCTAGCACCAATCAATGTCTGCCTTACAATACTGGAACAACAAATGGGGTGGCACATAGTAGCAGGGGCGTCATACGCCGTGCACCAAGACCAGGTTCCTCCTCCATGTCCACCTCGGTGACACCCTTTGGGAGTGACCAATTGAAGTGGTATAGAAGCTGCACAAGTGCTATCTCCAAGACAGGTAAGGCGTAGGCAATACCCGGGCAAATCCTTCGTCCGGCTCTGAAAGGTAAGTACTCATAGCTAGTCCCTGCAAAGTCCGCCTTGTTTCCCTCAAACCGTTCAGGCTTGAATTCCTCAGGATCATCCCAATACTTTGGGTCTCTCCCAATAGCCCATGCATTTACAACAATACGTGACCTTGCAGGGATCGTATAGCCATTGACCTCGCACATGTCAATGCTCTCTCGGGGCACAAGAAGAGGCACTGGAGGGTGCAACCGAAGGGTCTCCTTGATGAAGAGCCTTAGGTAGGGGAGGTTGCCCACCTGGATGTCACCCTCCCCTACGGTAGCCTTGCCATGAAATGCCTCTCGGATCTCACCTTGCAGCTTGGCCATTACCCTTGGGTTCCTCATTAGTTCTGACATACCCCAATTTAGCGATGATGCTAACGTGCCTGTTCCGGCTGTGAACATATCAAATATCACCGACTTAATGCTATTTCTACTCAGGTGGCCACCTTGCTCATGCAATTTGATGAGCACATCGACCAAGTTTTCCTCGTTGTCCTCCATGCCCAATCTGCCCTTGCATTCTCTTGCAACGCCTCTTCTCTCCTCTATGACCTCTTCCAAGGTGGAGTCCACTATCCTATGGACATTTTCAAGGGCACGCCGCATGCCTGTCACTGCAGCAAGCACCGTTCGCCATGTTGGGAAGAGGTCAGGGATCTTGAACCCGCTAGCTAGACTGATCCCGGTCTTGATTGCTAAAAGGTACTCGTCAGCATTCCTTTGTTTCTTACCAAAGGATGCACATGAGACGATACTGATTGCCATGTCATAGAAAAGTGCACTAACATCCACCGGCACCGATGGTCCGACCGCACGGATCCTTTCCACCCGACTCGCCATCTAGATAGAAGAAGCATAGATGTATTAGAAATTTGAGATCACCTTGAAATTTTTAAGAGCTACTTAAATTTACGGAGGTGTCTACTGCTAGTAACCATACTACCAGTATTATTACTAACAAAAAAATGATCTAAGCCATTGATTATGTTTATTTTTTCTATTACTATACGAGTAGTTGAAAAGATAATACAAATAGATGTGGCCCATTAAATAAGAAATGAAATATCTAGATTAATTCTACTGACAATAAAGACCACAGTAAAAGTTGAGTTAAAACTAAATATGACTAACTGTGAAAAATCCTTTGATTATATCTAGATCAGTTGCAATCACATGTTTGGGTTATAGGTTCTGTGATCGTATACCAACATAAACTAGTGATCAAGCATGCATTTAAGCACATATATGACAAGAATATGTGTCAATTAATATTTATATTCATACTGATAATCAATGTTCACCTCCTGTTCCCTGATGTGCCGGAAGGAGAGGACGCGCTTCGGCCCCAGCACCTCGGCGGCGCAGAGCTGCCGGAGCTTGCGCCAGTACTCGCCGGACGGCGAGAAGAGGATGTCGGCGCCGCCGTAGAGCACGACCTCGCCGGCGAGCAGCCTCGGGCGGGTGGCGAAGTTGGCGTCGTGCGTCCTCAGCACCTCCCGCGCCACCTCCCTGGACGACACCACCACCAGCGGCGTCTCGCCGAGCTGGAGCATCATCAGCGGGCCGTGCACGGCGGCGAGGTCCCTCAGCGCGCGGTGCGCCAGCTTCCCGGCGAGGTGGTGCATGCTGCCGATCACCGGCAGCCTCCACGGCCCCGGCGGCGTCCGGGGACGGCGATGCCGCACCAGGAGCAGCTTCAGCAGCTGCAGCACCGTCACGGCCGCCACCGACAGCAGCAGCGACTGGTAGAAGACCTCGTCCATGGCGATCGATTGATCAGCTAATTTTAAGCTTAATTTTCACGGCAAGTTTTATTACCTGGCTTAATTTGCAGGTGAGTTCGTTGCTCGTGGTTTGCTCTCCCTGGGCAGTGGGGGTGGGTATTTATAGGGCGAGATCTCACAGCCAAGCACACACTCCCTTTGTTTCTAAATAGTTGATACCGTTAACTTTTTAACATATGTTTAACGTTCGTCTTATTTAAGAACTTTTGTGAAATATGTAAAACTATATGTATACATATAAGTATATTTAACAGTGAATCAAATGATAGGAAAAGAATTAATAATTATTTAAATTTTTTTGAATAAGACGAACGGTTAAACATATTTTAAAAAATCAACGGCGTTAAATATTTACAAACGGAGGGAGTACATGCGAGTGAACTGAACGCCTGACCTTGCATTGTGACCACTGATTGTGCATGTAGGAGTAGACTCGTACCTCGCGAGAAAACCGTGCAGGCTGTCACTGGCTCACTGCACCTCTCAGCCTCTCACGAGTCACGATCACGTATCATTTGCTAAAAAACGATCTTTCAGAACGTGCTCACCACCCGTTGTACTACGTTGTATACCACATTCTCATCTAGGTTGGTTTGATGTATATATCAATATATGCCGGCGGCATGCAGCTGTCATTTGTCAACAACTGGACAGAGTCCAGTCTACGATATTTCAGGAACACTACTATACGACAAGTTGACTTTTTATGTCCTCGTGACTTTTTATTGTACGTGGTCAAAGTAGTTACAAAAAAGATTAAGAATATTAGACAGCATAGATTATTTTAATTATCACGTATCTCTTCATAAAAGTACATGTATGGAATGCCATTTCATGTAGACATTGAGAAAAAAAAATAAAGGAAGCAGTCAGTAATACAAGCTCCTTCAATCCAATGCAGCACTCCTGCATGTGTTCTCAGAAAATAGTTAAATATTATATGAGCAATCTTAGTAGTAGCATACTCCTATAATTCGATCTGAATTGTATAGTCAATTAGATACATTTTGATATTAATCCATTTCAAAACATGCATGGAAATCGTCAAGTTATAAGTCTGGATCTTGTTCAATGGGTTCGAATTGTTCCAACCAAAAGTCAGACTATACTGTCATCTATTGTACTCCTCCAGATTTTAATTTATGACGATATTTACTTTAACATGTGTAGGTATGACTATGCGTCTTAACATTCTCTCAAACATTAAAAAATACAAGTGTGCTAAAAAAGCGTTTAATACTAAATCAAGTAATTAATAACAAAACAAATAATAATTATACATATTTTTAAATAAGATGAATGGTCAAACATATCTAAAAACTTAACGGCGTGTCATATATTAAAAACCGCAGAAAGTATCTTCAAAGAATGGCTCATTCAGCCATCACATAATGAACATGGGTTCCCCGCCCTTTGTGGTTGAATAAACTTGTGGGACGAGTTGCACTGTGCTTACACCAAAATTCGGTATTAGAGTTGTATTGTGCTTACATGAAAATTCGGTATTATTTTTTGTAGGTCTCTCTACTAGATAATATCATACACACAAATAGGAGGAAGTTGATGAAAATTTTTTACTAATCAAACTGCAAACAATCTTTTTTTGTGAGGTAAACATGATCTATAAAGCTATATACAAATAGAGGACAGATCTCAATCGCTCAAGATGATCTATGTAAATACTCATTTTATTTAAATATAAGACACAACCACCGCTAATCCAAAAATCAAAAAAATAATAATTATTATCTTTGTTTAGAAATAATTATGAGATGAAAGATTTTGATGGTGGAAGATTTTTAAAAATTTTTTAAAAAAATACTAGTTAATTGAATGCATGCATGTACGTAGTATATTATGTGATATGGAATAAGTCCTTGTGTTCCATATTATAAGACGAGGGAGTAACAAATTTAAACTCAGTTGACCTCCTGAAATTTTCAAACTAATGCAGGATACTGAGATAAGGGAGGACATTAATTAAAAAAAATATCCGAATGGATGAAAAGTTGCTGCAACTGCAAGCAGACAGGCCGGGATGCAGGAGAGACGACTTAATTCGAATCTACGACGGTGTCAATCAACCCGGCTCAATGTAATTAATTGGCATGATTATTGTTGTTGTTGCTACATTGAAAATCCAGGGGGCTGCTTAGGAGTATTAAACCATTCTCCCAACTCAATAACTATGATGGTGTCCATAGCATTAAATAAGTTGCCACCTAGAATGAGAAATGACGTGGCAAGTGAATAAATAAGAAAAGAGAAGAAAACTATATCTTGCATAAGACATGGTTTCTACACAACATTCAAGACATTATGTGAGATAAGTAGCATTAAATTTAAGTATGGAATAGTGGTGTTTGTATTGGAAGAGTATTGTCTGGTATTAGTTTCTGGATGATGTGGAGTTTATGCAAATTATGTCTAGTGTGTTGGGTTAAGAATGCCCTTATAATTCATGCAAGGCTAGAAATTCTTCACCTTGTCGTTAATTATGACTTACTTAGTAGTTAAGTGGCATTGCGTCTGTTTGAGCTCTTGACTCGCTCCGCCGGCGGCTGCTCTGCAGCAGCGTGCAACTCAGGCCCAATTCAGACTGAAAATATAATGTATGTTAATTTAAATAGAAGCAAAACTAAACTAATAAGCAAATATACAATTTTTTTTGAACGATAAATTTTCGTATTATTCCAACTAATAATCCGTATTCCGACTAATCACTTTAGTGGTACCCTATCTGCCTCGACACCCAGTTTCCATCTTTTACAATACTGGGATAGTAATGCATGACTTAGGTTCACATTAATTACCTTTCAAATTTTGGACCTCTCGTAATCAAATCACTCGGTTTCTGTCGAATTTTATTCAAGATTTATCGCAACATTTAACACATTTCATCATCACTGCTATGAAACTTGTTTTTCTTTTCTCAGACAGTCAAAACATATTTTTACATACCACTGACATGCGATTAAAGGTTTGTGAAGGCGAGCATCTACCCATCTTGAAAAATCAATTTTCACATGCAAATCTTTTAAGGTCACCCATTTGAAAATCAATATCAGCAGAAGGAACACTTATGCCACCGTTTAGATCCGGGATAATCTATTATATACTAAAAGTTCATTAAACTTTCTTAAAACGCTCTCAAGCCGACACATGGCGCTCTAATAAATTAGAGAAAATCCTAGAAAATCTGAGAAAAAAGCAAAACATCCATCCGTTGATCTTCACTTAAATCGGTGGGTCCAATATTATAAGCCGTTAGATTA
>CM020179.1:27539250-27555094 GCA_009805545.1 Oryza longistaminata | reverse complement strand
CCCCCCCCCCACATTGGCAGTGCTTCACAGCCGCTTTGCATCCGTTCCTCATGTGTGTTTTTTCTCTTTTTTTGCTTGATGATTTCCTTGCTGATTTTTTCTCCGGTTTATATGGATAGTATCGATTCCCCTGCCCTATCATCTTGAATCCCCCAATTCTACAGGTACCATACACCATGCAGTTGGTACCATACTGATACCAGGTACTAGGTATCATGGTATCAGGTACCAGGTATCAGGTATCAGGTAGCTAGTACTAGGTATCAGGTACCAGGTACCAACCTATGTTGTGCTGCTCCGGCTGCAGAGGAGAGACACCGGCGACGAGGTATCGTGCGCGTTATCGAGTAGGAACCGGATAGGTATCGCGCCTATGGTACGTGGTACCAGGTACCAGGGGAGCACACGTGGAATCTCACCTATACAGGAGAAAGGAAATGGATGCGTCACTTAAAGTATCCTATAGCAACGGGATCCCGTTGTGTAGCTGCCTAAAAAAAAGTGTTGCTGACATGTGGGCCCACATACTTTTTTAAAATTTATTTGCTGACTAGGATGTCACGTCAGCGAAACCACCCATATATAGGGGATGTTTAATTTCCAAAAAAAACTTTTCCCAAAAACATCACATCAAATCTTTGGACATATGCATGGAGCATTAAAATATAGATTAAGAAAACTAATTGCACAGTTAGGGAGGAAATCACGAGACGAATCTTCTGAGCCTAATTAGTCCATGATTAGCCATAAATGCTACAGTAACCCACATGTGCTAATGACGGATTAATTAGGCTCAATAGATTCGTCTCGCGGTTTCCTGGCGAGTTATGAAATTTGTTTTTTTATTCGTGTCCGAAAACCCCTTCCGATATTCGGTCAAACGTCCAATGTGACACGCAAAAATTTTCATTTCACTAACTAAACAGGCTCATATTGTCATAGGATCTTGAGTGCACGGTTTGTGTAAATTTAGGGGTACATATTTCTGGTTTTGTGGTTAAGGAACCTTAAAAAAAATCTCATTGTTAAGTTGAGGGACCTCCGGTGAACTTATTCCTTAGACTTTTGACTCACATAGAGCATAGGCCCGACAGCCTATTATCAGTCTTACGAGGAATAGGTTCACTTTAGGTCCCTCTATTTGTCGCTCAGTCCGATTTTCATCCCTGAACCGCAAAACCGGGTATGACACATCCCCCAACTTACGGAAACCGGACAAATGAGGTCCCTCGGCAGTATCGAGGGCGGTTTTAGCTGACGTGGCGCTTACGTGGCTAATTTGACTCGGTCTTCATCTGACGTGGCATTGACATGGCGCTGACGTGGCAATTCAATCCCAAAAAATATTAAACCACGTGGGACCCACATGTCAGTTTCACACACAAATTAATTAAAAATGGTGGGGCCCACGTGGGCCCACGTGTCATTCTCACCCTTCTCTTCTTCCTCCTCCCTCCCCTCTCCACGGCGTCTCGAGGAGGTCCGGCGGTGGCGGCCGACGACGCGACGGCGGCGACACGGGAGAAGGGCTGGGCGTCGGCGGCGGGAGCGCTGGGGGGAGGGGCTCCGCGCGCAGGGCACCGCCCGCCCCGAGAAGCTACTCCTTGACTTCGTCTGCGACGCCAGCGCAGACCCCGCGCGGGGGCTCGTGGAGGAGTTCAGGGCCGCGCACGTGGGCGCGGCGCCGGGAGCTGCACGACCGCGTCGTGGTGTCCGCGTCCCCTTCCCTGCTGCGGCAGCCCGCGCTGCTGTCCCTCCTCTGCCTCATTGCCGTCGAGCTGCAGCTCCTCTAAACTCCTAAACGACGCCACTAATGAATGGATAGCTAGCTAGAGGAAGAGCTCAACTGCATGTTTGTCACTCTGCATGCTTATGGTTCATCATGCACGGTGTTTATGGTTGGGGGTTGAAGCCAGCTTGAACACATGTGTAGTACTTCGATACTACATTGGTAGAGAGTATATTTGGACTGAGCTGCGTTGGATGGATGTGAAGAAGAGCGAGACGGCACGAGGCAAGTAGCAGGTGATGAGTCTGCAAAATGAGAAGGAACAAGGGCAAGTGACGACGACACAGTCGTGCAGCTTCCGGCACCTCGCCCGCGTGAGCTCCAGTTCGTCGGAGTTGGGCAGCGCCGTGGCCCCGAACTCCTCCACGAGCCCCCGCGCGGGGTCCGCGCCGCTGCCACGGAAAAGGAGGAGGAGACCACGGCAGCCGGCTGTGCCAGCGGGAAAGGGGGAAGAGGAGGCCGGCGAGCAGGTTGCCGCCGAGTTGCAGCCTCACACGGGAGGGAACTCAGCGCCGCACCCCGCCGACGCCGAGGTTGGCGCCGTCCGCTTGGCTCCGCCGCCCCGCCGGCTTCGGGCGGGCCGCCGGCCCTCCGCCCGCGCGTACGCCCGCCGCAGCCCCACTCCGCCCCCGTCCGCCTGCCGCCAGCCGGCCCCCCACTCCTCTCCGCGATCGTCCCCGGCGCCGCCGCTCTGTGGGGTGAGATGGGGGAAAAAGAAGAGATAGGGTTCGAGAAATGACTGTGGGGCCCACGGGCCCACATTATTTGTTTGAATTTGAAAACTGACATTGGGGTCCACAGGTTTAATATTTTTTCGGTCGAATGCCAATAGCACGTCAGCATGTCGAATGACCGAGTCAAATTAGCCACGTATAGCGCCCGCGGTGGGTCGGCTAAAACGCCCTCCATACTGCCAGGGATCTCGTTTGTCCGGTTTTTCAAGTTGGGGACGGGGTGTACCTCGGTTTTGCGGTTCAGGGGACGAATCGGACTGAGCGACAAATAGTAGGGATCCTAAGTGAACTTATTCCACCTTTTATTTACCTCTTTCCTGAAACACGGCCCTCAATAACACAGTACACGCATTGTTTTAACCAACAAAGCAATCAGATTAAAAGTTCATTGATCAGAGGCCAAGCTAATTAACTAGTACTGCTAGTCAACTGGAGGTTAATTGGCCGACATTTTTTTTTTAACTTTTAAAATGGAATATTATAAAATACCATCTTTCTGAGTTTTGACCATTCCAATAATTCCATCCCTCCCTTCACGGTTTTGTTAAAATTATAAAATGCATTCAAGCAACAACTTGCTGCCCCAACTTGGTACTATATACTACTCCCTTCGTATTTTTAATGTATGACGTCGTTGACTTTTTAACCAACGTTTAACCACTCGTCTTATTCAAAATTTTTATGCAAATATAAAATACTTATTATCATGCTTAAATTAAATTTAATAAGGTCACAATAAAAATTAAATTATAATTACATAAATTTTTTTAAAAAGACAGAAGGTCAAACGTTTGTCAAAAAAGTCAACGGCGCTCCTACAATTAAAATACGGAGGGAAGTACATTTCAAACAGTGAGCATGCACATTTGTGACCGGCACATATATACTGTACATGTGCTACATTGAGTACAGCTGGCTACAGCTAGCTTTTGCTTATACTACTGTTAATTAATTTAATTAATTTAATTATCACAAACATGTGCGTTATTTCAAAATTGTTTGCTATTACTACATCTCCAAATTTGTCTGCCTTAGCTCCCGTAGGTACGGTTGCTTCTCAGCTAGTTTAATTGCTGTCCAGACTTTTAATTATCTCGATGCATGGCTTGATGACCGGCTAAGCCGCCTTGGGTCCAGAGATTGATAATACAACATGCATGCAGAATAATCCAACCGATCGATATGATCAACGACTCTCCTGCGACGATGTGTATCATCGGTGAGAGGAAAAAAAAAAATAAGGATCCGGTTTTGTGTTTTTTTTTTGTTTGTTTTGTTTTGTTTGCCGTGATTTCTGATTCGGTTAGACCTCAGTTGAGAGAAATATATTGATGCAAGTATCATGCATTATTATCCTTTAATTTGGAACATGTTAGCTTAGCATGCATGCATAAAGTAGGTGGCCGTTTTCTTCTAATGTTAAGGCAGCTGAGCATTTGCAATTGGCTTCTAGCCGGATAGGAGATTAGCTGTACTCCCTCAGTACTCGTAAAGGAAATCGGTTTTGTGACAGCGACACAGTCTTCAAAACATAACTTTGACTTCTTATTTCTATAAAAATATTTATTGAAAAGTGATATATTGTATTACTTTTATGAAAGTATTTTCAAGCCCAAATCTATTCATATAATTTTTTAATTTTCAAAACTCAACAATTTGAGAGTTGATTCATGATTTATATTCCCAAGGTTTGACTTAAACATTGTCCTAAACGACTTTTTTACGAGTATGGAGAGAGTATGTGGACTGGCCAAATTAAGCCGTCCGTCCAATATAATATATAACAATTTGGCTAACAATGTTTAGAAAACAATTAGCAACTATTAGTCTCCGGCCGTCTGAATGGAAGAAAACCTGCAGTTCTGGTGGATATATATCGGTGTAAGCTTTCATCCTTGAACAAATCGATATATAGATGACAAAAGTCTAATAGTATACTTACTAATCCATCTCAAAAATAACTTCAAAATTAATTTCACTCATCCCATATAATATATGTGCTAATAAAAAAACAAAAAATTACAAGAGTATTATATCCCTTCTAGTATATCCAATCCAATATAATGCATTTATTCTCCGCTTTATTATTATAAATCCTAGCATATATTTATCCTCTACTTTAACAAACTTCAATTGCAATAATTGCTTTAAACATTTAAAGTATTTTGAGATAAATAAGATTGCATAAATGGAGTTATTTTAGAGCCTATGGATAGACTAAGAGGCAACAGAAAGCTTCAAAGTAAACGTATATGACAAGTACTACCTCCGCTCCCATATTAACTTGTTCTTTTTGAGTTTTGTGCTGCTCAATGTTTGATCATTCGTCTTATTCAAAAAAAATTTTTAGAATTATTTATTTTTATTTTGTTTGTCATTTCTATTATCCAAAAGTACTTTATTATATGACTTACTTTTTGTATATTTGCCACAATTTTTTTAAAATAAAACGAATGGTCAAACGTTGCACATAAAAAGTTCAAAACAAAACGTCACCTTTATGGGACGGAGGCAGTAATCCGGTTGACTAGCTGCCGGCGGCTAGTCCTCAAGGTACGTTTTTCCTCTTCTTTTTTGTGAGAGAGAATAAAGTTCGAGTGTTCCGACTAGTTATGGTATTCAAGACTAATATGTTTATAGAAGAAGCTTACGCAGCTTAGATTAGTGCGGTCCTTAGGACTTAGATTGATTAAAGTTAATTTTCACACGGCAGGCCTCCATGTATTTCTTTAATTTCATTTGTACAAATTTGCTGCAACCCTTTAAAGGCAAATTAAACGACGCAATTAATGTATGTTCAAATACAATTAATCCTTCATGACGGGTGAGTCCCTATAAGATAATTTAGTTGAGGCTTTCCAGGTTAGATCATTTTATTTGTTGTTTTAGAAAATATACGTGTAACATTATTTATTAAAAACCACGCTAGACACGTCCCTTTGTCCACGTATTATTTTGGAAGTATTTTTTAACCATTAGTGTTTATTTATGAATTAAATGTCAATAAACTCTGCATATATGTATGTGATGTTTATGCATAAAACGATGCTTCTTTTTAGCCTACCTTGCGTTAGGACTTATAATAGGAGTTACCTTCTTCTGGGAATTAATATATAGGAATCTAGTACACTAGTAGCATTCACCATCACCATCTAGGCGACCTACCCCAATTAAGTTGAGTTTATGATTTGTTGTATCAGGAAGGTATCATATTATTTTATATGCATAATTTGGTATGTTTTATCTTGTGGATATGAGTGTATTAATTATTTTGATTAGAAATTTTTAGTTTCTCTCTGGTACTTTAAAAAAACGTAAAATTTTGCACGCATATTACTGATTCAGAAATAGCTACTGTTATGCCATGTATATATGACGCGTGTAGGAAGAAAAACTGCACTTATTCTCATGAGATCCTATCGTTATATATGCAGTGACGTTTGATATATACTTTTATTTGAGAGAAGACTTGACAAATGCAGAAAGCCATTGGTCCAAACGCGATAGATATGAAATTAGATCTAACAGGCCAAGATTCCGATGTATTCACCCATATATATCTCGTTGCCTCACAAGCAATAAACCCAGTACAGTACTTAATTGAATTGAGACCAAGTACGTAGTGGACACGGCCGGCCTGGCTAAATAATTATCAAAACTTGAGTTGACACAAAGCCTACTGAAAACGCCGTGTTTCTATTAAAGAAAAGTTCGTACTGTCTTAGCTTAAATAGATGCTTTCAGAATCGTGACTCCCTCCGTCAAAAAAAAAAAAAAAAAAAGGCAAACTCTGAGTTTGGTTCCAACTTTGACTGTTCCGTTGATATAATTTTTGTTGTTAATTCGTATTTTTATTGTTGTTAGATGATACAAACATGATTAATATTTTATGCGTGACTTGTCTTTTTAAATTTTTTTTTAAAAAAAAATTTCAAATAAGACAGGAACGTCAAACGTTGACACGCGGAAACCAGGGTTGTCTTTTTGGGACGGAGTTAGTACGTTACAATGAAAAGAAAGCCACATTCACGTGATCAAAATTGAATATATCCTGACATCGCTACATATCCGTTTTCCAGCTCGTCGTGTAAACATCTGAATTAATTTTTGCTCCAAGACAATAATATATGGTGTCAGATGGAAAACTTGACTATTAGCCAATAGTAGCTACCAGTAGTAATTTAAATTTTGTGGCCCGCAAAAATTTCATAGGCAATAAAGAGCGAATAGGGTAATCGTCATTAATTTATGTTTTTTTTTTCTTTAGGGTCATTAATTTGTTCTTATGTTGACCAATAGTATTATTATTTGCCGCTGAAGTGATTATATCTTCTCTCTCTCTAGAAAAAAAAAAGACTAGTTAACTTGAAATCATGCAGAATATATATATGAGGTACTCTAAAATAAGAAGACAAGAAGAAAAAAAAAGGACCATTAATATTTTCAGCAATCAAAGATCCAACTATCCAGCCATACGTTGCATGCCGATAAATATTACTACATCTTGTCCTAAAATATAACAACCTTTCAACAAATGTTCAGATTCGTAGTACTTATGATTTGTCCCATCCGTCAAAGGTTGTTACTTCCCCCGTTTTCACAATGTAAGTCATCCTTAGCATTTCTTCACATTCGATATTTGATGTTAATGAAATCTAGATAACATCATATGAATATGGGAAATGCTTAGAATGACTTACATTATGAAAACGGAGGGAGTATATTTTAAGACGATGGAGTAGCTGATATAGTCCTCATTAAGTTGCAATTTTATCTTGGTTACTAAACAGTGCATAAAACTTTTTTTTATAGAAGTTGCTCCAACTAATATCATGTATTTTATTTTCAAGTTTATAATAATTAAAACTCAATACACATGTGCTAACGATTTTCTTATTTAATGGTGTTCTTACTACGGTTGAACGGGACCATTATTAGTGTTTCGACACATAATTTTAATATTATAGTATTTCTTCTTAATCCAGACTGAAATGTAATAAGTCTCTTGCAACACACACTTTAGCTTTGCAATCGTTGCTGTACCTATATATACACGTCACGATCGAGAAATGAGGAAAGATGCGATAAACTCCAAATTAAATGTCATCAATCACATTCACATCCATAGACAGATAGATTATTACAGTAATAATTTGCTTTCTGGTTGCAACTATTGATCAGTTTGGCAGGTTTGGCTGAAAATCTTAGTAGATGACTTTCTCTGGTCAGAAGATAAAGAACGCCGCGCATACACGCGCCAGTCATCATCCGATGTAGTAGTAGTTTATAGGAGTAAATCTGAGGCGGCCTCTACTAACTGAGATATGTCACCCGTTATCTCAATGATATGTAGACCCACATGAGTTCAATGACATGTGGGTCAGGGTTGCATAATCACAAATTTTGCGAAAATTTGTTTGGCATTGGTTTCAAATTTGCCCTATAATTTAGGTCAAGGTTAGAACCAGCATGTCCATGAGACCGGCCAAAGTCTTCCATAAACAATTAATTACATACAAATGAATGTTTAGGAAAATTGTACAGTAAGCGAGTAAATTTAACCTAGTGGAATTAATACTAGGAAGGTTATTAAAACTTAAGTTTACGAGGCCAGCTGACAGACAATAGTTGATCTTTGAACATTGGACTATGATCACTTATTAAAAGGGTACTCTCCCGTTGTGGTCAAATATAACTTCATTTTTTACCATATTATAGTATTGTTTATCTAAAAACTAAATTAATATTTGAGAAATCATTGTATTATAATTTGATAAAGTGAGAGTACTCTTTTTTAAGACAAAAGTGAAGGAGTATTCTAGTCTTTTTCGTTGTATTGGTATGTGCTGAAATGGTGATGAACATTAAAATAATTTATTTAGGATTTGAGGTAGTAATTCTTAGCTTAAGATGTAATTATCTATCAAAAACATTCAATAAGGTTATATTGTAAATATTCCCTAGCCTCCAATCCAAATATGTCATGTTAGGCTCTTTAACTTTTATCGTAGTTGCAAGTCGTTTTACTGCTAGCCACGTTTTCTTCTTATCTTTCCATTGTTTACCCATACCAAATCATTAAATACTATCCCCACATAATTAAAATGACCTTTTTTTAATGTTGTACAAGATCAAGAACCAAATAGTATTTGAACTAAAATTCAATTCTTATGCATAAGTCTAAAATGACTTACATTTAGAATCATAATATAGACTTTTTTTTGAAAGATGAATCATAATTATAGACTAACACACAAGAATTCATACTGATATTAGCTAACCAATAGTGTTTACTTAATGTAGTCATATATAGTATGAATTACTTGTGACGGTTACTCTATATTAAGATTCTTAATGTAAGTCCATTTTTCATGCCATGTGTTTGTTTAGTATCACTACAGTTCCATTCAATTGTATAATGTTTTGGGTCTGTCATGAGAACAGATGTCCAATTAGACGAGCAGGCAGATATGATTGAGTTGGCGAAATTGGCCATACGACGAATACAGTAACGCATGGTTTTTTTTATGAAGTTCAAATTCGGCGATATGTCTACGGCCCAAGAGTTGATCAAATACCGAAAGTCACTCAATTTCTTGCGTACTGCTCACAATAAATCTAGCTAAACAATGCGTATGTAATGTGGGGAAGTTATGATGCTGAATTATGGTAGGACGAATCATGCCCAATCGTGGCAGGTCGATTTGGTCTACCCAGTTGGTAGGAAAAACAATGTATCTTAGTTGACAGCAATGCAAATTTTTATAGTCGAAGATAATAGTCATGCCCATGCCTGCAGTAACGTGATCAAATTGAAGACGCACCTTAGCTACTCGCTAGCAATCGTTTTCGGCGCTCGAATAATGCGTTTGAACAGTCGCAATTAAGATTCCAGGTTAATCTCAATTTAGTACTGATGACGCCCTGTTGTTCGAGATCTGTTCAAAGCTCTGAAACTCGGACCTGGCGAAAAAGTTCAAGGAAACATCTCTAGTCAGATCCAAAACCGTGACGACCTTAGAGTACAGAAAAGGGGAAAAAATTAGCATACGTACAACATGGGTAGCTCAACATTATGCTAGGCTTAGCCTTGCCATTCAAACCTGATTTTGACAGTTACATAAACACACATTTCAAGAAAGACGGGCCTGTGTCTTATATTGAAAAAGAAGTTGAAAATAAATGCATATCGATCGATTGACTGTACGGCACTTCAGGTTAATTTTGTTCAACGACACATGCAGTATACGCACGTCATTCGATACCAATATGTTGGGGTTGAGTTTGTTTTGAAATTTTTGCCATTAATGGTTGAGCCACATTTTGACACAGGCGCCGTGCACCACTTTACTAAATCTCTAAAATAATATTTTCGCTATTTGATAGACATCTCACAAATCCACGTTTTGCTATATCGCTCTTATGAAAATCGGAAAAAAAGACAAACCCCTTGTCAGAATTATTTGGAGGAGGGGGGGTGCTAAGGATCAGAGGCAAGGTTGCGCGCATGGGGCTTGATCGAATCCCACGAAAGTCCTATACTAGCTTTAGCCCGTGATCAGTTTTCTTAATATTTGTTAATTTTCATAGTTTGAAAGAAAACTTGACAATTACGCATAGGAGTTGTGGACCCATTGCAAATTGTGAACCCGAGAGAAATTTTTTTCGGTGATACAGAGGAAGAAGACGTATTCGTATCGTGACTGATCCATGAGGACGATGCTTCCTCTCCTCGTTCTCTACAGTCGCTACTTGGGACTCCGAGACTATCGGCCGGGAGCCGCACAAGGCCCTCCGCCCGCAGGCCAGGGTGGGGCCTGGCACCGAATTAAAGAGGCCACCATCGACCTGCACGGGTGGAGCGGCACGATTTTATCGGCCTTAACCTTTTCCCCGCTATCCGCTACCTTATACATTGACCGCGCCACCTGACGTGCGCTTTCGGTGATCCGCGACAACGGGAGGCCGTGAGCTTCTGTTGGTCCGGCCGTTGCCGAGCCGGCGGCGGCCGGCTTGGGACGGGAAGGCTGTATAGGCCGTGGTCGACGCTGGGTCTACTGTGGCGCGCGACAGGGAACATTACCCCAAGCTGAAGTGCACCCGGAACGGACCGCGAACGGGCATGCGGCGGAGTTACATCAAGCACCCGGTTCCTCAACCGCACGGTGGAGCGTCGACAGCGGACGGCGCGAAGACGGAATCAACCGATAGAGAGCGGCCGTCGTATGCTCGGGGACCTCATTTCAGGGCGCGCCGCCGCCGCCTCGCGTCTTTGCCGCTAAACTCGGACACCTACTATTGGTACAGCTCACCGTCGGCGGCCTACTCGAGCGCAACCGGCGCCCATGCGAGCCTCGCTCTGGGAAAGGGGAGCGCCGCCCTCGCATAGAGGATACGTGGACGTCGCGGCCTACGGGCGAATGCGTGCACACCCGCGCGCCGGGCCAGGACCAGTTAGGTTCGCGTGGTGTAAGGGAGCAGATACAAGCCAAAGGCTGACCCGATCCTACGAGGCGCCACTCAAGGATCTCACACGGGCGATCACTCAGGACGTCACTCTACCAAGGTACAAAAGCGCACAGGTGTGATTCCTCTAACTTTCTACAGTTAATTAATCCATCACTGTAATCATCCGTTACATAGTTACCTATGCATGCCATATTTTACACGTAAATTGTCCAATAAAGTGCAGTTATAATTGTGTCCTTTGATCGTCCTTCTTGCTTGGATTCTATCATGGAAAATGAAATGAACTCATTACTACTACTAACTGCAACATTGTTGAGTTACTAATTAATTACTCTTTAATACCCTGCCTCCCTCACAAAAGATAAAAGAATAAAGCCCCTAAGATTAAACACAACCAATATTACTGCCAATACAAATTTGACAATGAAATTCAATTGATGTGGAAATTGGGTGGTGAAGGGTGGGGAACCATCTCGCTCTCGCAACGCCGCAGCTCACATAGTTCGGGTAGGTTCTGACGCGGGACGACTCGGACTTCGCGGGAGTGGCGGTGTGGGGGCGGCGCGCACGCAGTTACGGCGACATGGCGGTGGCTGCCGGCGGCAGATTATGGGACGGGGTGAATCTACGGCCTTTTTTCAAGGGGAGGACGAAACCGCGTCGACGTAGGCCAACCGCGGGGAACGGCCGTCGAAGATATACTCGGCTTCACAGCGCGCAAATTGGCGCGGCATAACGTTCTCCCGGCCCTCCTCACCGCCCAGGCGGCCCCGCCCAGGGAGCGGGCTCGAGATGTGAATCTTGTGCACCGATCATCGCGCACCGCATGCCCTCGCGGCGCGGCTGCCGCCGTTCGCTATTCGAGCTCCAGGCTACGGCTTTCACCAACGACGGTGTCTTCTTCACCGGCTGGCCGGTTGGTCGGTTCCAGCACCGTGATCCAGGCGTCGGGACGTGGCGAGATTTCAGCTTGCTTGCCCTTTTTGTGAGGATTCTGGCCTACCTCTCCCTGGCGGCGTGCACGGCTGAGTGACCCACGGATCCGGTCGGCACCTTCTGTACAACTTACCGGCTTCAGCATCGCGCTTCTGCGCATGCGAAGGGCGCGGCGTATATCAGTACAGACCGACATGAGGTGCGGGGGCTGCGGACAGGAGGCCTGGCGAAACCCCGCGAGCAATTTTGGCCTTCTGACTATGCTATCGACGTCCTATAGTGCCTCTGATCCTTCAGTGAGCAAGACTAACTGTCAAGGCGAGTCTCCGTTCGCCTACATCGGACAAGCCGCAGATGCGGGGGGATATGGACTGCAAGGGGAGGGGAAAAAAGCGTCGACTTCGGACGTCACCTGCTACCGGAGCTACGACGACGGCGAGCCGCGCCGCCACTCCGACGTGTTCGACGACTGGAGCAGATGGACGTTGCGCAAGTTACGGCGCCGTCCCGCGAGGCTGGGGCTGGTGTGAAAAGCAGACCGCAACTTCGCCTTCGACGGCGCCCGCAACACCTTGATTGTAGCTAGCCCGCAACGGTCGGCCGGCGTGGGAAGTCTCTATCTAAGTGTGTGAAAGGAGAGTACGACAGCCCTACCAGGGGCCAATCCTTTCATCCAGCAGAGAATAGACCGAGCGACCAGGGCCCAAGTGCTCGGCATCAGCGGGGAGCGCGTTTGAACAAAACAGGTTAAAGATACCACAAAACATACGGGTCGGACAAGCGGCCTCTCCTGGCCAATTGACAAGGCCTCTGCCTGTTCTTGCCTCCGACGACTCCCACTGCGCCCGGAGCCTCGGCTTACTTCTTGCCGCCGGGGAAGATTTTTCAGAACGGCCAGAGTCTGCCCAAGGACAAAATCGGCCCCGGCGCCGGCGCCGGTGATGATGATCTCCTCGATGAATTAGTCGATTCTATTATTATTTGATCGAATTTCGTTCAAGTCAAATAATACATGCACCGCCTAAGCACAAGCTCGCATTGAAATGAAAATGACTAAATTTTTTGTTTTTTTATATATCTTAAGGTAATCCAAGAAAAGGTTTAATCTATAGTCTATAGGTTGACGCGATATTAGATAAGTGCCTTGCCGTGCTAGATATGGATAGAAGGGGATGGGGGGGGGCAAAACGGGGGGGGGAGCTTGGCTTTTCAAACAAGCGGGCCCAAACAAAGCGGGGAGTTTATATAGTGGTGGTAGGGGTAGGTGATTTAATTTTGATAAATTGGTTGGTGTTGATTGAATTTGAGGATGTATGATGCTTTAATGTGGACATGTCAAGTGGTTTGCGGAAAATTGTACTCCCTTCGTCCCTAATTATAAGATTTTGATATTTTGCTTGTCTTATTCTGGACGTAATTCAGTACAAATCTTCATAAAGAAGAGATTTTAGAATTATTTTTTTATTTACTGTATTAACTGTGAAGGAGTGACTCTCGAAACAAACGTTTTCGTTTTTAAATTTACAATTAAATTTTTGAGTAAGTACGAGAGTCAAACAAGTTTATAGATAAAATGCCGAAATCCCTTATACTATGAAACGGAGGGAGTATATTTAATTTCATTTGGTGGAAGAACAAGTTGAACTGTTCCCGGAAGGAAAGGATAATAGTGGAAGATTATGACTTAGGAGAAGGCCAAATGGGAGGATAGCGCGCGATTTTCAGTCTTAATCAGCTGGTGCTTTCGTTTCAGTATGTGACTATAGAACGTGGTCCCGTCATGTTTTTTCTACGTTTTTCTTCGTGAATAAGGCAGAGCTGCCTTACCGTTAATAGGTTACTAAGTCGTTAAACTTTGCGTTCTATGTTGGTGTTATCCTGAATTTGAAGCTACAGTGCGTGTACTAATTCAGGACTAGCTGTCGACCCGTATATTGCACATGTTATTAATTGTGGCTGAACCTCATTACATATTAAATCATAATATGTAGATTTTTTTTTCCTTAAAAAAATCTAGAGGCTGATGCAGATATGATCACATCTTGGATAAATGATTTATATCTTAGAGCTCAAAAATTTACAAAGGAGTCAAATCATCTTTGATCCATATCATTCCTTCAATATTTCAACAATACTATCTATCCATTATCTTCTGCCAATACAACCAGTATATACCTTGATTCCACATATTCCGCTCTAGTAAAGTGTTGCAGTATCATCTAATGTCCGTTTAAGGAAATCAGCCAATGCGAATTGACAGGGATGAAAATATTACATAATAAACCTCTTTGTGCATTTTTTCTAAGTATTCTTTTTAACTGATCGGCACAGCGCTCCTGCCTGTTTCTCTTTACGTTTTGTCAAAGGCCGTAAAAAACCTGTATTTTAATAAAATTTAGAACGGTTTTGTCCAAAAGGTAGAAGTCAAGATTTAATTAAGAGTTTAATCCTATTATTCCTATGACAGCTAACCATAGCCTTTCCCTTTTCGCTTGGACCCTACCTCCGTTTATACGGTATCAGTAATGCCTCCGTCGTTCTTACCTATCTCTTTATGTCATATAGTTAAAATGTTTTAAGTTGGGACCTCAAGCTTCTTGAAGTTTAGATCAAAAAGTAATAACATTGTCAGGACGGCCAGACATAAATTATTATATTTATAAATTATTATAATTTCCATTATTTATTTAATGAAACTAATTGGATGATAAAAGTAGATATTACTTATTATTTTTGATCTACCAACAATTAAGTAACTCAAATTTAAAATAGCTTGACTTTAACCAAAATCAAAACATTTTATTATTTGAAACGGGGGAATGGATCCCCCTTTTTAATTTTACTTGTTTTTGAGCTACAATTAAATTTTAGCCAGTGGGTGGGATAAATCTGTAAATGAAACTCGTAATCCATCTATGCCGAATGAACATGTCGCTATGCCTGAGGGGGTAGAGTAACATTTCACTAAACAAGCTAACAATAGTGCTTATGTCTAATGTCTTATTTTGTGACGAGGATTTAGAGCAGATGTAGAGAAGTGATCTTCTATTCATTGTTTTTAGGTCAATGAGGCGAAAATTTAATCGTATTATGGCCACCGTTTGTATCGATAAAAATCTAAATGGATATTATTTTGTTTTTGTGACGTAGTCATTATTTTTGAATTGTTGTATAGGATCTCTAAATCATTTATAAATAGACTTGGTTTTGGAAAAAAAAAAAAAATAAAAAAAATAATACTAATTTAAAGTGCTAAATCTCCTTTCTTCAAGAATGTTGTTTAAATGTGAGAAACGGAACCAATAGATCTAAATTTAAAAAAAAATAGACCATCTCCTAAAATACTATATTCTATAGAAACGGGGCATAATTAAATTGGAGCGGAGAATGACTAACATTAATTTGGCGTTGGCCGCGGCCTGTACTATTAATATTCTATTGGCAATTGTATGAAAAATGGAGGTGGTTTTTCGTTATTTTAAAATATTATTATTAGTGGTTCATTTAGCTGAATGTCATTAATTTAGTTCCACCACTTATAAAAACTATAGCTAATTTAGAAAAAAATCGAAACGCCTACATTGTTAAGTTCTGTTTAGCAGAAATTTATATACGATCATCAACATAGTGCTGGAGGACAAAAGAGATGGAGTAGTAGTGGATATTTTAGATGGTGTAATTTCTTGTCGTTAAATACATATCAAACCATTCTCCAGTCATACTAGTGTACTGCGTACTCTCTCGAATGAAACAGTTATCAATGGTTTCAATAGGGTATCAGTTTGCGTAACAAATTTACACTAGAAATATGTAGTTTACATTGCTGTTTATACAATATTTATTATGTGTTGATTTTCAATAGCATATACAAAGAGTTGAAACTTACAAAGCCTAAATCTGGCTATAGTAGGTACTT
>CM020179.1:27516479-27533648 GCA_009805545.1 Oryza longistaminata | reverse complement strand
GGGCTTCGGCGGCAGGCGGACGGGAGCCGAAGCGTCGCCGACTCGCGAGTGGACGACGGCATCGATTTAGGAAGCGAACGGGGGGTTGTTTGTAAAACGTATTCCCAAGCGTGAGGGGCTTTTCGCAAAACTGTGCGTAGGTGCGTGGTAGGGGCGCTAGCTAGGGGTGGACAGGAAGCTCATGGCTCGTTGGCTCGCTTGGCTCGTAACAAGCTCGGCTCGGCTCGTTTAAATTTCGTAACGAGCCGAACCAGCATTTTAGCTCGTTAGTTATAGCGAGGCACGAGCCAAAACGAGCTTAAGCCCACCGGTGGATAGCCCATCAAACAAGGCCTATAGTAGCAGCCCAATCATCCACGAGGCCCACCACAGCCCTTAATATGCCAAACCCTAGGCTAAAACAAGTGGGACTGTCTATACATTTGTCGACAAATTTTTCCCTAAAAATTTAACAGATGTAATTATAGTACAATCGTAGTATAATTACACTGTAACTTAAATGTAATTACACTGTAACTTGCATGTAACTACAGTGTAACTTATATGTAAGTTTCACATAATTTTAAATCGTTAGATCTATTACAAGATCTGTTTTGGTGAGGAAGAAAACAAATCATAGCACACACATATATGAAAGAATTTGTTCCCACGACCTCCATTTTACCGAAATAACATGTTACGGAGAGATTTTTGAAAGTTACATACAAGTTACAGTGTAATTACATGCAAGTTACAGTGTAATTACACTACGATTGTACTGTAATTACATCTGTCAAATTTTTGGGGGAAAATTTGTCAACAAATCATATAAATCCTATAAACCTCCCGTCCCTACTGTACACTATTCATCCACTCGCGAGGCCACGTCATCAATTTTTTCTGGATCGTTGGATCATCATCTTGCTTCCTATCTTCTCCATCCACGTGTGCATCCTATCTGCGCCTGCTCTGGTCGTTTTTCAGAAAAAC
Source organism: Oryza longistaminata (assembly GCA_009805545.1). Classification (NCBI taxonomy): domain Eukaryota; kingdom Viridiplantae; phylum Streptophyta; class Magnoliopsida; order Poales; family Poaceae; genus Oryza; species Oryza longistaminata. The sequence goes on along the minus strand of CM020179.1, from coordinate 27,532,679 downwards.
CCTTTCTTTTGAAGGTATTTTTTTATGTCCTCTCTATACTTTTTTCGGTTTAAAAATATTATGTTTAGGCCCTCCACATCCTATGAAATTCGATTCGAAGGAGACAAAAATGAGAAAAAGGACCGCGTCCTGAATCGTGGAAAATGAGGGGCCTTGAGCAAAATATCCTTTCCTTATGCCCTCTTCTCTCCTCCCGAAACCCCCAGCTGCCTCCTAAAAAGAAAAAAAAAATGGAAAAAGACCCTAGCCACCACGGTTCCATTGCCCCCTCTCATCTCTCTCGCCCTCTCCTGTGCGATGCGCCGCCGCCGGGATCTCTCAGCGCCGTGGCCGCCTCCTGCTCTCCTCCCTACGCCGCTGCCGTTCACCACTCGAAGGGGATGCTGTGGATGCGTGCTCTCCTCGCATCGCTCTCCTTTCTATGCCGCCGCCAACGCCCGCTCGAAGGGGAGGCCGTGGGTGCCCAATCCGGCAGCCACGACCTCCTTGCTGGCAGATCTGGTCACCCGAAGTGGAGGACAAGCGGTGTCGACGCCGGACGTTGTTCCCCAGCGGTGAGCTCCATAGGTAATGGCCATGCTCACCCACACTTCTTTGTTCACACTTTCCCTCTTTCTCTGATCCAGATCCAAAGCTGATGGGCAAGTTCGATGTGGTAGATCCAGGGTCGTCGGCTATGTTGGTCTCACTGGTGGCGACAGTAGCAGCTCGGCAGCGATGGGAGAAGACACGCAAGAGTCCAATGCCTTGATGTTTGCCGTTGTTCCCCACCTCCGCTGGTGGTGACCTACCCCGCACACTATTTACCACCGTGCGCACCGCCGCCTCACCTCATCCTCCCCTCATCTACTCCTGCTGGAGGCTGCTGCTGCGATTTTCTTGATGGAATTTATCAAACTCTCTCGGATACTTCCCCCTCTTTCTTATTTCTTACAATCATTTATAATGATTTAGTTTTGAGGATTGAGATGGCGTGTTTACCATTTTATCTACTGACTATTCTGCAATCGAACCAATGCAGGGATGTGATAATACAGTAACTATACCATGCTTGAGATGGTTGTTGACCACGTCACAAAATAAAGAACAGATGGTTAAACCTGGAGTCCCCGTCTCCTCGATACCTTTCCTGATCTTTTGTGCATAGTATTTTATTTTTCTTTCCTGTAAAATTGAGATCTTATGCATAGGGCATGATAAAATTGATGCAGGTACCAGAACAACGAATGATCTTTGCCACCTTATTTAATTTACATGTGTGAAAAAAAACATCTATGCAATTACTTCTACATATTATCATATACATTATATCTGATACCTATTCTTCTTTTGTGTGGTTTTCATTTTCTGAACATTTCTGTTTACAGTACATTTCAGGCATGAAACAACCATCATCTGGCTTGCGATTTGTCTGTGGCTGCAGATTAATCAGGTTGGATATAGAACATGGATTGTACTTGCTCTGCTTTGTATGAAATTGGCTATTTAAATCTTCCTAATCGATCAAACTAACTTTTCCTTTTTCTTTATGTCCAGCTGCTCTTTGGGATTAAGACCAATGTTGTATGATTAGTTGATTAGGAAAGGGTTGAACTCCCAGCTTATATCAGGTTCTTATATTGACCTTTTTCCTTGCATCATATTCATCATCTGGCTTGCGGTTTGTCTGTAGCTGCAGATTAATCAGGTTGGATATAGAAAATGAATTGTACTTGCTGTTCTTTGTATGAAATTGGCTATTTAAATCTTCCTAATGGATCAAACTAACTTTTCCTTTTTCTTTATGTACAGCTGCTCTTTGGGATTAAGACCAATGTTGTATGATGAGTTGATTAAGAAAGGGTTGATCTCCCAGCTTATATCAGGTTCTTATATTGACCTTTTTCCTTGCATCATATTTTTTTCTTAACTTTAAGCTTGGGTTAAATTAATATCACTATATTTATGTGTGATGCTTGCAATGCTAGCTGTATGTACCAGGTTTTGGTTCTCGACTTAGTATGTGATGAATATGTACTATTTAGACTAGCATTCTTGAATATGTACTTGGTAGCTATATGTACCAGGTTTCGGTTCTTGACTTGGTTAGGCTTTGCTGCTAAAGTTAAGCATTCTTGAATTGATCATCGATCTTATTTGTTGCTTGCTATACAAACTTACTAAGGAGATACACTTGAACAAGTGGTTATCAGTATGGACTGCAACCATATTTCTATGACTGTTATTTCTATCATTCTCTACAAATGAGAAGGGCAGACTCTACATTGGACCATCTACTGGTGCATTACTCTAATGAGGTCTTTATCATTAGAGGATAAGACAATCCCACGTCACCCCAACTTAAATTCTAAAACCAGTGCGCCTTGTGTCACATCTTTATCTCTTTGCCTTTTGACTTCTCCTGATCTCCTCATCGTCACGGGCTAATCCACTTACCACTCAAATATCCGGCATGAGTTAACCAGAAGACTCCTTTTCCGTGTAAAGCAGGGCCTTTAATTGTAGCCCTTGAAAGATTGTGATTAGGATTAATCCGAATCTAGCTTCTTATCGTTAATCCCCTTTCTCCTGACAGCACCTCTGTTGCTTGCCTACCCCAACCAATTCTCACGTGTGCCCCAAACCGAATTAACGGCCAGCAGCTGGTTTGTTCATCACCACTGCAAGCTATTGAGCACATGATCCTGTCAAGCCAAAGATGGCAGCAACATATCAATTTGTGTTATGCATTTGAATTGTCGAGTACACATTTCTCCGATCGCGTGTGATTAATTAGATATGACACCAGAAAGACGTACTGTATCCAGCAAGCAAATCATAATATCATATTGTACAGATTTGAATGACGGGATCAGCCATGGGGAAAAAGTTGGCAACAATTCCAAATTATTGCGCGGCGAGCAACGACGTCACTGCTTTGATATTTCGCGGCAGGGAGCGGCGGGGAAGGAGTCGGGTGCGAGGCGAGGATGGCGACGGCGAGGTGGCTGAGTGTTCGACAGCAGCGACTGCGGTGGTGATGACCGTGGCGGTCATCAGAGGCATGGCGGCCTCAGACGGCTTGCCGAGGGCGTGGGAGACGGTTGCATCTGGCCGGCACAGCATCGTTGGGTGGAGGGGTCGGAGATCGGCTTGGTGCAGAGAAGCGCAGTTGATGGCAGCGGAGGCCGGCTCGGCGCGAGAGGCGCGAGCGGCGGAGATGGAGGCCGGCTTGGCGCGAGAGGTGCGGCCGATGGAGGGAGGCCGGATTGGCGCGAGAGGTGCGTTCGGTGGAGGAGGCCGGCTTGGCGCGAGAGGCGCGGCCGGCGGTGGAGGAGGCGACCTCGGTGCGAGGAGGAGCTGCCGGTGGGTGTGGCGCGGTCTTCGGCGCATGAAGACTGGCTGGCGGAGGACGCCGGTGCAGGGGTCCCGCATGTCGGCAGAGCTGGAGTGGTGGTGGAGCATCGGTGCATCAGCCAAGGACATCTTGTCTGTGTTCCTTTGTTGGTCTAGCGGCGGTCGGTCACGCTTAGCGGCGGCAGGTCCGGTGCTAGCCTTCTCCCGGGTTGTGTGTTGGCGCTGTCGGTGTGCGGGTGGTGGTATATTTTCCTTTTCCTGGTTACGACCCTCCAGGGTTGTAATCTTGTAATTTTTTCCTGCTCTATCAATAGAACTTCGCACCGTCTCATGCGAGTCGTTCAAAAAAAAATACTGGTGCAAGGTTTTTGCTCCTCTATTCCTCTCTATTTTGTTGTGCACGAAGCATCACAGGTTTGCCACTTCATACACTGTGTACACCTACCATGTAGATTAATTTTTGCCTCCTTTTCACGTAAGTTTGTGCTGTGGTGTAGTAAAAGAAACAATCGGTCCTGCTGTATACTTTGGGTGTGCTATATTGACGGATTAAAGAGAATAGCTATGACTCGATATTCAGTGACCACTTCTCAGTCTTCAACTCAGTTTCTCCCCAAACAAATTATTGTAGCCATTGCCTAATTATGAACAACTGTTGGATAAGTATATTATTTGCTTATGTTAAGGCATGTTTTCATATATGCTAAGCTTCTGGCCCATTGATGCCGACAGCACACCATAAAAATTCCTGCAGCGTGAATTAGGCAAGCAAAAGGTATATGAATAACGAGATGTTGCATTTGTTAGTGAAGAGATTTATCAGTTCCATGTCAAAATCCTCTCTTTTAGTTGCTACCTACCATTTCTAACTTACCTAAGTTATTGGCTATATAAGATATGTCATATATACATATGTCAACTCCATCAGAGTTATCTTCATGTGTTCTTATATTCCAAATGCATATGTTGTTGATGGGAAAGGGATCCTCTGACTTAATTGCTGTGCAGTTGAGTAACTGACATGTGGGCCATGCAAAAGTAGGACCCACATATCAGTGACTCAACTGCATGTGCAGTTAAGTCAGAGGATCTGCTTCCGTTGTTGATGTTCAAGTTCCCCTGAGGCCTGAACCATATAACATTTATGCTTTATTTTTAATCCTATGAGCTTCTGATGGTTTTATGATTGATTTAGATTCTATATATCATACTTATGCATCTTTCATTGCATTTGCTTACTGTATATGGGCTTCTAATTCTGTTTTGCTTAAAATCTATATATCAGCATAATAATTTACCTTAAGTTTTTTAAATACAAGGGACACTATTATACTGCTCTCCCTACTCTCAGGTAATTGTTTGGATATATTGTATTTTATGGCCTTCACGTCTTATTTCAGCTCAACAATTAATGAGTAGGATAAAATATTTCGTCAATCTGCTGGTGCTACTTCTATGAAGAGATTTTTCTATTGGTACTACCAAGTACAAGGGATTTGTTCCTCCAAATTCTGCCGGTGCCTATTTCAGTGGATTTGAAGTGAATTGAGTATGCATACTCTGTTGGCCTCTTTAATTAGTTAATGGAGGAAATGGTTCTCTCACAAATTTTTGTTTAGCTAATGGAGGAAATGATTCTCTCTCAATTTCAATGCTTCCATTATATCACGATGATTGATTTATGCCCAATTCAGATATATGATGTATACTTTATTTACCTCATCAAGGTAGATAAGCAAACAATTAGAGGTCATGTATATATAAATCTGTGGAACAATTGATACAATTTTTTCATTATATTCATAAAGAATATTCCATTGGTTGACGAAAGATGAAAATAGCTTCTGATTTGGTCATTTAATATGCCCGCGGCAACGCCCGGGGTCCCGGCTAGTATATAGTAAAATCGAAACAAGCACATAGCAGGTTACGCAACGCCGCCACGAAGCGCTGCCGCACTTCCCTCGCTTCCCTTGCATACGCGGTAGAGCGCTAGCGATGCGTCGTCGTCCTTCCCATCCCGCGGCGCTCCCTCGCCCATCGGCCGACCGGGTGCTTGCCTGCGCATGCTTGTGCTGATGCCGGCCGCTCGCCCGCATATGCATAGGTCCTGTTGGCCGCCCGCATGCTTCCATTGTTGCCGTCGACCGGACGAGCTCGTGAGCTGCGCCGGCGAGCGTGGCCACGACGCTGACGAAGAAGGACCAAATGTACTGCCAAAAGCCGTCGAAACCGAAGCTGATGCCGGCGCCTGCGTCAGCGATGGCTGTCTGGATCCACTTCCAAAACGCATGAAACGGGTGGTCCAGCTGTGAGCAGTGCTGTTTTCTTCCCCGTCCTATGCTTGTGAGTCCCCTCCTTTCTCTTTCTTGTTCACGCGCACTGCTAGCCGCCGGCCACGACGAAATCGCTCTCCTTCCCCATTTGCTCGCGAGCTAAACGAGCTACCTTGAGCTTTCTAACGAGCTGAGCCGAGCTGCACTTTTAGCTCGTTGAGATAACGAGCCGAGCCGAGCCAGCTCGTTAACATACCGAGCTAGAGCGAGCCGAGCTGGCTCGTTATCCACCCCTAGATAGCAACCATTTGATTGTCATCCAAAGAATAACAAGGGGTAGGGTCGGAAACGCCATGCGGTGATACGGACAAACTCTCGTTCATTACGGCAACAACATTAACAATAGGGAGTGGCGCAAAAGCTAAAAACTAGGAGTCTGCCTGGCTCCAGGGGGTGAGGCTTAAAGATCTAGCACCATTGGTCTTCTCGATCTCTAGAAAAAAAAAAGAATAGAACATTGCAGCAGGTTATTCAATTAGATCAATGGCTACTCGACCTTAACTTGCCGGCTAAAATAGCCTGGACAACAAAACTAATAGACTAGCTCGTTAATGTCTGGAGTGTCATCCAAAGTATAAATCTCATAGATAACGAGGAGCTAGGACAAAATCATGAAGAGTACACAGCTTCATTGGCCTACAGGCTACAAGGCCAACGTCGATGCTGCGATCTTCCAATCTTCACGTCAGATGGGGATGGGTGGGTGGGTGTTTTGTTTCGAGACCACAATGGTGTTTGCCTGCTTGTGTATAGCAGCCCATCTCTGAAGCTACGGCATCTCCAACAGCCTCTCCAAATCAAACTCTCCAAACACTCATATAGCCAACACTTTATCTGATTTAGCTAGTCAAACTACTCCCTCCATTTCATAATGTAAGATTTTCTAGCATTGTTCACATTTATATATGTGTTAATGAATCTAACATATAGATGAATGTGGACAATGCTAGAAAGTCTTACATTATGAAACGGAGGGATTAGATGCTCACTCCAACAGACTCTCTATTAATCCTCTCCAAAATAATTACAGACACTCGTGTCAGCCTCTACTCCTGTTCTTCTTCTCTCTCTCCTCCTTCTTCCTTCTCTTTCCTTCTTTTCCCCTTTCCTTCCTTCCCATTCCCTTCCCAAATGCCGACGGCGGCCGCGCGCGGTGGTTCGACGATGCGGGGAGGCGGGAGGCGAGACGATGTCGAGCTCTTCTCGAGTTGCCAGATCTAGAAGGGGGCGGCGGCGGAGCTCGGCGGCGGCGGCTCACGACGACGACCTCGACGATGACCCGGGGCAATGACGACCTCGACGATGCTTGGGGCGGAGCTCGGCGGCGGCGGGTCGCGACGACCTCGACGACGACCTCAACGGCGGATCTAGAGAGGGGTGGTGGCGGAGCTCGGCAGCGACGGCTCGCGACAACCTCGACGGTGGATCTAGAGGGGGGTGGCGACGGCGGCTCGTGACGGCGACCTTGACGACGACCTCGATGATGCCTAGCCGCCGCGCCTGCTGCGGCCACCGTTTGGCAAGTTCCCCTGGGTTGGCCAAATCTAGCCAGCCACCGAGCGAGTTTAGCGGTTGGCCAGTCTATTGGACATTGTTTTTATGCTTGAATGGTCAAAATTTGACTTGGAGAGACTGATAGAGAGCTTGTCGGAGATGCTCTTATATCACCGGTTGTTGCCGATCAAAGCTATAGCAGTTTGACGTGTTCAAATTCTGCCAAAGGAAGAAGGCTATCGAATCATAATTTTGGCGTCAAACTGGCTCTCAGTGGTTCAAAAGATTCAATCGCCTGTGCGAGATCGCTCAGAAGTTGGCTGGTGATTGGGGACATCAGAGGATCACATCTGATCTTGTTGAGTGTTCTTTCAAGCATGTGTATCGCCGGTCCAAGTAGCGGCACATATCTTAGCTGGTTGTTCCGAGACATCTACTTGTTAGAGAGAATCCATTATATACCACTGACTTTGTCACACGTCCATGATTTACCACTGACTTTATCACATTCTACAATATGCCATCGACTTTTTCTTAACTTCTACGATTTACCATTACCGTCCGGTTAGTCTCCGTTAGTACTGTACAAATTTGTCGAAATGACCAAAATACCCCTGGGACAAAAACTTTCAAAATTTGGATAAAAGTTCCGAAATATCAGATTTTAAGTTTTTGGCCCAATTTTGGATGTTTACAATTTTATGTTTATAATATGATATTTCTAAATTTCTATCCAAATTTTAGAAGTTTTTGTCCCAGGGGTATTTTGGTCATATGGATAAAATTGTACAGTACTAACGGAGGCTAACCGGACGGCGATGGTAAATCGTAGAAGTTAAGCAAAAGTCAATGGTATATTGTAGAACGTGATAAAGTTGGTGGCAAACCATAGACGTGTGACAAAGTCAGTGGTATATAATGGATTCTCTCTAATTGTTATGTCTTCCGTTATGTAACACTGTCCAGGGTTTGCCTGCTCTGATACTCCCTCAAACTGATGATAGACGCACAATAAGCTCTATGCATGCCAACAGACAGAAGCATACGAACTGACAGCCTTGCACGTGAATCAAAAAGACCAATGAGCAGCGATTCGAAACGATTGGTCTCACCCTTGCATGCGGAGGTGAAAGTGTATTTGTTTGTTTCGTTATCTTGCCCATGCTTTCTGAACTAATAAACGGTGTGTTTTTTAAAAAAAAAAATTCTATATAAAATTTGCTTTTAAAAAATCATAGTAATATATTTCTAGGTTTAAAATAGTTAATTCTCAAATCTTAATTAATCATACGTTAATAGCTTAGTTTGTTTTACGTACCTTCTCATTCTTATGTATTCCTCTCCTCTCGAACTCTACCAGCTTATGCGACATTCAAATGTGAATATTTTGTTTTTGCATATGATGATAAGATATGAGCTGAGGAAGTAGTACTACTTAATGAGTACCGTGTTTATCTTAAAAATAAAGAAAGAATATCGTCGACGCGCTTTCGCCGAAAACACAGCCTGCTGCTTCCTCCGCGTGGGATCTCCTCGATCCTCGTGTCTCCCACCACCACCACCTGTCCCGATTAGTATATTTACCTGTCCTGATTAGTATATCGGTGGTCCCTACTACCTCCGTCTTAAAATATAATAATTTTTAGCTATGAATCCAGAGACAGATGTACAGATTCATAGCTAAAAATGCTTATATTTTGAGACGGAGGGAGTATATCTGTTCTAAAATATACTCAAAAGTTACACATATTACTTATTACTTTTGTCACCAAAAGTAAAGAGAAATTAAACCACATTGGATTTTACAAAATCAAGTAGAGAATGCAACCAATAAGTATTTAGATGACTCCTTGAATTTTAATTAAACATTTAATTTATCTCTTCATTTAAGTCTTAATGCATAAATACTACAAATATGAACAACTTATTTGGAAAAACTCAAATATGAAATCGGCGTAACTTTTGTGCATGGACGGAGTATTTATTTTTCACACAATAGTACTTTGTTTTAATATAAAGCTATTTTTCACCTATTTCCTCTTTAAGTCTCAATCAATCACAACATTCTTTTTTACATATTTTCTCTTCTCAACCAATTACACACTTCCTCAATTATTCTCATCTACTTGTTAATACCTATTTCAACATAAAAAATATTTATACAGAGGAAGCGGCTGGCGACGCATATCCTTTAGATTTTGCGTGCAATAGAGTGCTTTCCGTTCTTTTCTCGAACAAGAGCTGGATGAAGATTAAGATTTTCGTGGCACGCTTTTCAAACTGCTAAACAGTGTGTTTCGTGCGAAAACTTTCTATCTGAAAGTTGCTCTAAAATATCATATTAATATATTTTTCAAGTTTATAATAATTAAAACTCAATCAATCATACGTTAATACCACCTCGTTCTGCGTAAAAAAACTTAATCTTCGTCTGACGGAGAAAATAACACCACCACATGGTTAGGTTTTGTGTGCAGATTCTGCGTGCAGTTTGAGACAACGGGCAGTTTGGGACAACGGAAAGAGGCCTAGTGGGTCTGTTTAGTTTCCAAACAAAATTTTTTACGCTGTCATATCGAATGTTTGGACACATGCAGTGGCGGAGGACTCGGTATGGCGAGGCTCGCCATACCTCGCGCCGCCCGCTCGTCCCAACACCCCCAACCTCCAACTCCGGCAGGCCGCTGACGGCAGTCAGGCGCAGAGGCGAAGTGCGGCGTCAGGCGATGGGCGGAGACAGAGCACTCGCTGCTGGGCCACTCTCCACTGAATCGTAGGCCCGTTGGGCTCGTTTTGTGTTAATGTGGGCATATGTGGGTGATTCACTAGACTTAACCCTAGCTCAGAAATTCCCCATATCTCCGCCGCCGCGGCGGACGATGAGGCGACGACGGCGCGGCCGCTTGGAACTGCGGAAGGCATCCGCATCCAGCTCCCCGCATGAGATCAACAAGCGGCGACTGGGCGGCAGAGCTGGTGTGCGGCGGCGCGGCTACGCGGCAGGGACACGCGCGTGGCAGGCGGCGAGCCAGCAGGCAGCAGGAGCGATGTGGCAGGCGGAAGGCAAGCAGCAGCAGCAAGGTAAGCTGAAGCAAGTGGCCTTCCTCCCGATTCAATCGTCCCTAATCAATCCTTGCTTTTCTTTTTTCAGATTCTATGCATATCTATCCTCTCCCTGATTCCAGTGATTATTGCCATGCTGAATATTGATATAATGTTGTGCCGTACAGTATAGTGCGATTAGGTACGTGTCCATGAACCATACCTCATTTTTTTTCTATCCTCCGCCACTGGACACATGTATAGAATATTAAATGTAGAAAAAAAAACCAATTACACTGTTCGTCAGGAAATTGCGAGACGAATCTTTTAAGTCTAATTGTGCCATGATTTAACAATGTGGTGCTACAGTAAACATGACGGATTAATTAGGCTTAATAAATTTGTCTCGCAGTTTCCTGACGGAATCTATAATTTGTTTTGTTATTAAACTACGTTTAATACTTTAAATGTGTGTCCGTATATCCGATGTGATATGCAGGGGTAAAATTTTTTTGCCAACTAAACATGCCCTTATCTTGCCGAACAAAGTTTCGTTGTGAATAAATACGATACATAAAAAATGGTCTTGTACAGAATTACTCCGTGCAAATTTCCCACGTATATTCTACGCGTAGCTATTTCAACACAGCGCGATGCAGTAGTCTTCAGTTCTTTATATGAAAATGAAAAGAACTGGTTCTCTTCTTTGCACTCCTCTGTTTTAAACTTTTAATGCGGAGTTGAAGGGTTATTATTCTATGGGAACGGTGTTAGTCTACATTTGTGCCGTGTGCGCACACCTGTCATCACATAAATTTCAAGTGGTTTGAGAATAACTTTTTCTTTTTCTCAGGAAAGTTCATGAGGATCCAAAAGTAGCCTTCGTACACCCTTCTTTCTCCCACCAGCGCCGAATCCTTCGGTGGTTTTACACCCAACGAAACGAAATGGGAGTTAGGCTGTGTTTACATGAGAGGTGTAAAGTTTTGGCGTGTCATATCAGATATACGGACACATATTTCATCTGTAAATCACGAGACGAATTTATTAAGCCTTATTAATTCGTCATTAGCAAATGTTTACTATACCACTACATTGTCAAATCATGGCGCAATTAGCTTGAAAGATTCGTCTCGCAATTTACACACAATCTATGTAATTAGTGACTTTTTTCGTCTTTATTTAATACTCAATATATGTGTCCAAACATTCGATATGACATGTTGTAAAATTTTGCCAGTGGATCTGTTTCAGGGCATCTCTTGTAAGGTTCTATTTTTTTGCCAACTTTTTTCTCGATTTTCGTACGTACATTTCTTGAGCGGTTGAATATATGTTTTTTCAAAAACATAGAAAAGTTACTTTAAAAATTTATATTAATTTATTTTCATAGTTTATTTAGTTAAGGATTTTTTTTTAAGTACCCTTCAATGGATATGAGGCATCCATCTCTTTTGATCTAATGGATCGTATTCAGTTATACTACACCCAGTAATACTGCCAGTATAGGAGCTGTGGAGGGGTAAATTTGAAAAAAAAAATATATCATGGCAGATAAGTAAATTTGCATGTATATATATCTTTTACGGCTTGTTTGGTTACTCGAGGGAAGGGGATTGGGAGTTTACACGAGGGAATTGATGATGAGATTAAGATGGGAATTTAATTTTTAATCCCAATATATTGTTTGGTAGAGGTGATGGAAATTGATAGGGAGTTTAGTTGGAGATTAGGTCATTAATAAAAACGGATGGCTGAGATTTGCTTAGAAAAAGTAAAGGAGGAATTACCTCCCAATTACCTGCCTTCCCAATTACCTGCCCCTACCCAGGTATTGAAAATGAGGGAGTTCCTTCCTCAATTCTCCATCCCCATCCCACCAAAACTCCCATGTCTCTCAACCAAACAAAACACTTAATAGCCACATCCCTCTAAACTCCTAATCCCTTCTAAAAACTCCCTCCAACCAAACGGACCGTTACCTTAACTTTTCTATTTTGTCTTCCGTTTCATGGCCTTCTTAGGCTGCAGGTGGGGCCGTTGTTCACTGATCCCTAATACTTCTTGGCTAATCACTTGATTATGCGCATGTTAGTTGGAGAGAAAATAGGCATGCTTCTGTTGTTCCGTGCATGCACGCATAGGAATTAGGTGAGGTATTTTCTAGCGGCGGCGAGGGGATGATCTAACGGCGAGCTCGCCGGCGATGCCACACAATGGGTATAGGCGTATAGCTAGCAGGCGATGATCATAGCCTAGAGAAGCCGATCAACGTGGGCCAATGCGAGCCATCTGTTCTGCACAAATTAATGAATTAAATTAGAAGTTGAATATATTAGATTAAATGTCTAAAACACCCATCATAATCAATAGTCAGATTAAACCATTACTACACTACTTACTACTACCACTACTAGTAGTGGGAGGTATGATAAAACGACCCATAGTTAATATTTAATTAATTATGTGTTAATCCATAGGAGAGAACTTCTCAACTTCAACCAACAAAACAAAGGGTAACGTATTATAATATAACAGACTAGTAAATTGAACGTACATACCAGTGTTTTGTATATGAGCGTCTTCTCTCTTACCGACTCCGATCAGTCAGTTTGTAGAGTCATACACTCTCCCTAGCCCCCAGCCTTGTCGTCGGAGAATCGTTCTCGGATGATAAGGCTCTTGGACCTTTGACCTGCCTCGGTTGAACAAGCACTGATCCTAGCCCCCAGCCGTGAAGTTGGAAAATTCAATTTCCGATTACACGGCTTGGTTAATACGCACGGCGAGAACTCTTACACGACCAGATCTTACATGGTCTTTTGTCTCTACAGGATCCGACAAGGCCTTATCGGCTCTGGGCGTCCCCAGCCGAAGATCCCTTAGGTTCCTCGGAGGCCTTGTCAAGACGGCGTAAAGGGACAGTAGGATAGGTTTCAACGCTAGGTGTGGTTGAACAAGCACTGATCCTAGCCCCCAGCCGTGAAGTTGGAAAATTCAATTTCCGATTACACGGCTTGGTTAATACGCACGGCGAGAACTCTTACACGACCAGATCTTACATGGTCTTTTGTCTCTACAGGATCCGACAAGGCCTTATCGGCTCTGGGCATCCCCAGCTGAAGTTCCCTTAGGTTCCTCGGAGGCCTTATCAAGACGGCGTAAAGGGACAGTAGGATAGGTTTCAACGCTAGGTGTCGTCGTGGTAAGGGATCTCTGGGTAAAACACTTGGCGATAGTGTGTACCTGATACCAACTTTGTTGGAGTAGAGGTAGTGGGAGAATCGCTACATCTCTGGTCGAGAACCAGGTCGTAGTCTAAACTCGACCACTTGAAGTGGAAATAGTGGGAGAATCGCTACACCGCTAGTCGAGAACCAGGTAGTAATCTAAACTCGACCACTTGAAGTGGAAATAGTGGGAGAATCGCTACACCGCTGGTCGAGAACTAGGTAGTAGTCTAAACTCGACCACTTGAAGTGGAAATAGTGGGAGAATCGCTACACCGCTGGTCGAGGACCAGGTAGTAGTCGTAACTCGACCACTAGAAGTAAATGTACGAGAGATCGCTACGATTAACTGGTTGAGAACTAGTGAGTAGGTGTCTCTCGATTATTTGGAGTCGTGGTACGAGGACCGCTACGCTGCTGGTCGAAGACCAGTCGTAGCTGTTTCTCAACCATCTGAAGTCATGGTGCGAGGACCGCCGCGTTATTGCTGTAGTCGTACCTCGACCATCTGAAGTTTCGGTGCGAGAGATTGCTATGTACTGATTTGAGAACCAGCGAGCGAGTAGAATTATCTCTCGAGCACCAATGGAAACTGCGGTGCGAGAGATTGCTACGTACTGGTTCGAGAACCAGCAAGCGAGTAGAATTATCTCTCGAACACCAATGGAAGCTGCGGTGTGAGAGATTGCTACGTACTGGTTCGGGAACCAGCGAGCGAGTAGAATTATCTCTCGAACACCAATGGAAGTTGCGGTGTGAGAGATTTCTACGTACTGGTTCGAGAACCAGTGAGTGAGTAGAATTATCTCTCGAACACCAATGGAAGTTTGTGGTGCGAGAGATTGCTACGTACTGGTTCGGGAACCAGCGAGCGAGTAGAATTATCTCTCGAACACCAATGGAAGCGCTAGAGTTGGTTTATTACATGTGTATCTCATGTGGCCCGCATGACTCACATATCTAACTTGTAGCATATCCGGATGTCCGTTCGCAATCATGTCGGGTGATCAAGCCGACGACGTTCACGAGGAATTATCCGTTAACAACCTTTTCTCGAGTAGTCCAGCCATGGCCGGTGCTATGAGATAGGTCGTCGGTCTTCGTTGGTAGGTTGGGCGCGACAACTCCGCACTTGTCGAGAATGTTCTCGATAGTGGGGTGTACTCGACCACAACCTACTCGAGTACTCGATTGTTCCTGAAAAATATTTTCTAGAAGGCAAGACATATAGCAGAGAATATCGAGTATGTACTCAAAAAACTGCATGGATCTTCTATTATTATCAGGACATAACGAGCATATGTAAATATCAGACATTATGTAAACCGTAAACAAGCATGATTCATACAAAAGAGAACATAGCGAGCCCCCAGCGTTAGACCGTAGTCGGTTTAACGTCGGAAACACTCGCGCGATAGATATTGTATAAAAAACATGCTCTAGGTAAACATAATAAATTATAGATCTGACAATGCTGTATGATCTGAATAGGTATGATAAATTGCGTATAAAATATTATGTACCTTTGTAGATACATGCCGGATGTATCTATGAAATTAGTAGATCAATTTAAAAAATCAATCTCCTAATTACCTTTGTTTATGCCTGCTACAGTCGACAGGCATGCAGTAGAGTTAGACGTGATTACTTTGTTGGTCTTGTAAAACATGCCGACCTGTCATATGCTTACACGTGTGTGTTTGTGCACGTGACATGTCTAGGCCAATATGCTTTGTTGACCATCTCCCGGCAAAACACGCGATAGCACAGGTGCACTGGTACTCGGATGAATCCCGGCGGTGCGGCATTGCATTGTGCTCAGCTTGGACATGGTGGCGTGTTGGATCTGGACTCGGTCAGCCGGTGCTTGCGCAGCAGCCATACCAGCCGATGTCGTAGGCGGAGGTCTTGGCAGTTGATTCTCCGCGGCATTGACGTCTTGAAGCTTGGATGATCTCGATAGTTCAAATTGTTGATGATGATGGTTCCGATCTCGTCGGAAGATATACTCCGGTTGGGTTGGATCTTCCCACAGCGAAGTCGTCGAGTATCTTGTTGTCGAAGAATCCATCTTTTGAACCCATCTCGTCGAAATCCTAGAGCACCAAAACCCCCCTACTTGGCGCGCCACTGTCAACGTTTGATGTCGCAATTCTTGTATTTGCATAGTATGGGGATCGTCGGTGCTAGGATATACGCGAGACTGAGGTAAAAGAGACAGAGACAGGGATTTTTATACAGGTTCGGGCCCCTGAATTGTCTAGTAATAACCCTACATCCTGTTGGCCGGAGCCGGTCGTTACTTTTATTCACCATAATCACACCAGTACAATATTTGGGGTAGCCTATCTAACTGTTGTCGACATGGCGGTCTGAAGTTCTGACTCGTAGTCAACAACAGGGTAGCCTTCCTCCTCGAATCCGTGCCCGGCGAGATCAGAGATAACGCTTTCGTCTCTCCTGACAGTATCCGGAGACACCGTAGGGGACTAGCCGTGCTTATCCCTGAAGTCGATATCCGGCGTCTTGTCTTGGCGTATGTAGGCTTCTGTTGTTCCGTAGATTGTGGTGGGTGTTGATTGAGGTGGTCGTCGATTGTCCGTGTCCCCTCTCCTCCTAGGGGGCCTTGTATTTATACTCATAGGTGTCCTTTTGTCCAAGTAGAACTAGAGAAACCAATATGGATACAATCCGAGTAGTTCTTGTCGTTTCCATGTAGAACTCTGGTTGTCTTTCCTTATCCGGAACTCCCTCTATATCCG
>CM020179.1:27492720-27511730 GCA_009805545.1 Oryza longistaminata | reverse complement strand
AAGGAAAAATGGAGGATTGATGATTCCTTTGAACTGGGTACTATAGATGCATTCGTTTGAAAGGGTTAGCTATCTTGAATTCCATAGGAATACTATTCCCTACCCATGTTTTCATAGGAAAAAAAGAATCCACTCTAGCCTCTTTTTGTAAGAATCCTGCGCACGGAGAACAAGAAATTCCTATGTTTTTCAATCCTCTGTTTTACGCATACAATCCTACCATATTCCTATATTTTTCCTATTCCTTCGTTTTTCCTATCCTATATTCCGAATAAGCCCTTAACGAGGTAATTTAAGTAAATCTAACTCCAAAAATTGTACTCCTACTTAACCCCATCATGATGTGTATATATATATATGTAGGAACTGACCGATTCAAACTTTAAGAATTTCAATCCTCACTCAATATGACCTGGAAGAATATATATATTTTCAGCACTTTCGCAGGAATCATTTCATGATCAAACTTGGTACTGAACTGCCAATTGAAGTTCCAGTTTGGTGACACCAGTTTGGCACTGAATCTGATGGCTCAGGAGCAGGGCTTCATATAACTTTCAAGAACGGCATATGGAAATGGAGAAATGGACATATGAAAATGGCACAATTGAGGAAAAGGCGAAAAGCGATGGTATAATGGAATTTCTGGGATCGGCTACCCAATTATCCATCCATGAATGGATTGGATTTAAAAATATAGTAATCGCAACACAATCTACAGTACCCAACCGACGAACCGGGTCCCTGGAAATCTCTTGTCCATAATCGCAGGACCCTAAGAATTGGGTCCAAATGCCGTAAACTCCGGTACAGCATGCTCTCTCGGACAAAGGGAAGAAAAACAGAGACGAAAAGACAAGGGGTTCCAGTATTTCACTAAACACGTAAAATTGAAACCAAAATTTGGATTTCACGACAACAGTTCCCTTAATAAACAAAATTACTCGAATGGGAAAACTGGAGCAAGAGCTCAACCAATCAAAATTAAAGAGCACGTAACAATACGTGACCTTTATATATATATGTCCTGCAACATGCATGAATCATGATAGCACCATAGTTAGTATAATACAGAGTGCTGATGACATTTTGTGCAATTTTCCATTTACTTTTCAGTTAGTGATGCGACAGGTTTATTAATTAACCTGGTTTTGCTGTTCACTTGCAGGGACTGGCAAAATATTTGGTAGGGCTTTTCCCTAACCGGCTGTTCTCGCTATCCGGCCACGCTGGTTGCATCTCGATTAAATTAGGACTGATATCCAAAATGTCTCCGGTGAGAGCTAAGAAGGGGTAATGAGATTAAAAATTATCATTGAACCGGATATAGGATAAGAGCCCTATCGATTTATTTTGCCGACTTCGAGATACAACAGTGGTGTTTCTTGACTCGTGCATCCTAAAAAGAAAAGGGGAAAATTCAAAAAATAAACGGGGAGTATCTTCTCCTGAAAAACAGAGGAAAATATAAATTATAAAAAAAAATCTGTGTGTGCGTGTGTGTGTCGAAAAAATTTTTGAGTGTCACTTTAATTGTGTGTGAGTGAACCTGCACGTGTGCAATATGTTCGTGCTAATGTATCGTGTCATGTTAATTGTTAGTTTTTTCCCACTTCGGATTAATATTTCAAATTTTGTGTGTTTATCCACTTTAAATCCTTAGAAATCATATGTGGTGGTTTAGAAGAATCATCAACCATCTGCATATGAGTTGTTATACGAGTAGTACTACTAGTCATAAGTATCAACCATCTGCATATGAGTTGTTATACGAGTAGTACTACTAGTCATAAGTCATCTACATATAAGATGTGATACTGGAGTGTTAGTTCAGGATTACGATATATATGTAGATGAAATTAAATAAGAATTGTTGGGTCTCTCCTTTTGTTGGCTGTTGCTCGTTGGATGAGCTTCGCTGACCTTAATAAATTAAGTGAGGACTGTTATCGCATGGAATTCATGCAATCAAACCTGGAGCCTCTGTTTTCTACTCTGCTTTTTTTGTTTGCCAAACAAAGCAAATTATGCTAAACAGAAAACTTGTTTGTTACAACCTTGATGTCTCAAAAAGGAGATAAAAAGGAGATAATACTTGCCAACACAGAACCAAGAATCTTGAAACACCAGAAGAAACCTGAGCAGATATGAGTGCAAACCAACTCTAAAACGTGCGATAATATATGAACGGATCGGCTATAATTATGGCGACAGATATTTCCCACAAACACAGTCGAATTTTCAGCCTTAGGATTGGCATGTAGATTCGTGCTCACGGGGCATCAGCACACACACTTTGCTGTGATTGGTTCTAACACGTCATAGATGCATACTGATATGCTTTTTAAACTTTGTTGTTGTTGTAAATTATATATTTATACAAATTTACATAGTAGTTACACTTCACTTACATACTATTTACATATGTAATTTTAGGATTTACATATGTAATTTAAAAACTTACCTATGTAATTTTGGGACTTACATTGTAAATACACTAAAATTGCATATGTAATTTAGTGACTTACAATGTAAATACATGCCGACTATTTTTTGGTGAAAAATATAGCGTCATAAATATAGCTAGTCCCTTTGGCTTTTAGTTTATTTTCTAGATTCTACAACTATAGTTTCTCAAAATCTAGACCAAAAGCTGGATTGTTTAGGAAAACTTCTGATTCTGGGATAAGCTGCAGCAACTAGAAGCTCTCCATACAAGGCCTTAATTGCATTGCAATGTCAAGCTAATGAGATGATCATCGGAACATGGGAAGCACATGAGGTGTCCGAAGAATTCAGAGGTGACCTGTTGGAAGCTTCATACTTGAAGATGAAGACATCGTTTTTTATTGGTAGACTTTGTGGCAAGGCTTAGCGAAGGAGCGTGTCAAGTCAATTCACCGGTGAATGTACATAAATTAAGATTTAAGTTTCCGTGACTTTGCCAAAGTTTGTACGATCAATCCAATGAAATTCACGTGGTAAGATGTGATTCATTTACATGCTTGACTTCTGTCTCCAAACCACCAAAAAAAAAAGTTATCTTTAAATTGTACTACGAAGTACTACGTACTTACTATACTTACCCGCCACGGTCGCCGTCCGATGCCATCCACTCTCACACCCGATGCTAAACAATGGGGATTGTATGTGGTACTGCTGATACAGTAACGACGTGTGTGCAGTAATACTGCAGAGGATTTGTATCCGGCGTCAAGTCGCCGGAAACGACAATTCCAATCCTGAGACGTCGTTCAGACTCCAGAGCTCCACCATGTTGACGTGGCCCACAGGCTCATGGTCACGGACGCCGACGCCGTCGACGCTGCCGTCGGCGTCAGGGTTGTGCAAGTTCCGCGACTCCAGCGGCGGACAGGCGATGGCACCCCCAGCGAGCCTGCCTTGTTCCTGAACCTAGGATTTGTCTAGGTTCGTCCAAGATTAGATTACTTAAGGGGCGGCTCAGATTGATGCCATTTTTAACCATACCATTTAAAGTTTGTGCCAAATTTAATAATTACATAAGAAATTCTGCTAAAATTTTAGCAATATTGCCATCTTACCAAAATTTGGTAAGGTTTATTTTGGTTACAATCTGAATAGGCTCTTATTTTACATAGGAAGTACATGTACAAATGTTGAAAATTGTAAAGGAATTAAATCTAGATTCATGGTCAGGAATTGGATTTATTTTTTGACGGAAGGGTGTAGTATATCAGTAGTGTGATGCTCACTCTACCTGACAGCTTGGCAGGGTGTTTCTATGCAGCTGCTGTAATTTTTCTCTCCCAAAATCTTTGATCACCACTCTTTCGCCGGTCCGGCAAGATTTAAGTTTTCGTCAACTTGAGTTTGTTCGAACAATCGAACAAATAGTATTCCCTCCGTTTAAAACCGTATAACACCGGCCGTTAACTTTTCATATATAACGTTTAACTATTATTTTATTGTGACTTGTTTTATCATCAAATAAAATATAGTCTTAAGTTATAATTTTATATCAAATAAAAAAATGATCTAACTTTGTGAAAAATTAACGACGTCATGCATTTTAAAAAAGAGGTGGTATAACTTTAGTACTTTCAAACAGAAAACGTCAAAAGATTGTCTACAAGGCTTGGCAAGTGTTAGAAAACGATCGGCAAATAAACGATAAGTAACGACAGATCAATCACAAAAGACACAAGATTTAACGTAGAAAACCATCATAAGACAGGAGAGAAAAAAACCACAGGCGCCAGCTAGCAAATCTTTACTATATTGGATGAGGTTATAACGCTGAACGGCGGCTTACAGAAAGCATATATAAAGGTGGAACTTTAAAAAGATGACGATACATACGCGGGGGCTCTGCCCCTGCACGTACCCGACGTAGCCCCGGGCATCCGTGGGTGCAGGAGTCCCAACACAATGGGCAACTTCGGCTTCCACTTCACTCTGTCTAAATTAAGTTGGCCTTTATATGTATGTAAATAAATTTAGAACACAACTCAACAGCGAGAAGGACCACGCTGTGGCCCCTATGCAGTCCACGTCGAGTCGAGAGCTCCACCGTGTAGAGGCTCACCGCATGCGTGGATGAAGCTGCTGCCGTCGTCGAGGCTCTGTTGATCGAGCTCCACCACTGCACTACTCCAGTGAGCCATCCTAGCTTGTGTGCCTCCCGCCGCTAGGGATGTAAGTTAGTAGTCCCGCTACCCATATAAAAACACACTTTCTAGTTCATTTTCTATATGATAGTATAAAATTTAGAAAAAAATAAACTAAAACTAGAAGTGAGATAAGTGGGCTAAAAACACCTGCTTGCCCGCCTCGCTTGCATCCCTGCCTGTCGCGATGGACGCACAACGCATACACAAATACACAATTTGGGCCGCAACCCGATTGCTGCCTCCATGGGCTGGACTATTTTTTAATTTTATTATTTGACTCACATGTGGATCCATATATTTATTTTAATTTAATTTTTTAAAATTATTAAAATTTTCTTCATATGCCACGTCAGATAAAGAAGTCAAATTAGCTATGTAGATGTCACGTCATCTAAAACCGTTGTTCAAACTGCCATGCGTCGTGGGACCTATATTGCACCGGTTTTAACAGTTGAGGAACCCGTTGTATATTTTTCGGTTGAAGGATGAAAATCAAATTTGTCGATAAATTAAGGGACCTCGGATGAACTTAGGGCTGGTTTGGTTTGTGACCTAATTTGGCCTTACCAATTTCTGGTAATGTCAAATTTTAGCAAATTTTGTCACGACTAATTTTGAGAAGACAAAATTGTGTTTGGATTGAAGCCAAAATAGCCTAAGTTAACTATTGAAATGGCCTACTTTCTTAGGTATGCTAAAATTTGACTTCAAATAAAATAGACACTAAAAACTATTGAAATTGCCGAATATAGTTAAGCCAAATTTAGCGCTCAAACCAAACTGGCCTCTGTTCCTTCCTCAACTTCCGTCGCGGCCTGCAGGCCGTCTCACCGTCGTCCTCGCGGCGACCTCCCCCCTTCTTCTCCGCCTCTCTCTCCGCCGTCGTCTCGTCTCCGGCGCGCGTGCGGCGGCGAGCCGCCCTGGCTGACGGTGACGATGGGGGGAATGGGTGATCGTCTCCGTGCCCCCCGCATGCGCCATGATCTGCCACGAGGTATCGAGTGTGCGGCATTTTCTTCTTCTTCTTCTTCTGGGTTTTCGATTTAGCTCGGCCGGGCGGCCGGCTCATCACGCCGCCGAGATCGCCGGAGCCCCGGGGGTCGCCGCCCGCGTAGGCCAGTCTCCACCTAGCGTCTCAACTGCTCGACTCGGCGCCTTCTCCTCCCCCGCTTTCATCGATGGGTAACCGCTGATACTCTCTTCCCCTTTTTCATGAATACACTTCGTTTGCTTGTTTAAGTTGGCCATATGCTCCATGTTTTAGTTGTGAACTTAAGGCGATAAGTCGTTTTCTGCATAATTGCATCCGGAACTTAGCAATACTTCTTGCCAAGGAAAATGTAATATATAAAGAAGCAAGTGGATATATAACAATGAAGTTGCGCTAGTTCAAAAGAACAAAAACTAATCGCTTAGTAGAGACGTGCGTTCACTTTATCATGACACAAAGATTTGGAGTAAAAAATGAAAACCACTTCCATTCATGTTTGTGCTGTGTCACACATTCTAATATCTACTCACTCCGTTTTATATTATAAGTCATTTTAATATTTATCTAGTCAAACACTTTTAAGTTTAACTAAGTTTTTTCAAAAAATATAGCCACATTTTTGGCATAAAACAGACATATTATCAAAATATATTTAACATAACATTTAATAAAAATAATTTGTAACGGCTTATAAATATATAATGGAAGGAGTATATTCATAATTAATTCATAACAAAAGAATTGCACAATCAGTTCCGGTTCTTTCAAAATAACAAAAGAATTAATTCATGGTATACTTAGGGAGCCATACACAGTCGATCCTCCCAGTCAGCAGTTCAGCACTCATCATTTACCCTGTTGATCTGAAGATAAAGAGCATGCGTGATGGGGCAGAGCAAAGAAAGGCCAATCCACCAGTTGACATCTCAGAACCGACCGGAACTTCCTAATCTCTCGGCAGATCAGAGAAAGACCCCTAGTCTCATCAGCTTGTAAGATGGGAAAAAAAAGCTGAGATAAAAAGACGGGCACTTTAGCTGGACTTTAGAAGGACCAGAGCAAAGCTCTCCTGCCAAAGAAAACTATATAGTTACGTGCTAACATCTTGCACTTGAACACGCTAACCTTTGATTAGTGCACTAGAATTGTATAAAACTCCGTTTTGTCAGGCGGGGAAACGCGGTTACTGGTATATATTGACGTATCGTCGTTGCAGGCCGCCAAACCAGTAACGCTATCTCGGAGCGTGATCACGCACGGCGCCGCCGCAGCATGTACAATGGTATACTGATCACTGGTTAATGCACCTTTGTCAAATCTAATCCTTTTACACGCTTTGAAGTTTGAACAGTTTGTTAAACTAGGGATCAGATCGAAGTAGATGTTTCGTTAACTGCCAACTCGCTTGGCTACACATTGCTTTTGTGGAAACCCGTGAAAGCTAACTAGCCTAGATAGGACATAGGAGAGACCACAGCCATCGACTTGCAGATTTGCAGTGGAAGACCAACGAATTAATTAACACGTGTGTTGATCTCTGCAAATAGGCGTTGATTTGAAAAACTTTTGCATGAATATTGGTGTGATGGTGTTCGTTTTGCTACGACTACGAGTAGTTAGCCCAAGGTAGGCAAGCAGAACCAATTTCACTCTACTTCCTGCATATTCAGTCATTCTCCCTGTCGATCGTATCTCTTTTACGAGCAACAGGGGAACACGTTGCATATAACCTTGCAGTAGAATTTAATTCCTACACTGACTAAAAAGACTCAGCACTCTTACTACTCCGTATAATTAATCAATCAATCACATCAGGGCGGGAGAGCAGTCGAGGCACCAGAATGTTGCAATGGGATGTCCTTTTACTCTTCTCTTTAGAACTCACTAAGGCTGTGTTTAATTCAGCATAAAGTTTAGATTTTGATTAAAATTGAAGATGATGTGACTGAAAAGTTGTGTGTTTATAACAGGTTGATGTGATGGAAAATGACTGAAGTTTGAATCCAAGCTTTAGATCTAAACACAGCCTAAATTAACCGGGGACCGAGCAAAGGGCATATTTGTCACGGCCTCACGATGCCGTCCTGGCCGGCTGGCCGGCAAGACCGGAGAGCCCCCTCGCCTCCACGTAGAGCCGTGTAGCCTAGCCCCGTAAGTAGCTTGGTCCTACACGGCTAGCTTCGCCCGAACGGCACATCGCGGCCACGGCCACCGGGCGATCGATTCAGCCGGTTTATTTTATCTCCGGCGTAGCTGTCACGGCGAGTGGGATCGATGCGATGCGCTGCTCCCGCCCGCGCACGTGCAGTGCAAATGCAAGGTACAGTAAATTAACTTGTTGTCCGTTCATTGTTTGGATGGGCAATTGACAGAGATCATTGGTCGATCGGTTTGGTGATTGTCTCGATGCATGAATCCTACCTAGGTCAGTTGAAGCCTGAAGGAACTCTCCAAATTTCTGAACGAACGCAATTAATATTCAGTTATCCGCAGGCTAAGAAAATCTCCTAGATGAACACACCATAGATGGACGACCTACCTTAGCTTGCATCGATAGTCACGAATCACTCAATCCAAAGATTCTACAGTAGATGTATAGCTCCTGATTCTACGCCATCTTCTTCGTCCAAATCCTACCACTAGAAATTAAAGAATTACGAACATATCTAGGCACACTTGCAGAGTTTCAGCGTTAGAATAATATTTGCATGGTTTGTCCAAACTCCACAACACTACGCAAATCTTGCGTAGGTAGGAAGCAGCAGCTAGACAAGAACCCAATGCATGTCCAGGATCTTGGTCCTTTCTGATTTCCATTTTTCTTTTTCATATGTATAAGCCGAGCTACTACTACAAGTACATATTCAGTTGATCGACATTTGCTGCCACCTGCCAATCCTTTCAGAATGAAAACGACAATTAACAATCTAGCTATTGCCAGATACATCAAAGATTTAGGCAAACAACGTAGAGTACTTAATTTTGTAATTAATTAACTCTGAAACTGACAGCCTCTTCTTCTCTACTGTCAAGCCCTGACCCTGAGACATTGAAAGCGTGCAGGCCGTTTGGTGAGAGGTCCAGCACTCCAGCTACCCCAAAACCAAACAAAAGCCGTGTTTTGTTAAGACCTTCATGGCTCACACACTGATCTTAATCGCCTTGTCTTGTGGGGGTAATTAACACGATTCATCAATCAGAATGCATGGAATGGATCAACCCACATGTGCAATGTTCATGTACAGAATGCCTAAACCCCACTTCTGCTTGGCTCTTTTTAATCGTATTCACTGGCACGCGGCAGAAAGGCAACTGTCAGATTAGCTGGTTGCACGTTGGGCATGAACGCCACCCGCTATCTCCTGTCTGTCACCCTTTATTGCAATTTGTTGTTTTGGAAAAAGATTAAAGGTGTGCCAAAACTGAATACCAGGAAACAAAAAAGTCAACCATTACTATGTATCACATTCTTCAAGATTAACTAATTTTGTTCTTCGAAAAGATAATAGTTGCCATATTTGGTTCAAATTCGTTTGGAGTTTGACAGTAGGTCTGAAACTATCGGCGATACAAACAGATTGTTGGGATTGGTTGCCATAAGAGCAGGTATAATAGCAGACTATGAGAGCAAGTTTAATAGTATAGTCAACTACGGGTACCAAATCATCTATAGTCAATTTAGTAGCCAATTCATACAATAGTTAAAAAAATTCATACAATAATTACCTATAAGTATATACTACACAATTCATACTTGGTCCAACCTGTCATACACCACCAGCATTTGCTGGCTTCGGTTTCAAAAAAAAAAAAAGACCTGTCATACACATATATCTTAGAGTTTGTGGTACAGCTGGCTACAAATCTTAGAGATAAAAGAAGAGAGAGAAGAGCAGCGTGCTACAGATTTGTAGCCAGCTACAACACAAACTACAAGGTATATGTGTGTATGACAGGTGAGACCAAGTATGAATTGTGTAGTATATGTTTATAGGCAACTATCCTATAAATTGACTACTAAATTGACTATGGATGATTTAGAGCTCGTAGTTGGCTATAGTATTAAACTTGCTCTAAAAATGCCTCTTTGCAGTAGATAGAGACTAATTTTAATCAACCATCCATGACGGTGTTAAACCTTTGTTTGGATAAACAATGATAATTCCTAATCCTGTTGTATTTGGGCCAGGATAATAACTGAAATCCCTGGCACAGTACAAATCCATATCTTACCGTTATAGAAACGTCAGGTTACCTGAAATGGCTAAATGTATATTCCTTAATTTGCCATCTGTTGGGATAGAAGAAATAATAATAAAAAATAATATTTCCATTTATTTGCATTATAAATTTCATACTACTTACCAATCTTGGCATCCCTCCCTATAAATACATATGCGTATCATATAGCCGGCCGGTGTCTCTAGCGATACAGGACAAAAAAAAAAGCTCTGTTCTTGCTACCATGGTTGCCTAGAGAGGAGCCCTCGCCAGTTTGTGTCTGGTCTTGGTTGCTTCCGTTCTTGCTCCAGGTAATCTTCATCGCCTCTAACACTCACCTTCTGTTCTTGACAAATGATTTCAGTGTCGTGTTTTTTATTTGAGAGGTAATAACCTTTTTTTTTTTCAAAAAACAATATATGATGTCCTCGTAAGATGGATCTTGCGCAATATATATATATATATAATTAATAATAAATTATATATAATATAAGGCATAGAAATGATTTTAATCGCATATGGAAGTCACGGTAAGGTGGTTGATTTGTAGGGATTAGCATGTCAAAACCAATTTTTGCACACAACTTGTTTGGCTGTTCTCTTCTCCTCTCTGACGATGTAGATCTGTTGGCGACAAAACATAAAAAAACATATTTTTTGTTTCATGTACAAATTCGTTCATTCTGAGAATGTGAGGTTCTTATTTTCTTGTTTCCGGCTAGATAAGTGTTCTGTAAGATGCGAAAAAATACGAGACTGATGGCGCGAAAACATGATAACTTTTCAATTAAAATATATAGGATATCGGTTAAAATACTCCCCTCCTTCATAAAAACACAACTATTTTTTTCAGAATGTCCAATATAAAGGCGTACATGCATGCAAGTCAAGTAATTAGTATGCAGCAAGTCAAGTAATTAGACACTCTTCTACAATTATTGATTTTAAAAATCCCCCACCCCCCAATATCTCTAATCTATTGGGTACATGTATTATTATTAGGATTCAATATAGAAGGTGATAATAATTGTTTCTTAGTCTTTAGATTAAGCGTGGTTGTGCTTATTTAGAAAGGATGGAGTATATAGTAGTACTTAATATAAATGCATGATTCAATAATTGCAATTGCATGCCAGGTGTCACCTATAAAAACATCAAATGTCTTTTATTAAATAAGTGAGAAAAAGATTTCTAAAACCTCCTTTACAAATAGCGATTTATTATTTATCGAAAAAAAAAACAATGATTAGATTCATCCATAAATTGTTTTTTGGGATGGAGGATGCTGGCTAACAAACAAATTCCATAAAATGCATTGCATTCTCTTCAGGCGCCATCAGCGAATGTCTGTTCACCAACAATTGCCATGAAGGCTCTACCCGGCGTGCTGACGCCGGCGACCGCGGCAGCGTTCCCGACCACCGGGTTCGAGCTGCAGCCGTGCGCGTCGCCGCGTACGACGGGCCCGGACAACTGGTCGGGCACCATCGCGCCCGCGGCTCTGCCACGGACGCCTCGGGCCCTCTCGTGCGAGTCCGGCGACGGCAACGGGCCGCGTGGAGTGCGACGGCAGGGGCAACGCGCCCGCCGGAGCTGTCCGAGTTCACGCTCCGCGCGGGCAGCGCCCACGACACGGACTTCTACGACATCAGCAACGTGGACGGGTTCACGTCGCCGTGCAGTTGGCCGTCGGCGCCGGGGTGCTCGGCCGGTCGTCGCCAGCCGACATCGACGCGTCGTGCCCCGCGGAGCTGGCGGTGAAGGGCGCCGGCGGCGCGGTGGTGGGGTGCAAGAGCGGGTGCCTGGCGTTCGGCCGGGACGACCTGTGCTGCCGCGGGGCTTACGGGACGCCGGACAAGTGCCCGCCGAGCCAGTACTCCAAGTTCTTCAAGGACAAGTGCCCGCAGGCGTACAGCTACGCCTACGACGACAAGAGCAGCACCTTCACCTGCACCTCTGGCGCCAGCTACCAAATCACCTTCTGCCCTTGACCTCCTAGCAATTTGATCATTTACTGATAGATTTGGATTAATCGATTAGCTGTCAATTTGGAACTCTTTATTGAATAACAGGGGTTATTATGCTTTGCCTATCTAGTTCGCTTCGGAATTATCTGAACGGCAGAACTTTTCTTCTTTTTGTTGTTGTTAATTTTAAGGTTCCTTATGCTAGTAAACTGCAGTGAAAACAAAATTTAAATCTAATGATCGATGTTTATAGTCGTTTAAAGTACGTTATTTGAAACTTTGCTAGGCTAGCTTTTACCCATTCAAATGATATGATTATAATATCGTTAAAAGTTCCAAATTTGATCGAGTTGAAAGTTTTAAAATTTTTAGTTCAAAGTTTTGAATTTTGATTTGAAATTTTTTGAAATTTGAGTTGAAAGTTTTCAAATTTGATATTGAAGTTTTCAAATTTGAGTTGACAGTTTTCAAATTTGAATGAAATATTTCAAAATTTGATTCAAAAGCTGGATTTTTTTAGTAGAAGGTTCCTTGGAATACTCAAAACTGAATTAATCTAAACACTGTGTTAAATATATTTTAATATTTTAGAGATTGGAAAAAAAACCCACTGTAGAACAAATTTTGTTTGTGAGTACATAAACTTTTTTATGCACCTTCTGTTTGACGTCTCCTGCACAAGCACGAAGCATCCTTGCAAGTAATGAACCATTTTTCTCAAGGCATTCTTTCTTGTTTCAGTTTGCTTCTTGTGGGCAATTTTCCTAGTCACTTTCTCCTTTTATTTTCTTTAGAGTTCAATATTGTGTCTTTTGTTTTAATTAATTGAGCAGGAAACAACAATTTCCTTCGATGTATGCCCTCCAGAATGATAGTGGAAGCAATCGAAGAATGCATCATTGATCAATTGATGGACGGCTTAGATCGAAGCTAAGGCAAATTTTGCCACTGGGAGCAAAGGCAGAGGATGCGGATCCGGAATTAATCTGGAAAGCAGCTCATACCTCATGTTTTTGTTTTACTTTATTTTGAGAAGGACCCATGTACTCTCTCCTTTTCTCTCTATAATCTCTGCAATTTTCTCCCAAATTCATATGTTTTATTTTCTACAAACCATCCAAACGCATAAACACTTAACTCTGAGATTTGAAACCCTGTGTTCTTTCAAAAAAGATTTGAAACCCTGTAGGAATCCAGAGTATATAACGTCCTATATATTTTCGTTTTTTCTATTCCCGCATTTCAGAAATCCTACGATAAAGACCTTATCGCTTGGATAGGCTGGGATTTTGGTAGACCAGAAATTTGGACCTCTGGAAACAACCCATAAAATGTATATCACCTACAAAAGAAAAAATAATAACAAAGTACAATTTATATAAAAACAGTTAATTAATGTTATTATGAAATACTCTCATGTTTTTGTAGAAAAATATTATAAATTTGTTTTTTTGTTAACCACATGAGTGTCAATTGCTAATAAAAAAGGTAACAAATGTAACATGTTAAGTATAGTCTTCTTGATAACAAAAAGTTCTTTTTAGCTAAGCCCTGTTAGTTTCAGTTTAAGATTATTGAGCCAGATTACTATAAACTGGACTATAATAAGTTGACATAGAATAAGCTGTTAGCTGTTTGTTTCTCTGGATTATTAGAGGCATGGATTACTATGTTTGAAATGCCATAGGCTGTAATACCCTTAACTATTTTGGATGCCTTGCTCATCCTTTTGTCAATGTATACAACAAATACATAATATGAAATAGCTAAAATATAATGTCATATATTAATAAATAAAACATTCATGAATACTTTTTTTCTACAATAATCTGAACACCAATGCTTGGAGATGGAGATGGATGCGCCGAGTGGGAAAATGAGGAGATGACAACGGTGGCGGTGGCGACGCTTTGGGAAGGGGCCGAGGCGTGGAGAGGCGGTGGCGGCGGCGTGGCCTAGGGAAGGAGCCAAGGCGGTGGAATGGGGGCGGCGACGACGTGGCCTGGGGAAGAAGCCAGGGCGCAATGGCGGTGCGGATCGGAGAAGAAGCCGGGAGTGGAGCGGGGAAGGCGGTGGCGCGGCCAGGAAGGAGGAGGGCGATGTGTGTGCGTGATCATGGGAGGAAGTGACGGCGCGGCCGGGGGAGGAGGCCGATACGCGTGCAGCTAGGGAAGGAGAAGGTCAATGTGTGCGCCGAGTAGGGAAGTAGTCCGATTTGTTCAGTTCGATGGCAAGGTGGGTAATTTTTTAAGTATATAGGGTAATGAATCTTTAGCCACCTAATAATCTGAAAAAAAATCACCTTTAGAGTGGATTACCATATTATAATAATCTATCATAATGAGCTACTTGTTTATATTTAGATTGCTCCTAATAATCGAGATTATAATAATCTTAAGTTGAATCAAACAGGGCTTCTATAGAAAAATATATATATATGCACCAACCTGATCTACCAAAGATATACATATAAGCAAAGTCAAAATACAATAGTTAGCCAAATATCTAGCTAATGTACTTAATGTTTGTTGTAAACAAGAGCGGTCAGGTAAAGGACAGGTTGGAATGTGGAATCTTTCTTAACTGCAAGTACTGCCCCTGATCAAGTTGCAGGAGACAGAGCAGCGACCACCGAACGATTGTCATACTGGAGGGAACACAAAGGGGGTTCATTTTAGGTATGAAAGGGAAGGATTAGCTTTGTTCAGGGAGATAGCATCGCGAAAGAGAATTATAATTTTGTACTACTTTATTTAATGAAAGGAATAAGATTATTCTCTCTAAAAAACTTTCTCCCTCGAAGCTAAAGACTAGATTGAAGTAGCAACAACAGAGAAAGGAGAGCTTTTCTTCACACGAATCCCGGGATCAACGAGTTCATCGAGTGGATGGCACCACTCGACCGGGAGATTATGGACTGATAATGCAAAACTGAAAGGGCATTAAACTGAAAGTGGACTAGTGGCGCTCTTTTGAGACAAGAAACATATGTTTGTAGTAATCAAAATAAGAGAATGGACAGTAAATTTTAGAGAATCTGTAGTTTATTTATGATTTCACAACATATGTAGATTGGGCAAAATTATAGTGTGTTAATTAAACACAGTTCCCTTTTTCTCTCCCATGGAAGCTAAATAAGGAAGAT
This sequence comes from Oryza longistaminata, assembly GCA_009805545.1. NCBI lineage: Eukaryota > Viridiplantae > Streptophyta > Magnoliopsida > Poales > Poaceae > Oryza > Oryza longistaminata. Next base: position 27,496,754 of record CM020179.1, on the reverse strand, counting down.
GCACTAGCATAGTAGCATGAGGTCGGCAAGCTAGCTCATTTATATCAAGAAGCTCCACAAAATCTTGCACAAAGGAAGGTTGTTAAAAATTGCTTCTCATGGACACATTTTTCAACCCTTTTCTTAACAACCAAACAGGCAAACAAAGAAATTTGAAATGATATATTCTAACAATATGAAAACGAAATAATATAAATACCTCAAATAAGGTTTTGATGCAGCAGGGGGTCAAACTGATCAGAAGATCATTAGAATACTTCTGCCATTGTTCAGATTTGCAGAAATACAGCAATCAGAAAGTTATACTAAGTGACCCATCATATTTGGGTTATCTGCCATTTCGATCAGTTTACAGTATTAAGTAAAATTCTAAGCAATGGTCCAGGTCCAGGGAACATTTGTGTTGTACACGGCTGAATTCAATTACAACTATAAACAAATGTGTAATAGGAGGTGAGCTGGAGATAAAAAGCAAAGTATTTTGGACCGTAGGTTTCAAAAGAGTCGTTAATTAATCCCATAGTATCACTTTATGTGTAGATTGGGGAAGGTTAAATTGATGTATTTGATTTGTGTGTAATTTTGTTAGGATTTGTGATGTATTTGATTTGTGTGTATAAGTAACTTAAAGATTTGGGATGTGAATGATTTGGGATGTGATTTTGATTTGGGGATTTGGGGTTTGATTTGGGGATATGCATCCCACTCGATTTGGGAGAAAATACAGGGTTAAAAAAAAGGGGACGAATGACTGCCGCTATTCTCTCTTTAATCCCGGTTGGTAACACCAACCAGTTACCAACCGGGAGTCCCGGATTCGTTATCTCGGTTGGAAAAAAAACAGTTGCCAACCGGTGGCAAAGATCAGTTGTGCAGCAGTGGTTTCTCACTCTCTACCTTTGATTGCTGCGCGTTAGCATAGGATTATAAAACAATTGACCGTGTGGTGTTATCAAGCGCTATGGGCCGGGGAATGCTGGTTCAATTTTCTCAAGAAATAAGTTATATATTTAATTTCCTTTGATCCAGTCAAAAAATGCCTCGATTTGTCCTCTCCCTTTTGTCTCAAAACTTTTTGCATTATTTAACTACGTCGTAGTTAACACCAAGTCGCCAGTCATGTCCATACCTATGACCAGATGTTGGAACAAACCAGCGGAGTTTGTACTCCCATTTTTTTTTAGCAAAAAGTGAGAACCTCAACTGTATTTAATTTATTCATTTCCACCACTATAGTGCCACACTTCCTAAACATTCACCGGGCTTAATATATAATCCATATATCTTAAAAGTTCAGTTTGCGTTTGAAATTAGGATCGACAAAGTGAAAAATGTAAGATATTATATATATAGGAGATAATAAAGGCGAGTGGTGTATAAATTAAGTAGAGTTAGTTTCTGTATGGAAGTTTTTAATAAGCTTACAATTGAAAAATACTCCATCCTGTCCGATAAGTATCACGACTACATGATTGATTTTCCCGATTTTCCTGTACGTCCTCCCTTTTATTCTATGCGGTCCGTAAGTGGAACCGCACAGAAAAATAGGGGGACCGGCGATAGTTTGTCACCCGCACAGGAAAATCAATTTTTGTGTGCGGGTCACTTAACAGATCCGCACGCAAAGTGACCCGCACACGAAAATAACTCACCCTGTCGTCACGCGCTGCGCTCCACGAAAATAAAGTGTTGCTTCCTCCACCCGGCTCATCCTCCCACACTTATATCCTCATCCTCCTCCTCCCACACTTCTCCCTCTCCCTGTCCTCCTCCCCCTCCTCTCATCGCCCTCTCCCTCTCCCTCTCGTCCTCAGCGACGGCGGCGCCCTCTGCTAGGGCGGCGAAAGCGGCGGCATCGACTACGGCTACGGCAGCGGCATCGGCTATGGCTACGGCGGCATCGGCGGCAGTGGCTGCATCGGCTACGGCAGCGGCATCGACGGCGGTAGAGCGGATCCGTGGCCGGCCACCGCAGCGAGGCCGGATCCGTGGGGGGCCGGATCCGTGCGTGGGAGGCCGGATCCATCGGCCGGCCGGCCGCGGGAGGCTGGATCCATCGCCGGCCGCCGCGGGGAGGCCGGATCCGTCGCCTTGCCACTGCGGGGAGGCCGGATCCGTCGCCGGCGACCGCGGGGAGGATGACAGTGGGCTTCGGAAGGCGCAACGACGATGGTGGTGGCCGGCGACGATGACGGTGTTGATTTTTTATTAGGGGTCGTGGGTGGATTTTGATTTTTTTGTTTCCATTTTTTTATTATCCCGTGCGGTCGGTATAACACGACCGCACGGGGTAATAGATTATCCTGTGCGGTCGGCCGCCCGCACGTGAAAATGGCGATTTTCCCAGATGATTGCTGCAGACGGGCCGGATCCCCGCACAGGATAATCGAAATACACGCATGGGAAATGGTTATATACTAGTGTACACGGTTCCTAAAAAATAATTTTGACCACTATATTTTTTATATATATATATATTAATAAAAATATTATTTTATGGAACTTTTTTAACACTTATCTATACGTATGGACTCTATACTTCTAAGATAAATATTTTCGATTCTATTTATAGTTAAAATTTTTAAAATTTGATCATAGCCTTGTCTAAAACAATAAATATTAACAACCCGGAGGGAGTAAGAACGTAGAATTTCAAAGTATTAAGATTAAGATATGCATCCACTTAATTTCATAGCACTAAATTTTGTTGCTATATATACTCTCTACATACCAAATTAAGTTTATTTTTTACCCATCCCACACATACCAATACAATACCGAAAATACTAGAATACTCAAACTTTATCAAATTCTAATGCTCACTCACTTTATATATTCCCAATGCACTTATTTCCTAGCTACTTTCACAAACTTCGATGTAATGATTACTCAAAAAATAAAGTTATTTTTGGGACAAACGGTAGGGGCTAAAGTAACTTATATGGGAAGGAGGGAGTATAATATAAAGTAGGAGTATAATACCATGAAATATTTTTCATATTAAAAATCAATTATCCATTGTCACATATCAAAGCTGCATTTCATTAGACAAAAAGAAATAATTGGTAAGACTAAACTAATGCTTTTCGGCACTGCAGAAATTCTGTAAGGATTTATGTGTGGAGTAACTAAATTGTTGGTGTTCTAATTTTGACTTATGCATGAGTAGCATGTTTAATTTAGATTACCAGAAAAACAGCTGATAATTGTTTAAGCATCCTGCATCCAAGCCAAGACTAATTAACCCCTTTTTTTTTTAACGAACCGGCACAACACAGTGCCTATTTCATTGTATAGAATAAAAGTAAAAGTATTTGCAAGGAATTTGAAAAAGAAAAGACTACAAATGAATTTAGAAAAGCTAGGGTAACATTTCTGCGAGTCTTTTTGCTTTTGCTTGCGCCCAAGCTTTCCTTTCCTCCTTTATCTTAGCGACAAGTGAGGTCGTTGGGAGCTCTTTGTGGTGGAAGGCTCACTGGTTTCTTACCTTCCAAATCTCCCAAGACGTTAGCAAAATAAGAGACCGTGTTTCGAGTTTGGGTAGTCCTCGTGTGGCCATTGCCTCCCACCATTGTTCGACTATGTTCGTCGCCCTCCATGATCCCAACCTTAGTTGTTCACAAGCTGTCCAAGTTGCATGCATTTCCCAAATTCTTTTGTGTATCTACAATCCAATACTAGATGGAAAGAAGTTTCAGGTGTGTGGCGACAAAGTGGGTAGTAAGTGTTGTTCGGCTATCCCCTTCACTTGTTTGTCGGAAGTCCAAACTCTGTTTTGGATTACTAGACAGGCAAAAGATCTGCATTTTCGTGGGACCCAGGGTTTCTAGATCAAGGCTTCGTAGCTCGTCTTGGTCAAGCCGATGAATTGCGCTTTCTATGCAGAGCCAACAGAGTATTGTCTATGAATGGTGACTTACAAGTGATGTCATCTGTCTCTCAGGTGTTAGTTGCACTCCTTGCACTGTGTTCCATAATTGTACCAATTGATCTATAAGGTCAATTGTCATTCCTTGGGCGATTGGAAAGACCTT
>CM020179.1:27458478-27492695 GCA_009805545.1 Oryza longistaminata | reverse complement strand
GTTCCATAGGCTCGCTCCTATGGATGTAATTAACCGGTAGCCTCATTGCTAGGCACCGGGAATCAGCGGACTGCACGCAATCTCCAATCAGCATACCTTTCCATTAAGCATTCCCCACGAAGGCAAAAGGCGAACTCCTGCAGGAGCCCTCATGTATTTGTAAACATTCATGTTAATGAATCGTGATTAATAAAATACAAGGTTTCCCTATTTTCTATGTGTTCGTTGTTTTGTTTTCATCAAACAGGGGGTAACCTATTATCCCGTGCGGTTGGTATAATTTGACCGCACGGGATAATAGATTGTCCCGTGCGATCGGCCTTATTGCACCGCACGGGATAATCGATTATCCTGTGCGGTCGGCCCGCCCGCACGTGAAAATGGCGATTTTCCCAGATGATTGCTGCAGACGGGCCGGATCCCCGCACAGGATAATCCAAATACACGCATGGGAAAATGGTTATTATACTAGTGTACACGGTTCCTTAAAAAATAATTTTGACCACTATATTTTTTATTATATATATATATATTAATAAAAATATTATTTTATCGAACTATTTTTTAACACTTATCTATACGTATGGACTCTATACTTCTAAGATAAATATTTTAGATTCTATTTATAGTTAAAATTTTTAAAATTTGATCATAGCCTTGTCTAAAACAATAAATATTAACAACCCGGAGGGAGTAAGAACGTAGAATTTCAAAGTATTAAGATTAAGATATGCATCCACTTAATTTCATAGCACTAAATTTTGTTGCTATATATACTCTCTACATACCAAATTAAGTTTATTTTTTACCCATCCCACACATACCAATACAATACCGAAAATACTAGAATACTCAAACTTTATCAAATTCTAATGCTCACTCACTTTATATATTCCCAATGCACTTATTTCCTAGCTATTTTCACAAACTTCGATGTGTAATGATTACTCAAAAAATAAAGTTATTTTGGGACAAACGGTAGGGGCTAAAGTAAACTTATTATGGGAAGGAGGGAGTATAATATAAAGTAGGAGTATAATACCATGAAATATTTTTCATATTAAAAATCAATTATCCATTGTCACATATCAAAGCTGCATTTCATTAGACAAAAAAGAAATAATTGGTAAGACTAAACTAATGCTTTTCGGCACTGCAGAAATTCTGTAAGGATTTATGTGTGGAGTAACTAAATTGTTGGTGTTCTAATTTTGACTTATGCATGAGTAGCATGTTTAATTTAGATTACCAGAAAAAACAGCTGATAATTGTTTAAGCATCCTGCATCCAAGCCAAGACTAATTAACCCCTTTTTTTTTAACGAACCGGCACAACACAGTGCCTATTTCATTGTATAGAATAAAAGTAAAAGTATTTGCAAGGAGCTTGAAAAAGAAAAGACTATACAAATGAATTTAGAAAAGCTAGGGTAACATTTCTGCGAGTCTTTTTGCTTTTGCTTGCGCCCAAGCTTTCCTTTCCTCCTTTATCTTAGCGACAAGTGAGGTCGTTGGGAGCTCTTTGTGGTGGAAGGCTCACTGGTTTCTTACCTTCCAAATCTCCCAAGACGTTAGCAAAATAAGAGACCGTGTTTCGAGTTTGGGTAGTCCTCGTGTGGCCATTGCCTCCCACCATTGTTCGACTATGTTCGTCGCCTCCCATGATCCCAACCTTAGTTGTTCACAAGCTGTCCAAGTTGCATGCATTTCCCAAATTCTTTTGTGTATCTACAATCCAATACTAGATGGAAAGAAGTTTCAAGTGTGTGGCGACAAAGTGGGTAGTAAGTGTTGTTCGGCTATCCCCTTGTCACTTGTTTGTCGGAAGTCCAAACTCTGTTTTAGATTACTAGACAGGCAAAAGATCTGCATTTTCGTGGGACCCAGGGTTTCTAGATCAAGGCTTCGTAGCTCGTCTTGGTCAAGCCGATGAATTGCGCTTTCTATGCAGAGCCAACAGAGTATTGTCTATGAATGGTGACTTACAAGTGATGTCATCTGTCTCTCAGGTGTTAGTTGCACTCTTTGCACTGTGTTCCATAATTGTACCAATTGATCTATAAGGTCAATTGTCATTCCTTGGGCGATTGGAAGACCTAGCTCTTGTACCCATTGACTGTTAGGGATGGCTTTTTTTAAGGTCTGGTTTTTCTTCCTCAAGAGTTCATACGCCCTTGGTGCTGTATCTTTAGGACATTGTCCATTGAGCCACACCAAATTCCAAAATCATAGGTGGCCCATCCCCGATCTTGATTGTTGTGGCTGCTACAAAGAGGATTGTCTGTGTCATTACGTGGGTCTCCATCCCAACCCATGTTTTCTTGGGTAACTTCCATTCATGCCATAGCCACCATATCCTGAAAGCTCTTGCGAATTTCACTAGATGTAGGATTCCTAGGCCCCTATTTTCTGTTGGCAAGCACGTATTGTCCAATTAACATTGCATTTTCCTCCAATGATGTCATCTGTTCTTGCCCATAGAAATTGTTTCCTCTGTTTGTGCAGGACCTCCAGGGATTCCTTTGACACCTTGTGTGCTGTGAGAAGGTATATTGGCTGCGAGGTGAGTGCCGACTTGACCATGATCGTTCGGCCAGCCATGTCCTGGTTTTTCCATCTCCAGCCCATCACACGCGCGCCCAGCCGATTTGTCGAAAAGCAGTTGCATGTAAACTTTTCGCAGTCTTCATGTTGAAAGAGGCAAACCTAGGTATTTTATTGGGAAGCACACCCTCATGACTGGTATTCCTTCCAGGAGCGAAGACACCTGGGTCCTCTATTATTGGAAAGCTGCAGGGAGGCTTTAACTAATTACTCCTTAATTAGTTATTATTGACCAGGCCTATAATGTCCAGTCTTGTTCTACTCCCGGGTCAGTTCGAGTCTTGTTCTATTTCCAAGTCTGTATCTAAAATGTTTAAACACATTGAAAATTAAGGATACATATATAGAAATTGGATGGACGGCACCGAGTTGTTAATTTATCTCTGGGTGGTTGGGTAATGAGTTGGACATAAGAGGCAAAGATATATTAGTCGTTTAATTCCTGGAATTAATGTTCACAATTGCTATACTTCAGCTTTTCTGTGTAACAATCCTGGATGCGTTGCTGACCATTTAATAAGGCAAACAACTTTGCTCTGAGCCTACTCGGTAAAAACGGCTAAAATGATCAACTAATGTGTGCAGCAGGATCTGCTAAAAAAGTAGTATATGAAGTGCAAGCCCCCTAATAGATATTTCACACATGGTCGGGGCTTGGATTCTCAGTTTGGGCCGGCCCAATGAAGCGAAAAGACTTCAATAGAGACTTTCTCAGCCTATGCAACAATTAAAACATTCTTTTGGAATAGTAGGAGTACGGATGAAAATGGCTCGGAAAGGGACAAACCATCTATACCGCTTTTGTTTTCATATTTTTTTAAAATTGTAGTTGGAAATAAAAATCTTGGATACGAAAACAGAATTGAATGCGAAAACAGAGTGAATATGACAACAGATATCTATCAGGATATGAAAACCCCTCGAACTAAACTTTTCAAATCAACGAAGACATCTAACTCACATTTATATTTTTAGCAATAATAATATACAACTAGTTGTACACATCACTTATAGGATAACAAGAACTATATTCATCTATAACCGTAAGTAGCATGGTATGACCTAATATAACTGTAAGTAGTAATTTATCAAAAGCAAAATAGATATAAAGCACGAGAGTAGAAAAAATAATCTCGATTCGACTAACTATCTCAATACTTAGTACAAATCTGAACATCATGACTAGGAAAGGATGAATTTAATCAGCTGTATATGAGAAGTAATTTGTCTTCGACTTAAAAAATTCGAATTTCTTTCCTAAAACTTTCTGAATTCGTTTCTGAAAAGTTTCAACCAATTCTGGTTTCTGATGGATAATAGCCTAAAAAAAAGTCAAATTTGTTTTCGTTTCCGAAAAATGTGTTGGCACTGCCATAAATAGACCTTTTTATGTTCTACTGATAATAGTAGCCGGCAAAAACGATAATGGAAATGGCAAAGAATATGGCAATGAAAACAAAAACGAATATTGTTGTACCGACCGTTTCCTTATTTTACCGTATTTCCACAATAGTTACCGTGTTTCTAAAATTAGACATCCATCAACATTTCTCAACCAAATCCTTAATTCTAGTGCATGGCTAAATGAGATACACTTTGTTACTTAGTACAAGCTTGAATTTATGTGGTTATATATATTAATTGTGTAGTCTATATTTAGCTAACTATTGAATTTCAATGTTTTCAGCATTAATTACTGATTTTTGATCGATACAGCCATATTTTCATTCGTATAGTTCTGTCCTTGATTTTGCAATATTTTCGATTCTGTTTTTCATCCAGCTCTACCCTTTTAACTATGTTTTTAAGGGAAAAAACATCGTTATGGAAATGATCGAGAGTACAAAGTTACCGTGGAAGAGCTCCAAGCTGCACTCAGGTCCGGTCTCTTGCCTAACGTCGAGAGACCACCTCCTCGCGACCCGCGAGACCGATCAATAAAGAGATGGCAATTTTGTTTTTTTTTAAACAGAGAAATTGCTTCTAGTCCGGTGGGAAACCCAGCTGAAACGGACTCTGTTTCTTTGAAAGAAAGGCCCAATGAGAGATGCTTAATTGCTTATGAGGTTTGTTTCAACGAATAAGTTCACCGGAGGTCCCTCAACTTAACAGCGAGATTTTTTTAGATCCCTTAACCACAAAACCAACAATGTGTAACACTAAACTCACACAAACCATGCACACAAGGTTCTATGGCAGTATATATGGGTGGTTTCGCTGATGTGGCATTCTAATCAGCAAAAAAAAAAAAAAGTTTGGACCACTTCTCTTCTTCTCTCTTTTCTCTTTTTTCCCCTTCTATTCAGTTCTTCTCTCCCAGGAGGCTGCCGTCCGGCGGCAGATGAGGGCAAGGCGAGTTGGCGAGCCCGGCCGAACTCCGCTGCCGCCGCCGCGCTCGCCCGCCGTCGCCCCGCCTAGGTTGTGGTGGCAGCGGCACGCCGAGCGGCCGGCAAGGGGAGAGGCGACCGGCCGTGCCGGTGTGAGATGGGGGAAAGGAGGGCCGAGAGAGGTGCAGAGCGGCCGGTGGTGGAGGACCGATGCCTGCGCGAGCTCGTGTCGGGAGGAGTCAAACGGAGACAGCGACTGGTTGAGCAGGTGGCGATAGGAGAGGGGTGAGAGGCGGCGGTGGCAGCAGCAGCAGCTGGTGCCGGCCGAAGAGGGGAGAGTGGAGGCGCGGGAGAGCGAGCACATAAGGGCAATGGGAAGTGGGTGCCGGCGGGAAAGGGGGAAAGAGGCGGCTGCTGCTCTCACCCGCCACCTTCGTCTCCGCCTGCACTGCTACGAGAGACGAGGGCGGTTGGATCCGCGTGTCGGCGGCGCCTGTCCCTCAGCCCGCCGCGTCCGGGGGCGTGGGACGGCGGTGACGATGGCGCTCGTGTGGAGGATGACGGGCGAGCGCGGGGACGGGGGGAGCGGACGGCGGGCAAGCGTGGCGGCGGATCGGCAATGGGCGAGAGAGCTCTTCCTGCCACTGATCAACGCGCGCTGGGAGTACAAAACAAGGCGGCGAGACAAGAACAAAGAAACCATGTTGGAGCGCTCGTACGTCGACATGCTGCTTGACACCAATCCCCAACGACAGCAACCGCGCGCTCACCGACGATGAGATCATCAAGCTCTGCTCCGAGTTCCTCAACACCGGCACCGACACAACGTCCACCGCGCTGCAGTGCATCATGGCTAAGAAGCGGTCGAAGGAGGTCGCCGGCGACGAGGTGAAGTTTCGGCCTAGGTGCGGGAGCAGCGGTGGGCCTGAAGAAGAGAAGAGAGAAGAGAGAAAAGAAAAGAGAAGGAGAAGAAAAGAGAAGAAAAAAGATGTGCAGCTGACATGTGGGCCCCACATACTTTTTTTAATTTTTTTTGCCGACTAGATTGGCACGTCAGCGAAACCACCCATATATACTTCCATAGGACCTTGTGTGCATGGTTTGTGTGAGTTTAGAGGTCCACATTTATGGTTTCGTGGTTAAGGGACTAAAAAAATCAAGATGTTAAGTTGAGGGACCTTTGGTGAACTTATTCCTTGTTTCAAACCGAGCTGAAACGGACTCTGTCATGTGAAGATGCTTCTGAAACCCATGTAAGATGTAAGGTGCACAAGTAACGTTTATCAATCGCCAAAGTGAACCAGTATGCATGAAGAGAATATGGACAATAATGATTATTGATTTGAATACTGTAAGGCCATTCCCAACCCAAGACAATAGACATAGTTTCTATAAACTCCACATCATCAAGAAACTAGTACTAGACACTACTCTTACAATGCAAACACCACCATTCCATACTTAAATTTAATGCTACTTATCTCACATGATGTATTGGATGTTGTGTATAAACCATGTCTCATGCAAAACATGATTTTCTTATCTTTTTTCATTTATTCACTTGTCACATCATTTTTTTATCCTAGGTGGCAGATTATTTAATGCTATGGACACCATTCCATTAGGTTGGGAATGGACTAAGGTCCACTATTTGTGAGACCGATAAGCTAAAATGTGTTGGCCGGTCCCCTTAATTAATTATTGTGAGACCAGCACCATATTTATTCAGAAGCAGTGACATACCCAAGTATATAAAACTTATAATCATATCTTAATTTCATCCCCTGTCTGTAGCTAAAACTTGTTGTTGTACCAGTAGATACCATCGCGCTCCCTGGGCTCAACGTACATGCACTCCTTGGCCTCACGCCATGTTGCCTCGATGATGGGCGTGCGGTCAAACTTGTAGTACTCACCGAGGACGGGCCTGGCTGCCCTGGTGGCCTCCATGGCGTGGTAGTGTGGCATGCTGGGGAAGAGGTGGTGGAGGACGTGCGTGTCCGTGACGTTGTGCAGCACGCGGTTGAGGACGCCGTAGTCGCGGTCGACGGTGGCGAGCGAGCCGCGCAGCCACTCCCACTCGCGCGAGTCGTAGTGCGGGAGCGCCCGGTGGGTGTGGTGCAGGTACGTGATGAGCACGAACAGCGCGCCCACGATGAGCACCGGCACGCCGTACACGCGCACCACCCACCAGAGCCCGTACGCCGCCGTCAGCCTGTGCAGCGCGAGCAGCACGGCGAGGATGGCGGCGTCGGAGACGACGACCTGGACGCGCTCCTGGTCGCTGAACAGCGGACTGTAGGGGTCGTAGTGGCAGGTGACGAGGCGTGGGTACGGCTGCCCGGACAGGTTGAACGCGAGGTAGAGTGGCCACGCGAGGGTGAGCTGCAGGGCGATGTACACCAGCCGGCCGACGGGGTTGCCGAACACGTACGGGGTGTACCACGGCAGCGCGGACTTCTTCTTCGCGACGTACACCTCGTCCTTCTCCATGGACCCGGTGTTGGCGTGGTGCCGCCGGTGGCTGTACTTCCACGAGAAGAAGGGCGTGAGAAGCGCCGAGTGGAGCACTAGGCCCACGAGGTTGTCGAGGAGCAAGTAGTCCGAGAAGGCGTGGTGGCCACACTCGTGCCCGATGACCCACACGCCGGTGAGTACACTGCCCTGCGCGGCCCAGTAGAGCGGCCAGCCGACGAGGCGGAGGATGCTTGGGAGGGCAGGGATGCCGACCAGAGCAAAGTAGAGGAGGCCGGCGGCAATGGCAAGGTCGTGGAGCAGGTAGGAGAATGACTTGATCACGGAGCGGTGGAAGCAGTGCGGCGGGATGGCCTTCTTTATGTCCCCCAGCGTGAACGGCGGTTTGTCCACCGGTGAGCGCTGCATGGCTGCGCTGCTGCCGGAACGGCGGAGTAGTAGCTCCTGTTTCTTCCCCTCCACCACCGTCGTCGTCCGGCGCCCGCTGGTACCCGTATTTCTATTGATGACAGTACGTAACTGCATGAATCGATTAGTCAACAATTTTGTAGTGTTCCATGCATGCGAATCCAGAAAAATCAAATCCAACGGGGAGACATGTCGATGAATTATTACGGGAAAGCTATAACATGCATTTACTGTAGACTGTAGTAGTGTAAATCTTGCGCAAAGGGCAACCACTATACTGCCGGAATTACATGAGCAAGTCTGGATTTAGAGTAATATCATAACGATTTTGTTAGAATACGCTACCTCCGTTTCATATTATAAGTCGTTCTGACTTCTTTCCTAATCAAACCTTTTTAAATTAGATCAAAATATATTCAAAACATAACAATATTTTTAATAAGAAACAAATATATTATCAAAATATATTCAATGTTACATTTAATAAAATTAATTTGATTTTGTAAATATTGCTAATTTTTTCAATAAACTTGATCAAATCTTAAAAAAGTTTGACTATAAAAAATATCAAAGCGATTTATAATATGGAACGAAGCAAATATAACTTTAATAATTTAATAATTTTGTTCATATCATCGCTACTACATAAACGCATAAAGGTGTCGGCACTATAGGTGCCGGAAGTGTTAAAATCAACACCTATAGATCTCTTCCCACCTCCCACCTCTGCGGATTGAAAATATATAATCGGCACCTTTGAGTAATTATAGGTGCCAGTTCTAAAGATATACACCAACACTATAGGTGTCAGGTTTTTTTATAAAAAAACTAATACATATAATATATCGAGCCGAGACGAACGCGCTCTCTCCTCCGCCTTATCTCCTCCGGCACCCACCCACCACTCTCTCTCCTCCTTACCTCCTCACTTACCATGTCCTTATTTCCTCCATCTCTCTCCTCCTCGTCCATCACCGCTCTCTCACGATCGCTCTCTAGACCACACCCACCCACCCGGCAGTGGCGGCGGCGCCCTCCCCTCGCTAGATCCGGCAGGAGGGGAGGCGGCGAGCTACCAGGTGGCAGCAACCCAGTGACCCTCTCCCCTCCACCCAATCCGGTGGGAGGTGATGTGGTGGGCTACCAGGCGGCGGCGTCCTCCCCTCCGCTAGATCCGGCGGGCTACCAAGCGGCGGTCGCGACAACGCCCTCCCCTACACCAGATCCTACGGGAGGGGAGGCGACAGGCTACCAGGCGGTGCCATCTTTTGTTAGTGTTCTTGCATTTCCTTGGATTAAATGTTCATCGTATGAATTAAATGTTCGATGAAATCTGGTCGGTGTGAAGGGGATTGCTCGATTGCATTGAGCCGATATTTTTTTTCAATCCTGTAACCTCAAAGGTGTCGGTTCTTAAACCGGCGTGCCTTTGAGAGAACTCAAAGGTATCGCCTGCTGGGTACCGGTTTCCAAATCTAGCATCTTTGTGGGGTTGGTAGCCGGCACCTAAAGCGTTTTCTGTAGAAGTGTGTCAGGGTTATGGATACCACATACCTAATAGTAGTCGACTGCATCTCGGCAGGACCCACCACATACCATGTCCTATACGGAAACAACCTACAGATATATGAGGAGTTCCGCATAAGGAAAGACAACCAGAGTTCTACATGGAAACGACAAGGACTACTCGGATTGTATCCATATTGGTTTCCCTAGTTCTACTTGGACAAGGGGACACCAATGGGTATAAATACAAGACCCCTAGGAAGAGAGGGGAGGATGAAAAAACACAATCAACATACGCCCATCAGAAGCCACAACATACAAGCCAACATACGCCAAGACAAGTCGCCGAATATCGATATCAGAGATATGCCTAGATCGACCCTATCTGGTACCTTCAGAGGCCGGCCGTAGGGATCTAGCGTTGTCTCTGATCTCGCCTGGCACAAGCTCGAGGAGGAAGGCTACCCTGTTGTCGACTACGAGTCAGACCTCCAGACCGCCATGTCGACAACGGTTAGATAGGCTACCCCAAATATTGTACTGGTGTGATTATGGTGAATAAAGAGCAACATCGGCTCCGGCCAACAGGATGTAGGGTTATTACCTGATAACTCAGGGGCCTGAACCTGTATAAAAATCCCTGTCTCCATCTCTTTTACCTTAGTCTCGATTATATCCTAGCACCAACGATCCCCATACTGTTGATCATGGAAATAGTAATTCCAACGCTCCACTTTGAATTGAAAATATATCACTCAGTTTGTGAAGAGGCTAGCAACAAAAAAAATCTATGAACAAAATATTAACAAGTACCACCCAAAGAAATGAGGCATGGACTATCTCACAGATTAACACTCTGGACGCGAAGGAGTGTACCTTTCAGTCATCAAGAATACCATGATATTTCAAGTTCAGCAGGTTCATCTTGCAGTAATGCCCCTAATAAACATTGAAGTCCGTGAACAAAATTGTCTCTTGATTATGCAAAGGAACAACAGAACACTGAAACAAAATTACTAATGATTTATCGTTACTGTCATTGTTTGGTCTGCCCAAATATATATCAACATAGCATGCACAGCATGTACAGAGTTAGTTTCTCATCAGACTAGCCATCATATATGCACAAAATTTGTTAGGAATTATTTAATCTTACCTTGTAGTTACATCGGATGCTTCAGCCATAACCAACTTTCATGAAAATCAATTAACACAGATGTCAAAATAACAGCACCACGAGTTTTTCCTCTATTCTACAAAGAGATGCCCTGCATAAAAAATATACAGAAAAGCATTCTAATTGATATTGGTGTGCTCTGTCCAGACTTCAGAAATCAATAGATTCAGTTCAGATTTCAGAAACAGTATTACCTTATACTATTGACAACTCAATAACATAATTGATGCTGCCGTTCCAATAATTCCTACTTCAGGAAAACAGGTTATTATAATATAGGGCGCCACCTATAATCAGAACCAATTAATCGGATTCACAAATCGTTCAGCATGGATCATAACCAATTGCAACAAATGCTCGAACCAATGTGCAGTCTCGATGGAAAGAGAAAGCAGCGCCATTACCTTGTTGAAGTAGCAGCACAGCCTCAACAAAATCAATCTGCCTCCAGGCTCCACGTGGAAGATCAATCCTTTTCTAGCCCATTGAATCAGCCGATTGGAGTCTGATCCCTTCCCAAATCGTCCCCAAATCAGCAGATGGAACGGCGCAGCGGTGGCGACCAGTACGCCTTGGTGGCTGCAACGGAGCGCCGGCGGGCGTTTGGCGACGGCAGTGGTGGGCAGCGGCGGTGGGAGATGGTGGTGGGAGGTAGGCCATGACGGCCGGAACGGACTGTCGCTGGTGGCTGGTGATAGGGGGGAAACGGCAATGGTGGACGACGGTGGCGGCGGCAAGCGGCGGTGGTGGGCGGAACCACCTCGAGGGTTTTGGATTTGACCGCGCACTCCGTTCCAAAATTAAATAGGATAAACATTTTCTTTTAAAGATGTGATCGTAGTGGGGACGTGGGGTGAGGAAGTAGCCACGGTTTTAATCCCCGTCTCTCCATTCGTAGCTACGTCTATGGGGTGTGCGCGTGGTATACAGTAGTTGAGTTTACTAGAGACGGGTTGAAAAATCGTAGTAAGCAGATCGTCTCTAGCTGGTTGTTTTGCAGTAGTGTGTCCAAATACCGTAGTCGTGACATCAAACATCGACAAAGTGTATAAATCATTAAAAAATAATTTGTAATTAACATATAACTGTATATTTGTCTGCCTAGAACCACATACTAGACATGAACTTTTTTCCCTCCATCCCAATATAAGTTTATCTAGGATAAAATGTGACATATTCTAAGATTACAAATCTAGAGGATGTGACATATCCTATCACTATGAATGATGTGAAATAATATAGGTGAGGTCCACCCTCCATGAAGCACGTGCTTTGCAGTCAACACTAATTAGCAGCCATCTTTTAGCTCCGGTCACTTTCCTCTCCTCTTTCTTTGGACTCATTCAAAATTTTGTTGCGACATACTACCTCCGTTCCAAAATATAAAAAGTTCTAAAATTGGATACGATTATTAAGAAACTATGTACAATTAAATCTGAAGATGTTGTGATTGGTTGAGAAGTGGAGATATACGAGAAAAATGAATAGTGGAGGGTTGTGATTGGTTAGAAAGAAAATATTAGTGAAGAAGTTGTTATATATTGGGATAAATGATAAATGCTAGAAGTTGTTATATTTTGGGATAAAGGGAGCACATATATACTATGAGTTTGGGGAGAAGGGGATTGGGAAGATTGGGAAGATATACAAAATGAGGTGAGCCATTAGCGCATGATTAATTGAGTATAGCACAGCCTCAACAAAATCAATCTGCCTCCAGGCTCCACGTGGAAGATCAATCCTTTTCTAGCCCATTGAATCAGCCGATTGGAGTCTGATCCCTTCCCAAATCGTCCCCAAATCAGCAGATGGAACGGCGCAGCGGTGGCGACCAGTACGCCTTGGTGGCTGCAACGGAGCGCCGGCGGGCGTTTGGCGACGGCAGTGGTGGGCAGCGGCGGTGGGAGATGGTGGTGGGAGGTAGGCCATGACGGCCGGAACGGACTGTCGCTGGTGGCTGGTGATAGGGGGGAAACGGCAATGGTGGACGACGGTGGCGGCGGCAAGCGGCGGTGGTGGGCGGAACCACCTCGAGGGTTTTGGATTTGACCGCGCACTCCGTTCCAAAATTAAATAGGATAAACATTTTCTTTTAAAGATGTGATCGTAGTGGGGACGTGGGGTGAGGAAGTAGCCACGGTTTTAATCCCCGTCTCTCCATTCGTAGCTACGTCTATGGGGTGTGCGCGTGGTATACAGTAGTTGAGTTTACTAGAGACGGGTTGAAAAATCGTAGTAAGCAGATCGTCTCTAGCTGGTTGTTTTGCAGTAGTGTGTCCAAATACCGTAGTCGTGACATCAAACGTCGACAAAGTGTATAAATCATTAAAAAATAATTTGTAATTAACATATAACTGTATATTTGTCTGCCTAGAACCACATACTAGACATGAACTTTTTTCCCTCCATCCCAATATAAGTTTATCTAGGATAAAATGTGACATATTCTAAGATTACAAATCTAGAGGATGTGACATATCCTATCACTATGAATGATGTGAAATAATATAGGTGAGGTCCACCCTCCATGAAGCACGTGCTTTGCAGTCAACACTAATTAGCAGCCATCTTTTAGCTCCGGTCACTTTCCTCTCCTCTTTCTTTGGACTCATTCAAAATTTTGTTGCGACATACTACCTCCGTTCCAAAATATAAAAAGTTCTAAAATTGGATACGATTATTAAGAAACTATGTACAATTAAATCTGAAGATGTTGTGATTGGTTGAGAAGTGGAGATATACGAGAAAAATGAATAGTGGAGGGTTGTGATTGGTTAGAAAGAAAATATTAGTGAAGAAGTTGTTATATATTGGGATAAATGATAAATGCTAGAAGTTGTTATATTTTGGGATAAAGGGAGCACATATATACTATGAGTTTGGGGAGAAGGGGATTGGGAAGATTGGGAAGATATACAAAATGAGGTGAGCCATTAGCGCATGATTAATTGAGTATAATCTATTTTAAATTTCAAAAATGGATTAGTATTACTTTTTAAAGCAACTTTCCTATAGAATTTTTTTTAAAAAACACACCATTTAGTACTTTGGGAAGCGTACGTGCGGAAAACGATGTGTTTCTCACTAATGTCTCTGGAACGAACGCAATACATACTCCATTCGTCCCAAAAATAAGTGCGATCGTGGGAATCCGTGTCCAACGTTAGACCATCCGTTTTATTTGAAAAGTTTATGAAAAAATAAAAAAATAGTCACACATACTATTTATATTTTTTCATCTAGTAACAATAAAAATAGTAATAATAGAAAAATTTTAAATAAGACAAACGGTTAATGTTAGACATGAAATTTTAGGACGGAAAGAGTAACTATTATACCTGCTCTTGTATATAGGTCGTCGGGAGAAGCATTTTTGAAAGAAAAAAACACTAGACTCCGGTGCTTATTATATTATGAAAAATAAGTGCGCTTGAGTATATCTTGTAATTTAAAATTTATCGCTAGTTAGTTCAGATTTTCGTCTCGAGAGAAACATTTAATACAACAACAGAAAAGACAAAGTGCGCGGACCCGTCAAGATGAATTTTGTAGCTGGATGGTTCGGAATTTCTAAGATTGAGTTGAACACTACTTTTCGGCGTGGAAAATGGTGTTCCAGAGAATAACATTAAAAAAAAAAACAAAGTTTGACAGTGGTGTGTGGCGCCTTGTTGTGGTACTACTAAGATATTCAGCACTTACTTGCTAAGTTTGATTAAGATAGGAACCCTCATCAACTATTAAAGTCTGTAATTAAATTATAGATATTAGATATTTAGCACCTCTAGAGTCTTAAATCCATAAGGATATGTGGTTTTGATGCACGGAGGCTGGGTGCAACAAACGAACAATTCATACACGTGACAATAAATAAGAACATGGTATTACGGCCACCAATCAGCTCATCCTTCTCTTCTAACCCAAATACCCAACAACATCCAGCGATCTCAAGCTTTATGTTCTATTTCACAATCTTTGCCAGACATCCTTCCTTAGGCTCCTATCTCTCCTCTCGATCATGGAGGGCCCTGACAAGGTGGGTCCCATTGACAAGGTGCTAGTGAGCTACTCCTCCGTCCTAAAAAAACCAATCCTAGATTTAAATCTGGACACATGTGTGTCTAGGCTTTAAATCTGGACACATGTGTGTCTAGATTCAAACCTAGGATTAGTTGTTTTTTTTGGACGGAGGGAGTAGAGCTCTTTCATGCTCCTCAACGAGAGCACCTCTATTAATTGCTCGACCACCGTGGAACTTAAGCTCCTTGCACATGAGGTTATCTCCGACCCTACCATCTCCCTCTCTCTGGACAGGTAGGGCTTGGTCCAAACTAGAGGAAGGGATGTCCTCTCAGACCTTACCTAAATCGTGGTCCTCAATGAGCTCACCCACGGCGTTCGAAATTCCTAATGGGCGATCGATCGCCAGCCCCGCGGCCCTCCTCCACGTGGTTTCCTTTTTTGGTACCGTATTACTTTTCTATTTGAGTAAATTTATGCACCTAAAGTTTGTACACTTCAAGTTCACATCTAGTTTATACACTTACAGTTCAGAGACCCAAAGTTTATTAGTAAAAGTTTTTGTATCCGATTCAATTTGAATTTGAGTTCAAATATTTTTTATATATAGTATTTCTATAATCTAAAGTTTTTAGATCCCAAATTATATAGTCAAGTTTATATACCCGATTCAAATTTGAATTATTAAATTTTTTATTATATATAGTATTTTCTATACATAATTTTTTCTAACTTTGTTTTTTATTTTTTTTAAATTTTCTGGTGTAGTAGGAAGAGAAGAAGGGGAGGAGGACGGGGGGAGAGGAGCGTGTAAGGGGATGGGGGGTGTGAGCGATCACCCGCCTTTAGCAGCGTTGTCCACTTGGATTTGCATGAGAGAAGGGGGTAGGTTAGAGATGAAAATGAACATAGGCCAACACGTGCAACCGCTTGGATTTTTATTTTTTTTTAAGATAAGGGTATTTTTTACCCGACTTATATATCCAACCGGATATATGCGGCTTTTTAAATTAGTAACTTAGCCCTCAAACAACTCAATCTGAAATTCCTCATATAAGATTTGAAATGAGGCCTTGTAGTGTTATTCAGGTCATTGCAACACACGTACATGGCCTTTCGTTAAGTGGGAATATCGTAATCAAATTAATGCTATGTATTACTAAGACAACTCATTTTCTATGAAGGATAATTCGTCCAGATTTAAAAGTTTGAAGTGTTATATCCGATATTATAGTTTATAGATGGGAGAATAGCTAATATGGTCCCTAAAGTTTCGCTCCTGGGTCATTTTAGTTCTTAATCTTTCATATTGTCCAAACAAGTTCTTTAATTTAATCATGTGGGCTGATATAGTCCTTGGTCCCACCAAAATCGCAAACATGGACATGCCATGTACATTCCTATGAAATTCTATATGATTTGTCCAATTTACCCTTACATGTATCATAGGAAAATAAAAACAAAAGGTAAATGTAAGAGCAAACATATACCTAAAAAGGGTGAAAAAAAGGATAAGTATTTTTTCCTATGGTTATGTCTATTTCACCCTTATATTTATTTTTCTATGATATACGTAAGGGTAAATTGGACAATTCATCATAGATTTGCATGAATGATGACATGGCATATTCATATGATGATTTTGGTGGATCCAAGGACTATTCTAGCTCTTATGATAAAGTTTAAGGATTTCTTTAGACCATTTAAAAGTTAGGGACTAAACTGATACTACAGAAAAACTTTAGGGACTAAATTATCTATTCTCCCTTTATAGAAAAATGGACTTCCCTGATGGTTCGGAGTATCTAACGGTAAATCTAAAATGAGTGCATCTCATGTTATCCAACCACGACATGACACTGGCTAGAAGAATTTTTTTACTACATATAGTCCACCAAGCATGTAGAGAAATATATTATCCTCTATGCTTAAATAAAATTCTCTTAAATTACTCATAGGATTTATGATCCGATTACACCGTTGTGTTCGTGACATTTAAATCTTTATAACAAATCAACATAATTATATTTTATGAACAATATACAAATTACTTTTGTAATATATCTAAATTATTTTTAGATTTCATTAATTACTTTTAGGCATATAAAAGTAAATTCAATAAAGCCTAAAATCAATTTATATATGTTATAGAAGTAACTTAAAACAAAAAGAAAGTAACTTGCCACGACATTAAAAGCAAATACGTTGTGGGTGTAAAAACTAAGTCTATCTAAAAATTAAATTTAATCAGCAAATTATGAAATTAACTAAAAAGATAATAAAAAACAACTACAACACTTATTAATGTATAATAAGTAATTTAATCAAATCTAAAACTAATTTATATATATTAGATAAAGTAACTTACATATTGATAAAAGTATTTTTCAACGTAGATATTTTTTAATCAAAATATAATGTGTTAAGATCTTGTTGTAAAGATTTTGTGGCAAAAAACAAAAGGTGTAATCGGATTAATGATCGATATTAATTTAGAGAAAAGTATATAAGAAACAAAAGACATACAATTCAAAACATTAAATGACATCATTGACATTTTCAGATTCGCTTTGGATTTTTTTCATCGCATGAGCGCTCGCGTTTGTTGGCGTACTCCGTTAGATTATGACAGCAATTACAGCAATCAATCAGTCAAAGTCATTAGACTGGAATCCCCACAAATCCCAACGGCTCGAGGAAGCATTTGACACAAACACCAGTTTCTGATTATGACATGTAGTCAATTTCTTGCTTAGACTGGTTCATATTGTCGCATAAAAAACAAAATGTGGACGCATAAACAAGACTTTTTTCTTGCTGGTTCATATTGTCGCATGTTGTACTGGTAGTCAGAGAACCATTTAACACAAAGGATAAGGTGGACCTATGAAGATGACTTTTTCTTACTAGATGGTTTAAATTTTCTTTGTTCAACAGTTACCAGGAGAACAAGCATAAAAACAAAATGCGGCACAGAAGATATCACTATCATATTGCGAAAGAGCCTGTAGCCTAGTGGTTAACAGAGCCTAAGTAACACCTGAGTTTTAGTCGAATCCCCATAGGAGCGAATTTTCCAGGATTTAACGGCCTTTGCTTTCAGTGGTGGATGTACCCGTCGATAGCGACGCCGTGATGACTTTGTCATCCGAATGGATTTGCGGCCAGTCTTCGAAGATGCTCATAGGGGTAGGGTTTGCGTGCGTGTGTTCATAGGGTAGTATTGCGTGCGTCGTGAGTGTCTGCGTTGTAAAGTGTAATTCTTAAAAAAAAGATCCCACTCATATAATTAAGTTAATTATTATTAATTTACAAATGGATTATCTAATTTTTAAAAGAAACTTCCTATTTTTTCTTTTAAAAAAACGTAACGTTAGCAGTTAAATATGCTAATCTTTAACTAATGAAATATTCGTATTATTCATTTATCTTATTAAAATTTGTGTAAAATAATCATACTTAAAAAACTTTAGCATTTAATCACAACAAAATAAATAGCACTTAATTTTTTAACAGCGTCATCCATTACGAAAAGGGATATGCATATATGGTTGGAAACAATGGTAAGGAAAGAGGGTGATGTTTACTCATTTGTCACTTGTGTTTTATTGAGTCAATATCAGTATCGGACAGTGTACCATGCATACATCGAAATTAGGAGAGCTGCACTTGTCCGACTCCGTGGTCTTCACGATATTTTATTAATTTAATTAACTAAATGGCTACTCCTTTTGTCCTACAAAATAGTAATTTAATATTAGATTAAACACATCATGATCGATATTAACTTGCTATATTTTATAAGAGATAGTACTCAAGAGTGATAGTGCACAAATAAAAATTATCTCAAGCAGCAACATAATGCTTGGGTTTTCCCTAAAAAACAGTCCTAACATCTCATAAGATATAAGGTGGATAAAGAAACCAAAATGCATCTCATGAATAGAAAAGTAGTATTGAGGTTGGTACATAAAAGGTATCGAAGGTTTAGAATTTCTCAATTTAGGGATCAAATGTAAGATAGGAAGATAAAATTGATTTTTATAACGAGTTTGAAATCTGAGGTAATTATTTTGGTACAGAGTGAGTAAGGGTCTTGCTAAGGGAAAAAATATTAGTCTGTTTTAATTCAAAGGCTAGGACTGCCTTATCTGCAAACACACAAAACCTACCTTCCTGTGGCACAGTAATCTCCTTCATCATATACCACAGTGGGGATCTGTTGCAGTACAGCAGCTGCAGTAGCAGTGGCTGCAGGTGGGACCGGGCCACATGTCAGCGGCTGCTACTGCAGCTGCTGTACCAGCAGAGTCCATGTCCATACCACCAACGGCACCACCTCCTGCCTCTCCAGATGAGAAGCAACCCCACGCACATGGTGCGTATATCGGGCTCTCCTGTTGGATACGCTAGGCTAAGATAGCATAAATCAAAATTTTCTACCGAGTAAACCAGGAACCATGCAAGTATTAGATCATAGATCGTACCACTCGATGCGCGGCAGCGGAAGAAAGCGCTAGAAGGCGAAGGAACCTCGCGATGTAGTGCGCGTCGATTGAGGAAGTAATGATCGCACCGGCTTGACCATCTCCGTCTCGTCCGTTCTCTCCTCGCCGTACTCCCACGCCGATCGGCACGCCGGCAACCGGCGCTCTACCGGTATCCACACGTACAGGGGAAGTGGAACGCACGCGCAAATGTGCTAGCACCCGGCGCGGCTAGGGTTTTGCTCGGGAGGGGATGGGGGCTAGGGTCTCATGTGATGCAATCCATCCGCCGGTCATACCCTCACGAATATTAGGACTCCTATTCGGATCCCTATCCAATTAAGCTCATTGTATCTCCATCCAATTCCCTTATTCTGGTCGATTAAGCGTGCGACCCTATAGGTTCATTACACTCGGCTGTAACCCAAAAAATCCTTTTCGGTCCACGTGTCAACGCGGCCCTCGCAGAAGGTATTGACCCACCGGACTCATATAAGATCACATCGGCTAAACTTCTAGTGTATACTTGTATGAACCCCTTGCCTCACGATATCGATTAACCTCAAGGCTAGATATGTGCCATCCTCTTTAGCCAATCATTCACTCGAACCTGTGATAGATTATATAACTTGTGATTGACACCTCAATCATCTTTAGCATGGCCATGCACTTCTATATCTATAACATCGATGGGCCCAGAGATATCTCTCCATAGGGGGGGCAAATCTCATCTTTGTATTTATATCCCATTACATATTTCATAGCATACACGAAAACTACTTTTATACTACCCAATTATGAGTAGCGTTTAGGAACCGTAAGTAAGCTACTACACATAATCTCAGGTCTAGGATTCAACACTAAAACTAAATGAGATCACTGATGACACAACACATATGGCTCTTGCAATGTCTCATGTTTGGTCTATCCAAAACATGTTCCCCAACACGTATCCACATAATTATTTGTATCTTATACATGATCCATGAGACATGATCATCAATTAATACATGTGCTGATCATTTAAACATATTTGTTTCACATATGATATTTGATCAGGGATCCTTTAGAAATAGTAACATACAACATAAAGAGTCTCATGAAAGAATCACATATTCATAACCAATAAGAGTATCTATTTCAGAAACAACGTCGGATAAATATGTAAACATAGTATGTGATACACATCATCTCTATGATTGCCTCTAGGGCATATCACCAACATCCCCACCCAACCCATTTCTCCTCAAAGCCAAGCATTGTGAGGTGCCCTTGCCCTACTGTTCTTCATCATCTCCAGTAGCTCATGCTGCTGGACGCCACTGCTACCCTGTAGAATTTGATCATGGTCAGTTAGATCGAGCATCTTAAAAAAAAACTATGGACACAAATGAAAGACACTTCGAGATGCCACTAGAGACTATGGAGCTCATGAGGAACAATGCATGATTAAGACACATTTATACAGGAAAAGCTTCAAGTCAAATTAAGTTCGTTAATGAGTACCCTCTTTGGCGGAAAGGGTTAATTGGATCCATGCCATTATAAATTTACCTGTTTTGGAATAGAGTAAAATGCACCAGCGGTCCTTAACATGTCAGGAGGTTTCACCTAGGCCACGAACTTGCAAAGCGCATATGAGGTCCCTAACTTGATGTATTGTATCATCCCGGTCCAAAACGCGTTTGACGTGGTCTTACCTACGTGGCACGCCACGTGGACGATGACATGTAATTTTTTTATTTTTTTTTCTTTTGTCCTTCTTTTTTCTCCGGTTGAGAGCGAGAAGAGCGGGGGGAGGCGGCACGAGAGGAGGCTCGGTTGCGAGGAGAAAAAAAGGAAAAAGGAGAAAAAATTCCTGTCATGTCCATGTGGCGTGCACGTAGGCAAGACCACGGTCAAACGCGGCTTTGGACCGGGATGATACAATAAACCAAGTTTAGAGACATAGGGTGCGTTTGCAAGTTCGTGGATCTAAGTGAAACCTCTAACAAGTTTAAGGACCGCTGGTGTATTTTACTCTTCGAGATATACTATTACTATTCACGATTTGGAACCATGCCACTCAATTTAACATGTGTTTGAGATATGCCACTACTTTCCATTTCAATGCAATTTTCAAAATTTCTTAACCAAACTGCCCTCTGTCTTCTTCTCCATCCTCTCCTTCATTCCCTCTCTTCTGCTCTCACTTCTGGGCTGCGTTAGCAGAGGTTGGGTAGGGAGGTCGTTGACGGCGATATGCTCGGCGGAGGGGGAGCGGATCTGGAGCTCGCCGGCATCAGCTGCTTGCTCTCCGCTCGAGCTCAAGCACAATATCGTTGCAGTGCGTGATGTGCGCCGTCGGACCACTTGATAACGGTGAAGTCCTTGGCTGCGAGAGCGCGACACTGCAGGTACAGCCGGCGCGTCATTGTTATGGATGCCTCCGCCGTGTTTCTACCACCCCACCTTATATGCGTGCAACGGCGTCGTACCTGCAACCTATACACGCTCACCACATTCTCAACATGCCAATGGTAAGCAGCTCCAAACCAGCCCCCTCAACACCAAGCTTGTCACCGTCCATGACCACCCCCGGCCTGACCTTGCTGTGGCAGTTGCTGATGCATGCCAGAGGTAGATGAGAGAGAGAAAGAGGAATGAAGGAGAGGATGGAGGAAGAAGACGAGGACAGTTTGGTCAGAAATTTTGGAATTTGTATTGGGTAAGTAGTGCACATCTCAAACATATGTAAAATTATAATGGTATGGTTCAATTTCATGAATTTTAATGGATATTTAAAACATGCAAAATTATAATGGTATGAATCCAATTGTGAACCTGATGCACTTGTCCAAGTACAAAGGCAAGATTAGTTTTTTTTAGGGGAGAGGGGAGGGGGGGGGGAGGTGTATGTGCTTGCATAGAAAACCCGTTTCAGCACTTATTCCTTCGTAACTACAAAGTTATGCAATGAATTCGTGGCAAAAAAGTATACTAGGGGAGTTCAAAGATAACGGCCAAATTGAGTTGACAAACTTGGATTCTTAAACTTTGTAACAAATATTTTTAAATATATAGTTCTATAATTTGTTGTTGATGAAATGAATTAATCATAAATGCATAAAAAACTGATGTAATGGATATTTTTACTTAGACATATATGCTGGTCCTATAGAGCCAAGGCACCCTCGTGATCTCTTACTCAATGAGGAACATAGGCGCCTTGCACCGGGCACCAACTGCAAAGTAAAAGATGAAATGATATAAATGGTTAACGCTGAACTCTAGTTGAGGGTGGCATGCCTTTTTGCAAGCATCACTATCTCTATGGTGACAACACGACTGGTTCAAGGAATATATCCAGGGTATACATTTCTTTTTATCATACTAGATTACCCAGAAGGCGCTGAGAAGATCAATGTACGCATCATAGGCTTAGAGGCACAACAAAAAGGTATGCCAGGTTAGTGCTGTGAGAGAAGTGCCAACCAGCTTAAGAGACAAATTAATTCTAGATTTTAGTTATTTCAAACTAAAAGCATTTTAAGATAACGATGATGTGACAAATATGCCTCTCAAGGTTTCCAACACACATCCGTATCTAAATTAACCATGTACTTTTGCAGTTATTAGTACAATATTTCCAATTCTATTATTTATAATATAGTCATTGCATTTGGTTGTGTATGAGGTGTGAATAGGAACAACATGCATGCTAATGGAAGATAGTTTGCACTTTACCATAGTTGAGGCGATACTCGAGATAGGGTATCAGTTCACTTACCCTCATCCCTATATAATTGGAGGCGGCAAGTGTCAGGTCTACATCTATTTTTATTTGACGCAAAATGATTTCACAATCTTTGGAAGATGCAATGGATCACGAAAATGAAATGTGTTCTTACATGCATTATATATTTAATGTTGAAGCCTTATTGGATGGATTAGACATTATCGATAGGAATTTTATTGCCCATGTCGTGCGATTCCACCTTGGGTAAGAGGTTGAATATTGTATATGAGTTTAAACCTTTGACAATATATGTGTAGGTGATTAGGTGATAATGTGAATGTGTATGTAAATATGAATGTCTAATGGTATTATGGTAGCCATGAATGTGTATGTGAAATATATGTGTTCGGTTTTGGCAGAGGGTGTGGGTAGCAAATACTAAGACTAGCCATTATTAAAGAAATATATAAATAATAGTAAGACTATATCAGTGTAGTAAATATGGTATATCATGTTTACATATATTTAGCACCACTGTGAATATTGCATACCTAAACTTGTATTATACGAGAAGGTGTCCCTAAGTATGTATATACATATATATAATGATGAGGACATCCTCCACTATTACCCGTTGGCAAAGACGCAAAAGTCGGGCGGCGACCGTGTGAGCCTCTGAATAATCCCACCTTGCTTAGCTTGGGAGGAGGAAGCCACCTTAAAAGGGAGAGCCACCATTTCCCTATTGGACTAGTATTTTAGGGAGATTGGGCCTTTCCCCGAGTGAATGTGCCTAAGAACTGTTGGGGTCTGGGCAACCTTAAGTTATTGGGCCTCGGCCGACCCCACCTGGGCCGGATTGTTATCATATAAGGAAGTAGCATTGTCCGTTTAAGGGAGGAATCTATAGTACGGCCTAAGGATGGAAAGGTCTTATCTGCCCATATCCTATTTGGGCTCTGTAAGTTCTATTTGAACAAGCGGTTATATTCCAGTATAAATATAGAGCCATGTTGCCTGTCGAGATTAATTTGGTAGGCTATATCAATTATTGTGTTCCCCCTTTTTACTTGGTGCGATACATTCTAAATCGATACATATAAAGTGGAGTAGGTTATTACCCTTTTCAAGGCCTAAAGTAGTACAAAATCTTTGTCCCTCATTTTTTTTATTCCATACTCGCCTGTACCATGGTATCAGCCGCACCATACGCCTCTCAAATACCGAGTCAAGTACAATCCACCAACAAGATGTCTATAATGGTTCACAACACCAAAGCCGTTAAAGAAGAGGTGCTGACACTTGTCACCTCTCACGTAAAAGGGCTAGTGTATAATAAGTCACTATAGTACAATAATTATCTATAACGGTTTGGAACGACAACTGCGTACCATTACAGATGAGGCTCTACATCTGTGACCAATATTTTGTATTGGTAGGCTTGTCCGTTATAAATAATGATTTTGGCTTCTCCGCTCGCTTCACCCGCCGTCTGCTCGCACCTCCAGCCCGCGTCACCCGCCATCCGCCATCAGCCCTCCTCGTCTGCTCTTCCCCTCTTCCCCTCTTTTATCACAGTCTCTTGCTATCCGTAGGTACCGAGAAGAAGAGGGAGAGAAATAGGCTTGGACAGAGTTATAGAGTATTAATTGTCGACTAATTAGTATTTAATAGTAGTGTATTAGTTGTCTACTAATTAGTATTTCATAGATTTAGAAGACAGTAGGTTTGGATTTTTCAGTATGAATTATTACAGATATGGTTATATAAAATAATATAAATGTATGGGTAGTTATGAGATATTAATAAAATAAAGAAGGTTGTGATATGAAGAATGTAGTATGGATGGCCTGTCGGAGCGAAGAGGAATATGGAGAGGGAATCTTTTTTGGATGACCATTCAAATGGGGATATGGATTATTAAATTTGGATGAGCTACTGGGATGCTCTACCGGGTTAATAGGATAAGGCAAAATTGTATAAACCACTACAGTTGTTACTCTCTTGTTTTAAAATTCCCTCCAACAGCTAATTTGTTAGAAATGTCCACGGTCCACAGTCCACAGTCCACCCAACCAAACTCTTTCACCTAAGTGAATAGCCGAGTCAGCCTGTTTCCACCGACTTGTACCTGCAGAAGCCCAAATTAGCTGGCAACTCTTGGTTTTAGGTGCATCCAATTCAAGCTCGACCCTCGGTGTAGTTCAAAGCACGAAAACGACCTGGACCAGCGCAAGGGCTGAGGGCGATGGTAATCAGTAGCAGCAATTGACTGCAATCTAGTTATGTTCCGCCCCCTCCACGCCAGGTACATTTTTTGCCGGCGGGGTTTTGGTTCCGAATTATATACTCGCCTGCGAAAATCGAATCCCTACGACACCGAAAATAGGTTTTCTAGTAGTGACGGGTACACGACAATTAATGGAAATGGACTGACTTGACTACCTTGTGGAGGGGTCCGGGTGGATGGTGGGCATGCATTTTCAACAAATTAGTTTTTAAAGAAATTTAGACGTAGGACAAAAAGATATCCAGTGATATGATCAAACTCAGTGTATATATCTAGTTTAATTTCCTTCTCCAACTAGATTAAGCTTATCCAGACCGCTTCTGAATTAAGCCCCAGTCAAACGCGCGCTGAGTGCTGTTAGCATTATGTTAGAATAAGGCAAAATTAAGGCGTGCCACGGTGCTGAAGAAGCATGATGGTTGGTCGTCGCTCATGTTTGACTGGCCAGGGCCACCAGTCAATGTCATCATCGGTCTAACATGTGGGGCTGCGAGTACACACGAATGAAGATATAATTGCATTATCTTGAATCCACGGTCTTTCCTGTATTATTTTAATTAATTAATATCTAGGAGTGAATCGCAGAGTTACGTGTGCCGTGACGCTATAAGAGCCAGGTTAGAATAAAGCAAGGATATGACGCTATAAAAAATGATTTTCCTATACAGGAGCCTTGAATTTTCATGTGCGGACCATAACGGGTTACGTCTGAAAATCATCATCTATTTTCACATACGGCTTCTTAAAATAACCACACGAAAAAATCGATTTTCTTAGACTTTTATTTCCACGTGCAGGTCTGATATGTGACCCGCACGAAAACATAGCCCACACCACTTAATCTCCCCTCCTCGCTTTATTTCCACGTCGGCCTCCGCGCCTCCACTCCACCCACTCCCTCTCTGTCTCCCACTGCTCACTCCTCCTCCACCCACTCCCTCTCACATTATCTCTTCGTCTCCCCTCTACTCTCTCCCTTTCCGCCTCCCTCTCTATCCACTCCTGGCGATAGCCGCCACCTCTGCTAGGGCTGTAGTGGCGGCGGCATTGGTGAGGGCGACATTGGCGAGAGCAGCGACGACATCGGCTAGGGTGGTGGCGGCAGGGCGGATCCATCGCCGGCCACCGCAGGGAGGGCGGATCCGTCGCCGGCCACCGCGGGGAGGCCGGATCTTTCGCCTGCCACCGCGGGGAGGTTGGATCCGTCGCTAGCGACCACGGGGAGGCCGGATCCGTCGCCGACCACCGCGGGGAGGCCAGATTTGTCACCGGCGACCGTGGGGACGACGACGATGGGCCTCGTGCAAGGCGGCGACAACGACGGTGGTAACGGAGAAGACGACAGTGGTGACGGTGTGACGGCGGCGATGGCCGCTGGATTAGGGTTTGTTTTTTTCTATTTTTTATTTTCGATTTTTTATTTTTCAGTGCCGGCGGCTTAAGCGCCCTCACGCGAAAATCACGATTTTCGCAGACATCTCGTTCCAGATGGGTGGAAGATCCGCACGTGAAAACCAATTCCGACCGCACGGAAAAATCGTTATTGTACTAGCGTGAGCTATAAGACAATTATAAAATTACGTGGAGGAGAGGGATAAAAAATATGATGTGTTGATTCTAATGTAAATACTTGCTCTACACGTACTGTAAGATAGGTGCATTAAGTTTAACAACGAGAGAAAGAGAGGAGAAAAGAAATGAAGTAACCTTATAGCTAACCGATTATACATATTTACTCTAATATATGTAAACTTATCGACAATAGCTAATACTAAACTTACTATTGATAGTGTGTTATAAGCTCATATGGAGGAGAGAAAAAAAGAGGAATGTGGGCTATTATCCCAGAATTATCTCTACATATATCCTTTGAAATAAATACATAACAGGTATAAGTGAGAGAGAGGAGTAAAAAATTGAGATAAATTTATAGCTAATCTATAAGCTCATAGCTTAATAGAACAAGTCTAATACTCGCTCCGTTTCACAATGTAAGACTTTATAGCATTATCCACATACATATAGATGTTAATGACTCTAAACACATATATATGTCTAGATTCATTAACATCTAAATAAATATGGATAATAATAGAAAGTCTTACATTGTGAAACGGAGAAAGTAGCATAAGTTTACAGCTTTATAGATAGCTAGTAGTCGACGCTATTACGAAGCTTGCCCTAAATACTTATACCACGAGCAAGTTCAATAGTAGAGCTAACTATCTATAAACTAATATAAAAATAGAATTAAAGCTAATATATATAATAAATTAGTTATATGGTTATATCTAATTTTCTTCTTCTTTTCTTAATATCACCTATGTAATAAATGCATTTACCGAAGAGTATGGGAAGAGTTAACTCTTGTACGAAACCAACGGTTCTCTCTTCTTTTTTCTTTTCTTTCGAGTTAGGCTGTGTTTAGTTCCACGTTGTGGTTATATAGGTTGTGTTTAGTTCACACCAAAATTAGAAGTTTGGTTAAAATTGGAACAATGTGACGGAAAAGTTAGAAGTTTGTGTGTGTAGGATAGTTTTGATGTGATGGAAAAGTTAAAAGTTCGAAGAAAAATTTTGCAACTAAACACGGCCATAGTTGATTTGTAGACTACAGTTAAATTAACTACCTCTGTCCAGAACAATTCAGTTCGTCTGCTTATTTAGGCCCTATCTAGTTCCAGGGGTGAAAAGTTTCGACATGTCATATCGAATATACGGATACACATTTGAAGTATTAAATGTATACTAATAACAAAAATTCTGCCTGTAAACTGCGAGATGAATTTATTAAGACTATTTAATCCGTCATTAGCAAATGTTTACTGTAGCACCATATTATCAAATCATGTACTAATTAGGTTTAAAATATTTGTCTCGCAATTTACACACAATATGTGTAATTAGTTTTTTTCTATATTTAATATTTTATGCATGTGTCAAAACGTTCGATGTGACAGGATGAAAAGTTTATGCGTGGTAACTGTTGGCCTTTACTCTCCAAAATTATGCAGGCATGTATATATTAATTGTGCAGGCCGCTTTTAAATCTGTTGTCGCATGCCTATATTTAGGCCATGTTTATCCTATCACATCAAACGTTTAAACACCTATACAAAGTATTAAATATGGACTAAAAATTAACTAATTACACAGATTACGACTAATATGCTAGATGAATGCTTTAAGCCTAATTGCTCCATGGTTAAACAATGTGGTGCTATAGTAAACATTTGCTAATGACGGTTTAATTAGGCTTAATAAATACGTATCGCGGTTTAATGACAGATTTCGGTAATTAGTTTTTTTATTATTGCTCGGATACCCTATACGACACTCTATATAATACCAGATGTGACACTCCAAAACTTTACACCCCTGTATCTAAACACCCCTTAAAAAGGGAAAATGCTTTGTATCGCACGTCCGACAAAACAGCAAAACAGAAATATCAGGCGTCTCATCTACCCTACTAAAAAGCTCGATGGATTGGAGGAACCTCACTGTAACATGCATGCTAACTGTTTCTTTTCATTCTTTTCTCCTCTCTTTAAATATTTTTTTTCTTTTCAATTACTTATCCAATCTACAAACCGATCACACTGTTGTATTCGTTGCAATCAAATCTTTACAACAAGATATCGTATGATTATATCTATCTATTATATACTAAAAGTCCATTAAACTTCCTACGAACGCTCTCAAGCCGCCACGTGGCGCTCCTACAAATACTCCTAGGCCGCCATGTGGCACAATATAATCTCACCGTCGATTTTCATTTAAATTGGTGGACCGATTATTTTATTTCGTTAGATTAGATCTTTACCTGCCGTTGATTTTCACTTAAATTGGTGGACCCGCTATTTTATACCAATGAATGAATTAGATCTACCTTTCTCCCGTACGTATGTATGGTTTGCCGGAAGGATTAGTAACTATGGTTGTTAGAAGTTGAGATTAATTAACTGTCATATTGTGTTACTACTAATCATAGCTATATTTATGCACGGCAATATATATATATGGAAGCTAGGAGATTAACAAGAAGATTATACATAGCTAATTAAATTATATTTTTATTTTTATTAGATGATAAAATATAAATAGTACTTCATTTGACATAAAAAATATAAAACTGCACTACTTATTCTGGGACGAAGAGATTACTATAAATCTGAAATAACGAATTTAAATAAGAGGTGTGTCT
The DNA here is from genome assembly GCA_009805545.1 of Oryza longistaminata. Classification (NCBI taxonomy): domain Eukaryota; kingdom Viridiplantae; phylum Streptophyta; class Magnoliopsida; order Poales; family Poaceae; genus Oryza; species Oryza longistaminata. The sequence continues at coordinate 27,463,477 of CM020179.1, read as the reverse complement.
AAGCTCGTAATATTAAAATGTGTCAACGTGTACTTGTAGTACCATCTGTGACATTGTCTTGGAATAAGGCCTTATTTAGTTCCCAAAACAGAAATTTTTCGCTCATCACATCAAATGTTTGGAGACATACATAGAGTATTAAATGTGGACAAAATAAAAAACTAATTACACAGTTTATGTGTAAAATACGAGACGAATATTTTAAGCCTAACTGCGCCTTGACAATGTAGTGCTACAGTAACCATTTACTAATGACGGATTAATTAGGCTTAATAAATTCGTCTCGCAGTTTTCTGGTGGAATTTGTAATTTATTTTGTTATTAGACTACGTTTAATACTTCAGATATGTGTCCATATATCTGATATAACAACAAAACCTAAATTTTTTTCCCAGCTAAACAAGGCCTAAAACAAGGGAGGCAGCAGCTGGCCTGTAAACATCAACCTTCTTTGATTCTTTCAATACCGTCTGTATCCATTCCAACACTCCATGGTAGTACTTCAAAATATAAGAAAAGGCGAGTCTTCAAAAGAAAAATCGAAAAGATGACATGTATCTTCCTCAATGTGTATACGGTGACACACCTTAATTTCGTTCAATCCAAAATAATGTCAATAACACTCCGCTAGCGTTCGATTTGGGGCTTGATGGACAGCTTTTAAATAGAGGCTTGCACCAACAGGTTCAGAGGCGCGGCCAGCATAAGCTACCCCGTTTCGTTGTATCCTTGGGAGGAAAAGGGAAGGGACAGGAGAGAAACCAGAAAAGCATCCGCCCTATCTGCTCTTCATATATACTTCTCAGTTCCAGTCTTCCAGGTCGCCTAGCCTTCTCGGGTTTCTTGTTCTTTCTTATCAGTTTTACATATATATATATGCAAGTTTTCTTTTTGGATATCAACCGTTGTGAAATTAGTATCTATTCATCATGGGGAGGTAAGTTGATTTGAAGGAAATGTGCGCTGGGCCTGGTATGCAGTGCGAGGGCCTAGCTTCTTCCTCGGCTCCTCGCACTTCAACCCTTTTGTCTGTCATGGTAGTAGCATTTCACTACAAGAAAAATCTCATGTTAGAATAAGCTTCCATAATTCCATTATAAAAAAATATGAGTCTTGTTTATTAGAAGCCAGTCACGTTTTGACACAACGTAACCGCACGCCATAAAAGACACCATCACACATGCTTCAATATATATAGCCCTCTAACATTCAAATATGATGTTTGAGATCGCGTCAAAGTTACATAATATTATACACTCGTCTATATGCTCTTCACTACCCAAATTAATGATGTCCTACACGTATTCACGTAAAATTGGAGGGTTTCATGAGACCTTTTCCATTAGTAGAAGTGTTATACAAAACTGTTTACATATTTATTAGCACGCAACAAATGACCAGTGTATATCGTATCACTACTAGTAATAAACACATAATGTAAACGCGTCTACATGTAGCGCATGCATCTAATTAATGTGTCTAAGACTTTAGAGAAGATTATCTTACATTTGCTCTGAACTAAAATAATCTCTACACACCCTTTAAAGGTCCATGTGAAGATGATCGTAACACACGTATTTTATAGAAAGGATGCAGCTACACGTGCAGGGCAACCACAGAAACATATTTTGTGGTTACATCTTATTCATGTGTAAATTACTCCCATATATATGTTAGTTCGAATTATGTTAAAATTATCTCCAGCCACTATGATATGTGACAAATCATGCCGAAGGCACAAGCAACAAAATAAAACAAAAATGCACTATAACATTCTCAAATCTACATACATTCATTTACTTGCAAGTTTTATGTCTTTTACTTTCAGATTTACTATATCAATCAATTATTATAATTTATTCATGTTCCCCTTTAGCAGTGTAGTTATCTGTAATACTGTGAAAAATTACTTCTAATATTATAAAGAGTTACTTCTCTATTCTTTTGGAGTTAATTCCCTCTAGTAGTGTATTAATTAATAGCGTGAAGAGTTACTCTCTTCTAACAGTGTAGATACTTCTAATACTGTAAAAAAGTTACTCATAATATAGTGTAGTTAGTTCCTATATCACAATTAGGCCTTGCTCGGTTTGAAAGATTCTTAAAGGAAATCTTTTTGGAATAAACACTATTCATGCATTAGGTTCATAAGATTCAAAAAAAAAATTTCATAGAAACACTATGTCAATCCTCCAAAATATATTAATTCCATAGAAATAAAAACATCCACACTATTCTCTTTTGTTCAGCTCAGTGTAAGAAAAATTCATGTGTTCCAATCCTTTACTTTTCACTTGTATTCGTATATTATTCGTACGTTTTTCTACGATTGTGATTTGGAAATCGTGTGAACCAAATAGGCCCTTATTTTTTAAAAAAAATAATACAGTGATTACTTCAAATAAAAAATCATTGTGTGTATCTTCTTTATATTATCCATGTGAACTTAATTACCTTGCATAGTTTATTTTAAGTCAGCCACCACATAGTTACTTCTAATGTTATGATGAAGTATATTACTTTGAAATTGTTTGAATATATTCATTAATATTAAACTTCGAGTAGAGTACGATAGTTCAAACAAATCTAGAAAATAATACAAGAAATAAATTGTCAAAAGTTGTATTAATAAAAAACTAGACTAGTGTAACCTACCCTAGTTCTGATTGTTGACGTACGTTGGCTTTGAATATGGATTGTTGCATCTAAAACTGATCAGACGAAGAAAACAGTGTCACGTGTTTTAGACTAAGGGGTGTTTAGATCCAGACGTGTAAAGTATTAGCGTATCAAATCGGGTATTATATAGGGTGTCATATGGGGTGTTTGGGCACTAATAAAAACTAATCAAAAAACTAATTACAGAATCCGTCAGTAAACCACGAGACGAATTTATTAATCCTAATTAACCCGTCATTAGTAAATGTTTACTGTAGCATCACATTGTCAAATCATGGAGCGATTAGGCTTAAAAATTTGTCTTGCAAATTAGTCTTAATCTGTACAATTAGTTATTTTTTGCCTACATTTAATACTTTATGCAGGTGTTCAAACATTCGATGTGACAGGTTTAAAATTTTGGGGTGGGATCCAAACGCCCCCAAAATAGTGCATAAGCACTAGTTACATTATACGCCTAAATAGGCATGCTTGTAGCATCTAAAAGTGATGAATGGAGAAAATATCACGTATTTAAACTAAGAGAGTGTTTGAGAGAAGAGGATCGGAGATGATTAAGATAGCAAAACGCGGTAAACCATTAGAGTATGATTAACTGAGTACTAGTTATTTGACCTAAAAAATGAATTAATACGATTCTTTAAAGCAGTTTTCGTACATAAATTTTTTTTATAAAAAATATATCGTTTGATAGTTTGAGAAGTGCTCATGTGGAAAATGAGGAATCTTTCCTCTCAATCCGTTGTAACGAAAGCAGCCTAAATAGTGCGTACGTATTGACTAGATTATACGCTATAAAAAGATATATTTTTCATGTATTGCGTGCTGTTCTCCTAAGTTCACAGCAACAAAGAGAAATTTAACAATATGCCACTCCATAGAGGTGGCTTTAATAGGATGCCACCCTATAGTATATCCTTATAAAAATGCCACTCCATAGAGGATACTTCTTAATGAAATACCACTTTGAGGTGATTAGTGGTATTTAATCACATTTTGGGATGACTAGAGGCATTTAATCGTACTTTGGGGTGACTAGAGGCATTTAATCGGCTCGGCGGGGTGCGATTGGAGGCGGTCGCCGGCGGGTAGCCCGCGCGAAGCCGCGAGGTCTGGGAACCGCCGCGAGCCCGCGCTGCCACGTCCACCACGGACGCGACAGGCGTGCGGCGAGCAGCAGCGCGGCCACCGCCGGACGACGACGCGGGAGGACGACGGCTGACTCGGGTGGACGGCGGGGCGGTGCAAGGAGGGGGGGGGGGGGCGGGTGGGCAGACGCGGACGCAGCCGACGCTGGACTGGGGGGGGGGGTGGGGTGGACGAGCGACGGCAGCCGGAGGGGGTGACCGGACGGGCGGCAGCGGCGGCCGGGGACCGGCGGCGACAACCGCTAGCGCTGTCGGCCGAGAGAGAGGATGCCGCAGGAGGACGATGCAGCGGTGGGAGGTACCGGCTGCCGTCGTCCCGTCCGCCACACGCACCCCCCCCCGCACCGCCCCGCCGTCGGCCGAGTCGCCATCGTCCTCCCGTTCCTGCATCCTCCGCGTCGTCGTCCAAGCGGTGGCAGCGCTGCTGCTCGAGCGCGCGCGCTGTCGCGTCCGGGGTGGACGTGGGGCGGTGCTGGTGGCGTTTCCCAGACCCGCTGGCTTCGCGCAGCTGCCCGCTAGCAACCGCGCTCCAATCCTCCTACCGAGCGATTAAAATGCCTCTAATCACCCAAAGTATGATTAAAGGCTCTAATCATCCCAAAATGTGAATTAAATACCTCTAATCAGCCCAAAGTGATATTTTATTAAGAAGTATCCTCTATAAAGTGGGCATTTTATAAGGACATCCTACGAGGTGGTATCATGTTAAAGCCACCTCTATAGAGTGTCATATTCTTAAATTTCTCCAGCAACGATATTGACCAGATTATCTCAACCATCTAAGCTCTTTCCCTTTCGGAGATCAGAAGCTAAAGCAGCAAAATCCAAAGCTAATCTGAACGTCGACATGTCACCGCAGGCAGCTGCGTCCGACATAGGGCCAAAAGTTATCTTATTTTTCACACGCATAATTTTGTAAACTGCTAAATGAATATATCTTTTTAAAGAATATTCTACATAAGAGTATGAATCTACTTTTTAAGCTTGAATATTTAATACTGAATTAATTATACACGCTAATAGTTTCTTATGTTTTATTAAGTCTTCTTAATCTTTTTCTTTCTCTTTCTTCGAACTCAGCTAGTCTAGCAGGGAACATGATTAGTTGTGCCATGAATGACGCATTGACGCCAGACCGCCAGTCACGCGACGCCACTGTGATAGGGGGTTTA
>CM020179.1:27434234-27448610 GCA_009805545.1 Oryza longistaminata | reverse complement strand
AAGTATTATATTTATATATTATACCAAAGTCCTACATTAGATCGTCGTTTTTTTCTTTTACCAAGGGTACTAACTAACACATTTTTTTTGGCTTTATTATTTTTTTATTACTACGTAGATGTTATTTCTTTCCTTGCCCTAACAGCAGGAAGCTTTTTATTTTTTTTCAATCAATATACTAGCGTACGGACACCAGTTGCATATTTTTTAAGAGAAAAACTATCCCCTTTTAATAATAGATCTAATCTATTGTATAAATTAACGTCCACCAATTTAAATGAAAATCAACGAGTGAGATATGAATAGTGCCACGTGGGCCGGTAGGAGTGTTGTAGGGCAGACGCTAATGCCTTAGCGAGCGTTAGAGCAGTTGTATGAAGCTTAATGGCGTTATAGCACTATAATAGATATTTACCGCTTTGTTTTCTTTCCGAGTTTTCGTTTTTCTAGTATCTCCGCACGTTTCAAAGTAATGAATTTACTCAGTGGAGTTTTTTCATTTACTCCCAGCCTCCCCACTTGCCCATTCAAAAGTAACAAATTTACTCGGATGAATGCCCCACATCGTATGGCACCATACCTAGATGGTTGTAAAAGAATTACTACCAGCTTACAACGCTAGTAATTCTTTTACCAATATTATAAATATTGTTTAGATTTCGTGGTCTGTGAGTAAAAAATTACACCTTCCTCTTGATATAGCCCATGATCTCGTAGCCACCGTGTAGTAATATTGTTTACTGATGTGTTCAATACACAGTATAAAAGTAAAAACTGAGATTTCGTGGTCTGCGAGTAAAACAAGTACCACCTCTCTCATATAATCCATGATCTCGTAGCCACCGTGTAGTAATATGTTTACTGATATGTTCAATTTACAGTATAAGAGTAAAAAACTGATACTAAGAGTATTTTGATCTATATCATAAAATAGTCGTATGAATGAAAAAATTACAGGCTCAATGACACACAAGCGATAAAATTACTCACAGGTGAATCAAACTAGAAAAGAAAAAAATGATTTAGCCAAAAATCCATCGGGTGGCTTTGTTGGATCTTGCTATATGGATCTTGCTATAAGGATGAAGAGAACGGTCTATGTCTTGTGACTGGTTGTGGAAGAGGGCAACCGGTGGCGAGCTGTAGTCGACGATGGAATCATGGAAGGATTGAGCGGTGTGGTATAGAGATGAGATCGAATGTGCAATAGTAGCCATCCATCATCTAGCAAGCATGAAAAAATGCAAAAACATTCTCGTTCTGTCAATAGAGATGACGAGCAAAACAAAAATAGCAAAACAACCTCCATCACCGCGGACTCCACCCTATCCTCGCAGCCAGCGACATGGAGCACGATGTGTAAATTGTGGACCTGTTTAGCCCATCAATTGAGATTAGGTAATATTGGAGATTGCACGTTAATTTGATTTGCAAAAAAAAAAAAAAAAAATTGGGGCTTCTGCGTGAAGTTGAAGGAGGTACCAGATGCAAATCAGAGTGTCATTTCCTTACTTGTTTGTTCCATCAATGTCGTCGACGTGAGTAGCCGCTGGTTGTTGCTATTGGCCCAGGTGAACACCTTCTTACTGGTTAAGGTGTTGCCCAACGTCTGCAGCGAGGCCCGGAGCAGTGCCTTCGCCTAAACCGCCACCGGCCACCGCTCCTGGCGACCGCCATCAACCACCACGGTGTCGTCGTCCTCCTCCATGGTGTATCGCGATCTGGGGCGGGATGGTGGATCGATTTAGATCTGAAAATAAGGAAAAAAGGAAGTGGGGCGAGAGTGGTTGGTTGGGTACGAAAATAGAATATATACCGGAAGCAGAGAAGTTGTTTTTATCGAAGTAAATCATTTACTCCGACAATGGTGGGAGCACGATGCGGGACATGGGGTGGGATCGGAAGCAGGGGAGTTTTTTTATTATTAAGTAGATCGTTTACTCGAATAAAGCTGGGTGGTTGAGGTGCGCGATAGGAGTAAATCGTTTACTCCGATAACGGTGGGAGTGGATACGGGACGTGGGGTGGGTGGGCCTAGGCTGATGCATGTTTGGCACTTGGATGTTTATGGAATATCATATCATATTATGATTTATCTTACTAATTATTTTTAAATTTTTAGATACTTTCAAAATGACATATATAAAATATGGATATCCCGAAAAAAATCATCTCCCATTTCTTCATGTTTTTCCAGAATACGCAAAAGAGTTGCGCATCATTGAATTAAGACTTTGAGAGAAGCAAATTAATACAAGATATACCCCTAGGAGGCATTACTCAGTATAAAATAGAAAACACACCCGCCACGTGCCCACACACCACCTGTCGGAGGATGATCTCCTTGAGGGGGACTGTGTGCCCCCCTTTATTGGTTCGGCCGGGGGCAGCGGTGAAAGTTGAGGAGTTGGAAAAGGAAGAGTAGGCTATGTCGAGGGTCGGGGCCCTCGGCAAGTGAGACCCTAGAGGTTTATATAGGTTCGGGCCGCTAAGAAGCGTATAACCTACTCCTGTATGATTGATTTTTCCGAGCTTACAAAGTCTCTAAATCCTGGTGAGCAAGCTAAAGTTCAACCTCTCATCCACAGTCTGGGGGAGAATCCTCCCATCCTCAGTAGGCCTGGAGCTCCTTTATATCTCAAGGTTACCACATGTGCCACGAGAGCTACCTAGAAAGAGGGAAATATTCTCCACATTAAATGTGTGTCTTGTGCCTTAACTCGAAGTCATTTGCGCGTCGGTCTGCTGTTGGGCCATCAAATCATGCCGGCTGACACAGGGGACATCCCTCTCACTCACCTTTTAATGGAGGAAGACTTGGGGGCATGCATGTACCGGGAAACAATCTAGGGCACATCTGGTGCGGCCAAACCGGCTTCTGATTGGATGAGAGGCCCAGAGCCTCTCATCATCACGATGGACGGGGCATACCTGCCACACGCTGCCTGATGTACGACCAGGCGTGAGCGGCTTGTTGCCGTCCCAACTGTCATTCGGCCTATGACCGACCGGTCACACACCGATCGTAGGCTTGTCAGGCATGCAACATGCCGCATTCAATGCAGCGTGGTGCGCTCGCTCCGCCTGCATTAAAGGTGGTTAGGTGACGCGCTGAGAGCGTTCACCTAACCTCACACACGTGGCGGCCCGCTGGTGATTGTGGGAGGGGTCGGGGCAGCCCGACCCCTCCGGCTCAGAGGGGACGGCTGCCACCTATCCACGGGCTCGACCCCCTCGGGGAGCACCACGTGGACACTGGGGGCGGCCTCTTCCCTCTAAGCTTGGTACCCCGGGCCCATATCACCGAACCACCACACCCCAGGAACACACGGCGTGAAGAGTTCCTCCTCTAACGGTGTAGATACTTCTAATACCGTAATAAAGTTACTTTTAATATAGTTTAGTTAGTTCCTATATAAAAACACAATTATTCAACGATTTCTAAAGGAAATCTCAATTCCTTTGGAGTAAACATTATTCATGCATTCGGTTCATAGGTTCAAAGAAAAATTTTCCACAGGACACTAAGTAAATCCTCAAAAAAATCCTCCAAATATACTAAATTGCATGAAAAACAATCCATACATCTCTTTTTTTCAGCTCGGTGTAGGAAAAATTCATGTTTTCCAATCATATTGTTTGTCACGTGCATTCATAATATTATTCCAACGTTTTTCCTATTCCTGTGATTTGGAAATCATCTGAACCAAATAGGCCCTCTTTTTTTAAAAAAAAGTAGTACAGTGATTACTTCAAATAATAATCATTGTGTGTATCTTATTTATATTATCCATGGAACTTAATTACCTTGCATAGTTTATTTTAAGTCAGCACACATGTTACTTCTAGGGACAATTGCTTATTTAACCCCGTTTGAAGTCTAACTACCAATTTGACCCTACTTTTAGTTTGCTTATTTGACCTGCTTTTCAAAAACGAATCTTCCGTCTGACCCTATTTCCACTACACCGTTAAGATTTGATTTTAAAAAAGAAAAAAAAATAATTAAAATTCATAATGCCCAAAATACCCTTGAGAACCATACAATCTCTAGCCCTATCCACATGTCTCTGAGTCTCCATGTCTCTCTCTTCTGCTAGCGATTTGCGGCGGCGGCGACAGCACGCGGCGAAGGGAGGGAGGGGAGCCGGGCCTGGCGGCGGCGGCGTCGACGCGCGCGAGGGGATGGAGGCGGCCTGGCGGCGCGCGGTGTCTGCATCGGCGCGCGGGGGGAGGGAGCGGAGGCCCGCGCCGGCGAAGGGAGGGGCCGGCCTGGCGGCGGAGGTGGCGCCGGCGGCATCTGCATCGGCGCGCGGAGGGAGGCGGAGGCCTGCACCGGCGAAGGGAGGAGAGGAGCCGGGCCTAGCGGCGGATGCGCGCGGAGGGGAGGCGGATCCGCGGGGCCGCGTCAGGTTGTGGATGGTAGGGCGGGCGCCGGCGGGTATGCGCGCGGAGGGGACATGCGCCAGCGCCTGCTCGCAAGGCCCCTACCGCCGCCGATGACGATGGCCTCGCCGCGGCCCCGCCGATGTCCCTGGCCTCGTCGCCCGCTGACTTGTCGGCCGCGGCGCCGAGCCCGCCAGGACGCAGGCGCCGGGATGGCCCCGTGCAGCGAGCTCACGCCCGCACTCGCGCCCGCCGTGGCCGGGAAGAGCATCGTCGTCGCCGTCTCCGCCTCCGTCAGCTTCGTTGCCATCGCCGGTCGTCAGCTTCGTTGCAAGGGCAAATTAGACTATTTACCCCTAACTTAACACCGTCAACTCACCTTAACGGAACAGGGTCAGACCGATGGTTCGTTTTCGAAAAGCAGGGTCAAATAAGCAAACTCAAAAAAAGAGGGTCAAATTGGTAGTTAGCCTTCAAAATAGGGTCAAATAAGCAAATGCCCCTTACTTCTAATGTTATGATGTATTACTTCTACTATTGAAGTATATTACTTTGAATTTTTTGAATATATTTAATATTAAACTTCAAGTAGAGTACGATAGTTCAAATGAATCTAGAAGATAATAAAAGAAATAAATTGTCAAAAGTTGTATTAATAAAAAACTAGACTAGTGTGCCTGCCCGAGTTCTGATAGTTGACGTTGGCTTTGAATATGGTTTGTCGCATCTAAAACTGATCAGACGAAGAAAACCGTGTCACGTGTTTTAGACTAAGGGGTGTTTAGATCCAGACGTGTAAAGTATTGGCGTATCAAATCGGGTATTATATAGGGTGTCATATGGAGTGTTTGGGCACTAACAAAAAACTAATCAAAAAACTAATTCCGTCAGTAAACCACGAGACGAATTTATTAAGCCCGATTAACCCGTCATTAGTAAATGTTTACTGTAGCACCACATTGTCAAATCATGGAGCGATTAGGCTTAAAAGATTTGTCTTGCAAATTAGTCTTAATCTGTACAATTAGTTGTTTTTTGCCTACATTTAATATTTTATACAGGTGTTCAAACGTTCGATGTGACAGGGTTTAAAATTTTGGGGTTGGATCCAAACGCCCCCAAAATAGTGCATAAGCACTAGTTACATTATACGCCTAAATAGGCATGCTTGTAGCATCTAAAAGTGATGAATGGAGAAAATATCACGTATTTAAACTAAGAGAGTGTTTGAGAGAAGAGGATCGGAGAAGATTAAGATAGCCAAACATGGTAAACCACTAGGTACGATTAATTGAGTACTAATTTTTTACTTAAAAAAAGATTAATACGATTCTTTAAAGCAACTTTCGTAGATAAATATTTTTTGTAAAAGATATATCATTTAACAGTTTGAGAAACGCTCATGTGGAAAACGAGGAATCTTTCCTCTCAATCCGTTGTAACGAAAGCAGCCTAAATAGTGCGTACGTGTTGACTAGATTATACGCTATAAAAAGATATATTTTTCATGTATTACGTGCTGTTCTCCTAAGTTCACACCAACCAAGAGAAATTTAACAATATGCCACTCCATAGAGGTGGCTTTAACAGGATGCCACCCTATAGTATGTCCTTATAAAAATGCCACTCCATAGCATAGTTATTAGGACCGGACCGGACCGGCGGTTCGACCGGAAAAAACCGGAACCAGAACCAGGGTCTCCGCCGGTCCGGTCCCCTTATCAGATCGGGCATGCAGTCGGACCAGATGAAACCGGGGGTTTTTTTTTTTTAAAGCTTTTTTTTTTTGTTTTTTTTTTTCTTTTAATTAAACTTTTTTGTTAATTGTTTTTGTTGCTTAAAATATTATTTCCGGTGCTCTGAAAATTCAAGTAAAATTTGAGGGCTCAATTTTAGAACCAAGGAAGAATTTAACAAAAATTCTCCGGGCCACATTCGAATTTTTCTTGTACGTATTTTAGTGTTTGCCAATTTCTTTTTCGAATTTTAATTAATTCTATTATTCCTTTTAGAGAATGATTTTTTAATTCGGGATGAATTTATCAGGACATGACAAAATATATGGGTTTATATAGCCTTAATATGATTTGATGTAATTTGAGAGCTGGTCCATGTATGAACATTTCATATAGAGTGGGTCAGAAGTTCCACGCAAGCTAACGTGAAAGCGAAATATAATTGCCACAATACATCATGTATACACATCTGGTTTTTCTTATATAGGATAGATCTAACTATTAGAAATAATGATTCCACCGTTTAAAAGGCATATAAGTATTCCAGAAATATAGCTTAAAAATTATGGTCGATTTAATATCCAACATTATTGCGAAGTGAACGTAGCTAACCGTTAGGTTCGTTGTAATGGAATTTGCCCACTCGGGTTAATGTCCCAGCTTAACAAATTCTTTCAGTAGTAGGTGACGTACCCATCGACAGCGAGACGTACGTAGTGACTTCGTCAATCTTAATATATACACCCTAGTCTCTCGGAGAGTACTCATAGGGGTATATGCATGTGTGCGTTCATAGATGTGAGTGTATGCGCGTTGTGAGCGCCCGTGTTTGTACTTTGTACTAAAAAATATTAAGATTATTTATTGTTCTCTTTTAGTTTAATAGATAAAACAATAGGCGAGGGGACGGCAGTGTTGTGTAGATGTGAGAGTGAGGAGGGTGGAGATTTTATTTTTCTAATTTTCTAAATGATTTAAGTGAAAGCCGATGATGGGGTTTGTACCTGCCCAGGATAATTTTTTTCTCAATCCGGTGAATAGTAGTACGTATGGCACATTTGAGATATTTTTTTCACTTTTTTGGGTGAACAGTACATATGTACGTGTAACTCGTAGCAATTAGGTGACCGTGGTAGGGCTAATCCTTCTTTTTTCAATCGTAATTACATTTTTTTCTCCTTTTTTAAGTGAGTCAAGTACGCGAAGTACATAATATATACGTACACTATTCACGCGATTTTTTTATTCGAGTAGGTTAGATGTATTTTCAAATAAATCTAATCTAATAATTTAAAATAGTGGGTCCACAAATAAACTGAATTGCATGTTTTTTCCACAATTCATAAGGTTTTCTCTAATTTATTAGGAGCACCACGTGGTGGATAGAACCGTTCGTAGGAGCGCCACATGGCTATTTAGAAGCATTTATAGAAGTTTAATAGATTTTTAGTCTCTAAAGTTACTATTGTATGTCGACGCCGATGTATCATGATGTATTTAAGACCAACAACATTACTTTTATACACCGATACTTATATAATTTAACGAATACAATGATCATAAATTGGGCATATAATTAAAAATAATATTAAAAGATAATGTGTAGAGACCGTATGTTGATATTTGATATTTATATTATAGTATAGTTTACATGCCTTACTTCCATATATTATGTAATATGTATATTTATATTATACAAAGTCCTACATTAGATCGTCGTTTTTTTCCAAGGGTACTAAACTACACATTTTTTTTGGCTTTATTATTTTTTTATCGTACGTAGATGTTTATTTCTTTTCCTTCGCCTAACAGCAGGAAGCTTTATTTGTTTTTTTTCAATTTACTTGCGTACGGGACACCAGTTGCATATATTTTTTAAGAAAAACTATCACCTTTTTAATAATGAGATCTAATCTAATGGTTATAAATTAACGGGCCCAATTTAATGAAAATCAACGGTGAGATTATGATAGTGCCACGTGGCGGCCTAGGAGTGTTGTGTGGACGCGTATGTGGCGGCTTAGGAGCGTTTGGTAGGAAGCTTAATGGGCTTTTAGTATATAATAGATATTTACCGTCTTGTTTTTCTTTCCGAGTTTTTTCGTTTTTCTAGTATCTCCGCACGTTTCAAAAGTAATGAATTTACCAGTGGAGTTTTCATTTACTCCCAGCCTCCCACATCTGCCCATTCAAAAGTACAAATTTACTCGGATGAATGCCTCCACACTCGTATGGCACCATACCTAGATGGTTGTAAAGAATTACTACCAGCTTACAACGCTAGTAATTCTTTACCATATTATAAATATTGTTTAGATTTCGTGGTCTGTGAGTAAAAGAATTACTACCTTCCTCTTGATATAGCCCATGATCTCGTAGCCACCGTGTAGTAATATTGTTTACTGATGTGTTCAATACACAGTATAAAAGTAAAAACTGAGATTTCGTGGTCTGCGAGTAAAACAGTACCACCTTCCTCTCGATATACTCATGATTTCGTAGCCACCGGTTAGTAATATGTTTACTGATATGTTCAATTTACAGTATAAGAGTAAAAACTGATACTAAGAGTATTGTTGATCTATATCATAAAATATCGTATGAATGAAAAAATTACAGGCTCAATGACACACAACGATAAATTACTCACAGGTGAATCAAACTAGAAAAGAAAAAAATGATTTAGCCAAAATCCATCGGGTGGCTTTGTTGGATCTTGCTATATGGATCTTGCTATAAGGATGAAGAGAACGGTCTATGTCTTGTTGACTGGTTGTGGAGAGGGCAACCGGGTGGCGAGCTGTAGTCGACGATGGAATCATGGAAGGATGTAGCGCGGTGTGGTATAGAGATGAGATCGACATTGTGCAATAGTAGCCATCCATCATCTAGCAAGCATGAAAAAATGCAAAAACATTCTCGTTCATGTGTCAAATAGAGTGACGAGCAAAACAAAATAGCAAACAACCTCCATCACCCGGGACTCCACCCTATCCTCTGCAGCCAGCGACATGGAGCACGATGTGTAAATGTAGGACCTGTTTAGCCCATCAATTGAGATTAGGTAATATTGGAGATTGCACGTTAATTTGATTTGCAAAAAAAAAAAAAATTGGGGCTTCATGCGTGAAGTTGAAGGAGAGTACGCAGATGCAAATCAGAGTGTCATTTCCTTACTTGTTTGTTCCATCAATGTCGTCGACGTGGAGTAGCCGCTGGTTGTTGCTATTGGCCCAGGTGAACACCTTCTTACTGGTTAAGGTGTTGCCCAACGTCTGACAGCGAGGCCCGGAGCAGTGCCTTCGCCTAAACCGCCACCGGCCACCGCTCACGCTGGCGACCGCCATCAACACCACGGTGTCGTCGTCCTCCTCCATGGTGTATCGCTGATCTGTGGGCTGGGATGGTGGATCGATTTAGATCTGAAATAAAGGAAAAAAGGAAGTGGGCGAGAGTGGTTGGTTGGGTACGGAAAAATAGAATATATACCGGAAGCAGGAAGTTGTTTTTATCGAAGTAAATCATTTACTCCGACAATGGTGGGAGCACGATGCGGGCAATGGGTGGGATCGAAGCAGGGGAGTTGTTTTTATTATTGAAGTAGATCGTTTACTCGAATAAAGCTGGGTGGTTGAGGTGCGCGATAGGAGTAAATCGTTTACTCCGATAACGGTGGGAGTGGGATAACGGGACGTGGGGTGGGGTGGGCCTAGGCTGATGCATGTTTGGCACTTGGATGTTTATGGAATATCATATCATATATTGATTTATCTTACTAATTATTTTTAAATTTTTAGATAACTTTCAAAATGACATATATAAATATGGATATCCCGAAAAAAATCATCTCCATTTCTTCATGTTTTCCAGAATACGCAAAAGAGTTGCGCATCATTGAATTAAGACTTTGAGAGAAGCAAATTAATACAAGATTATCACCCTAGAGGCTATACTCAGTATAAAAAAAAAAGCACACCCGCCACGTGCCCACACACCACCTGTCGGGATGATCTCCTTGAGTGGGGGACTGTGTGGCCCCCTTTATTGGTTCGGCGGGGGGCAGCGGGTGAAAGTTGAGGAGTTGGAAGAAAGGAAGAGTATGGCTATGTCGAGGGGTCGGGGCCCTCGGCAAGAGTGAGACCCTAGAGGTTATAGGTTCGGGCCGCTAAGAAGCGTAATACCCTACTCCTGTGTATGATGATTTTTCCGAGCTTACAAAGTCTCTAAATCTCTGGTGAGCAAGCTAAAGTTCAACTCTCATCTCCACAGTCTGGGGGGAGAATCCTCCATCCTCAGTAGGCCTGGAGCTCCTTTTATATCTCAAGGGGTTACCACATGTGCCACGAGAGCTACCTAGAGAAGAGGGAAATATTCTCCACATTAAATGTGTGTCTTGTGCCTAACTCGAGAAGTCTCTGGCGTCTGTGCTGTGCGGGCCCATCAAATCATGCCGGCTGACACAGGGGACATCCCTCTCACTCACCTTTTAATGGAGGAAGACTTGGGGGCATGCATGTACCGGAGTATACAATCTAGGGCACATCTGGTGCGGCCAAACCGGCTTCTGATTGGATGAGAGGCCCAGAGCCTCTCATCATCACGATGGACGGGGCATACCTGCCACACGCTGCCTGATGTACGACCAGGGCGTGAGCGGCTTGTTGCCGTCCCATCTGTCATTCGGCCTATGACGACCGGTCACACACCGATCGTAGGCTTGTCAGGCATGCAACATGCCGCATTCAATGCAGCGTGGTGCGCTCGCTCCGCCTGCATTAAAGGTGGTTAGGTGGACGCTGGAGAGCGTTCACCTAACCTCACACACGTGGCGGCCGCGTGGTGATTGTGGGGAGGGGTCGGGGCAGCCGACCCCTCGGGCTCAGAGGGGACGGCTGCCACCTATCCACGGGCTCGACCCCCTCGGGGGAGCACCACGTGGACACTGGGGGCGGCCTCTTCCCTCTAAGCTTGGTACCCCGGGCCATATCACCGATACCACACACCCCGAGGAACACACGGCGTGAAGAGTTCCTCTCCTCTAACGGTGTAGATACTTCTAATACCGTAATAAAGTTACTTTTAATATAGTTTAGTTAGTTCCTATATAAAAACAAATTATTCAACGATTTCTAAAGGAAATCTCAATTCCTTTGGAGTAAAATTATTCATGCATTCGGTTCATAGGATTCAAGAAAAATTTTCCACAGGACACTAAGTAAATCCTCAAAAAAATCCTCCAAAATATACTAATTCCATATGAATGAAAACATCCATACTATCCTCTTTTTTTCAGCTCGGTGTAGGAAAAATTCATGTTTTCCAATCATTTGTTTGTCACGTGCATTCATATATTATTCCAACGTTTTTCCTATTCCTGTGATTTGGAAATCATCTGAACCAAATAGGCCTCTTTTTTTAAAAAAAATAGTACAGTGATTACTTCAAATAATAATCATTGTGTGTATCTTATTTATATTATCCATGGGAACTTAATTACCTTGCATAGTTTTATTTTAAGTCAGCCACCACGTAGTTACTTCTAGGGACCAATTGCTTTTTAACCCCGTTTTGGAAGTCTAACTACCAATTTGACCCTACTTTTTTAGTTTGCTTATTTGACCCTGCTTTTCAAAAACGAATCTTCCGTCTGACCCTATTTCCACTACACCGTTAAGATTTGATTTAAAAAAAAGAAAAAATATAATTAAAATTCATATGCCTAAAATACCCTTGAGGAAACCATATCCATCTCTAGCCCTATCCACATGTCTCTGAGTCTCCATGTCCTCTTCTTCTGCTAGCGATTTGCGGCGGCGGCGACAGCACGCGGCGAGGGAGGAGGGGCCCGGGCCTGGCGGCGGCGGCGTGACGCGCGCGCAGTGGGGATGGAGGCGGCCTGGGCGCGCGGCGGTGTCTGCATCGGCGGCGCGGGGGGAGGCGGAGGCCGCGGCGGCGAAGGGAGGGGAGCCGGGCCTGGCGGCGGAGGTGGCGCCGGCGGCATCTGCATCGGCGCGGGCGGGAGGGAGGCGGAGGCCTGCACCGGCGAAGGGAGGAGAGGAGCCGGGCCTAGCGCGGATGCGCGCGGAGGGGAGGCGGATCCGCGCCGGCGTCAGAGTTGTGAGTAGGGGCGGCGGCGGCGGCGGTAACTGCGCGCGAGGGGACATGCGCCAGGCGCCTGCTCGCCAAGGCCCCTACCGCCGCCGATGACGATGGCCTCGCCGCCGGCCCCGCCGATGTCCCTGGCCTCGTCGCCCGCTGACTTGTCGGCCGCGGCGCCGAGCCCCGCCGACAGCAGGCGCCGGGATGGCCCCCGTGCAGCGAGCTCACGCCCGCACTCGCGCGCCCGCCGTGGCCGGGAAGAGCATCGTCGTCGCCGTCTCCGCTCCGTCAGCTTCGTTGCCATCGCCGGTCGTCAGCTTCGTTGCAAGGGCAATTAGACTATTTACCCCTAACTTAACACCGTCAACTCACCTTAACGGAAACAGGGTCAGACCGATGGTTCGTTTTCGAAAAGCAGGTCAAATAAGCAAACTCAAAAAAGAGGGTCAAATTGGTAGTTAGCCTTCAAAATAGGCAAATAAGCAAATGCCCTTACTTCTAATGTTATGTGTATTACTTCTACTATTGAAGTATATTACTTTGAATTTTTGAATATATTTAATATTAACTTCAAGTAGAGTACGATAGTTCAAATGAATCTAGAAGATAATAAAAGAAATAAATTGTCAAAAGTTGTATTAATAAAAACTAGACTAGTGTGCCTGCCCGAGTTCTGATAGTTGACGTTGGCTTTGAATATGGTTTGTCGCATCTAAAACTGATCAGACGAAGAAAACAGTGTCACGTGTTTTAGACTAAGGGGTGTTTAGATCCAGACGTGTAAAGTATTAGCGTATCAAATCGGTTATTATATAGGTGTCATATGGGGTGTTTGGGCACTAATAAAAACTAATCAAAAAACTAATTACAGAATCCGTCAGTAAACCACGAGACGAATTTATTAACCTATTAACCGTCATTAGTAAATTTTTACTGTAGCATCACATGTCAAATCATGAGCGATTGGCTTAAAAATTGTCTTGCAAATTAGTCTTAATCTGTACAATTAGTTATTTTTGCCTACTATTTAATACTTTATCAGGTGTTCAAACATTCGATGTGACAGGTTTAAAATTTTGGGGTGGGATCCAAACGCCCCCAAAATAGTGCATAAGCACTAGTTACATTATACGCCTAAATAGGCATGCTTGTAGCATCTAAAAGTGATGAATGGAGAAAATATCACGTATTTAAACTAAGAGAGTGTTTGAGAGAAGAGGATCAGAGAAGATTAAGATAGCCAAACATGGTAAACCACTAGGTACGATTAATTGAGTACTAATTTTTTTACTTAAAAAGATTAATACGATTCTTTAAAGCAACTTTCGGTATAATAATATTTTTTGTAAAAGATATATCATTTAGCAGTTTGAGAAAGCTCTATGTGAAAACGAGGAATCTTTCCTCTCAATCCGTTGTAACGAAAGCAGCCTAAATAGTGCGTACGTATTGACTAGATTATACGCTATAAAAAGATATATTTTCATGTATTGCGTGCTGTTCTCCTAAGTTCACAGCAACAAAGAGAATTTAACAATATGCCACTCCATAGAGGTGGCTTTAATAGGATGCCACCCTATAGTATTCCTTATAAAAATGCCACTCCATAGAGGATACTTCTTAATGAAATACCACTTTGAGGTGATTAGTGGTATTTAATCACATTTTGGATGACTAGAGGCATTTAATCGTACTTTGGGGTGACTAGAGGCATTTAATCGCTCGGCGGGGTGGGTTGGAGGCGGTCGCCCGGCGGGTAGCCGCGCGAAGCCGCGAGGTCTGGGAACGCCGCGAGCACCGCTGCCACGTCCACCCCGGACGCGACAGGCGTGCGGCGGCCGCAGTGCGGCCACGCCGGGACGACGACGCGGGAGGACGACGGTGACTCGGGTGACGGCGGGGCGGTGCAAGGGGGGGGGCGTGGCGGACGGACGACGGCAGCCGGGGGGGTGACCGGACGGGCGCCAGCGGCTTCCGGGGACGCAGCGGCGACAACCGCTAGCGCTGCGGCCGAGAGAGAGGATGCGCCAGGAGGACGATGCAGCGGTGGGAGGAGGATACCGGCTGCCGTGTCCGTCCGCCCGCGCCCGTCCCACACCGCACCCTCCCCCCCCCCCGCCCCGGCACCGCCCGCCGTCGGCCGAGTCGCCATCGT
>CM020179.1:27389225-27425626 GCA_009805545.1 Oryza longistaminata | reverse complement strand
GACATTTCCCTGTTTTCTTCTTATCAAGTCGGGAGAGGTTCCTCCTTGTTGATGGGAAACGGATTGCTTGCGGCTGTTCATGGTGTTGGTACGGTCGATCTGAAGTTTACTTCAGGAAAGATCGTGCAGCTAAAGAACGTGCAGCATGTCCCTTCAATAAAGAAGAATCTAGTTAGCGGCTCTCTACTGTGTAGAGATGGTTTTAGACTTGTGTTTGAATCTAATAAATGTGTCGTATCTAAATATGGAACGTTTATTGGAAAAGGTTATGACAGCGGAGGTTTGTTTCGCTTTTCCTTGGATGATATGTGTAATAAAGTTGTGAACCATGTAAGCGATGATGATGATGATGAGTCCAATGTGTGGCATTCGCGACTTTGTCATGTGAATTTTGGTTGTATGACACGCTTAGCCAACATGAGTTTAATTCCAAAATTCACTTTAGTCAAAGGCTCTAAGTGCCATACTTGTGTTCAATCGAAACAACCTCGCAAGCCTCACAAGGCATCTGAGGCGAGGAATTTGGCACCACTGGAACTTGTTCATTCCGATCTGTGCGAAATGAACGGCGTGTTGACTAAAGGGGGAAAGAAATATTTCATGACACTGATAGATGATTGCACTAGATTCTGCTATGTGTACCTATTGAAAACAAAGGATGAAGCATTACATTACTTTAAGATCTATAAGGCTGAGGTAGAAAACCAACTGGAAAGGAAAATCAAACGGTTGAGGTCTGGTAGGGGTGGAGAGTATTTTTCCAATGAGTTTATTTCTTTCTGCGAAGAGTATGGAATTATTCATGAGAGGACGCCTCCCTATTCACCCCAGTCAAACGGGGTAGCCGAAAGAAAGAAGCGCACTCTAACTGAGATGGTGAATGCCATGTTAGACACTGCAGGACTTTCCAAGGAATGGTGGGGTGAGGCAATATTGACTGCGTGTCATGTCCTGAATAGAATTCCTACTAAGCATAAGGAAGTAACACCATTCGAGGAATGGGAAAGGAAGAAATTAAATCTCTCTCACCTGCGCACATGGGGCTGTTTGGCCAAGGTAAATGTACCTATAGCCAAAAAGCGTAAACTTGGACCAAAGACCGTAGATTGCGTGTTCCTTGGTTACGCTATCCATAGTGTGGGATATAGGTTCTTAATAGTAAATTCTTGAGTTCCCGACATGTGTGTTGGTACAATTACTGAGTCCAGAGATGCCACATTTTTTGAGAATGAATTTCCTATGAAAAATGCACCTAGCACTTCTAGTCAAGAACCTATTTTATCCCCTGAGCACTTTGTGCCGATAGAACACATTGATCAAACGCTTGAGGAAAATCCTAAAGAGGATAACATTGTAGCAACTCGAAAGAGTAAGAGACAAAGGACTGCAAAGTCTTTTGGAGATGACTACATTGTATATCTTGTGGATGATACTCCAAGAACCATTGAAGAGGCATATTCATCTCCTGACGCTGACTATTGGAAGGAAGCGATACACAGTGAGATGGACTCTATGTCTAATGGTACTTGGGAAGTCGTCGAGCGTCCATATGGGTGCAAACCTGTAGGATGCAAATGGGTTTTCAAGAAAAAACTTTGGCCTGATGGTACAATTGAAAAGTACAAGGCAAGGCTTGTGGCCAAGGGTTATACCCAAAAATAAGGCGATGATTTTTTCAACACTTATTCACCGGTTGCTCGCTTGACCACGATTCGAGTACTATTTGCTCTGGCAGCCTCTCATGGTCTACTCGTCCATCAGATGGATGTTAAGACAGTTTTCCTCAATGGAGAGTTGGAGGAGGAGATCTATATGGATCAACCAGATGGGTATGTACTAGAAGGTCAAGAGGGAATGGTGTGCAAGCTGTTGAAGTCTTTGTATGGTCTCAAACAAGCGCCTAAGCAATGTCATGAGAAGTTTGACAATACACTTACATATGCTGGCTTTGTTGTGAACGAAGCTGACAAATGTGTGTACTATCGCTATGGTGGGGGAGAGGGAGTGATCTTGTGTTTATATGTCGATGACATATTGATCTTTGGGACCAGCCTCAAGTTTTTGGGTAGCGTTTCAAGCGCGACTGCTCTGCATCATCTTCACCAACATGTCGACAACCGGCGACAACAACAACACTGGAGTCATGGAGAAGGAGCCTCCTGTCAACACCAACGGAGGCAATACCGCCTCAAACTCCAGCGGAGGGCCATTCTCAGGGTATAACGTTTCACTCTTACCGTTCGTTCTTCGTTTCCTACAACCGTCGGTCGCAATATTATTGCGTTCTCTTGTCTATGTTGATGCTTATTCTATATTAAGCATGCTTATATTGTACACATCTAGCAATGTCACTAGCTCTACTCAAATTACAAATATCATGTTTATTGTCTTAATATTTTGGATTAAAATATGTCGAATTATGACCAAATTTCTAACGAGATCCATATTTTTGGTTGATGCTATGAAAGAAGCAACCAAGAAGCTTGAGGCACAAATTATTATTGTATTACTACCAAATCATTTTTAATCATACCAAAATTATAATTTATGGAATATTGCCATAACTCAACAATTGCAAAAATTATGATAGAACTAATATGAGCTCCATAGATCTGTAATAGAACTAACAAAAGTTCTATGGAGGACATAATAACACAAAGGGTCCATTTATTGTTTTATTCAGTACTTCCGCCCCCGTCTCTTCTCTCCACCACCGCCGCTCCTCCTCCTCACTCCGCCGCCGCCGTTCCCCTCTCCCCTCCGACGCTGGGTGGCCCTAGCGGCGACGGCGCCGATGGCAGATCGAGGGCGGCGCACCTCCACGCCGGTGCCCCTCTCCGCCCGCGCCACTCTTCCTCCCCTTCCATCGGTGCCCCTCCACCCCGGTGCATCTCCCTCACCCCTCTCTCCGGCGCTCCTCTCTCCGGCAGTGACGGAGAAGAGGAGGACGACGGTGCCTCTTCGGCGGGAGCAGAGAGGAGGAGGACAATGTCCGGCTCAGATTTGGCGGCGTGGATCTTGGGGATGCCCTCTGCTCTCTCTCCTCCCTCTCTCTTCCTTGACACGTGGAGCACGAGCGTGGGTCCCACCTGCGACGCCAGGAACCTGTGGCCAGTTTGCTCCGCGTTCTTGAGTAGGCCGCGTGGATGGACGATGTGGCAGCGAATATTTCACTTTTGGTGTTGAGGCCGAACGCCAGCTAGGCGCATTGTGAATGGCCTTAGGCCTGGTTTAGTTTCCGAAATTTTTTTCCCAAAAACATCACATCGAATCTTTGGACACATGCATGGAGCATTAAATATAGACTTAAAAAAACTAATTGCACATTAGGGAGGAAATCACGAGGCGAATTTTTTTAGCCTAATTAGTCCATGATTAGCCATAAATACTACAGTAACCCACATGTGCTAATGACGAATAAATTGGGCTCAAAAGATTCGTCTAGCGGTTTCCAGGCAAGTTATGAAATTATTTTTTTTTTCATTCATGTCCGAAAACCCCTTACGACATCCGGTCAAACATCCGATGTGACACCTAAAAATTTTCTTTTCGCGAACTAAACAGGCCCATTTTGTTCTCCAGATAACTGTAGAACAAAGAAAATCTAAACCACCTAGCAAGAAAAGTCATCTTCATGTGTCCACGCTTTAAATTTTTGTGTTAAATGGTTCTGTCGAGCACCAGTAGAACATAAGACGATCTGAACAAGCTAGCAAAGAAAAGTCCTTTTTATGACTCACGCTCGTTTTTATGTTAAATTAATGTTCCTTTGGCCATGAAAAATCTAAACCAACAAGCTACCTAGCGAGAAAAGATGATTACACGTCATATTTAGAGACTGGTGTTTTGTTTTTTGTTTTTTCTGTCAAATGCTTCATTCGAGCCCGTAATATGTTCAGCCCAATATACAATATTAGGCACTGCAAAAATATCTAGAGACCGTGATTTTACGATAGTTAGTTAAGATGATAAAAGTTATAACCATTAATTTAAACATATTTATTTTATTTTTATTTCTTTTCACTTCATGAAAGCATATGTTTTCATAGAGAATAAGATTTAATGTTGAGTTGTTGTTAGGCATAACAACGATATTTTGTCTCTTCACTATCTTTTCATTCTCAGCAAACATTTCTTAATCAAGCAAAAGAGCTCCTTATTAATGACGATTGCACATACCCTAAAACCTTAAAAGATATAACATTAGACAATCTAAACCAAGTGAGATGAGTCAAGTGTTGTGGTGAGTCATTGTCATATTATTTTTAATTCAGACTTACTTGAGGATGTCATACCAGGAACGACAGAAGATGGCGACTTCCCTGTGTGCTAGATGCACACGTCAATCAACGAAAAAAATAGTGTTTTTCCCCTAATAATTCGTCTTCTGGTCTCCCCGTTGGATATTTTTCTCGATTCTGCAGGAAATTAGCACTATGAACTTGTTGACCGATTGCTTCGTGTAATTGCTGTCAGCAGCAGTATGGGTACCAGCAGCCGGCCGACGACGGTGAAGGAGGGGAAGAAACCACTACTAGAAAAAAAGTGGCTTTTCATAAAGCAGAGATGTTGGCCTACAGAATATCTTAGAAGGAACACACCTATATGAGTCCGACTGGTAGTCACAGTCTATGAGATCTGGGTGATCTCTAGATACTCATGAAAAAGGCCAGGAGTATGACTTATACGCTTCAAACAGAGGGGATGCAAACGGCAGCCTAGTACCAGTTAAGGGTTTGAGTGAAACCTGAATCGCACAAGACTGACAATTCAAGGCATAGTCCATTGTTCAGTTGTGATCTGGTGTAGCTCTTTTCCTAAGTGGAAGTTCAACTTAACAGTCTCCTCCGAAACACTGGTATAACAAACAAGATCAGAATCGAGAGCATTTCCTGTGAGCCATGAAATTTGGTGGGGATGGTTAGATTAATGGGCTAGGCCCAATTAAATCCTAATAAATTCCATTGGCCCACATTAAGTACTATGGGTAATAATACCACCTTGGAAATCTAAGTGAAGAGGCCTCAACTTAAATACAGAGCTAGTGGAGAGTCTCTGTTGACCGGTTGAGATGGTGCGCGGATAGCCAGGCGGGGCGGGGCGAGGCGAGGCAGGCAGCTGCTGCTGCGCTCTCTCGTTTTGTAACGGATGGTAATAAACACGGAGAATTGATTTCGTACCAATGAACGCGTCAGTTACGGAATTAAATGTCGTGAATTGATTCCGTCGGTTACGGAATTAAACGTCGTGAATTGATTTCGTCGGTTACGGAATTAAACGTCGTGAATTGATTCCGTCGGTTACGGAATTAAACACCGTGAATTGATTCCGTCGGTTACGGAATTAAACGTCGTGAATTGATTCCATATTAACGAGCGTGTTGGTTACGAAATTAAACACCGCGGTTGATGACTCCGAACGTTTCTCTCGCGCTCGCATATATATACTCCGCAGCGACCAGAAGGACGAGGGAAGTTCTTCTTCCCGACCTCTCTTGTACTTCGAGTTCCTCCTCCTCTGTTCCTGAGCTGTAGAATCCTTCCCCGGATCTGTTCACCTGCCTGCACAGGTGTACGGGACGAGTAGGTGCCTCCGAAACTCCGTCCGCTTGAGAACCTGCACGGGCAGGCGAGCGATCAAGTTTTTGGGTAGCGCTTCAAGCGCGACTGCTCTTGTTCTTCACGGCTACTACTGCTGCATCGACGCCTTCACCAAGATGTCGACGGAGATTGAGACAAGATGGTGAACGACATCAACAGAGGCAATACTGCCTCAAAATCCTGCGGTGGGACGTTCTCGGAGTATACTTTCTTTCTTCCGATTCTATTAGATGTTTCTTTGTTAATACTCTTCGCAATAGCAGCATTGCGTTACTATGTAAATGTTGATGCTTATTTCATATTAAGCATACTCAAGTTGTATACATCTAGCACTGTCACTAGATCTACTCATATTGCAAATGTCATGTTTATTGTCTTAATATTTTGGATTAAAATATGCCGAATTATGACCAAATTTCCAACACTCCCAAGACCTTAACCGGCCTCTGCTGACGGCGATGGACATGGAGCACCAGCGGCGGACGTGGAGCTCGGGCGGGCGGTGGACTTGGCCCCCCTTTTCTCGTGCACTGCCGCTGCCTCCACCGCCTGTTCGCCTCCTCCGCGTCTTCCTCCGCCCGGCGCAGTCGTCCTCGCGGAGCCGGGAATAGCGGCGGCGGCGGCACCTCTTCTCCCTTCCGCCACCGTCTCTTCTCTCCACCACCGCCGCTCCTCCTCCTCACTCCGCCGCCGCCGTTCCCCTCTCCCCTCCGACGCTGGGTGGCCCTAGCGGCGACGGCGCCGATGGCAGATCGAGGGCGGCGCACCTCCACGCCGGTGCCCCTCTCCGCCCGCGCCACTCTTCCTCCCCTTCCATCGGTGCCCCTCCACCCCGGTGCATCTCCCTCACCCCTCTCTCCGGCGCTCCTCTCTCCGGCAGTGACGGAGAAGAGGAGGACGACGGTGCCTCTTCGGCGGGAGCAGAGAGGAGGAGGACAATGTCCGGCTCAGATTTGGTGGCGTGGATCTTGGGGATGCCCTCTGCTCTCTCTCCTCCCTCTCTCTTCCTTGACACGTGGAGCACGAGCGTGGGTCCCACCTGCGACGCCAGGAACCTGTGGCCAGTTTGCTCCGCGTTCTTGAGTAGGCCGCGTGGATGGACGATGTGGCAGCGAATATTTCACTTTTGGTGTTGAGGCCGAACGCCAGCTAGGCGCATTGTGAATGGCCTTAGGCCTGGTTTAGTTTCCGAAATTTTTTTCCCAAAAACATCACATCGAATCTTTGGACACATGCATGGAGCATTAAATATAGACTTAAAAAAACTAATTGCACATTAGGGAGGAAATCACGAGGCGAATTTTTTTAGCCTAATTAGTCCATGATTAGCCATAAATACTACAGTAACCCCACTTCTAATGACGAATAATTGGGCTCAAAAGATTCGTCTAGCGTTTCCAGCAAGTTATGAAATTATTTTTTTTCATTCATGTCCGAAAAACCCCTTACACATCCGCGTCAAACATCCGATGTGACACTAAAAAATTTTCTTTCGCGAACTAAACAGCCCATTTTGTTCTCCAATAACTGTAGAACAAAGAAAAATCTAAACCACCTAGCAAGAAAATCATCTTCATGTGTCCACGCTTTAATATTTTTGGTTAAATGGTTCTGTCGACACCAGTAGAACATAAGACGATCTTGAACAAGCTAGCAAAGAAAAGTCCCTTTTTTATGACTCAGCCGCTCGTTTTATGTTAAAATTAATGTTCCTTTGCCATGAAAAATCTAAACCAACAAGACTACCTAGCAGAAAAGAGATTACACTCATAAGAGACTGTGTTTTTGTTTTTGTTTTTTCTGTCAAATGCTTCATTCGAGCCCGTAATATGTTCACCAATATACAATATTAGGCACTGCAAAATATCTAGAGACCGTGATTTTACGATATTGTTAAGATGATAAAAGTTATAACCATTAATTTAAACATTATTTATATTTTATTCTTTCACTTCTGAAAGCATATGTTTTCATGAGAATAAATTTAATGTTGGTTGTTTTAGGCAGAACAACGATATTTTCTCTTCACTATCTTTTCATTCTCAGCAAACATTTCTTAATCAAGCAAAAGAGCTCCTTATTAAGACGATTGCACATACCCTAAACCTTAAAAATATGACATTAACAATCTAAACCAAGTGATGAGTCAATGTTGTGTGATCATTGTCATATATTTTTAATTCAGACTTACTTGAGGAGTCATACCAGGAACGACAGAAGTGCGGCTTCCATGTGTGCTAGATGCACACGTCAATCAACGAAAAAAAATGTTTTTTCCCCTAATAATTCGTCTTCTGGTCTCCCGTTGGATATTTTTCTCGATTCTGCAGAAATTAGCACTATGAACTTGTGACCGATTGCTTCGTGAATCTGTCCAGCAGTATGGGTACCAGCAGCGGCCGACGACGGTGAAGAGGGAAAAACCACTACTAGAAAAAATATTTTCGCTGACGTGGGGTATTTATTTTTTAGCGCAATCCTTTAAGCCAAATAGCCGCCTAAAAAATACAAAATGGGTAAAGCTGGTGTTTGCAGCGTAGCGTCCGCCTAAAAAATACTCTTTATTTTTTTACAGGCGACCTCTTATGTGGTCCACCGCGAAAATAGACTTAAATATAAATAGAGCAAACCTTGTGCATTTTTTCTATGTCCTTCCTTCTCCCTCACTCCTCTCCCGCACGTCCATCCTTCCCCCTCCCCTCCACACCTCTCCTCTCCCTCCCCTCTCCTCCCCTCACCTCTCCTCTCCCTGGCCACCGCTGGAGCGGCGGCGGGGCGGCGGTACCTCCCAGCTCCTCCTTCCAGATCTGGCCAGAGGGCTGGCGCGTGGCCGGCGGCGCTCCACTCCCTCCACATGGCGGCGCGGCGCGCGGCCTGGGGCCCCTCCCTCCCTCTAATCTGGCCGCAGGGGGAGGCGGAGGGCGGGGCCGCGGCGCTCCCCTCTCTCCGACCACTGGCGCGACGGCGTGGGCGGATGGCGACGGATCCCTCCCTCCCAATCCGCGTGACGCGAAGGATGGTGAGGCGCGGCATCTCTCCTCCCTCCTGCCAGATTTGTCACGATTTGTGATGTGTTTTTTGATTGTGAACTATTTGTGATGTTTTGTGAATTTGATTTGATTTATGGGAATGGACACTAGATTGGATGGGAATGGAACGGAAGCTGCTGCCGTGCTCGGTGCTACCAATTTTTTTTTTAAGCTGGAGCTATTTTCGCAGGCGGACCAGTTTGCGCAAACCTTTTAGCCCACCTGCGAAAACCTCTTTTCTTGTAGTGAACAGGAGCGCCTCGCCGTGCCGGCAGCAATGCAGCCTGCAGCGCTTCACCGCTCCGTGATCAATCATTCTCCTACCTGCTCCGTGACGTAGCCATTCCGCGGCCTCCTCAACTTTGCGCTGTCGGCAATCCCTGTCCTCCCTGCAGGCGTCCTCCGCCTCGTCCCTGCCGTCTACTGGACGCGCAGGGCTGCTCCTGTTCGTGGTTGGAACATCGCGCACGAGTGCGGGCCACCACGCGCTCCTCGACGACACCCTCGGCCTGGTCCTGCACTTGTGGCTTCTGGCACCATACTTCTCGTGGAAATACAGCCACCAGCGGCACCACTCCAACACCAGCTCACAGGTGCGCGACGAGGTGTTCGTCCCAGGTTCAAAGTCCGATCTGCCGTGGAACCCCTACGTGTAAGTACAACAACCCCGTCGCCCGGCTACTGCTCCTCAGCAATGCAGCTCACTGTCGGGTGCCGATGTATTTGTGTTCAACACCTGGGTCGCTGTACCGCGGTTCGCCACTGTATATTCTAGTCTTTTTAAGTGAGAAATTAAAATTGGGGGTTCATGTGCACCCCCCAAACACTATACAGCTTCGCCACTGTTCGCCAGCCACTTCGATCCCTCCAGAGCCATCTACATGACGCAGCGCTCTTCATCGCCATCTCAACATCGGCATGCTGACCGTGTCGCTCGCGCTGTAAAGCTCGCAGAGGGTACGAGTTTGGTGGGTGGTGCGCGTCTACGGCATGCCGCTGCTCGTCGTCAACGCGTGGCTGGTGTCGTCACCTACACCTGCATCACACTCACCGAGCGATCCCACACTACGAACTCCAACGAGTGGACGGCTGCGCGGGCGCTCGCCACCGTGGACCGGGGCTGCTGATCCGCACCTAGTCGCGCCGCCGCGCACACGCGCTATCAGCTGCCCCCCCCCCCCCCCCCCCAGTCTCTCTTCTCCTATATACTACTGTATATATGTATGTACATACCATATACTTACGTACAAATATTAATGTAAAATATAAATTATAATATGTATTGTATTTGTATATACATATGCACTTCAGTGTATAAAAATATACACATATATACAAAGTTTATGTACGTACGTATAAAAAGTATAAAAAATACACTTATACAAACTTTATATACGTGTATACAAAGTTTGCGTAATTACATATGTATAAAAAACAAAAATATAAACGTATATAAACTTTGTATACACGTACGCATTCAAAGTTTGCTTAAGTATTAAAAAAACCGAAAATACTAAAAAGATACGGAAATACGAAACAGAAAAAACAAAAAAAAAAAGGAAACTGTAAATGAAAAGGTATGAAAAACAAAAAAACAAAAAAAAAATACCGTGTCCAAAAAAAAAAAAGAAACCACGCGTCCGCCACCTCCTCTCCGCGCACGACACGTCCAATCGCACGGGGGAGGGCGCGCGCAACCAGTCACGAATTAGCCCTCTCACCATGGACCGCGACTACGGCTTCCTCAACCGAGTGTTCCAAATATCACGGATACGCACGTACGCACCACCTGTTCCCTACCATCCCGCACTACCACATGGTGGAGGCGACCAAGGTGATCCACCCCGTCCTCGGAGAGTACTACCAGTTGACCCCACACCAGTCGTGAGGCGATATGCGCGAGGCCAAGGAGTGCATCACATCCAGTCCAAGGACCACAAGGGCCTTCTGGTACAGCAACAAGTTCTAGTTCCTACAGCAACGGCCAGCGGACGTACAGGAAGGGCTGACAGAATAAGCCGTGTCGGTCTTGCCTCATCTCTTCATCAGAACCCGTAATCTACTTGAAGTCTTGAACTAATTATAAACTCAAATGAAATTCTCAATAAAAAAATAAAAACACCTCTCTAATATATCTTGCAATTTCCTTAACTGTCTGTAACAGGGAGCGCCATAAATGCAGTTACAAATTACAAGAATTACTCTACTTATGCTTGGTTTCATTATGATACATTAGAAACAAGCCCCCCTCTGCCTTCTAATGGGTAAATTACAATAATACTGATATACAGAGCTGTTTCCTACTAATCCAACTCTCAGATTCATCTCTATAGCTACTACTCTCGTTGTATAGAGCATACAAGATTTGATTAACATAATTAATTTTATAGATTGCTTATCTTTACATTCGTTCCAGCACTTTGCTGTAATCGATCACAAGTGAACCTGTCAGATATATCGCATCGACGCAATTTTCATCGACCAAGTTCACTGGTGGAGAAATCTTTTTAGACCCGGTTCGTAACCCCCCTATAGTCCCGGTTTTCAAACCGGGACTACGAATCCGGACTAAAGATAAAGTCTTTAGTCCCGGTTCAAATACCCGGGACTAAAGATGGGAGTGGACAATAGTTTTTTTTCATTTACTTACTATTTAATCTCTAATTTATTTCTCCCAAATTAGGTGGGATGCGTCCATCCCAAATACACAAATCAATCATATACACCGCAAATAATACATCCCAAATCAAACCCCAAATCAAAGAAACATCCCAAATATACAAATCATGTACTCTCATATCCATACCATCAGATTCAAAAAAAAATATGCATCTCAATCCATACAATGAACCACAGATTCTTCATCTCATCTACACATGGATCACAAATTCTTTGAAAAAAAACAGAAAAAAAACGAAGCAAACCGCCGGCCGGCTAGAGCCGGCTGCCGCCCCCCTCCTCCCCGGCCGCCGCGCGCCCCGCGCGGCCCTCCGCTTCGCCGCCGCCCCGCGCCCTCTCCCACCGCCGCCGCCGCCGCCCCGCGCCCTCCGCTTCGCCGCCGCCCCGCGGCCCTCGCCGCGCCCGGCCGCCGCCCCGCGGCACTCCGCTTCGCCGCGCCGCCACGCTGCCCTCCGCTGGCCCGGAAGGGGATGTGAAGGGGAGTTGGAAGGGATAAGAAGGAAAAGAGATAAGAGGAAGGGAAGAGATAAGATTAGAGATGGAGGAGAAGGAGTGGTGTGATGAGAAAAGAGTGGACAAGAAAAGAGGATAGGTAATAGGGATTATATAGTGCGTTTTGATCTTAATCTCGGTTGGTCTTTAGTCCCGGTTGGAGTTACGAACCGGGAGTAAGATCCTCCCTGTTCGTAACTCCAACCGGGACTAAAGATCCTGGAGGGGCCTGACAACAACTGACAGCATGTGAACCGGACTAAAGATCGGTTGGTAACACCAACCGGAATAAAGATCACGTAGTCCCGTTCTACTTATAAACCGGGACTTAAAAACCATCTTTAGTCCCGTTTTTTACTGCATCCGAGACTATTGTTTTTGTCGCCGGGCAAAGATGGTTTCTCCACTAGTGGTTGTTTCCAATTGGTTGACCTGTAGTCAGGGTCAGGCTTGATGAACGGACTGATCGATGCGGCATTAGAGATTGTTTCACCCTTTCCATGGATATTAGTCAAACTCAATCGGGCATGAGGTTGGACAAAACTGTCCATAAATACAGCCATTTCAGTTGTCTACCACGATTAATTGAATTGACCAAATATCACCAAGCCAACATGTATATCCCATCCCACTGACAAAAACCTGATTCGCCATCGCTCCCCCCCCCCCCCCCCCCCGGCGCCCAAACCCCCGGGCCGGCCATCGTCTATTCCTCCTGCTCTCATCTCGTACGCTCTGGCATCGCCTCTCCAAGACCCCACAAACCCATCGCCGCCTCGCCCAACACCCGTGCGCCTTTAAGCCACTTATGCCTAAGCACAAGTATAATAGGAGACTATAAATCGGCTAAATGCTGAGGTGGAGGAGAGAAGAAATTAGAGAGAGGAGAAGCGGGCTGTAGACTTACAACCGGCTTGAACATAAGAACCAAAAAATTCTGTGAGAGAGACAAGTGGGTCATGTATTAATTGTAAATAGCTAACTATTATATGTGTGGGCTAAGAGAAAGCTACGAAGAACCTTATAGCCAATAAGTCGGTTGTATTATTAGCCTTGCTCTAATGCTAACGCCACATTGGTCTAAACAGCTCATAATGCGTCTTGCATGATGTCTGCACTGGCCTAGAGGACACCGCTGCGACAATGAGGAGGAAGAGAAGGCCTCCTTGATCGTCAACCACGACGGTGGAATTGAGAGGTGTGGAGTCTACCAACGAACTTTTTGTAATTATCTACTTGAAGTCTTGAA
Organism: Oryza longistaminata; assembly: GCA_009805545.1. Taxonomy (NCBI): domain Eukaryota; kingdom Viridiplantae; phylum Streptophyta; class Magnoliopsida; order Poales; family Poaceae; genus Oryza; species Oryza longistaminata. The sequence continues at coordinate 27,412,577 of CM020179.1, read as the reverse complement.
TTAATTAGTATAAACTCAAATGAAATTCTCAATACAAAAGAAAAAACATCTCTCTATATATCTTGTAATTTCGCAATTTCGTTAACTGTTTGTAATAGGGAGAGCAATAAATGCAATTACAAATTACGAGAATTATTCTACTTACGTTTGGTTTCATTACGATACAATAGAAACAGCCCCCCCCCCTGTCTTCTAACGAGTAAATCATAACCCACTAGATGCAATTAAGATCCTAAAGCTCAAATCTTAATGTGCCACGTCATCGTTAATTCTCAGTCGCTAGATCAATAGATTTGATCATCTTTGAACCGTTGGATGAAAACACACAGCCCGATCCATCTCACACAGTCACCACGGGAGGCCTATCAAATTTGATCGTGGCCCATTTCAATAGTGATGGATTTTTATACCACTTCAATTTACCAAATGCAACCACCAATCTCAACAAAATATCCTACTACAACGCGTGGGGTTTCAACCAGTTACAATAATACTGATATACAGGGCCATTTGCTACTACTACATTCAACTCTCGAATCCTCTCTTACTATAAAATTATAACCCACTGACTCCTAAAGATTAACATGCAAAGATGCCACATCATCATCTACTAACAAGATGCCACATCATCATCCACTAACAATCAATAAATTTAAACATCATTCAAATATGCTATATTAATCTATGGTCCAAATTATCTCTCTTCTTTTATTTTCTCATTAAGCCATATCACCTCAAGTGTTTTTAGCCTTTAGATGATTAATCTACGGTCCAAACTATCTCAATATTTTTCTTTTTTCATAAAGTCATATCACCTTAATTTTATATTTGAATCATCATTCTATATACTGTTTAAATTTAAATTATCATAAACCACTTTAACTTACATAATCTTATGTTATCTAGCTATCTTACATATTATTTTTACTTATTGTTATTATACTAAACTCACGCAGCAACGTGTGAGATTTCACCTAGTTCATATCTATAGCTACTCATATCACATCAATTGTTTTTAGCTTTTAGATAATTAATCTACAGTCCAAACTATCTCAATATTTTTCTTTTTTCATAAAGTCATATCACCTTAATTTTATATTTGAATCATCATTCTATATACTGTTTAAATTTAAATTATCATAAACCACTTTAACTTACATAATCTTATGTTATCTAGCTATCTTACATATTATTTTTACTTATTGTTATTATACTAAACTCACGCAGCAATGTGTGAGATTTCACCTAGTTCATATCTATAGCTACTACACTCGTTGTATGGAGTATACAAGATTTGATTTTTAACATAATTACTTTTTGTAATGACTTTCTACAATTTTTTTTGGCTCTTCTGAAATCACCTAATTATTTCGATCGTGGCCAACCAAACCGAATAGCTAAGTCTTCGAATTCGTTTCCACTATATTTCGGTCCTCAGATTTAAATGGCCAAATTTTTTGAGTAGAGGATCGAACCGAATTGTTTGGTCTGGCCAATGAATGCTCACGCCGGGCGGTCTCCACTCCTTCCCACCATTTCTTCGTAAAACAATGTCCTCTCGTTTTTACATGTCACTTAAAGTTATAAAAAAAGTTTATAGTAAGATAGTTAAATATGTGACATGTAACTCCACAGGCATGAAGGATTAAGTTCAATTTATACCAATAGAAAAAAAATGACTCTGAATAAACATGTACTTCGAAGTCAAATTTGTTATTTTTTTTCAAATTATACAAGTCAAATTTAAACTTGTATGTTTGTGAAATATCATATCACATATTGATTTATCTTACTAATTAGTTTTAAATTTTGAGATAACTTTTAAAATGACATATATAAAACAGGGGATGTCACGAGAAAAAAAATCCATCTCTCATTTCTTTCAAGTTGTCGACTCTAATAATTGTTAAGGTCCATCTAGCATCCTGATTCTCCTACTCCGGCTTCTATATTGTCAAGCACACCCTGATCGTTCCTGCTCGCGCAACCATTACCCGAGTCGGTTGCTCGATCAGTCTGGGCATGGAGCTCGCCGGTGTTGCAGAGCGCTTCCACAGCCGGACCGTGCTCATCACGGGCGCCACCGGATTCATAGCGAAACGTACGTAACACCAAACCTTGATCAACTCTCACTGCTTTTCAAGAACACCCCCACGCACCTGATCGAATCTTGATACTTCAACGCATCTGCTGCATGCAGTACTTGTGGACAAGATCCTGCGGCTGCAGCCAGGTGTGAAGAGGCTCTACCTTCTCGTGCGCGCTGCGGATCAGGTTTCCGCGAACAGGAGAGTCGAATCCGAGGTATGCCTTCTTTTCTGTACTACACTCTGTTCACGGTGAGAAGAAACTTGATTTTTTTTCGCGCTTGAGTTGGAAAAATTACAGAGATGATTTAATCGGAACTCTGAATTGTAGAATAGGAAGCATCAGTTGGATAAATAGTACTAGTATTGCCTGCCGGTGGGGAAAGGGGTGGAGAAATCAGGTCGCATAATCTTTTCCCCAATCATCAGAAACCCAAGTTCTGAAGTTCATCAAATCCTCAAATCAGACTCAAAGTAAAGAGGGATTTGCACCTTCGCGGTTCGGGTTTATGCACGGTATAAGCACCGCCGTCGCCGGAATAAGATAGGGCCGGCATCGCCGCCGGGCGCCAACGTCGCCGTCTCGAGGGCTCGGCCGGCATCAACTCCCGCCAGCCCCACCAGTCTGGATTGCGAGCATTAGCAGGTTCTCGCGAACGCGGAGCGCGCGCCATCGCAGGAGCCTGTCCGGCACCAGCTTTCGCCGTATTTGGTCGCAGGCTCGCAGCGCCCTGCGATGGCTTCAGCGTCGCCACTGAGTCCGAGCCACCGCCGCGGTGTAGCCATCTGTCTCGCGGGACGGAAATCACCTGTACTGTTTCCGTTTCCAAATTTTATTCGGAATAGACTACGAATCAGAAACACTGATACAAAATCGGAATCAAATATGAAAACGGAGAGGCTACGAATTGGAAACCCATATACGAAATCGGAACGAATACGAAAACAAAGCTGATATGGTAACTTATACCTCTCAAATTAAATTTGTCAAAACAACGAGATATATATACCTCATTATTCTAGTTTATAAAACAATAAATCAGCATTTTTAATTGAGTAAATTTCACAAAACTACACGTTTTATGATCCAAGTTGCAGAAAACCACACACATTTTAACACTTGGCACTCAAGTACATATATTTTGGTAGTGTAGTTTCACAAAACCACAATATCAATGAATAGATTCACCTGTGAGATGACGTGGTTGTTTCATCTAGGATGAGGACGTGGTATCCTATTAATTTTGTGCGATGGCTGATAATAGGATGTCATGTCCTTGTCCTAAGTGTAACAGACACGTCATATCACGGGTGAATCCATTCATTGATAGTGTGGTTTTGTGAAACTACACTACCAAAATATATGTACTTAAACGCCAAGTGTCAAAGTATGTGTGGTTCTCTGTAACTTGGACTACAAAACGTGTAGTTTTGTGAAATTTACTCTTTTTAATTTTTATCAATTAATAACTAGTTGTACAGTTCACTTTTCGTGAGAAGAAAAACTATATTCATTTGTACCTGTAAGCAGTATCTGTAAGCAATATGACATAATGTAATCTTTATCTTTACCTACTGAAAAAACGAAATCTGCTTCCATCCGTCGATCCGTATCCATCTTGGTTTGTATCCATCTTGATTTGTTCTACCTAGGATTTCTATATGTCTGGTTCGGATCGTTTCCAAAGAAGGATATAGGATTGATTAATGGGAGGGGATCGGAGCCGGTTTTTCTCAGATTCGGTTTTCTAGGGAAGACCTAAAACTTGTTTTTCTTCTAATTTTCTTGCGCTTGGATCAGGAGGAAAAAAAAAGAGGCGTTGTGCTGGTTTTCTCATAGAAGAGATCGATCAGGAGTGAGTAGGAAGTAAGGCTAGTGCATGTGGCGCTTCTAGTTCGGGGGAAGGAGAGACAGGTGGCAGAGGCGCGTTGGCTTGGGGAGCGATGTTAGGTTGGGTTGGTGAGGCCGTGAGGGGTTGAGGATTGTAGAATGTAGAGTGGTTAGTTACTTCCTCTGTTTCATATTATATAAGATTTTCTAGCATTGTCCATATTCATATATATATTAATGAATCTAGATATATATATGTGTGCCTAGATTCATTAACATCTATATGAATGTATGCAATACTAGAAAGTCTGCGATAATCGCGTGATTATCGTGCGATAAGTGAAACGCCATTGCAGCTGCATGATATGATCTGCTTTGAACTATACTTCTCCTTCTAATGTGTTCTGGCATATGTTTGTTTGTGTGTTCATATGGGTCCTAAGGAGATCGTCGGAAGTCTCGTCCGCGCAGGGCTACAATACATATGTAGTTGAAGCTAAAAATAGTTGTCAGATTGTATAGTGCAACAACAGCCTGGAATAAAGGGAGTTTCCATTATGTCAGAAACTGACAAATCTTGAATCGTGTAAATGCATCCAAAGAAAGAGTCAGTGCAAAGACTTTCTCCAGTTTAAAATACGACAGCCTATGTAAAACAATGTGCTGTGATTTCTGTGTATTGATATTACTAATTTAGAGCTACCTACTAATATCAGATATAATAACAGATGAAATAGAAACACATGATCATCTAATATTACCGTGTTTAAAATTTTCCCTGTTGCAATGTACGGGTATTTTTACTCGTAAAATAAAAATAGACATTAGGCAAAAGGAAAAAAACAGATTTAAAGCACCAAACTAGAAACAAATATATATCTCCATTCAACTAACCACCTCAATACTTGATACAAATTTGAACATTTAGAGTAGAGAAGGTTGAAGCTTGTTCATTGTATGTGAAAAGTATCGAGAAAATATCGGAATTTGTTTCTGAATCTGTTTTCGGAATGTTTCCCGATTTTTGTTTCCGATGAATAGTAGCCTTATCGTATGTGGATGAAGCTGTCCGACTTGACAGCGATCAAGCAGCGGCATGATGAACCCGTGCACGAGTATATTCAGAGGTTCAGAGAGATGAGGAACAAGTGCTTTAGCTTGAGTTTGACCGATGCTCAGTTAGCCGATTTGGCTTTCCAGGGTATGATCCCTCCAATCAGGGAGAAATTCTCATCCGAAGACTTCGATAGCTTATCGCATCTGATACAGAAGGTGACCTTGCATGAGCATAGGTCAGCGCAAGGATTTAAATCTCCAGCTATGCCCTTTAGCTGCTTAGGTTTTCATCAGCTAAGCTCAGCTATAGCCCGCTATAGCTGCAGCTAAGCCATTTAGCGGTTTTGCAAAACATGGACATGATTCACAGGATAAATGTGTAAAACGAAATGGCTAGCAGCTAAAATGGATTGCAGTGGTGATCTCATATTCTGGTTTCAAGCACAACATCCATATTCAATATTAGAGAATCAGAGTAAAAAAAATCGTGCCTGTCCCTGGCTGGAACATGGTGCTGGTGCTGCTTGGGAGAAGATCGATGAGGTGTGTACCTCCGGATACAGCCCCCGTCATCGTTGCTTGAGGGAGAACTAGAGAAGAATGGGGGAGAGATTGCAGTCCAGCAGCCGCCGTCGCCGCTCAGGGAAGAACAGAGAAGAGTGGGGAGGGAGGGATTGATGCAGCCGCCGCCTGTCTTAGGTTCGCAGCTGCCGCCGCCGCCACCGCTTTAGGGCTGGGATTGCTACAGCCGCCGCACCGCCGTCGGGCGCAGACGCCACCCTCACTACTGCAGGTTGTAGCTAGCCTCCGCTGCCACCTCCGAGCGCTGCCGCCGGGTATAGCCGCAACCTCGCCGCTGCAGGTCCCGCCGCCGGCGCCGCCGCCGCTATCGCATGCTTTTATTTGGAGAAGAGAGTGACTGAGAGATGGAGAGGGCTAGGTTTTAGTATGGAAAGGGAGATGAGCCGTTCGCTTCACCAATTTCAGCCCAATAATAGGTTTAGCTGCTGCTAATTAAAGGGTCATTTAGTGGCTATATCCGGCTAACACCAGCTATTAGCGTCATAAAATGGCTAGCGGCAAAATAGACATATCCTAGCTGATGTTGTTTCTAACAGCTATCTCCGGCTATAGCGGCAGCTATAGCTAGAGATTTAAATCATTGGTAGATAATGAGTCAGCTTAGCTTGGTAAGGCTCGGCTTGTTTGAGCTTGCAAGCTTAGCGAGGTAAAAGCTTGACTTGACTCACGAGCTGGCTTGTTATCAAGCTCTATTTAATTTATATCACCTTCATAATTTATTAATTTATTGTATACTAACACAATAATAAACACTAACTCATAAATAACTCACCAAATATATATATAGTTTAAATGTTAATTAACATACTATAAGCACTAGTTAAGAAGCAATAAGTATATAAAGATAGGGAGATTTTTGTACTAGCAAGCTAAACGAGCTGCTCACGTGCTAAAACCCCAACTCGGTTTGACTCATTATGACTATGAGTTCAAACTGATCCGAGTTGAGCTTGCTTTGGGCCGATCCGAGCCACGAGGTTCAAGCTTTTTTTCCACCTCTACAGGCGGTAAAGGTTTCACCGAGTTGGGTCAATGGCGCAATTTAGGAGAATTGCAAAAACCACACTAAATGTCATCCTGATTTTGAAATTCCCCTAATAAGATTATTTGCAAATAACACAGTCCTAATTCACCTTAATTCGATATTCCTCAACATTTGCCGTTGTACGCATTTTTTTTCCTTTTCCCTCATGTGTTATATGACTTAGCGCATCTAACTCAGTGTGACATTTGGGACTGTTTTTACAATTTTCCCACGCAAACAAGACAGCCCATGTGTTACACCACATGTGCGATTAGGCATGACCAAATTAAGCAAAATGCCCACGGTCGGGCGCCCTCCTGCTGCACAGCTACACTCAACTCTCCTCTCCTTCCCTTGCTCTAACCACTACATTAGTAAACTTTAAATGTTTTCTTCTAAATTATTTATTTTTCAATTAAACCCTTCTGTTATTTGCAATTTGATCTTTATAACAATATATTGGTTGACGGGTTATGTCCGACTATGGTTATTTGAGTAACGTAGGATATGGCTCATACCAACATATGCATGAGACATGAGTTTTATACTGGTTCAGGCTCTCGTAAAGGGTATTGGACCTCTCCAATTTATATGTATTGAGCTAGGGTATATCACAAAAGAAGAGGAAGCAGGCTAGCTAATCTAGCCTACCAAACTAATCTCGATGAGCAAGACAACTGGTTATACTCGGGGGCTAGCAGAAAAGGCTTCCTCCTAGCGTGAACTCGAGGTGGCCTAATGGAAAGCTTATAATTCGATACCCCTCCTCGGAGGCCCTGTATTTATAAGAACATGACCCGTTGTATAAGTAGAACTCAAGATCCCAAATAGGATATGGGTAGATAAGACCTTATCATCCACAAATTGGACTACACTGTCCCTCATTAAGTGGATCAGATTCCTTCATTGTCCGTATTTTTATTCATACGTAGGAACACCATATCATATAAGAATAGATAAATACAGTATTCCTGGTGATAATAAGTGCATGTATATTGGGTATGTCATATCTACAACATTTACAACATCACATAATTATATCCCGCTGAAAATAATATAAATATTTCAACCGTTATAATTCGTTAAAATTCAATGTTCCATGTAAGAGAGTGTAATATTTCAACATAAATGCTAATATGTTTCACACTTAATGTTTTTGTAGTGTTCTTTTGGATATTTCAATAACTATTTTCTATGTTCTTGTGGTTCCTGTGGATATTTTATAATGTTTCGACAAGTACAATTCGATGTTTTCATGTATAATATAAAATACTTCAACTAGAAACATAATATTTTTTTATCCAAAATATATTTATGTGAGATCTTACTGTAAAGACTTATTTACAATAATAGAACAGTGTAGTTAGATCTCATATCAGATAGACAATATAGTAAAAATTAGTTTAAATTTTGCTTAATAAATAATTAAGGGAAAGAAGAGAGAGAATGGAAGCAGAGACAGAGCCGTGTGTGAGAAGTATGCATAGCCTGATGCACGCAGAAGTCATCATGCAAAGAGTGGATGGAGAAAGAACAAGCACGGGGAGAGGGGTGGGACAAATTTTTCGTGTTTTTATTAGGCCAAGTGTGTAGGCGTCTCCGTGAATTAATGAGCGAGACGATTAATTCATGTTGTGACTAGAGTCATCAGGCCTTCATGCCCATATACATGCAATGATTTAGAATATATTAAAAGTTATCTAAATAAAATTTCTATTTGCAAGACCTTTTTGATATATTTCAAAAAAATATTTACAATATTTTAGTCATTACTGAATATTTTTAAAATTTGAGTAAAATTTTGTAATAGATACTTTTTTCCAAAATAAAGTTTCATTTTAAATTTACAAAATTCAATTAACTTTCTACTAAAATTTTAAATTTTCAACTCAGTTGTTGAAACTTTCAACTCAAAACTCAAAATTTGAAAAACTCTACCCAATAGTTGATTATTTTCACTCCAAATATAAAACTTTCTAACTCATATTTTAAAACCTTACTGAAATATTTATTTTTAAATAACTGCTATCCGTTGAGGTCAGAAATGGAGTCGGTATTGGACTAGCGTCAAAAAGTCTGATGCGCAGTCGAACACGGTCACAACAAGAGGGGGCGAGGTGGAAGAGGAGCCGCACTACCAGTATGGGCATGCATAGGTCAAGGTTCACAACAGCAGCGGAGCTGGAACAGAACAGAGGGGGAGTGCACCACTTTGCCGAATATATGGGCACATTAATCTAACGGATGGTGTTTTTTTGATACATAGAGGGGATAATAATTGCTCTAACTAATGGTTTTTTTTTCTGTAGCAGCACATTGCTCTGACTAATAGTATTCTTGTAGAACTTTAAACATAAAAAATTGAAATGTGATAAGCAAGAAAAATTCTTTCCAAAAATAAAGGGTAGAAGGAAACCTCGAAGGAAAACACTATGAAGGGAAATTTAGCCAGTGCAGGTTGCAGGAGTCCTGAAGCAGATGCCTTCGTTTATAATCTTACACCAGTTATTTAATAACCACAAATTTAGATGTTCAATAGTTCAAACCCTAACCTATAATATGGATAAAACGAAAAAGCACTATCAGTATTCAGTAATCACAATACCTTTTGATTTTTGAGATTTATTTGGAACAAATCAAGTAAATTAGATTAGAAGAAGAGTAGAAAGTGGATACCTTTCCTGAAAACTTTTGGCCTGTTGGATAACACTAGAGGATGTCATGACGAGTTGAGATTAGAGAACACGATGATGGAGATGTGTATAGCTTGAGATGTGTCTAACCACGAGATAGCAATTCGTCCACAGCGATGGCCGATCAGGGCTGCTGATGTCGAGTCGACAAAAGCAGCGGGTCGGCGACAGGAAACGATTGAGGAGAGCGATTCAAGTGGTATAGAAGGAAGAGAAGGAGAAAAAAAAAAGAAAGGTGAATGGGCGGGCGGACGCAGTCGCGGGGGGGTCGAGGCGTCACTGCCCTCTCTGGACGACCACAAGATTTGGTGCTTGCGAGCAGCCTCTGGGCCGGCCAGCCCATGCACCAGTGCCTTTTTCTTATGAGGGGTACACTAAGTTGGGCCAGAGGGGGTTCCCATATGATAAAAAGGAGGGTTAAGCACTAAAAAATTAAATTGGGCCGGATGCCTGGGAACCCCCCTGAGTCTATTGGGCTCCACCCTGGTTCACAAGGTTTGTCATGCCAACCCCAAGCCACCGCCTTCTTGGATCACACCACCACCAAGCTCGAGCACACATAGCTCTGTTTATGCATGAATATGAGCTTGTGCATGGACCAGCCACCATTAATCTGAGTACCCAGTGCAAGCATCGGGAATTGGGGATGAGGTGCACAATGATAGAAACCACATGAGATTGCAACAATTCAACAACATAAAACGCAAGTTTTGATGTTGTGGATCGGTAGCTTTTCTGAATCTCGATTGAACTATTAAAAGACAAACTGAATACAGTATTGGTAGGCACTGATCGCACTATCCGCTACTTTTGTGTGCCACGTCCTTTTGCCACATGTTACACTGGTGGAGAAATACTCTTTACTCCCCGGGACTACGAATACTAAAGATTGATCTTTAGTCCCGGTTAAAATAACCGGGGCCCTAGAATAAGCAAGGTGGTACTAAACTCCACATGCATGCCATCCCATGAGGTGGGCTTTTGTGATTTTCCAAAGAATTAATCTTCGAATGGGCCTTAGCCCATCTATTAATTCCAACAACATGATGGAGTGGCCAGCATGCTGAGTAGGGGACTGCGAGAAGTGCAGGCCGGGGGCCGGATGGGAGGGTGCAGGCCGGGGGCCGTATGGGAGGCTTTGGAGCTAAACGTATGCTCGTGGACAAGGGGATCGAAGGTTGATGAAAAGATTGGATGGCACAGAAGAGAAGCCATGTAGCAACGCTAGTTGCACTGAGATTCATCGAGGCACTGTTGGTTAGGTCATGAAAACCAAGGATCCCATATGATATGATATTGATTCATGGCAGGAGTGTTGTGTTCAAAAACTGAAATTTCCATCCTTGTAAAAGCTCAACATGGATTCTCCCCCACGGCATGCATATTGTCTTCTATTCAGAAAAAAATTAAGTTAGTTGAATTGTCGAGTAATTGATTAAGATCTGATCTAGTTCAGTTCTCTTCTACATGTCATATCAGATCATGCAACTTCCGATATTTCAACCCTTGCGGGAGAAGTATCAAACGTACTTCAGTTCATGGTTCTGGGACAAGGTTTTTCCTTTAGCAGGAGATGTGTCCTTGAAGAATTTCGGTATAGGAGACGCTAGACTGGCTGAAGATATAAGGAAAGAAACAAATATTATTGTTCACATGGCCGCGACAGTAAACTTCGCAGAAAGGTAAAACACGGTTACTGGTTACTTTAAGATTTATTCAAGTTATTACCGCTAATCATAAGTGCAGATATGATGCAGCGTTGGCAATAAACACTATGGGTGTGAAGCATATGATAGATTTTGCATCAAAATGCACAAACCTAGAGCTCGTTCTTCTTGTGTCAACAGGTGAAACCTAAAATTTACCTATGGCTATGCTACTTATATCCAATAACAATGATTTCTTGTTAAATGACATATTTGTTTCTAAATTTCAGCTTATGTCAATCTAATGAAACAAGGGATCATGGTGGAGAAGCCGCTTCAACAATGGAGGAGTTATGATGGTCGATCAGATCTAGATATTTCAGAAGAGATGGCATTTAAGGATGAAAAGTTGAAGGAGCTAGTTTACAACAATGCTTCAGAACGTACCATAAGACACACCATGAAAAAGATAGGCGCACAAAGGTTTCACACATAATGTTATTCATTGCTATTCGCTAGACTTCTAGTACTTTTTTATGTGATACATCATTAGGAACAACATTATTAAGACAACCGTCGCATGATGACTAAATAGAGCTAAGAAGTTTGGATGGGCGAATGCCTATGTGTTCACAAAAGCAATGGGTGAGATGCTGGCATATGAACAAAACTCACGGCTCCCAATTGTTATCATCCGTCCATCAGCCACAACAAGCACATGGAAGGAGCCTTTTCCTGGATGGATAGAAGGAGCCAAGTCAGTCCATCACTGTCCAGGACCATTAATTAATTACTTGCATTATTAATCAACAGCAAACTCACTTTGAAATACACCCTGTGGATTTGGTGCAGAGCAATTGACACATGGATCACTAACTATGGTAAGGGGACACTGAAGTTTTTTCCTACAGATGTGGCAACAGTCATAGACATTGTAAGATACTATCTTCCTGTACTATTGGGCATAAGGAATTGATCGACTGGTGTAGAGCAAGACTAGGATTTAGGCTTTGTTTGAAAGCGGGTTTAATTTTTACTTTTTTGCCGCACGTGAAACATAAATATCATTAGCGTACGATTTATTAACTATTACAAACTTGAAAGATTTGTTTATTTGAAGTAGTCTGCATCAGGAGATGCATATGCTTCTGAAATTGACTTAGGAGTGTCATCCACGAGGTACACAGTGAAATCATCACCAAAGGACTTAGCCGTCCTTTGTCTCTTACTCCTTCGAGGAGCTTCACTGACATCCTCCTCAGTGACATGTTCATGTGTATGTTCAGTTTATTCTGGTGGTGTGATTGAACTGTGAATTATTTCAGAGGGTTGACTAGAACCACTATGTGTATCCTTCATTGGGAAAATCTCTCAAAGAAGGTAGCATCACGAGACTCCATAATTGTACCGACATGCATGTCAGGTACCTCATATTTAACTATTAAAAATCTATAGACAATGCTGTGATGAGCATATCCCAGAAAGACACAGTCCACAGTCTTAGGTCCAAGTTTGCGCTTCTTCGTTATTGGTACTTTGATTTTCGCCAAGCACCCCCATGTGCGCAAATAAAAAAGTGATGGTTTTCTCCCGATCCATATCTCATATGGTGTTTTGTCCTTATTTCTGTTAGGAAGTCTATTTAACACATGATTCGAGGTCAACAATGCCTCCCCCCACCATGCCTTAGGTAGTCCCGCGGTGTCCAACAAGGCATTCACCAAGTCAGTCAGTGTACGGTTCTTCCTTTCAGCAATCCCATTAGACTCGGAAGAATATGGAGGCGTCCTCTCATGTATGATGCCATGTTTCTCACAGAATAAGTCAAACTCGTTTGAGAAAAACTTTCCACCACGATCAGACCTAAGCCTTTTTATCTTTCTGTCAAGTTGATTTTCAACTTCTGCCTTATAAATTTTAAAATAGTCTAGAGCCTCGTCTTTCGTTTTCAACAGGTACACATAGCAAAATCTAGTAGCATCATCAATCAACGTCATGAAATATCGTTTTCCACCCTTCGTCAACACCCCATTCATTTCACAAAGATCTAAATGTAGGAGTTCTAGTGGTGCCAAGTTTCTCTCCTCGGCAGCCTTGTGAGGCTTGCGAGGTTGCTTCGATTGCACACAACTATGGCACTTAGAACCTTTGACAATGGAAAACTTAGGAATTAAACACATGCTGGAAAGCCGAGACATCAAGCCAAAATTAATATGACATAAACGTGAGTGCCAAACATTAGCCTCATCATCCACACTGCCACAAATATGGTTCACAGACTTATTGCAGAAATCAGAAAGGGAAAAGCGGAACAGGCCTCCGCACTCATAACCTTTACCAATAAAATATCCATGTTTAGACACGACTACTTTATTAGACTCAAAATGCTGGCATATGAACAAAACTCACGGCTCCCAATTGTTATCATCCGTCCATCAGCCACAACAAGCACATGGAAGGAGCCTTTTCCTGGATGGATAGAAGGAGCCAAGTCAGTCCATCACTGTCCAGGACCATTAATTAATTACTTGCATTATTAATCAACAGCAAACTCACTTTGAAATACACCCTGTGGATTTGGTGCAGAGCAATTGACACATGGATCACTAACTATGGTAAGGGGACACTGAAGTTTTTTCCTACAGATGTGGCAACAGTCATAGACATTGTAAGATACTATCTTCCTGTACTATTGGGCATAAGGAATTGGTCGACTGGTGTAGAGCAAGACTAGGATTTAGGCTTTGTTTGAAAGCGGGTTTAATTTTTACTTTTTTGCCGCACGTGAAACATAAATATCATTAGCGTACGATTTATTAACTATTACAAACTTGAAAGATTTGTTTATTTGATTTTTTAAATAAATTGATGAAAATACGTAGTACAATTTAGCAATTTGAAAAAATGCTCACGGTAAACAAGGAAATTTCAAAAGTTAAACGTGGAAAGGAATGGGGCCTTAGTGTACCACCATCATCTATTTGACCTATATAATTGTGAAATTTAATACATATGGACTCAATGTATTATCATTTTTGAGTAATCTATCCTTGCAGGTACCTGCAGACATTGTGGTCAATGCGATGCTTTGTATTATCAGCTACCATCCTCAAGGAACAGCAGACTTCATCTATCAGATTGGTTCTTCCATGAGCAACCCGATCAAGCTTGGCCAGATGTCTCAAACAACGTACAAATACTTCTCGCAGATACCATTCGTCGGTGCAAAAGGAGATGTAGTCAAGGTGAAACAACCGAATTTTCTAGCAACAATGGCCAGCTTCTACGAGACCATGGATAAACACTACAAAATGCCTTTGCAGGTTGGTTTGTTCTTGTTAAACCTCACTTCGACAATGTTTTTTTGGCTACTTTCTCACAGAGTGGGTCATTATTTCCGCTTGCAGGATATGTTGCGCCGTGGGTTATCTACCACTGAAGATCGTCATATTTACAACCATCTCAAGAGAGAGTATGATTTTACTGTTGCCGTGGCAGAGGTATACTGGCCATTCACAATATCCCAAACGAGGTAATGTAGATGTAACTCCAAGAATAAATAAAAAAGAAAACACTTCTTTGATCAAGAGCTGGTCCCATTTTGTACCCTTTCTTGTAGGTTCGATGACTCGAAGATGCAGAATCTTATGGGAATGGTTACTGAAAGAGACAGAGAATTGATACCCTGTAATATAAAGTTCATCAATTGGGACAAGTACTTTATGGAAACTCACATCCCCGGTGTCATGGATTATGAGTCAAGGGAATTGACAAGAGCTAGGCTATAGAAGTTCCTCATAAAGCTGCAAGCCTTCTCTGAATGCCACATAGATTGAAATAAATCCTTTCAGGTGCACCACTCACCGTTGAGGATTTATCCGAGACATTTATATGTTTTAGTGAGTCGATGTTTGTGATGTACTCCTCCCTTCCCAAATTATAGAGTACCTTTATTTTAGAGAACTTTTACGGTACAATATACTACCAATATATACTGGCAGTATATAAAAGGGCATATTAGGAATTTGATAGAAAATAAAACAACACTTTAGTAATTTTTTGGTTCAAATTAAATTTAATTGAGAGTACTTGGTCCTGGATCTTATCGTGCACTAGGGAAGGAGCATCCTGAGCGCCATTTGATGACAAAGCACGTGACGATAGCACGATTTGATGATAGAATAACGAAGAAAAGACAAAATTACCCTTTCAAACTTTATATTGCAATTTAATTAAATAAAAAATTAAATCAATCTACACCGTTAGATCATATATACTTGCAGTATATACTAGCAGTATATTGTACCGTAAAAATCCTCTTATTTTAAGGGAAAATCAAACTTGATATTTTTTTTACTACTGATTATACTAACAATATCTATGCCAAGTATTATTATGCACGTTATATCACTAAATTCGTACTTTAAAATACTTTCATTTCAAATTGGTTACCTATATATGAAAATCAATAATTATGGCGCTGTCTTTTCCTGTCCTCCTCAGTGGCGATTCCTAGTGATCATGGCGTGCTGTAACTTCGAGCAAAGGGAAAAAATGTGCACTGAGAAAAAATGAGCAAAGGGAAAAAAATGTGCACTAAGTAACATGAAACCAGCTAGGCATGAATATGAAGCAATCTTAGAAATAATTTGTCATACTCTCTGGCAGCTAGCAAGTGGACCCAGACAAACAGAGAAAATATCAGTAGTTGTTCCAATTAATTTGGGGGCCAATTTCTATTCATTTTAACAACTTCTCGGAACCAATGATGGTAAGAGTTTATAACAGTAAAAGAATCCAAAACTATAGAAGGTCCCTAATCCAAACAGTTGTCAACAGGTACATGCATCAACTAAGAGCACCCGCAATGGTAAAGTAAGGTGCTCTCTATAAAACATGTACATCTCAGCAATAGACTAGATTAATAGTAAAACCACCTTCAATAATAGCTCACATCGGAGCGGTATCTACTAGCCATCTCATCACCATTGCCTCGTTTTTCTCCTATAAAGCAGACTTCTCTCCAGGTTAAGTAAGAATAGGTTATACCTTCCTCTCTTCATTTAATCTCTTAACAAGTAGGAAAATATGCTGATATGGATCTCTTTGTAGGAAGCATATAGATAACCATTGCGGGTGCCCTAAGAGCAGGTACAGATAAAGCTGATCAGCAGGCTATAACGTTGATTCATATCACCAGAAATCCAGCGTAAATGAGTGAGAAGCAGAGAGAGAAGAGGGTGGGGCGCTTTATTCTGTCGACCGGGTGAATAGACCGAAACGAGGTCTTCAGCTCCTTGCAGAATAGTTTATATGTTTTGGGTGGCCTGATAGTTGTTTCCAACGATTTGCTGTGCACAACTTTCCATCATCATTGGTGTGGTTGGGCAAACTAAAATCACCAACAAGCTTGTAAATAGTTCATGCAACATGATAGTTAAGGATGAATGCTAGTTTTGGATGCACCACAGCAGTTTGGATGCCCATGCATGATAATTAGATTTTCTATTTAGTAACTGATGTACACTATTTACTGTGAAGTCTTTCCTCTCAGGTGGCTATAATAATGATGTGGCAAGTATTAACCGCAGATACTATTGAGCGTTGCTCTAAGAGATCACTGATATTTCCTACCGAAGAAAAAAAGAATGGTTCACTGATATGCATGTTCTTGACCAACCAGAAATAATATTTTTATTCAATTCAAGTCAGCTCCTATTTAACGAGGAAAACTCTTTGAGAAATATGAGACATGGACCGGGCACTATACACCAAGTTCAAAGGGTATACAACATCAAATTCACTCAATCAATAATAATCATCCTACAAGTACGGCACCATTTATGTAAGATCAGCACTATATGTCCATATACACAACAAAATTCACTAAGTCAAGAATATTACAACTTATTAACACCATTTTATGTAAGAATTAGCACCTATTACATCGCATAATACGCATCATAATTTGACTTCTCTACATCAGACACCTAATTGCGGTCAAATAAAAGGATAAATATATTGCACATACTCTTTTAAAAAACTTATTTTCTATATAAATGCTGTACGAATCAGGAAGGACAAATACTGAACATATCATGCCCAATTTTTATCTTTCCCTAACACATGAAGAATTCAAGAAGTTCATAAATTAAAATCTACTGTATTCTCTAAACAGTTATTGTTGCCGTCTAGAATATTTCTTTAAACATATCACTGTGCAGTTGTAAAGAATCATTGTATATGACACCGCACTCAGTTTTTTATTGAAGGAGACAGTGCAAACCTAACCATACTCCTAAATCTACTTCTGTAGGAATTAGCCACCTAAATGTCCTACTGCAGAATCCAATAGTACCAGAAAATCACATAATCTCCGTTTGTGTCAACAATGAAAAAAAATAAACACAACACATACAGCCTTATATCCTCCTCTGTTGACTAGTAAATTTTTCTCTTGGGATAACAGCAGCTCTGGGGAAGCAGCACAGCTCGTGGATGGCGTGCAATTGGAAGCCGAAGGCTTTGCCTTGGCTGTGCTTGGGAGGGATGAGGCTGGCGCTGGCGGGGCTGGCGGCTGCGTAACAGAAGGGGGGGGAAACGAGGAGGTGGGACGGAATCACCGGGTGTGAGGGGACAGGAGAAGCTGGCTGGCAATGAATAAACTAGCCACCTTAAGTTCGGATCTTGCACAAAAAAATGAAAAAAATGCAAGAGCATGCTTTGGATCATCGCGACTAGGGTTTACATCACGATGAAGAGGGGGAAAAAAATCAAAATTGAAGAGAATCAATTCGACCAAATTATTTAAGGGTTCCACCGATGTACTCCGTCCGCTCGCGAGTACTCCCGGCGATGGCGAAGAGGCCGGCTGTGCGAGAGGGAGGGCAACGATGAGAACGCGCGGACTTCAATTTTTGTGGGCCCAGCTGCAAACTTGCAACTTCGATGTCACCCAGAGTTTTCCTTTTCGTAGTTTCTATTCACCAATAAATCATCTATAGAATTGTTTGTTAACAGGAGAAAAACCCAAATTAACAATGTTGTTTAATAATCGGATTGTAGGATTAAAGTTTTTTTTTCGAATTCTCTTTGCTCTGAAATCATTAATATGAAATTAAAGAGGATATTAAGTTCGGAATTAACGTGTTTAATTTAAAATTGTCAAGATTTGTCAGTTATAATATTTTTTCTCTCCCGCCTTTTGGTCGTGGGAATAATGCCGCAATTTCACTTCCCGCTCTCTGTCGTAGTTCCAAATTTTGGCATCGCACGAGCCATGGTCCATTTTCGTTTGGGGGTTCCATTTCCGTTCTTTTTCTAAAACGGGCAACCAGGCTTTCTTTTCCAATTTGGGAAAAGTTCCTTTACAATCAATTTCCTATGTTTCCCCCTCTCCATCGGACCGCGCTCCCCTACTCCCACTGCTACGCGGTGCCTCCCTTGTCAGTCCGAGTTGAACCTCCTCTCTACTCCCCGCTCTGCCGACTCCCTCTAGCCCACAGTTCTTTCAGTTTTCTCTCTCTATATCAAGTTTAAGAACACCCCCCCCTTTACCTATTTGTTTGTTTTGTCCTAGTCCTAGCTAGCGCTGCAGCCCGCTACCCAGCGCGCGCCGATGCCCGTTAGGCCTGTCCCGCACCTACCGTCGTCAGCGTCATCACCCTATGTCCATCGCGTAATCGTCCTTTTCCCTCTCTGTGTCATGGCTATCAACTTTCTATCCGCGTTGTCTAATTTGTCTCTAGTCTTAGGTTTTGATCTAACGTTGCGTCATCAGTTCCGGTGTTGTCGCCGAACCGTTGTCGTCGTCTCTCCTCGCCGATCGTCTGGGTTTGGTGAGAACCTATCGTATATCATTTTAGGGTGTAGTTCTTTTAGTGTCGTCGTTGAAACGCTAGTGTTTAGGGCCGCGTCAAACCTAGCTGCCTTGCAAGCCGCCGCTGCTGTATGTGGCCCTAAGCCCGCTGAGCCTAAGCCGCAGGCCAACGCGGTTGTGCCGGCCGACCGTGCAACTAGCCTGCCGCTGCTCTGGCACTGGCACTGTGCGGCCTGTTGAACTGCCCTGGCCCCCAAGCTAGCCGTGCCTAGCGCCGCAACCCGGGTTGGTGGGCGGGAATCCATGTGCCGTCTGGCCGCGGCCACTTTAAGCCAGCGCCGCCCGCTCTCGTTCGGTCTGCGTCGCTCGTTGTGTTTAGGGCTGGTTTGCGTAGCTCAGACCGAGTTGCAAGCCGATGAGGTGTGCATCCCTAAACTCTTCCGGCCTAACGTTGTCGTACCGAGACGTCTGTCGTAAGCCGTTTCTAGTTTTCTGTTGGTCGTTCGACCACGCGGTTCCATTCGCGCGATTCGGTTGAGCGTTTGACTGGGTCCGTGTCACGAACGAGTTGGCTCGTTGAGTCGTTAATCGTCGTGTGAGGCTTGCTTACCGGAGGTTTTATTTTTCCATTGCTCTTATTTATTTTGGGCAATAATATGTAATATAGTGATTAAGGGTTTTTGCGTTGATTGAGTAAATAACACAGCTCAATATTGTAAAATTGCACTACAACTAATCCGAGCTCCGTTTTTACCCAATTCAAAATTTGCAGTGAAGTACGTTAAGATAGTAATAGAGCATAAAATTGGTTTCTTTTTGCTGTTGTTCGGTAAGGCCTTAATTGGCTTGTATTATTGCTGTGCTTTGTTGTCGTTGTAGATTGTCGACAATTCGGTGATGCCGGTTAGTGTTGATGTGGTCGCCGTGGTGTTTAGGTCAGCGCTCAAGAGGGAGGCAGGTCATACATCATGTGATTCATGTTGAGCTATTTTAATAAAATCGCCTATTTCTAATCAAAACTGGCATTGCGTTTAGAATTTCCATGTGGGGAATGGATGACTATCGACTCAGCCTGTTGATATCTTATGCCCATTGATACTTAGGTTATAATTGCATAGATTTTTGGTTTTAGGAATGCTTACCATGCTTAGATCAATTATCTTCACAATGGGATTCATTATAGATATTAGTCTTAATTATTTATGCTATAAGGCACCATGGGTTAGGTGTTAAATTAAGCTAAATGATGCTTAATGTGGGTTGTGGGTACATGCTTATGAGTTTTGGACAGTAACGTTGCCAAACGATGCACGTAGGCTCCAGGCTAAATCTAGAGTTATCTTAACCTAGAAATCCGGCCGCAGTTTGTGCCAGTGGCAGCGTTGTAGAGGCGATGGGTGCACGTTCAGATCAAAAGCTGAGACATTGGTCCTCGTGTGCCTGGCGATTTACAACTAGCGACGAGATGGGGAACTGCCCGACTATGGAATAAGGAAGAGGAGAACCTGAGGTGGCGATACATGTTCTGTGTGTAGGGAGAGTTAATTATGACCGGGTTTTGATCTACGATTCTCCCCCGTGCAAAGATCGCAATGGGATACTGTCGGGGCATGCTAACATGTGTGCGATCGTTCTGATGGTGGTTAAGTTGTACACTGTTGATCAGAGTTAAGTACTATTCGAAGGTAGCCGTGCGCGGTACTTCAGGACGGTCAACTAGCTCACCGTCATAGTCGCCGACGGTATAATAATTTGACTATAGAACTGGTATACGTTTCAGGTTGTTGGGTTGGGCTGTTGCAACGTGGTTTTAGTGTTGATAGTGACGATTTAATTAACTGGTTATTAGTTACAGCTTTTACTTATTCAAAATTATTTATAAATGCCCGTTGTTATTGTAAAACAATCAATATCCAATTGAGCCGATATCCTTTGGAGAATAGCCCTTGCATATACACTTCCCGTTGGTATAACTGGTCGAGTATGGGTGGTTGGTACTTCAGTCTTACTTTATCCCCCCCTCCCCCCAAGAACAGAGACTGGTTCAGTGATAGTTGTTCTTGGAGGTTTGGAGCTTGTTTCCGGAGTCGGGATGGTGCCTGTGTTATGGAGGAACTTTCGGCTCTGGTAGTGAAGAGTAAAGTCTATTATTGTTTCCACTGGCTGTTGTGAGTTTTATGTGTGTTGTTTGTTGAAGGCATGGGGATAGTGTCTAGTCCAATTGTTGTTTATGGTTATCTGGGGCTGGGTCCGAAGCTTGAAATTCGGGTAGCGGAAGTTTCTTGGGCGGTGACACGATGTGTCGTCAGGATGTTGTCCGACGGTGCGGCTCAGGGGAATGCGCGGAACGGGTGTGTGCAGCTGTAAAGGCCCTCATACCATGGCTTTTGCTAGCTGTACTGCACGTAATTGTTTCAGGTTCAGTCTATGCAAAAGAAATATCTTCTCGACACTTCCAGTTAGCATGAATGGTGTGGACGAACCTTCATATTTAGATCCCTTCAAAATATGGAATTTTTGTATTATCTTTTCGAACTTTTGAAAATTTGTAGTTAGAAAATTAAACCCGTTCAAACTGATTTCCAAGAACCTTTTGGCCACGCTAACGTGGATAGGTGTGGGCAAAGACAAGTACTGTACGCGCTGGTTGGCTGCGTGGGCAATGTTATGTTGGGTCATGGCAATGGGGGGAAGAGTTGGTGGTGTGGCAGGAGAACTGGTCACGCCTGCTATGTGTGGGTGGTTGGGTTTTGCAGGACCAGGTGAGCTGGCGTAGCCCAAAGGTGTCAGAAGTGCGGAAATGAATGTTTGGGAAGAGGGTATTTTTTAAAATTAAAATAAAAAAGTTTAAAACAACAAAGATATTCTCAAAACTACTTGCACTGTCATATCTATGCAATTTTAAGATATGATAGGATTGTCCAGGGCTCTTGAGAGGCAGACTCCTGCTAAGGTCATACGTGGTTTATAGAACTCAACCCTATAGGTCTTACGGTGGCCAGTTCAGGCGGCAGGGAATGTATAAGGTTAGATGGAATTTGGAATATCTGCTTTGCTATTGCAGGTCTTTGTGGAGAAGGGAAAAAACTCATGATTAGTGACAATGTACATTGTTGTGGCGGCATATATTGGCTTGTACACAAGGAGTTTCCTCTTGATATTTGTTCATTACTTAAGGGAGGACCTACGACAAGTACAGCTGCGAACTACAAACAAAGAATGTCGATTTCAATGAGATTCCCACCTGAGCAACGAAAAGGTATACCTTATTTGTATACACACACATCTACTGCATACACCATTATTTATCCTGCTCTTACTTATAGGAGGTGTATGAGGCGCACTACTTTCTAAAGCTTAACTAGCAATTAACTATGCGATGGCACGCCACACCACCTATAAGACATATGTCCCGTTCATCTCCACTAACACACACTATTACAATTAAGTATCATGGGCAAAGCACCTATAAATCCTAAAATTTAATAATTCTTAATTTAAGAGAATTTAAAAGATGTAAGTCGATGTTTAGCACACTCTGATTCTTGATAGCAAATAATTCACGCATAAGTGCTTTGAAATATATCCTCTCCATCATTTTTTTATAATTCCTAGTGTACTATATAGGTTCATCCTCAGCATAGTTCATGTTGATTTCTTTCTCTTTCTTTCGTTAAGTCATATCGTCAATTGTTTTTATGTCCTTATATAATTATCTATGATTTCAAATTTCCCTTTTCTTTTTCTTCTCTCATTAAAGCATATGCATGTAGCTCAAACTTTAGTAATGTGTATCCTTCGACTGTATGTATTAAGATATTTTTTCCCTCTATATATGATTCTTTCATAAAGGCACAATATTATTTATACTTTGACATTTTGAATTACATACTGAAATGCAAGAGTGTAAGGTTATTGCAGCGTGAAACTTTAGAGTGCGTTTTTTTTTTTTTTTTTTTTCTTATCTTGTAAAACACAATTATAAGAAAAGAAATAAAAAATTAGTCGACACGATTAAAATACGCTATTATTATGGGTTTATCGCATCTAATAACAAGGCAAAAGAAATAAAAAAAAAAAAAAAAAAAAAAAAGCAATAGCTGAAATCGAAATGCGTATGAAAAATTTTTTTGAGTTAAAGTGGCATTTGGCGGCAACGAGGTCGCATTAAATCTTGGTAAGGCGTTGTTATGCATATAGGGTCCGCCGTGTTTTCTGAAACTGCTCAAAAAAATGCGCCATTTCCCGCTCGCGCCGGCCCGCGGCCCGAGGGGTCCTCAAAGGAACACCAGCTGAGAACTTGTCAAGTGTATGCAATTCTTAGGTGCGCCGTCGACATGGCGACGACAATAGTTCTTGCCTTCCTAGCGGCATCGGCTGGCTACCGCTGGTGCGCTAAATCGGTACCTGGTTGGGCCAGTGGCGCGGGCCACATGGATGTGGAAACTGTGGTCCTTGTTGCCGCTCTTTGTTTCTCTTCTTTTTTTGCCCTTTTTCTTTTTTTCGCGTTTTCCCCGTTCTCATTGATTTCTTCTTTTTTTTTCTTGTGTTTTTCCCTTTGCCCTGCTCTGCTCGGTAGCGTTCACGGTAACAGGAGAAAGAAGTAATAAAGAA
>CM020179.1:27352782-27386386 GCA_009805545.1 Oryza longistaminata | reverse complement strand
TTTTTGTTATAGTAATAAACAAAGTGAATCTTCTAAAATTCATAACTAATTCATCCGAGCTCCGTTTAAACCCATTCAAGTCTCAGTAAATCAAGAAAAATGTGTAGAATCCATTAAAAATGGTTTTGTTCTCTGTTTCAGTAGTCTTATAGCCTGTTTGCATTGTTTGCCTTGTATGTCGTTAGATTCCGGCTCTTCCGACACTCCGGTGTACTTCGAGATAGTCGCCGAGGTTCCTCCAGCAGGAGAGCAAGGCAAGTCATGCCTGTCACTTGATCATGTCACTACGTCAGGACAGGCTTTTAGTAACACCATTTTGTGTTACTATATATCCAAAATATGTGTTACAAGTGCCTATAGCAACACATTTATGAACAGTTACAATAGCCTATGTTACAATAGTTCAGCCAATTGTAACACAACTACATGTTCCTAGAAATAAGAAAAAGTGTTACATCTATGATGTAGTAACACACATTTACGTGTTACCATAGACCTTAGTAACACCTATTTCTATCTGTAGCAACAAGGTTGGTAACATCTTTTTCAAGTTCTAGCAACAAAACTGTAACACCTTTTTATACATACTGCAACATAATTACATATGGACCAGCTGTGCTTTTAATATAAAATTAACATATCTATAATAAAAAAAGAGGCTTTAAAACTTCAAAAAAAAAAGAATTGGCATGACCATATGCACAATGGACAAATAATCACAAGTGAAATGATCTGATCATATTATATTAATTGCAACATGAAAATTTGTAGAAGTATTGTTTACATCATCCCATATCATTCAGAACAAACAAATTTACAATCAGTCTTTCAAAAAGAAGAAAATTATTCTATGCAAAAAGCTGCTAACCGACATATGTTAAATATATCTATTCTTATCTAATCTTCATCAATTCCTTTCTTGATTAGTTCTTGAAGTGAGCATTCAAATATGAGAATTAACCTGTTGATCTTTTGAACCTGCACAAGAATCCATATCATTCAGAACAAACAAATTTATAATCAGTCTTTCGAAAGAAGAAAATTATTCTATGCTAAAAGCTACTAACCAATATATGTGAAATATATCTATTCCTATGTAATCTTCATCAATTCCTTTCTTGATTAGTTCTTGAAGTGAGCATTCAAATATGAGAATTACCTGTTGATCTTTTGAACCTGCACAAGAATTTTATTATTAGCCTTTACAAGTGCAATTACATAAATTATACGTGTACTTTATAGAAAGCTTCTATGAGTGTACACAAAACGAAGGCCAAGCAAATAATTATCTTGTAGTGCTTCATTGCAAACACTTCGGTGAATTGTTTCAAAAAATCAGCTGCTAACCAATTCCTCTAGCAATAAAGTGAGTGAAATGGGCACATCAAATATATTAGGACTAAAAGGTTTATCTACGTTGGTGCTGATCCAGTGGACAAGACGATTGATTTGGTGGTTTAAGTGAAAATAGATTGTCCATTGTTATTTTACTACTCTGCTAGTGGTGAAGACGGTATTTGGTATTTGAATGCATTGTTGATTGATGATTATTTTCCATTTTTGCCCACACTGATGCGTTAAACACAGAGCAACATGTTATTTGCGATTTCTATTACTTTGTGGAAACTCAATAGTATGTTAAATAGTATTATGAAGTCCAAAAGAATTTACATATTGAGAACTATATGCAGGTCCAATGAAACTTTAGTCTAGTCTATTACAGAAAATGACAAAAACCAAAGTGATTTAAATGAGTGGTAGGAGAAAAGAAAGGAGGGTAGTAGGGGTTCAAACTGTTCTATTTTTGGATCCCATGAGTTGTGTCAATCTCCAAACAAACGAATACCTCAGATCCGTGAGTAAGAATCGTTGTGCTATGTTAGCCTTTTGCTGTTTTTATGTTTTTGGAGACGTCGCAAATCAAAGGGGGTGTTTAGATCAGGGTGTAAAGTTTTGGCGTGTCATACATTTGAAGTATTAAACGTAGATTAATAACAAAACAAATTACAGATTCCGTCTATAAACTTCGAGATGAATTTATTAAGCCCAATTAATCCGTCATTAGCAAATGTTTACTGTAGCACCACATTGCTAAATCATGGAGCAATTAGGCTTATCACAAATTAGTCGTAATCTGTACAATTAGTTATTTTTTAGCCTAATTTAATACTTCATGCAGGTATTAAACATTCGATGTGACAGGGTGTAAACAGGGCCAAAGTTGAAAAAAGTACACAAAGTAATGAATTGATTCCACGACCTCATCCAAACACGGTCATACGCTTTGCCGGGTGACACTGAAGTGCGATATTTGCAACACACATATTTGAGCCCACTTACGATTATCATAGTAAAAGAAAACTTGGAAAGTGGTAAGTGGTAGATAGTGTGATACTGATATTCAGTGGGTTGACCATCGATTTGGTTGGAAAAAAAATAGTGGGTTGACCATCGGTTTGGTTGGCAAAAGAAAAAAATGAATAAGTAAAATTGTTTACACCCAAGAGCAACTAGGTATACTTATCCGATTGGCTGGTGGAGGGTTGTATATGCATGAGGTTGGGAGTTCGATTCTCTTCCAGTAAGGTATTTTTATAATAATAATATGTGCTTATTGTTCAACTATTCACGTACCTGACCTTTGTGTTACTATTAGTGGTAGTAACATATATATAAACGTTACTGTATGCAGATCTGTTGTAACACATAACTTAGGTGTTACAATGCACCCAGTAACATTATTGTAACACATGTCTACAAGTGTTACAAAATTGTGTTACAATATGTAGGTTCTGACGTAGTGTGTTGATCCTATATTGCAAATGTTCTAATGTTTTCTTTCAAATACTGCATCGTTTTGCAGTAATACTATGGGATGTTTACCTATTGTTACAGCCATGCTATTTTGGTACCATGCTCCTTTGTTAGCTTGGGTTATAACATGAATAGACTTTGGACTAGGATTTGCTTAGCCATGCTTAGTTCAACTAGCACACATTGGGGAAAAATCCTATTAAAATATAGACTGCAGGTTCTAATGGTAATGTTGGATTAGTACCACCGCTTTGGTGTTCGTTTATTAAAATGAATCACATGGTGGGCTGCGGGTGCATGGTTTTGCTAGTCACACCCATGGCAATTAAGGACCGGTTCGCGGGAAACCCTGGAAGAATTTATCGTGCTTACCACAAGCCAGCGTGGGCAACGGCTGGGCTTGTAGTGTAGCTTTTCTCTAGCTGACGCATCCAGGCAAGGGTGGGCGTGATGGAGTTTGGATGGGCCCTGCGACGGCCTATGCGGCTTCCGGATTCACCTAGGCACGAGAGGGGACTGCCCGTCGCCCGCTGGGGACAGGGGTGAAACCTGAGGTGTGGTGTGCTTGGCGTGCTGTAACTTCGAGCAAAGGGAAAAAATGTGCACTGAGAAAAAATGAGCAAAGGGAAAAAAATGTGCACTAAGTAACATGAAACCAGCTAGGCATGAATATGAAGCAATCTTAGAAATAATTTGTCATTCTCTCTGGCAGCTAGCAAGTGGACCCAGACAAACAGAGAAAATATCAGTAGTTGTTCCAATTAATTTGGGGGCCAATTTCTATTCATTTTAACAACTTCTCGGAACCAATGATGGTAAGAGTTTATAACAGTAAAATAATCTAAAACTATAGAAGGTCCCTAATCCAAACAGTTGTCAATAGGCACATGTATCAACTAAGAGCAGGTACAATAAAGCTGAGTCAGCAGGCTATACGTTGATTCATATCACCAGAATCCTACGTAGAAGAGTGAGAAAAGCAGAGAGAGAAGAGGGTGGGCGCTTATTCTGTCGCCGGGTGATAGCACCGAAACGAGGTCTTCAGCCTCCTTGCAGCAATAGTTTATATGTTTTGGTGGGCCTAGTGTTGTTTCCACGATTTGCTGTGCACACTTTTCCATCATCATTGGTGTGTTGGGCAAATAAAATCACCACAGCTTGTATAGTTGCATGCAACATAGATAGTTACAAGGATGAATGCTAGTTTTGATCACCACAGCTTGGATGCCCATGCATGATAATTGATTTTCTATTTAGTATATGCTGATGTAACAGCTAATTTACTGTAGAAGCTTTCTCTCTCAGTGGCTATATATGATGTGGACAAGTATTACCGCAGGATACTATTGACCTTGCTCTAAGATGATCACTGATATTTCCCCGAAGAAAAAAAAGATGGTCACTGATATGCATGTTCTTGGACCAACCAGAAATAATATTTTTTTCATTCAATCAGCTCCTATTTACAAGGAAAACTCTTTGAGAAATTGAGACCATGGACACAGGGCACCTACACACCAAGTTCAAAGGGTATACACACAAAATTCACTCAAATCCAATAATAATCATCACTTACGCACCATTTATGTAAGAATCAGCACCTATATATCACATATACACACAACATTCACTCAATTCCAAGAGTATTCATCACTTATACACCATTTATGTAAGAATTAGCACCTATACATCGCATATACCTCATAATTTGACTTCTCTACAATCAAGAAGCACCTAATTGCGTCAAATAAAGATAAATATTGCAATACCTCTTTTAAAAACTTCATTTTCTATATAATGCTGTACGAATCAGGAAGGACAAATACTGAACATCACATGCCCAAATTTTTATCTTTCCCAGAAAACATATAGGAATCAGAAGTTCATAAATTAAAATCTACTGTAATTCTCTAAACAGTTATTGTTGCCTAGAATATTTCTTTAAACACCATCACTTGTGCAGTTGTAAGAATCATTTATATGACACCACCATTTTATATGAGGAGGCAGTGCAGCACCTAAACATACCTCCTAAATCTACTTCTGTAGAATGAATTAGCACCTAAATGTCCTACTGCAGAATCACAATAGTACCAGAAAATCACAATATCTCCGTTGTGTGTCAACAAATGAAAAAAAAAAACAAACACATACCAGCCTTATATCCTCCTCTGTTGATAGTACATTTTTCCTCTTGGGATCAACAGCAGCTTCTGGGGAAGCAGTCACACGGTGATGGCGTGCAGATCTGGAGCTCGAAGGCTTTGCCTTGGCTGTGCTTGGGGGCGATGGAGGTGGCGCTGGCGGGGCCGGCGGCTGCGTACAGAAGGGGGAAAACGATGGAGGTGGGAACGGGATCACTGGGTGTGAGGGGACAGGAGAAGGCTGGCTGGCAAATTGAGATAAACTAGCCACCAAGTTCGGATCTTGCAAAAAAAAATGAAAGAATGCAGCAGCCATGCTTGGATCCATCGCGACCTAGGGTTTACATCACGTTGAGAGGGGGAAAAAAATCAAAAATTGAAGAATCAATTCGACCAAATTATTTAGGGTTCCACACCGATGTACCTCCGTCCGCCGCGAGTACTCCGGCGATGGGCGAAGAGGCCGGCTGCTGCGAGAGGGAGGGCAACGATGGACGCGCGGACTTCATTTTTGTGGGCCCAGCTGCAAACGTGGCATCGATGTCACCCCAGAGTTTTCCCTTTTCCGTAGTTTCTAATTCACCAATAAATCATCTATAGAAATTGCTTTGGTTAACCAGGAGAAAACCCAAATTAACAATTTGTTTAATAATCGGAATTGTCAGGGATAATTTTTTTTTCGAATTCTCTTTGCTCTGAAATCATTAATATGACTTAAAGAGGAATATTAAGAGTATCGGAATTAACGTTGTTAATTTAAATTGTCAAGATTTGCAGTTATAATATTTTTTCTCTCCCGCCTTTGGTCGTGAATCATGCCCAATTCACTCCCCTCTCTGTCCGTAGTTCCATTTTGCATGACGAGCCATGTCCATTTTCGTTTGGGGGTTCCATTTCCGTTCTTTTCCTAAAACGGCACCGCATTTCTTTTCCAATTTGGGAAAATTCCTTTACTAATCATTTTCCTATTTTTCCTCCCCCTCTCCCACTCGGCCGCCGCTCCCCCTCTCCCCCCTGCCACGCGGTGCCCTCCCTTGTCCAGTCCGAGTTGACCTCCTCCTCTCCCCCTCTGCCGACTCCCCTCTAGCCCCACATTCTTCAGTTTTTCTCCTCTCCTATATAAGTTAGAACACCCCCCCCCTTTCCTATTTGTTTTGTTTTGTCCCTAGTCCTAGCTAGCCGCTGCCGCCGCCTAGCCCTAGCGCCGCGCCGATGCCCGTCACTGTCCCGCCACCTCCCGTCGTCACCATCATCACCCTAGTGTCATCGGTAATCCATTTTCCCTCTCTGTGTCATGGCTATCACCATTATCTATCCGGTTCTAATTTGTCTCTGTCTTAGGTTTTGATCTAACGTTGCCGTCGTCTCCGCGTGTTGTCGCCGAACCGTTGTCGTCGTCTCCTCCTCGCCGATCGTCTGGGTTTGGTGAGAAACCTATCCGTAATCTCTTGTTTAGGGTGTTAGTTCTTTTTAGTGTCGTCGTTGAAACCCTAGTTGTTTAGCCCGTCAAAACCCTAGCTGCCTTGCACCGCCGCTGCTGCTATGTGCCCTAGCCGGCTGAGCCCTAGCCGCCGCCACCGCTTGTGCCGGCCGAGCCGTGCACTAGCCGCCGCTGCTCTGCACTGGCACTGCCGCCCTGCTGCCAACGCTAGCCGTGCCCTAGCGCCGCCACCGCCGCTGCCGCGCCACTTTAGCCGCCGCCGCTCTCTCGCGTCGTCGTTGTGGTTTACTGTTGTGTCGTAGCTCAGTAGCCGAGTTGCAAAGCCATAGGTGCATCCCTAAACTCCTTCCGGCCTAACGTTTGTCGTACCGAGACTCTGTCGTAAGCCGTGTCTAGTTTTCTGTTGTTGTTCCGAGCCACCGGTTCCATTCGCCGATTCGGTTGACCGTTTGGATGGTCCCGTGTCACGAACGATTGGCTCGTTGAGTCGTTAATTCGTGAGGCTTGCTTACCGGAGGTTTATTTCCATTGATCTATTTATCTTTGGGCAATAATATGTAATAATTGATTAAGGTTTTTCGGTTATTAGTAATAACACAGCTCATATTGTAAAATTCATAACTAAATAATCCGAGCTCCGTTTTTACCCATTCAAATTGCAGTGAATACGTTAAAATGTATAGAATCCAATAAAATTGGTTTCTTTTGCTGTTTCGGTAGCCTTATTGCTTGTATTTATTCTGTGCTTTGTTTGTCGTTTAGATTTCGACAATTCCGGTGATCCCGTTTATTTTGATGTGGTCGCCGTGGTTTAGTCAGCTCAAGAGCAAGGCAAGTCATACATCATTGATCATGTTGAGCCTATTTTATAAAATCCCCTATTTTCTATCAACTTGCATTGCTTTAGAATGCCATGTGGGATGGATGACTATCGTACTCAGCCTGTTGAATATCTTATGCCATTGATAACTTAGGTTATAATTGACTAGATTTTTGGTTTAGGAATGCTTAGCCATGCTTAGATCAATTATCTCACAATGGGATTCATTATAATTTAGTCCTTAATTATATTATGATATACCACCATGGTTACGGTTTAATTAAACTAAAATATGCTTTAATGGTGGGTTGTGGGTACATGCATGATTTTGGAAGTCGTGCCACATGCCAGCGTAGGCTCCAGGCTAAATCTAGAGTATCTTAACCTAGCCGACATTCCATGGCAAGCGTAGAGGCGATGGTGCAGTTCAGACCTGGACATTGGTCTCTGTTGTAGCCGGATTTACCTAGGCACGAGAGGGGACTGCCCGACTTGGAATAAGGAGGAGGAGAAACCTGAGGTGGGTATGTTCGGTTAGGGAGAGTTATATGACGGGTTTTGTCACGATTTCCCCCTTTGCAGTATCGTGGCGGTACTTCGGGGCATGGTAACTTGTGTGGAATCGTGTCTTGTGGGTTAAGTTGTACACCTTTGATCAGAGTTAATACTATTCGAATAGCCGTGCCCGCGGTTATTAGGCGGTCAACTAGCTCACCGTCATTAGTCCCACTATAATAATTTGACCTATAGAACTGGTATAGTTCAGGTTGTTTGGTTGGGCCTGTTGCAACGTGGTTTTAGTGTTGAATAGTGACGATTTAATACTGCTTAATTATACAGCTTTTACTTATTCAAAATATTATTTATAAATGCCGTTGTTATTGCAAATATCCAATGAGCCATTCCTTTGAGAATACCCTTGCATCATACATTCCCGTTGGTATAACTGGTCGAGTATGGTGGTTGGTACTCAGTCTTACTTTATCCCCCCCCCCTCCCCCCCAAGAAGCAGAGACTGGTTCAGATGATGAGTTCTTTGAGGTTTGAGCTTGTTCCGGACGTCGAGGATTGCCTGTGGTTTATGGAGGAAGCTTCGCTTTGGTAGTGAAGATTAAGTCTAGTTTTATTTGTTTTTCCACTGCGTATGTGAGTTTTATTTTGTTGTTTTTGTAAGGCGTGGATATGTCTATCAAATTGTTGTTTATGTATTCTGGCTGGTCCTGAACTTGAAATTCGGGTTAGCGAATTTCTGGGCGTGACAATCGATTTCTCAGGATTTGTCGACGTGTGCGGCTCAGGGTGAATGCCACGGTGTTGCACTCTAAAGGCCCTAATACCCATCTTTGCTAGCTTACTGCACGTAAATTTTCAGGTTCATTCTATGACAAAAAAAATATCTTCTCACACTTCATATTGACCATAAGGTGGCACAACTTCATATTTAATCCCTTCAAAATATGAATTTTTTATTATCTTTTCGAACTTTTAAAATTTGTAATTTAAAAAATAAACCCGTTCAAAACTTATTTCCAAGAACCTTTTGGCCACGCTAACTGGATAGGTGTGGCAAAACAATACTGTCACGCTGGTCTGGCTGGCGTGGCATCGTTATTTGGTCATGCATGTCTGGTTGACGTGGCAACGTTATTTGGCTACGCTGGTGTGGCAGGATAAAACTGTCACGCCTGCTATGTGTGGCGTATTGTTTTGCCAGGCCAGGTGAGCTGGCGTGGCCCAAAGGTTCAGAATGCGGAAATAACTTTTGGAAGGGTATTTTTTAAAATTTAAAAATAAAAAAGTTCAAACAACAAAATATTCTCAAACTACTTGCACTTCATATCTATTGCAATTTTAAGATATCGATAGGAATGTCCAACTCTTGAGCAGCAACTCCCTAAGGTCATACGTGTTTATAGCAACTCCCTAAGGTCATACGTGTTTATTGCCAGTTCAAGCAGCAGGAAATGTATACAGGTTAGATGGAATATTGGAATATCTGCTTTGCCTATTCAGTCTTTGAGAAAAAAAACTCAATGCAATTAGTAACAATTACATTGTTGTTGGCACTCCATATATTCCTTTACACAAGATTTCACTCTTATATTTTTCATTACTTAAGGGAGGACCTACACAAAGCAGCTCAACTACAAACAAAAAATATCGATTTCAATGAAGATTCCACTGAGCAAACGAAAAGGTATACCTTATTTTATAACACCACACATCTACTGCATACACCATTTCTTATCCTCTCTTACTATAAAGTTATAGCGCACTAATTTCTAAAGCTTAACATGCAATTAACATGCAAAGATACCACACCATCATCCACTAACAACTATTACATTTAAGTATCATGCAAACACGCTATATTATCTAAAATTTAATAATTATTAAATTTTAGAGATTTAAAATGTAAGCATGTTAAATGATCTCACATAATTCACATAGTCTTTCAATATATCTCTCCATCATTTTTTTATAATATCCTATGTACCTATATAGTTCATCCTCACATAGTTCATGTTATTTTTCTCTTCTCTCGTTAAGTCATATCCCGTCAATTTTTTAGTCCTTATATAATTAATCTATGATTCAAATTATCCCTTTTCTTTTTCTTCTCTCATTAAGCCATATCATTTCAACTTTTTTAGCCCTTCGATGTATGATCTAAATTATCTTCCTTCTTTTGTTCTTTCATAAAGCCACATCATTTTACTTTGACATTTGAATTATCATTCTACGTACTATTTAAATTTAAATCACACCAACTTATGTAAACTTATGTTTAGGTAAGCTTATGTTCTTTAAGCTATCTAACACATTATTTTTACTTATTGTTATCATAGTAAACTTCCGCAGCAACGCGCAGAGTTTTACTTAGTTATTTTAATATTTTGTGACAAACAAATATAGGCTCAAACCCTTCCTTACAGTAATTTTTCCCTTTGTAGTACCAAAGAACTTTATTAACCGTTCTCAAGTGTTAGAAGGACAAGCATGTACTACTTCTAACACCCCTCAAAATAACAAAATCTAACAGAAATACTAACTGCAATCTCTTATGAACTATTTCATACAGCACATACCTCTATTAGCACTACAAATCTACGCAAAAAGGGTAATTATTCTTCACATTGCTAAAGACTTGCTCCATTATCATGCAAGCATATCCTATTATTTTATATTAATACTAATACATTGTTGAACCAAATTTACAGGTCAGCATATCCTCCTCGACCTATAGAACCCATATGATTTCATACAATTACATCCTTCGATTATTCGAAATTATTTGTTTTTTGTTAGACATCTTTTATTTTTATTATTGTCATGACTATCTTTCGAAACTTACATGTAACCACCAGCGAAATATATGTCATATTCAAAAATTACTTTGCATGTTCAATGAAAACACAAGGGATTTATCTGGAAATGCTTACAATACAAACTATTGTTCTCAAAATATTTCTAAAAATTCCTGCAGAAACGTCCGGTGTACCATCTAGTATATGTAAATCTTTTGTCTAACAAGACTCTAGCTGGATGATATCTAAAAGTAAATGTCGACCTTGTGCATAAGGCTTTTACCTAGCCTGCAGCCTTTCTAAACTATGAGGATTCACCTTTTTTCTCATTTAACATTTATTGATTGTAATCCCATCTATTTGTCGGACATAACGTTTGCAATTTGAGGTTTCATGAAACAATCATGTGTCTGAAATGTAATTGTAATCATTATTCTTATTGTGATTTAGGCCCCAATTGGAACTGTTGTGTTATAAAACCAGCCCCGAAATCGACATCGGTAGCTATACGTGTTAGAAAATGCCATAGGAGATCCAAAACGATGACGACACCGAGAAACGATATTTGGTAACGGAGTTAAGCCGAGGCCTACATCTCCGGGGCACTGATTACGGGCGCTCCTCCCCGATCCAGCAGATAAAGCATATCAGAGTTACAACGACTCACGGCGGTCGCCACCGGCAGCCGCTCCCTCTCGCTATGCTAAGTCGTCATACGGTTACAATAGGCACGCTCCTCTATTTATGAGAGATCCTAGGATAGCGTCCGACTCATACTCTAATCCTAATACCTATTACAACTTCAAGTCCTAAACTGTAACCGACTATGTACAAAAATTCGACACAAACTCTAACAAACTCCACCTTGGCGAATACGCCACGCCAACCTGAATCTGTTACTTGCTCGAACCTCCATGTGCCAGGACTTGAGTTGGTTCTTCCGCCGCTCACGCCGAGCCGCCCGACGAGCATACGCCAGGCTCGCCGCCTTCAGGATTGTGCACAGCAACACCAGCATACCCATCTTCCATGACTCCACCTGCAACAACACTCCCTTGTAACTTGTGCAAACATGAGCTTGTCCTCTCACCAGTCATGACAGTCTTGCCGTCCTTCATGATATTTATCATCTTCCTATTAGAATCCACCTGATACAACCAACCTGTCTCATGTAGGCTCAAAAGCGAAATCAAACTCTTCCTTAGTCCCGGCGCGTGTTTCACATTCGAAAGTAGCACCTCGTTTCCATCATACATCTTGAACTTGACATCGCCCACTCCAACAACATGGTAACTCGTGTCATCGCCCAAGTAAACAACACCAAAATCACCAGATTTGTATGAAGAGAACCACTCCCGCTTCGATGTCACATGATAGGAACTAGCTGAGTCCAACATCCACGCTTCTCCAGACTTCTCGTTAGACACTGTGAGAATCTCATGACTGCTGCTCTCTGAATCATCACCATGAGCTACTAAACTTGCAATCGCACTTATCCTCTTCTTCAGTAACGGGTTAATTCCTCCTTATATGTCCAAACTCATGACACTTATAGCAACGTATCCCCTTCTCCTTGCTCTTCGACACCCCCGCTTCATGATCATGCTTTTCCTTGACCAGCCTTATATGTCCAAACTCATGACACTTATAGCAACGTATCCCCTTCTCCTTGCTCTTCGACACCCCCGCTTCATGATCATGCTTTTCCTTGACCAGCAAACTCTCAGCCTGAGAAGCCTTCGTTGCCTTGTTTTTCTTTGATCTTCTCAAGTCTCGTGCAAGCAACGACAAAATTATCTCCTCAGTTTTGACAGTATCCTTGTCGTACGTCAGGGTAGTCACCACGTGCTCATAAGATGGTGGAAGCGAGCTCAGAAGAATTATGGCCTTGTCTTCATCATCCAATTTCACAACTAATTTACTTAGATCCACAACCAATTGATTGAAGACGTCCACATGCTTCCTAAGATCTGCAAACCATACAGTTGTTGTTTGAGATACAGTTTACTCGTCAGCGACTTGGACATATACATAAATTTCCTTCGGCGATTTTTCGTCCATGACCTGGTACATGACAGAATCCGAGAGACTCAAGCGTATTGTTGCAGCTGCATGCGCCTTCATCTCTTCCCACTTGTCAGCCTCCATCTTTTCCGGCATCATCTCCTCAAGAGCTTTGGATATCCCCTGCTGAGCCAATGGATCATTCAGCTTCATCTGCTAGAGAACGAAATTCCCGGTGCCATCGAACTTCACCTCAAATTTGGAAATCACCGCCGCCGCCATCGACGATAATCAACTCAATCAGTTGTCGACCTGATTAAATTGATCTGCCTTAATTAATTGACCCCACCGACTAACTTGAACAGTACCAGCCGGACCGAACCGTTTTTTTTCTCTCTCTCCAAAAAACGGACCGGTGTCCTTTACTCGGTCAAGAAAACCAGTCAACAGCAGTCAAAGGAAATCAGATCGAAATCAGTCCCCTTTCCTTCGGCTTCCTCGCTCCCACGCATTGCCTTCCCTCTCGATGCTCCGCGCCGCCGCTACTTCGCACCTCCGCGGGC
This sequence comes from Oryza longistaminata, assembly GCA_009805545.1. Classification (NCBI taxonomy): domain Eukaryota; kingdom Viridiplantae; phylum Streptophyta; class Magnoliopsida; order Poales; family Poaceae; genus Oryza; species Oryza longistaminata. The sequence goes on along the minus strand of CM020179.1, from coordinate 27,373,292 downwards.
CCAGCCGGCCGCCTCGAAGCCACCTTCTGCCGCCGTCTGGCCTGCACCGACCCCGCAAGGAGCCGCCGCATTGCATCGCTGGACCTCGGGAAGCCGCCGGCCACCAAGGAGTTGTCACGCCGCCTGCCTCAGGAACTGCTGCCTCGCGCACCTGGGAGTGCCGCCACCGAGGACCCGCGTCAAATCCTCGCTGGGAACCGCCGCCGCCGCCACCGCAAGCTCCTGCTCGAGCTCCGACGAACGCCACGCCGAGCACCACGCTGCCACGCACCGCCTACAAGGATGCGCCTCTAGCCACCCATGAACTCGCCGCCCAAACCACCTCAACCTATGCAAAAATCAAGTACGAATCTCACCCTCTGCTAGGTGATTTGTTCTGATTGCGTTGTTGCAATCCCGTGGTCCTCTGCTGCTTTTATTTGGGGGAAAAACATGTCCGATTTCCAGTCCAAATCGAATCCGTATCAAACTCCCTCCCGTGTTCAACTCAGTATCCTGTTATTCGTCTTCAGCTGTGACCATGCCGTGACCGAACCGGAGTTGACTCCATGTTCGTGTCTTCCACACCACAAAACCTCAAGACCGAACCATGCACGACCTAGCTAAACCCTAGCCTGCTCCTTCTCGGCCTCGCCCTGATCTCTGCCGCCGTCTCAGCTTCGATGCATGAAACGCGCACACCGCAGCAACTCTGACCTTCTTGGGCTACCACATATCTTTGAAAACATCTAGCACCGACGCCGAGCACCACCAACGACTCCACCAACAATTGATATCATTGATTTACACCCCTTTGTGTTTTACTTCTTGTCTACTAGAAAAACGAGTTGAACCAAGCCCGGGTTGAACCAAGCCTCTCCAGGGTTGAACCGATATTGGACGCCCTAGGCTTTGTTCAGCCTTATGTCACAAATACGCCGCCTTTGGAGCAATTCCATCGTGCAAATACCTCGTCAACACCTCCAAAACAGCCTATAGGATCCACTCGCTCCGACTTCCGATTGAATGCCATCAATCTAGTCGCAAGCCTAAGCCGACAAGTCGCATGTCGTCTTCTCAGCCACCAAACGACCCGAGCGCTATGTCTAGCCGTTTCCTTGTCGAACGCAACTCATCGAAAAGCCCAGGCCACCCTGCCCAGAGTGTTCGAATCCACCGATCGAGAACGCCGATCGCCTCCAGCTTCAATCAACCCGAGCGTGCGGCCGCACGTCTCCCTGTCGAGAGTAGCTCACCAGAAAGTCCGAGCCACCCGCCCGAAGTGTTCGACCCACCGATTGGATCTCCAATCGCTTCCGCCGCCATCAACCCGAGCACCACATCTGGTCATCTCTCTGTTGAAGTAGCCATCGACGGTTCCGGCCGCTGCCAGAAGTGTTTGATCCACCGATCAAGATTCCGTTAATCGCCGTCGTGCTCCACCTTGCGCCAATGCCCCTCCATGGACATTACAAGCAGGCTACGTGGTGTGGGGCACCTCCATCGCACCTCTACCATGGACTTCTCGCGGGCTCTGATACCACTTGTTATAAAACCAGCCCCGAAATCGACATCGGTAGCTAAACGCGAAAGAAAACGCCATAGGAGATCCAAAACGATGACGACACCGAGACATGATATTTGGTAACGGAGTTCAGCTGAGGCCTACATCTCTGAGGCACTGATAGAGTCTGACTCATACTCTAGTCCTAATACCTATTACAACTCCAAGTCCTAAACTGTAACCGACTATATACATATATTCGAGACAAACTCTAATATGTTGAATGTAGTTTGATCGCCCGGCCTGGCTGAATGGCAGATTATTTCATTCATGCTTCTAAACATACATTTTTTTAAAAAAAAAAACATTCAACTGACTCCCATAGACCACATATTGTAAACTATTTGTTATTTTTTAAAAAAAAATCAATTTATCGCACCAATCAAATAGACCATCCATTTCGTTTTATCCCCGTTTCATCACTTTGCAACCATCCTTTGGCCGTATTCGTTACCTATGGTTAAAAACAAATCCGTACCATAAAAAACAAAGTGACCTATTAAAACATAATTAATTAAGTATTAGCTAAAAATACTATAAAAATTGGATGATATATTCTTTTTAAATAAACTTTTCTAGAGGAACTTTTGGTAAAAGGTGCACTTTGGAAAAAGTGCGCGTTAAAAATGATGAAGTGAAGTTGGGAAAATGTCTTAAGCTAGGATTAGGGTATAGAGTACCGTTTCGAGCAAGCTTTCGCTTTTTCTCCCGGCTTTCTACAACTTGACATCAATTGCATGGTATGAGCGATGAGTTACAGCTAGTGTGAACATGTTTCCCCATTGTAACGTATGGCCACTCGGCGGCTAGTATTTTTTTTAGGAGAGCTGATGATAAACGTAATGATAGGCGTAGGACGCCATCCTCCCCTGCCGGGGGACTCCAGTCCACAGTCCGCGAGGAATTCCTCCAATCTCCAATCTTTTTGCGGCTTCCATCCCCTGCCGGGAGAAGAGGCACATCGGCTTAGCTAGAGCTTTCGCTTGTCCATCTTGCCGTCCGTTTCCTGAGCTGTACACGAGGACGTTGCTGTGCTGCATGCGTACGTCAGTCGATCGGTCAGTTCGTCCAGCTCTCTCGCTCTCGCATCCATCCGTCCGCCGTTCGTGTCGCCTGTCATCTCGTTCCAACTTCCAACCGACCATGAGCGACCGGATAAACCGAACCTGATCATTCTTCCCCCCCGGGAATGATTGCACCGTGCCGTGCTGTCCCAAAATATCTCCCGCAGAAATGTTGCATGATTGTTTTTCAGCTGGGGTAATTTGCTCGCGTTTCTTATGTAACCTGTAACAATGGTGGAATAATTCGATCAGGAGTAACTGAGAGAAGAAAAAAAATTGATCCTTTCGCCTCTCTGTTCAGAGCTGAGTACCATCCCGAAGCATCATACAGCATGATATTCGTTCGGTAATGACGCCGCTAATGATCAACGTAATTCAAAACAGCGACTTGGTTGCTTTTGGCAAATAGTGCCGGTGCAGTCCCCCTCCCTTTTAAATATTGCCCATCATGTAAGATTGTACTGAATTTCTACATTTGCTAAGATGAGTTTTCGAGCAATTGGAATCCTTCTTCTTACTTCTCTATTTTTCAATTACTAGAAAAAAATGCCCGTGCCTTGCAACGGGTAAAAAAAATCCAATGACAATATACACTTTTCATGCATAACCATATCAATGATAATGTTTGTATGGATCATTGTAACTAACATAATTAGAAAATTGGAACATCTTCATATAATGACCTAACCTCGAAGATGGCAATCTTACCAATGCTTGCTTTACCCAAAATAATTGGACTATTCATGTAACAACATGCATATAATCAAAATACTCTTTCAATCTCATTCTTGCAACCAATAATAGGTTAATCAAATCCTATACTCTGGGTCAAGTCTACACAAAATAGTCACCGTGCACTCTTCTCTAAATAACAATTAAAAATATGTTATTTTTAATATTATATCCATATCATGTGTTATCAAGAATAGTAGCTATACTTAACAAAAAATAGTCCGATAATGATAATTGCATACAAGAGATTAGATGAGATGAGGAATCAAATGATGTGTAGGAGATGGAAAAAAAATTGATAAATCTTATCCGACCCAAGCATCCATCAATTTTATCTCGGACGGGTTTTCGGTTTTTCGGAGCGGTTCTTTATATAAACGGTGGTTTTTTTCTTGTGTTGAGTCGGATGGTTTTCTCTGACTTTTTTTAGAAAAGACAGTTTTTTTCTCGCGTTGAGTCGAACGGTTTTCTCGAACCATTTTTAGAAACAACAGTTTTGTTTTTTTCTCGCGTTGGGTCCGATTGTTTTTTGGATCTGTTTTTTTATAAAAGGTGTTTTTTTCTGGTAGTTTTTCCAGAGCGGCTTGTTTTTTTATAAACGGTGATTTTTTTCTTATGCGGTTTTCTCAAACCATTTTTTAGAAATGGCGTATTTTTTACTAACAGTTTTTAATATCTTTTTTTTTTGCTTTTTTCACACGAAGGAAACCGTATTTTTTTCGCGCGTTTTTTGGAAACTGTTTTTTTTTCTCGCACATTTTTTTTATTTTTAGCGGACGATGGAAACTTCTCTTGTTAAGAAGTTAAATTAGATTCTGGTTTTTGGGGTCTTCTTTTTTTCTCGTGAGTGATCCGGTTTTTTTTTCCAGTGACCTATTAAAACATAATTAATTAAGTATTAGCTAAAAATACTATAAAAATTGGATGATATATTCTTTTTAAATAAACTTTTCTAGAGGAACTTTTGGTAAAAGGTGCACTTTGGAAAAAGTGCGCGTTAAAAATGATGAAGTGAAGTTGGGAAAATGTCTTAAGCTAGGATTAGGGTATAGAGTACCGTTTCGAGCAAGCTTTCGCTTTTTCTCCCGGCTTTCTACAACTTGACATCAATTGCATGGTATGAGCGATGAGTTACAGCTAGTGTGAACATGTTTCCCCATTGTAACGTATGGCCACTCGGCGGCTAGTATTTTTTTTAGGAGAGCTGATGATAAACGTAATGATAGGCGTAGGACGCCATCCTCCCCTGCCGGGGGACTCCAGTCCACAGTCCGCGAGGAATTCCTCCAATCTCCAATCTTTTTGCGGCTTCCATCCCCTGCCGGGAGCAGAGGCACATCGGCTTAGCTAGAGCTTTCGCTTGTCCATCTTGCCGTCCGTTTCCTGAGCTGTACACGAGGACGTTGCTGTGCGGCATGCGTACGTCAGTCGATCGGTCAGTTCGTCCAGCTCTCTCTCTCGCATCCATCCGTCCGCCGTTCGTGTCGCCTGTCATCTCGTTCCAACCGACCATGAGCGACCGGATAAACCGAACCTGATCATTCTTCCCCCCCGGGAATGATTGCACCGTGCCGTGCTGTCCAAAAATATCTCCCGCAGAAATGTTGCAAGATTTTGTTTTTCAGCTGGTGTAATTTGCTCGCGTTTCTTATGTAACCTGTAACAATGGTGGAATAATTCGATCAGGAGTAACTGAAAGAGGAAAAAAAAAATTGATCATTTCACCTCTCTGTTCAGAGCAGAGTACCATCCCGAAGCATCATACAGCATGATATTCGTTCGGTAATGACGCCGCTAATGATCAACGTAACTCAAAACAGCGTCCTTGGTTGCTTTTGGCAAATAGTGCCGGTGCAGTCCCCCTCCTTTTTAAATATTGCCCATCATGTAAGATTGTACTTGTAAAAAACCAAATCCTTCCTGCTCAACCACAGAGTCCAACATATTGCAGAGGCTCCCACGAGTATAAGCTTACTCCTTTTCTTGTCCACCCCAAAAACCAACCATCAAAAAAAAAATATTGTATTGCTCTCCATATAAAGTTTGCATAATGGCAATCCATGAAAAGATGTTGAATATTCTCATTTTTCATAAAAAAAACAACATCTTAAACTACCATTCCAATTCCGTCTTGCTAAATTATCTTTGGTTAACACAACCCCTTTAAGTAAGTACCACAAAAATGCAGGTAATTTTCAGGGCAACATATTGGCTCCGGTATTGGGCTCAGCTACAAAGGTGTGATGAAGATGGCGAGTTTATGAAGGTTGCATGCCGTAGGCTTGAGACGACAGTCATGCCACTTTTTGCCAATTATGGTTGGAGATTTACAAATAGACTTCAATAACGTATTCTCCTTATCTTAGATGGGTTATTTTTTATTTTAAGTGTGTGTTCTCAATGTTTTGTTGAACTACACACTTTTTTAGTGTAACTTTGTAATAATTGGCTGTAACTCGTTTTGAGTAAAGGCCGGGATATTATATTCCATTATCTTTAAAAAAAATGTAAGATTGTACTGAATTTCTACATTTGCTAAAATGAGTTTTCGAGTAATTGGAATCCTTCTTCTTACTTTCTCTATTTTTCAATTATGGGTTTGTTCCACTTTTGCGACTATACCATGCACGATGCACCTAGGACAAAACGCAGATATGAAACCTGCTGTCCGCGAGTACGGGCCGCGCGGGCTAAACGGCCGCCATGCAGACAGACCAGCGCCGCCGCCGCCGCAACGTGTGTACGCGCCGCAACGTAGAGTTCGTACGTACGTACTACGTACATGGGCCTCCACTTCACGGTCACGAGGAGGCGCTGCATGGAGCGCACGCGCGGGCACGTGCGTCCCCACTTCACCGTCATGTTGCCGGGCCGGTGCATGCACGCGCGGGCCCTATAAATTCTGCCGCCCCCACAGGCCACAGCCCATTCGTTCGTTGTAGGGTCGGGGATCCAACAGGCAGGCCGCGCGGTGGATGCGAGCTGAGCCGACTTGTTGCGGGTGCAGCGTCATCAAGATTCACGTGTGCCGTGCGGCACACGTATCGGTTTTCAAGTGTAGTCATCGTGCGTGAATCTTGATGATGCTGCACCGGCAAAGAGCCGGCCGTATATATATTGTTCTTCTTCTATTAGTATTGTTTCAGGAAGCATATGTGTGCGTGGTTGTCTACGTGCAGGCAGGCAGGATTATCTTTTTGGCCAGGTACAGTATACATTGTCGTTCAACTTTCCAGGGTTTCTTTTTAAAGTACCAATTCTTTTTGTCAGGATTTTATTTCTTGTTCTTATAATTAATACAATTGCTGTCATCTGTTCTCTTATTTATATTATATCTGCCTTTGTTAAAAAAATAACTCTCTTCATTTAAAAATATAAACATTCTAGCTAGATAACTGTATATTCAGATTTATAAGTTATTAAAGTTATATATTTGAAAACCGAGGTAGTATGTCTTAATTTTATAATGGCAACGTTGTCATATCGTTCTTATAATGCATATCTCCAGTTTTTTGATTATCTAATTAATTATTAACTAGTGTTGCCAATTTTCATGCATGTTCATCGTGGAGATTCGAAGAGAACCATTTTTGGACGTACTTGTATAGGGATGTCATGTGAAAGCGGCAGTCCATCCCATACTGATGAGTGATGACACCACACACTCCCCAAAACGAAAATGCATTATCTACGGTCCGTGCTACTTGTGGCGACGACATTCGGGCAAGATCGGTGGCAGCTGCTAGCTAAATATTTAAATAGTAGATTATCCGAGACACTGGCTTTGCTGTCTGTCCGACGGCCAATCGGTCTGGGTACGAGCTCAGTTCACAATATATATATAGAGGATGGACCAAACAGCAAGGGTGTCTTTAGTTCACGCCAAAATTAAAAGTTTGGTTGAAATTGGAGCGATGTGACAGAAAAGTTGAAAGTTTGTGTGAGTAGAAAAGTTTTGATGTGATAGAAAACTTAGAAATTTGAAGAAAAATTTGGGAACTAAACCAGGGGTAAACTCGGCCTAATTGGGAGGTAGAATTTGTTAACAAACGGTTGTGTTTAGTACTTTAGTTACACGCTAAAATTGAAAGTTTGACTAAAATTAGAAGTTTGAAGAAAAAAGTTGGATTAGATAGTGTGTAGAAAAGTTTTGATGTGATGGAAAAGTTGGAAGTTTGAAAAAAAAGTTAAAACTAAACCAGGCCAACGTCAAGTGTAATATTTGGAAACTGGAACGTAATGAACTACATCAAGCTGTGGCAGTGCAAGTATACATAAAGTTAATAAAAGTTGTGTAAATTAAAGAATCTGGACTCAATTGGAGCTTAAACATGCATGCATAAAGTAGTAGCAAATAATATAGTAAATGTCCTTTTGGCTTCACTCGTCTTAGATAATAATAACGACATTGACTGAAATGTAACATGACCATTTTTATATGGTTTATTTTCTAAACTATGTATACTACTTATACATATGCTTTTACACCACACTATCTAAAATAGCGATGCTTATTATATATTTATACTCCCTCCATCCCCTAATATAAGGGATTATGATATTTTGCTTCTGATGTTCGACCACTCGTCTTATTTAAAAATTTTTTTGCAAATATAAAAAACGAAAAGTTGTGCTTAAAATACTTTGGATAATAAAGTAAGACACAAATAAAATAAATAATAATTTCAAAAAAAATTAAATAAGACGAATAGTCAAACAGTGCAAGTAAAATGTCAAAATCCTTATATTAGAAGACGGAGGGAGTACAATGTTAAGCGCTGGAGCCTGCAGGAACTGTGAGGCAAGCAAAAAATAATAAAAAAAAGCAGTGGGCCAGCTGCAGGAACAGTGAAGAAGAAGAAAAAACACAGTGGGCTGGCTGCAGCCGGCTGCTGCACCTGCGTGCCGAGCAGGTCCATATGTTGTTGAATTTATAAGCACAAAATAATTTAATTTATTCCATAACTAACATAATCGTATCATACAATCTACACATGTAAACCAGACAGTATAGCATGAACAGATCGAATATGCGAAACATATTGAAGGCGTACCGAGAGATTTGCAAAACCGGCTGCTCAGCGGGAAGGACTCGTGGTACCGTGCGTTAACGATGGTGCGCAACCCGTGAGCGAAGAGGAAGAGGAGCCGTTGTGGATGAACAAGGAGCGGTCGTGTAAAGCAATTCCCAAAAACCTTAGTGCCGCCTTCTCCCGGTGTAGGACGTCGAAGGTGAAGGTTCCGAAGACCTGCTCTCCCGATCGCAGTACAGAGGAGGAGGCAAACCCTAGATTGATTTCGCGTATGTTGCGTGGAGGCGGCGGCTCAACTTGAGCGGGATGGAGTAAACTACAAGTGACGGTGTAGTACAGAGGAGGAAGCAAACCCAACTTATATAGAGATATCAGGACGCATGCACAATCTCCACTCCACGTAACCGTACTACCGCGCAACATATCCGGACTCCACGTCGTTTCACGTACCGGAATATTCGGAGTGTTTTCGAAAAACAAATCCGAATTTCCAGGCTAGGCGAGCGAGCACGTACGTGTGTTCCACCTGTTCTCTCCACTTCACATGCCTCAAGTGGCTAGGAAAGCATCCTCCCTTATAAGGAGGTCTCCCTCTCCTAGAATAGACAAGGTGGCACTAAATTTCCCATGCATGCCATCCTATGATGTGGGCTTTTGTGATTTTTCAAAGAATTAATCTTGAATGGGCTAAGGCTCATCTATTAATTCAAATAATCCCCCACCAAATCTCAAAATCCCACTGAGATTTGCCTTTTTCTCAATGTACTGTTTATATACCAGCGGTTTGATGGAGACCAATTAAGGCTGAATATCCACCAGAACTCTAAGCTACACTTATTTACAACTTGAACAATGGACTATGCCTTGAATTGCAAGTCTTGTGCAAGCAAGTTTCACTTAGAGTCTTATGTGGTACTACCGTACTAGACCGTCAGTAGACTATCCCTCGTGTAGAGCGTATAAGTCATACTCCTTGCTCTCTTAGTAAGCTTCCTAGAAAATTCATCCAAAATCTCCATAGACTACGACCACTCCAGCTCACAAAGGTGCGTTTTTTTCAAGAATGGTCTGCAGGATAGCATCTTCGCTAATTAAAGAACTTATTAAGGCATAACCAACATGCCTTGCAGCTCATGAGAGTACATGCAACTTCAGTTAGAGATGGTTTAGATTGGTACTCCCCTCAAGTTAACTAATAGCTTGTTCGTCCCAGGTTTTAATTCACGGGATCACCAATCACATAATTATGTTACCGTCATAGTAGAACTCACATGGGTCTCAAACCCATCTCCTTCAATGCATTGTATATCATATTTCGTGATAGTCCCTTCGTGAAGGGATCTGCCAGGTTTGGATGTAATTCAATGTTATAACCCCAAATTTTCTCAAATTCCTGAATGACTTCAATCGTCTTTTCACATGTCTAAACGATTTTATGTTATCCTTAGAACTATTCACTTTGAAAATTACCATTTGATTGTCACAATTCATAAGAATAGCCGGCCCCGGTATTTCAACCACAAGCATATCCATCAATAGATCACGCAGCCATTCTACCTCAACAGCAGCAGTATCTAGTGCCGTCAGCTCTGCTTCCATGGTTGACCTCGTCAAAATAGTCTGCTTATAAGACCTCCATGAAATAGCAGCACCACCTAGTGTGAAAACATATCCACTAGTAGCTTTGATCTCATCCACATCAGAGAACCTATTAGAACCGCTATATCCCTCCAGTACCGCGGGATACCCAGTATAGTGAAACTCTAAGTCCATAGTACCTTTTAAATGGCGCATCACTCGCTCAAGAGCACGCCAGTGATCATCTCCCGGGTTAGAGGTAAACCGGCTCAACTTGCTCATAGCAAAGAAGATGTCACAGCCCGGAAATTCATAAGTAATTTCCAAACTAATTTGTGCATTAAATCCGCGTCTAGAAATCAGCCGAGGTACACAAACTGACAATTTATACAGATTCATAAAAATAAGTAAAGCGATAAATACTTATATAAGAGGCACTTAGTTCTCACCACCAAGAAAACTGCAGCAGAAAAGAAAATCTAGCGAAGCTCCAACTCCACTCCCACAGGCAGCTCAACTGGGATCTAAGACAAAGGTCTTCTCCTTCTGGATCATTTTTCTTCAACTGAGATTTGGTGTTTATTGCAAGGTGAGTACATGGAATACTCCGCAAGCCACACAGCAAATATGCAAGTGCATAGGGATCGATACCAAAGAATGGCATGATGTAGGGCTCATTTGCGAAAGCAGCATTTAGCAAAGAGTTCAAAATTTGTAAAATAGTAGAGTAATTAATTATCAATATTAATCCAACGCTATACAGCATACCTGCTGCATAGGCCCTGCCAAACCTGAACAACCAACCCCGGTCGTATAGATCAAACCTCCAAATCAGGAATTAGCCATTCCAAACCAGAAGTTAAACTAATTATCATCAATTATCACATTATTATTATTAACGAGTAGTGTGAGACTAATCAAAACATTGTTAGACCCACTCATAACCGCGAACACGGCTGTTCGAATAATTTTACTCTAGCCAGAGATGTACCACTGTACGCACAGGACACGATTTCACACATGTTGTCATGCCCCGAAGTACCACCACAGCACTACAAAGAGGGAAATCGTGACATTACCCTTCACATAACACAATTCATAACAGTGCGCCGTTCCTAGATCATAATCACCCCCTCAAGAGCCAGAGGTATGGACTCCCCAGCGACCCCACGGACTTATCGCCGCTTCACAGTCTGGTGTCTCGCAATGAAACACGCTATACAAAAGGTAAAGTCGTTGCCCATACTGGCTTGTGGTTGACACGGTTAATGTTTCACAACAGTAGCTCACGAACCGGTCCTTAATTGTCATGAGCACAACCATCAAAACCATGTGCTCACAACTCTCCATTAATCAACTTTTAGTTTATAATTAATTATCATAACACGATTGACCATCGTGAGCTACCATTAAATATAACCATAAGTGATAGTGAAGTATAAATTATCCCATTAATGAGCTAATGTTTCTAAGCATAGCTAAGTAATTACATCTAATATCTAGTTGAACCAATATATAAGTCCAACTAGTCAAATTATAACCCAAGTTATCAAGGAAAAAAGAGAAAGCTATAGAGAAAGGGAGGGAGTGCATTGGACTTATCTATCTATACTAAAATAAAAAGTACGAGTTCATCCACAATCCTTCACGTGGGACCCACCTGTCATCCGACCCAATCAAACTGCGCACCATACCACGTCGTGCAAAGAAAAAAGTAGGTAAAAAAACTAATCCAATCCTCCCCACGCCATCCAATCCCCCGCCGCCACCGGTTCCCGATCCAACCGCCGACGCCGCTCGTCTCATCTGCTGACGCTGGGAGGTCATCCGCCGTCGCCGTCGCCGGGAAGTGCCGCTCCGCGTGGCGTTCCGCCTCCGTCGAACCACTGTCGGCGCAGGAAGGACTCCGCACGGCGGACTCTAGCTCCCGATCCAACCGCCGACGCCGCGGGGAGGTGGGTAGGGACTCGGGAGAGGGCAAAACGGAGCAAGGGGAGGGAGGGGATCCCGTTTTATAGGCCAAGGAGGGAAGTGCGACCACGGGAGGGGACGAGAACGGTGCCGGAGGAGTGGCCGGCGGCATCAATGGTGGCATTTGAATGAGCTTCAAATCCCTGCGATTGGGGACGGGATTAGAGGAGCAAGTTAGGTGTAAATAATTATTAGGGTATGGGAATTCCATTTTTGCAATTAATTTGACCAGAGCTCGCGCGGGGGGCGGAATTAGGGCTGCGGCATGTATGGTTTCACGGGAGAGAAGAGGAGGCCGGCGGGAGGAAGGGGACGAGTCTGACCGGTGGACCGGCGGAAGGCGCGGTCAGCGCGCGAGCGCACGTGTGTTGCCCGTGCGACGCGTGAGGGGGAGGGGCGCCAGGTGCTGGGCGGCTCAGCTTGGGCCAGGCGCCGAGTGGCCGGGCCTAAGTGGGAGAGGAGAGAAGAGGTGGGCCGGAGGGGGGGGTGCCCGGGGGAAAGTACACCGTCACGCCCAGAAATTCACGAACCAGAATTTCTAAGCTGAATGTGCATTAACTCCCTGTCCAGGACTAGCCAGGGTACACAAACGACAATTGTTGACATACAGATCCACGTCTTACAAAAAATAGAAAAGATACAAATGCAGCAGAAAAGATAAAAAAACTAAACTTGGAAGCTTGACTTCAGCAGCGGGGCGACTCCACTCCACAGGCATTCCTCGACGGCAGCGACGAAACCAACTTCAACGAGACAGCTCCAACTAGGAAGATCTTCAGCTCTGAGAGGGGAAAAGAGAGCAAGACTGAGTACTACCCACTAACTCAGCAGTCATACCGAAGAAGAGAGGTATGATGCAGGATATAACCAAAGGAGGCTAGGGTTCTTTTGCATAAAGCTAGCATTTAAAAGCAGTAAAACAGCTGTAGTAATTAATCAAATTAACCAATCACTGTCCAACACTACACCACGTTGCAACAGGCCCAACCAACCACCTGAACTACGACAGTTCATTAAGCTAAACTAGGGGTGAGACTAATCACGGTGAATCTGGTTGATCGCCCATAACGCGGGCACGGCTATTCGAATAGTTTTACTCTGGCCAGAGGTGTACAACTGTACCCACAAGACACGATTCCACACATGTCGCCATGCCCCGAAGTATCACCATGATACTGCAAATGGGAAATCGTGACAAGACCCTCCGCATAACCCCACATAACCACGCTAAGGTTTCACCCCACCCCTCAAAAGGCAGTGGGCGGTCCCTCTTGCGCCACGGTGAATCCGCAGCTGGACAACCGGACACCCCAGCCGACCCAACTCCATCACGCCCACCCTCGCCACCGGTGCCTAGGAAAGGGTCGAGCTATACCTCAGATCAAGCAGTTACCCACTCCCCTTGTGGTAAGCACGGTAAGTCTCCCAGGGTTTCCCGTAACCGGTCCTTAACTGCCATGTGTGCGACCAGCAAAACCAGCACCCACAGCCCACCATTCCGTGTATTTTAATTAACTAACACCATTGCGGTGGCACCAATCCAAAGCTATGCTCATAGTCAAAGTCTATGTAATAATGTAATCCCCATTTGTGTACTAGTGAACTAAGCATGGCTAAGCATTTCCTAACCAACATCTAATCATTTTGATACCCAAGTTATCAATGGCATATGGTAAACAATATATGGCTGAGTAATAGGACCCATCCCACATGACATTGTAAAAGAATGCAACATTTAATAAAATCGGGATATTTGTAAATTGGGTACAATATGATCAATTGTAATGCATGACTTGCCTTGCCTCGCACTGATGAGACCACAGCAAGTCTTCGAGAAACCGCAGATCGGCGAAACAGCCGAAATCTACGCGACAAACAAAAGACACAAGCAAAACAGGCTATAAGACTACTAAAACAGGAAACAAAACCATTTTTAATGGATTTATACATTTTTTTTGATTTACTGAGACTTGAATGGACCTAAACGGAGCTCGGATGAATTAGATATGAATTTTAGAAGATAATCTTGTTTTTACTAATAAAGAAAAGTCCTTAATCAATTTATTGCGCAATAATACCCAGGGCTGACGTCAGCGAAGGGGGGGCGCCGACAGCGGGCCCCGCTTGTTAGCGCACAAGGGGAGAGGAGGGGGGCAACGGCACGTGGGCCCTCACGCAGCGGCTAAAAAACGGGGGGTCCACGGCAGGTGGGCCCCACTGGGCAGCGCACAAGATGGGAGAGGGGTGGCGCCCGGTTGGCTCGGCTCGGCTTCAAAGCCGACCGCGGGCCATGGCGACCGGCGAGGCGCGGCGGTCACCGGCGACGGCAACCGGCGGCGCGGGCGCGCGAAGGCGGCGACGACCGGAGCGGAGGATGGAAGCGCGCGGTGACGGCTGGCGAACGAGGGACGGACGGGTGGCAGCAACACCTAGAGGAGAGGAGGGAAAGGATTAGGAGAGGACAGTGACGACCACGGCGGCTCGAATTTCCGGCCGGAGATGGAGGGGAGAGAAGATCTCACCGGCGCGCGAGGAAGAGGGCTCCGGCGTCGTTCGCGGCAACCAAGCGGCGGCCGAGGTGCGGACGGGCTCGGTGGGCACGACGGCGGCGATGGCGCGGCGCGGCGGCGGCTCTAGCGGCGACGGCGCGCGGCTGAAAAGCGGCGGCGAGCGGCGGAGCTCGGGAGAGCGGCGCGGCGACGATAGGGGCACGGAGAGACGGCGAGCGCGAAAAAAGGAGAGGGGACTCGGGGAGCAATTTATAGGTGGAGGGGGAGGCGGACGTGGCCGGGGAAAGCCTCCGATTTTGCTGGCGACGTGGGGAGGAGATAGAGAGAGAGAATGGGGGGATTCAAATTCGATACCCGCCCATTTGCGGGGTGCGCGAGGGCGGGAGACGCGAGGGAGAGGCGGCGACGTGGGCGCAGCGCGCGGAGTGGGGCGAGTGGGCGCGGGAGACGCGGACGGCGACGAGGAGCAGCGGTTGCCGGCCGGGCGCGATCGGCTGGAGGAAGGCGGAAGGCCGACAGGTGGGGCCCACCTGTCGGCGCCGAGAGAGAGAGGGAGGGAGGGAGGACTTCGGGGAGGGGAGGGAGGAGCGGGCCGGCCCAGCAAGGGGGCGCCGAGCGCGGGAGAGATGGGCGACGACCATCAAGAGAAAAGAAAGGAAAAGAAAGAGAAAAAGGAAAAGGATTTTCCGGGATTTAAAATATTGCACTTGCTATTTTTAATTGTTAAAATTATTTCAAGGCTTGAAAATTCCACTAAAAATCTGTTAATGTATTGTGACATGGGGAACTCAGAAAAAATCCACCACGCCAAATTCGATTATTAAATGCATTATTAATAGGGTTTTAGCTCTAGGTTAATTAGAACAATTTCTCCGGACGATTTATTAACAAAATTTTAAAGCAAGAAAAAGGGGGAAACTTCCGGGCGTACAACACCGAAGGTCCCTTAACTTGTCATCGAATTACAAAATCGTCCCCTAACCGTAAAACCAGATATCTAACATCCCTTAACTTATAAAACCGTTTACTTAGGTCCCTAGTGGTTTTGACCCTGGTTTTGTCCCACGTGGCGGTTGAGTCAGCATGGACCCACGTGGCCCCACATGTCAGGATGCCACCTCATCACCCTCTATCTCTTTCCCCTCCTCTCCCTTCCTCCCCTCTCTCTCTCTCTCTCTCTTCTCACTTCTCTCGGGAAGCTAGCCGCAGGTGGGGATGAGGTCGCCGACAACGAGCGAGGACGAGGGGGTCGGCGGCAACAAGGGCGACCGGGTCGACGCGGTGGCGGTGACGTTGAGGAGGTTGGAAATGAAGACGCGGAGGCATAGAGCGGTGGGAGACGGAACGATGGCCCACGCCCGCGCCGCGCCGCGACGGTGAGGAGACGAGGAGGGGATGCGCGAGCACGGCGCCGCCGCCTCAGATTCGCCGTAGCCTCTCCGCCATCGGCGAGGACGTCAGCCGCCACGCCAGCAGCCTCCCGCCGTCCGGCTGCCGACGCCATTGTTGCCGCGTCGGGATGAGCGGGCGCGGGCACGCCGACGACCGGCGGTCGGTGAATAGGAGCGGCGGCCAGTAGGCGGTGGTGGCGAGGCGGAGGCTGTGGAGGTGGCAGCCCCCTAGCGCGCGGGCATGGTGGTCGTCGGCGTCGGCGTACCCCGCGCCCACTCCTCCCGACGGGATCCTCTCCTCCTCGTCAGCGTCATCGTCCCCCTTTCCCTGCCGGATCCCGCCGCGGCGCGGTGGACGGCGTTCTCCTCCTCCTCCGCCGCCGCATCGACGATGCGTCCAGGTGCGCCCGGCGCTGAAATTGGCGCTCCCAGCTATGCCCCCGCACGGCTGACATCGGCGAGCGCCACCGCGCTTGTCGACGGCGTGGTGGGGTGGTGGTGGACAGGCCGTCGGCGAAGGCGGTCAAGGTGGCGCTCCACGTGCTCTACCGGCTCTGCCCTTGGAGCCGGAACCGCGTCAAGGCGGGTCGATGCCGACGCCGTGTCGGCGCTCGTGCGTCCCTCCTCGACGAGAGCTGCGCGGTGACAGGCGCCCTGCGAGCCCGCCGTCGTGGCGACGACCACATCGGCGGCTACGCGGAGGGAGCCTGGCACTGGTGGCAGACCGACGGGGCTCGCTGCGGTGGCGTGTGCGGCGACGCGACTGTCCGCCGCGGGCACCGAGAGCGGCGTGTGCACGCTGCACGCCATGGCGAGGCACTCGGCGACGCCGGCGGTGCTGCAGGAGGTGCAGGTCGGCACCTCCAGCGAGCGGACGAGGGCGAGGGTGAGGTGGCCCGCCTGCCGCCACCGCCGCTCCCCATCCACTAGAGAGAGAGATGAGGAAGGAAAGAGAAAGGGGAAAGAGATAGGGTGAGGTGGATACCTGACATGTGGGGCCCACGTGGGTTCCACGCTGACCCAGCCACCACGTAGACCCAAACCGGGGTCAAAACCACCGAAGGACCTCGGGTGACCGGTTTTGTATAGTTAAGGGACCTCGTATATCTGGTTTTGCGGTTCGAGGATGTTCTTGTAACCCGATGACAACTTGAGGGACCTTCGGTTGCGGGCCGAGGAAGAGAGAGGAAGACTTGGCCCAAAGGAGGAAGCATGATTATTTTTAATTTTCTTTTTAATAAACTTTGTTAAAATTGGAGGTCAGTGATTCTGAATTGTAGGACATTATCTCATTCCTTTTTGACGCATTGCTAATACAAAACTGAAAAATTGTTAACTATATCTTGGTGTTAAACTTGTTAATATCATCTAAGACTTTGGAATGTGTGGGATTTTAAAATGCTAGAGCATCATTCTTTGCTTCTAAGGGAGCAATAATGAGTGAACGGAAACAATGAGTGAAGGATGCTCCAAAAGATGAAACAACAGTTGGCATTCTTCCTTTAAACTTTCTGAAAATGAGTGTACGAACATAATTTGAAGAGTAGTATATATAGACAAAAAATTACCATGTGAAATTTGTTAGGGTTACGGGTAAGGTATACCCTCTACCCTTCGATATACGTCACGTATCAATATGGTATGTTCACGCGTATACGGACGTTTTCGGCATACGTTAAGGAAATTCATCATGGAGTTCACAGATGGAAGGAGTCCTACTCGGTCAGAACTAGGTCGTCATTGTGTTGTGTTTGGTCCGGTCTCTCCGAGTCCTACTGGGAGACAGGTGACCTGCGATATAAAAGGGACCCCCTGGGAGGACCTAAGGCATCAAATCTCAGAGCCAACACATCCTCCACAGCCTACGAAGCCGGAGTTTGTCGGAGCCAAGTCGCCGGGAGACCTAGTCGGATCAACTCGACTACGATCTCGACGGTATCGTCAAGTTCTGCTATTCCCTTTGTAATCTATGGTTTCCATCATATAATCCCATATCAAGTGGATTAGGGCTATTACTTACCAAGGGGCCTGAACTAGTATAATCTCTGTTTCCTGTTTGCTTGATGTCGTACTACGTAGATCCTTATACCAGCGTACCCTAATACCCTCTATATTTAGTCTACGGGTATCTCCCGTCGACAGTGGCGCGCCAGGTAGGGGGACTTGGTGCTCAAGATTCTACTACTATGACATCCAGCTTCGTCGACAACAGCGTCAACACCAACCTCAACCAAGGAGTTCCTACTTCAACAACACTGGTGTGGACTCAAGTCGGCAAAATCGTCTTTCCGGTTTACACCACAGTGCCGATCTCAGCTGGTCCGCCAATGGCCGGAAACGAGAACGCAGTGACTACAACCCGGGGCGACTCCATGTCGAAGGATCCTCCCGCCGAAGCGGAGATTGGAACGTCGACGACATCCGAGCCCGAGAAGGATCCTAGTGTGGCCAAGCCTTGTATTTCCAACAGGAATCACGAGCCGACGAGGATTACTTCCGAGGTGACAAGGTCCTGGTGTCCTATCAACAAAACCAGGAAACACGCCCTGCAAGCCTGCTGGGTCTTTCTCAACGTCCATGCTGAAATTCATGCCTGCAAAGAGCGTGGAATTCAGCGTACCTCTCCAACTCGTGATGTCTATTGTCCTATTCACAAGAAGAAGAATCACGACCTCTCGAGCTGCAAGGTCTTTCTCAGCGCCATGAAAACGCCACCTCCTAAGGTCTAGCAGTCACGCATCCCCATCAGGGATGAAGACAAGGAACAAGGAGCGATGCCGATTTCAGATCGATTTGTTGGGGTAATCGACATCGATCCCCACGAACCATCAGTCTTGCACCTGCTCGAAGACTATGGGTCATCGACAACGAGTACGCCGCGTGAGGTATTGGCTATCGACGATGTCAGCACGTCAGCGCGCACCAATGCGGAAGCGGAGAATCAAGTGACTACTCCGGCCCAGCACATCAGAGCCGTCAACGCAATACTGAGGGAAACCCCCTACGATCCCATCCTGAACAACGATCTTGCACGTTGGACAGAACAACTACGGGAATCAGTGACCAACCTCAGGAACGCGTTTGAAGAGGCCGCTGCCGCAGCACACCTAGAACAGCCACCAACTGGCGATGCTAATGGTGAAGACCCTGAACGGCGGGAATCGCCTCATCGAGCCACCCCTCCACCTCGCGACACCGGAGATCTCCGCGATCACCAGAATGGCCGCCAAGAGGCACGACGCACACGAGACAACGAGAACCGTTCTCGGTGTCATGTCTCTTCACGGCGTCACGATAACGAAGATCGAGTAGCTTCTTCAGCGACGCGCTGGTGGAGGTAGACTTGTCGAGATCCATCACCGCCGGGGATCGCCGGAGAAGGAACCGAGATGAACTAGCTAGGGTTCTTGCGGGAGCGGTGAAGACGAGGGACGTTTGGAAGCTGGAGAGTTTTTTCAACAGGCGGACCTCAAATTGGATCCCCAAAACTCCCTTAAATAGGCGCACCTCCGACGGTGCGAATTCCAAGGAAAGGAAAGAGATGGCCGCCGGAAATTTCTGGGTCCGTTACGCGCGGCAGATTTTCGGACTTCAATTTAAATTCACTCATGACCGTTGAGCTTCACCTGGCGTTGTCGATCACTCCTTGTCTCTCGGTCCTCACATCGAGAACGATGACAACTTCGACATCAGAAGTCGCGATCGGTTTCACGAGTTCATTTAAGCAGAAGTCAGGGGCTACTGTCAGGGTTACGGGTAAGGTATACCCTCCACCCTTCGATATACGTCACATATCGATATGGTATGTTTGCGCGTATACGGACGTTCTCAGCATAAGTTAAGGAAGTCCATCATGGAGTCTACAGATGGAAAGAGTCCTACTCGGATAGAACTGGGTCGTCATTGTATCGTGTCGGGTCCAATGTCTCCGAGTCCTACTTGGAGACCAGTTGACCTGCGGTATAAAAGGGAACCCCCGAGAGGACCTAAGGCATCGAATCTCAAAGCCGACACATCCACCACAGCCTATGAAGCCGGAGCTTGTCGGAGTCAAGTCGCCGGGAGATCTAGTCGGATCAACTCGACTACGATCTCGACGGTATCGTCGAGTTCTGCTATTCCCTTTGTAATCTGTGGTTTCTATCATATAATCCCATATCAACTGGATTAAGACTATTACCTACCAAGGGGCCTGAACCACTATAATCCCTGTTTCCTGTTTGCTTGATGTCGTACTACGTAGATCCTCGTACCAGCGTACCCCAATATCCTCTATATCCGGTCTACGGGTATCCCCGTCGACAATTACAAACTCTTTCAACAGTCATACAATAATGACATATCATTATTCATACAAAAATTATAAAATATTACACCAAATAATTCTTATTTACTATTTCTAAAGTTTTAAACTAATATTGATGTGTTGTACTTCTTTTAATTTTCATTTTAGTTTGTTTTCTATTATTTAAGATTAACTTTCACTATATTTTCCTTCTCAACTATTTTATAAAACCTTCTTTAGCAAATAAACTAAATTTCTATATATTCTTTCTTCCCCACACAAATTTTCTCTCTCATCAACTTACAACAAAATTTTGGAGACAAAAAAGTGTGCAAAACATAGCTGCAAATGTAATATGACAAAAAAAAACATTGGAGGATGAAGTTGCTAACCTTTTAGGCAC
>CM020179.1:27331363-27351079 GCA_009805545.1 Oryza longistaminata | reverse complement strand
TTGGCATGACCTCCCCTCTTTTGTGAAGGGGCAGCTGGAGGAGTAAGAAGACATATATATAGGGATGGGACTTTAGTCTCGGTTGGTGTTATGAACCGGGACTAAAGATCCACCAACCGGGACTAAAGTTACGATCTTTAGTCCCGGTTGGTGTTACCAACCGGGACTAAAGATCAAATATGCCCATTACTCTTTTTAACCGGGACTAATGATCATCTTTAGCCCCGGTTTTTATTGCAACCGGGACTATTGTGGAATTCGGCCGACCGACGAAAGATGGTTTCTCCACCAGTGATCCGCCTGTGCTCGAGCTCCACACCTGCAAGAGCTCATTTAGACACCATTAATTGGAGCTTGCTCCACCTTCTAATAGGGAAAGACCAACGAGATCCAACCGTGATTCAGTATAAGTACTGGCACTCCGCTCCATCAGCCATTGTTCTCTTTATGGAGGCAAGATAGTGACCAAGTTCAAGAATGGAAGTTTGGGGCATGAGTAAAATTTTCACTCCCGACAATTAAGCGTGAGTAAATTTTTACTCCCGGTTATAGGTGTGAGTAAATCTGTTACTCGGTGAGGAGAGTGGCATGATATAAAGAGAAAGGAGGATGAGTCCAAGGACCAAAACACAAAAAAGGCAATGAGAGGCGGGCAGTTTTTTTTGCAAAATATGTGATAGGGATGAGGTGCTCGATCTGGACCATCCATCTTCAATCCAACGTACACAAAGGAGGTTGCACGATTGCACTGAATTGTGCTATTGCACCTGATACTTCCCCCCGTTGCTGCATCTGAGCACGAGAGTAAAGCGAGATTTATGGATGGAGATATAGCAAGAGGCAAATGACATGTGGGTAGGGATGTAAGCGTCCCAACCCACGAACTCTCTTATAGGCAAAATAGTGGGTAACTTGTGGGTTGGCTCACGAGTTACCTACTAATTTGACCTTTATGGGTTAACCCACTTGCATCTCTATGATGTGACAAGCCGAGCTATGACGCAGGAATCCACGGATTACTCTTTATTTAACATATAAGTAGGTTCACGGGTTGACCCGCTTGCATCCCTATATGTGGGCCTAAATTGTAAGTAGGGGTAGCAAAGTTATTGATTTAAAATTTTCTCTCCTATCCCCAATAAAAAAAATAATATTTTAATGGCTGAATTGTCTAACAGCAAAATACAACAATTCTAGCATGTCTTTCAGCCAAGCCAGACATTTGCAGTGTCTAATAGCAAAAACCACGATTTTTAGCAAATTTTACCTTTTTTATTAAAAGAAACTCCCTAAATTTTACCCTTCATCATAATTGCTCGAAATCCTCATATCCAACTCCTCTTTCCAGTATTTTGATATTAGCAAGCAAGATAACATGTACGTAAGAAATATTCCAGAAATGGAAACATGAATTTGCAGATAACGAAGAGTCGGAGCAGCTTGCTGGGTTGGGAAAGCTCATCACCGAGAGGCAGGTAGCACTACTACAATACCCATTATTCCGGGCGGTTAGATAGATTATCCCGTGCAGTCACCCGGCCCGCCTGCAGCTCATCGTCTAGGAAAATCTTTATTTTCGCGTGCGGGCGGGCCGACCGCACGGGATAATCGATTATCCCATGCGGTTTGGTTATACGGACCGCACAGGATATTCTATTATCCCGTGCGGTGCAGTAAGGCCGACCGCACGGGATAATCTATTTTCCCGTGCGGTCAAATTAAGTGGCCCGCACGGGATAATAGGTTACCCCCCACGGCTAGCACATGCTAGGGCGACCGTACGGGTTGCTAGCTGTCTGGGATAACCTATTATCCCGTGCGGTCTGTATAATTTGACCTCACGGGACAATAGATGGAAAATTAGCCGAAAATTAGCCAAAACATCAAATTAAATCATATTTCATAGAAAGTGTTTATTACAAGCATCCCCCGCGACAAATACATCCATTTAGTCCACATCATGTTGCCTCTCCCACTCTCTTAGATTCTTGAATTTGGGGTCCGTAGCAAGTTCGCTATGAGGATCATGGAACTCTCCTAGATGATTACAGATGTCGCGACGAATGAACCGGCACAAGTCCGTGCACAAGTTGATAAGCGTTTTCTGATCGAACCGGTTTGCGCTATAAGGGATACATGGGAGCTACAGAAATTAAAAGACAAATGATTTGTGTTACAGTCTTGTTTAATGAACTATTTGCAATATCTAAGCAGAGTTTAATGACTTACATCTGTAAACTCAATTTTGTATCTCCCATTGACCCTGAGCATCTCGCACACGTAATAACCGCATAGGTTCGTCAAGCTAGGTTGCTTATAACACTGCATACACAAGTGGACACGTCAGAAGTAAGAAGTGACAATCGTGATGTACGTACCCAATAAATGCTGATATACCGGCCAGTGTCCCCTTATGTATAGTTTCTCTCTACTTGGATTCTTAACGTACCCGCCACGTTTCTTATAACGGCCGTGTGCTCTACAAAAATAAATTAATTAATTATGAGAAATCTACTGTAATGATCTTTACGGAAAGTTGGAATCTTTACAGAAATTGTTTCGAACTTACAAGTTCAGCAAGCATAGGAACTCCATGTACGCGTCCTTGACATAGTCCGCCGGATCAAGAACTACGACGGTTTGGTCCGTTGGATAGACGAGGAATAGTATGTAGTGTTCGCTGCAAACACGGATTATGAAATTACGTGAGACATATTTTCATGCGCTGTTATTAATATGTGAACGGAAATATGTCGAAGTTGCTTACCCAAAGTGGTAGGGGACCATGATGACTCGTTTGTCGGAGTGTGCGAGAAATGGGTGGCCAAGTAATTTCCCACCTCGGCCATCTTTCTCTTATGCAGACGCTCGATGTAATCTTTTTTCTCCTGAGGTGTCTTATTCTTTAGTACCGCACTATCCTCCGATATCCGCACAGTGTGGGCCGTCTCGCAAACCATCATTGGATTTACGTAACCGATTGAGGCCCCCGGTCTTTGAGCGTCTACCCATTGTGACCTGAGGAAATTTGGAAGTTAGAATAACTAACAATTATATTGGCACACATTGGGTAATAACGAAGTACATGGAATGCTTACAGGCACCACGCGCCGACGAGATTGATATCCATTTTATCCATCTTAAAGAATGCGTGGAGGTCCTTGAAACTGAAGGCGAAGTTTGCGTTAGGTCCATCCTTGAAAGTGCCTTCCGGGACATGCACAGTAATCATCCCGAGACCTAACTCACTTGCCCTCAAGTACCACTCATGCATCAACCTCATTGGCCATGGGAGTTCACACATCAAGTTGAACGGCAAAAACGGCTTGCCATATTCATACTCCTTAGGCACTTCATCGGAGGTCCAAGATTGCATTTTGTCAGCAAGACCTACAACGCTCTTCTGTGCGTCCGAACTCGACCCTTGAAAGAGTGCCAAAACCATCCGTGTCCTTCATACTCCTGGCCATTTTCTCCTTGTTGTACGTGGATGCCATAATGGGTAGGAGCTTGCGGGCTTCACAGGTTTTTGCTGCTCCTTTGATGTATCTGGCGGTGGAGGTGGCACATGTTCGTCAAGGGGTGGAGCAAGATAGGACTGAGGAGCAGGAGACGGCTGCCGAGGTAGGGTAGTTGGGGAGTTAGGTGCTACTTGTTGTGGAGGTGGAGAAGGACCTCTAAGTGGTGATATCTGTGGGAGTGGAGATCCGGGTGGGGTAGTGCAGATCGGAGGGGACGGCGGTGCAGGAGGTGCAGCCGTAATTGGCACCGATGGAGCTGGTGTCGTCGACGTGAACTGTCCAGTGAGGATGATGTCACGACGATGCCAGAGTATGAACTGGTTAACCGCATCCCCGAGAAGTTCAATCCCCTCTGGTGTTGGGATGTCAAGCTCTAACGACATCTGGTCGCCATAAACACGTGCGACCTGAACCCTTGCGTAGTCCGCCGGAATTGGGCTGTTATGGAACTGTCTCCCCGGTATCGCCAATCTAGACGTAACCGCCTTTGTTTTTCCCGTTCTTCCTATCGGAACGACAAGGCTGCACGGTGTCGAACCAGTTATACTATCTACCGGGTAGGTTGTATTTTCTACCGACCCGACAGAGCTTGGGATCTGTGTCGACTACGAACCATGAGGAACAAGATCAGGGAAGGCTCGAGGATGTTGTGTGGCAAGACTCTAGAACTTTTGGGTGACTTCTTGTGTGACTTGATCTATGATTTCCTAGCGCATCTTGGCCTTGTAGGCGTCGCGCTTCTTGTAGCTTTGGGCTTCATGTGGAAACCCTACCTTCCAATTCGTCCTGCACGACTGTTCTCTGACCCTACCGGAGTGTTCAGTAGTTCCCAAAGCTTCGGTCAGCTCATCATGCTGTTGTCGAGGGATGAACTCACTGGTCTTCTCCTTCTGGACGATCTGCTGGAGAGACGTGGTCACGTTCTTGATGTCCAGACAGTCCAACAGCATCTCACCCTCTTCTGTCACTTGCCCCGAAGTTCTTGCCCACACCCAATTTCTAGTTCGCTTATTTAGGGGCTGCACAATCAAAGGTTTGCTTTCGGCCACAAACTTTTCCTCAGTAGCTCGCCATTTCTCCTTGTGACCGGCATATCCACTTGACCCTAACCTATGTGGATATATGTCCTTCTTCGCCAGGTCCGATATCTTCTTCCTCCTTTCTAGAGCTCGAGGCATTGTCATCTTGGCCACGAACTTGTCCCACTCAGCTGCTAAAATGGTGCCCCATTCTTCAAATGGAGTCTTATTCTTCTGAACATAATTGGTGTTCATGTCTGACTTCCACTGTCGCTACCGATGGGCAATTGTTTGCAGTGCAAATTTCCGGCCAAGTGCCTCCGAACCAGGCGGACAAATAAGGTGCTCCTGCAGACCTTCCCACATTAAGTTCTTGATGTGAATGCTAACGTGCTTCCATTCGTCCACGTTGAGAGGCCCATGAAGCCTTGCCAGCGCGCCGCATGCGGTGCTAAACTTCGCCCTTACATGTTCCGGCTCGACGGGTTTGCCGTCATCGTCGAGAGCAGCAATGTAGTACGTCTCCTTCGGCATGAGGTTCATGCCCTTCTCGCCACGTTTTTTCTTTGGACAAGCTCCCCCACTCGTTGTCGTGTCCGTTCGCGGTGGTTCCGAGGTTGCTGTGTCTGAATCAGGTTCAACCCTGACGGCACTTCGTTTTGACCGACGACGGGTTGCCATCTGCACGGTTAAGTCATTAGACCGCTACGTAGGGGAAAGTTCAATTCAAAATATATATTTCGACAGGATTCAGTTATTACTGCCTGCTCGATAGGAATATAATCGGGGTCATCCTCAGGTCTTTCATACTGCAATTGCGCTAGTTCTAGCTCAAACGGGTCGCTCGGTGTGCGCCACGATTCCTCGCTCGACGCCGGTACCTTCCCGGCATCTTCTTCGTGTTGGGGATTGTTAGTGACGTCGGTTCTGTGTCCGACGGAGCTGTCCTGCCCGTTAGGTTTATTGACCGTTGATTCTGTGCCCGCCAGAGCTGTCTTGCCTGACATCTTCGATTCGCGTTCTTACAATGGAATAATTTAAAACTCAATTTAATATTCGTTCAAATCCACTAAACTATCATAACCACTCAACTAAACTATCATATTAACAGCAAAGTAAAAACATATTTTGATCACATGGCTAGCTCGTGTGTTCAAATATAAACCTCTAACTCCTAGCTGCGTCGTCCTCGTGGACGGACCTGGAGCATCGACTTCCTTAAGGCAGTTCGTTCCGACCTTAACAAGGTTCCACTTCCTGCTTTCATCCAAGACACTCTTGGAACAATGCAGGCGGCGGAACCTTGTATGGGTCGGAAAGAACGGCCTTAAGGAACGTCGAGCTCCTGGTCCATCCACGAGGCCGACGCATGTACGAGTCAGAGGTCTATCTTTCAACAGACGTGCTAGCACATTTTATGGATGACCAACGCATGTCATATGTTGACGAAATGTTCTGTTTTTCCAATTTGTACTAGTCGGTTCCGTCCAGGAACTAAACCGACCAAGCCAACTTGGCAACCAGAACACTTCGTATTATAGCGGCATGATAACGTACGAACTACACCTCCTATATCTAATTTTAGGAGATTGGTAAGGAAAGCAAGATCGGCAAGGAACGTAAGATGGGTAACGATAGCAAGATTGGTAAGGATATTCATCACCATGCACACTATGAAAGCATATGGCCACAAGTGTAGATGGTCTGTTCTTATGTGGGAAAAAAAACAAGTGAAGTGCCCCCCCAAAAAAATTCACAAGTGTAGTTGTCTGTTCTCAAGCAAAAATAAACAAGTGATGTGCCCCCCAAAATATTTCACAAGTGTAGTTGTTCTGTTCTTGAGAAAAAAACAAGTGGATTGCCCCCAAAAAAATTCAGAAGACAAGTGTAGATGATCTGTTCTTTGAGCATTCATCATTGGCCATTTATCACCAACATAAAACAGCCCACATATATCACCCACAAGTATAAAACAGCCCACATATCACCCACATATAAATCAGCCCACATATATCACCCACAACAATCACCCACATGTATTAACCACAGTGAGGCATAAAACAGCCCAAAATAAACCCAAAATAAACCCAAAACAGCCCACATATATCACCCAAAATAAACATGTATAAAACAGCATATATAAAACCTGTGCGGAACAGCATATACAGTATAAACAAGTATAAACAGCAAAAATAAACAGCATATATGTACATCACATATATATAAACATATAGAAGCAAAATATAATTCATCATGTATATGCACAACAGCAGCAGGGGCATAACAGCATCATTTGCAAATTAGTATTATATTTCAGCAGGGGCATATATTTCATCATGTGTAGAAAAAAAAAACCCACAGTGACATAAAACAGCCATATATCCC
Source organism: Oryza longistaminata (assembly GCA_009805545.1). Lineage (NCBI taxonomy): Eukaryota > Viridiplantae > Streptophyta > Magnoliopsida > Poales > Poaceae > Oryza > Oryza longistaminata. The sequence continues at coordinate 27,344,154 of CM020179.1, read as the reverse complement.
ATATAGACATACATCTATCTATCACAAAGAGCACAAGTCCTATCTATCACAAATATCATCATCATCTCAACATCACAAATCAACATTCATTCATCCATTCAACCTAAAATCATTCATTCATTCAAAAAATTCGTCCAACATTGCATCTACTGCATGCATCATCCACTTCATCATTCAATCATCCATTCCACTGCATCATTCCATCCATTACCATTGCATCATCCAAAAAAGGAGGGGCGGCGAAGAGAGGGGTACCTGGATCGAGGAGGCTTGGGGAGGAGGTAGGAGGCGGCCGCGGCTTGGGGGCGAAGGTGGCCGCTGCTTGGGGAGGAGGTGGCCGTCGGCTTGCGGAGGAAGTGGTCGGTGGCGTCGGCGGCGTCGTCGGCTTGGGGAGGAGGTCCGCCGTCGGTGGCCTCGGCGATGTCGGCAGCGTCGGTCGGGGAGGCAATCGGCGGTGGCGTCGATGGGGATGAGGTGCTCGGCGTCGCCGTCGTGGGGATGAGGTGGTCGGCGTCAGCGTCGACGTCGACGGGGATGAGGTGGTCGGCGTCGGTGATGTGGAACGAGGGGGATGGAGGGGAGGGAGGCAGTGAGGGGGATGGAGGAGAGGGAGGCGGCGGTGGCGGCGATGTCGAGCGAGGGGACGGAGGCGGCGGACGGTGGTGGGCTGGGGGGGAGAGGATGCGAGCAGCGGCGGTGGAGGAAGCCGATGAGTGGAGGAGGCGGCGGCGGATGCTGGGGAGGTGGGCACCGGCCCAGATCTGGGGGTGGAGGAGAAGAGGCGGCGGCGTGGGGGGAGGAGAAGAGTAGGTGGCGGCTGAAGGCGAGTGCGAGGAGGAGAGGAGGCGGCGGCGGCGAGGGCGAGGTGGTGAGGAGGAGCGCGGCCCGGCCGGATCTGGACGGCGCTAACCAGGGACGAGGAAGAGAGGCGGCCCGGATCTGGTCGGCGGCGCCGCCGGGGGCTATCTGAAGAGGGAGCGGCGGAGGCGGGAGGAGAGGATTTTGGCGGCGATGGAGGCGGGAGGAGAGGTTTTGGCGGCAGCGGTGGGGGAGGGGGGAAATTTTGGCAGCCTGGCGGCGTGAGATTTTGCTTCGCCCGGGACGTAGAAATTTTCGTCCCCCCTCCCTTATATGCGCATCATCCCGTGCGGCGGCCTAAGTGGCCTGCACGGGAAGAAAAAAGCCCAATTTATTAAAAAAATATCTTTATTTGCCTGGGATTGTATTAATTATTATATTGACTATAGCACATTGAAAAATAGTTAATTATTTGTTATAGTCCCATGTAAATTATAGTTAATTAATAAGCATATTTATTAAACCACGAATTATTGAAAATACAAATATAGATTAACAAAGAATTAAAACAGACATGAATTTTCTTCGCATCTAATTATTCATTGATATGATTAATATAAATAAAATACTGGACCATAAAATAAATTCAAAACGACATATAGTACGGATAAACATGGATACCCTATCTCATTCGCAATATAAGTTTCATCCAGTAATTATTTACAAAATAGGTAGTACACAGGATCGACATCTCACTAATGTTTGACAATTTTGGAAACACCATCCTTCAGTGCGGACGAAAACAGATCTTCGTCAAGGCTTGTCTAACCTTCCTTGATCCGGTTAGGAAAATCTGTGAACAAAGGGACGTCGTCGTATTGGTTGTAATCTGACGCGTCTTCAATGCTATCAATGCCAACGATGTTTTCCTTTCCCAATACAGCAATGGCCATCTTATCGTCGGAAGGGTCACTGACATAGAAAACCTGAGCAACCCGCTCAGCAAGAACCCACGGATCATCCTTGTGTCCTAGCTTGCTACGATCCACAACTGTCAGGCCGTAGTCATCGATGAATACGCCTGTTGTGTCTCTGACCCATTGGCATCGTAGCACCGGGATCAGTATGTTAAGGCCATAGTCCAGCTCCCAAATGTCTTGTATGATCCCGTAGTAAGACTTCTTCTCACCTGATGCGTCAAACGCCTCCACCCGAACTCCGCTGTTCTGAGCTGCGCTTTTCCTGTCCTTGAACATCGTGTAAAATCTATATCCACCGATGTCGTACCCTTGCCATGAGGTCACAGGCTAGTTGGGCCATTTGCTAGCCTGCGCAAAGTTTTTTCCTCCAGCGAATCACCCAACGGCAGATCTTTCTCCTTCAACCATTCAGGAAATTTCCGTTTCTATTCTTTACAAATCCAAATGTCCGTTCTTCTAGGGTTGCGGGCTCTTATCTCGTTCATGTGTTCCTGAATGTACGGCTCTAAGATGGCGAGTTGTTGCAAAACACTGCTATGTGCTTCCGCTACATCTTTGAAGTCCTCATCGTAGAACCTTTTCTTGCCTACGATCCCCGTCCCAGCTAACCGGCCCTCGTGTAAAGGGGGGTCACACCGATGGGTTCGGCGTCCTTCATGTAATCTATGCAGCATTCGACCACCTCCTCAGTTGTGTACCCCTCTATCATTGATCCTTCCGGATGAGCTCGCTTACGGACATACCCTTTCAGCACGGACATGTACCTCTCGTACGCCCACATCTGGTGTAGGTATAGTGGACCAATCTCGATAATCTGAGGTACGATGTGGACAATAAGATGCTCCATCATGTTAAAGTAAGCTGGGCGGAAAAACATCTCAAGCTGGCACGCTGTCTCGATTTCAAAAGTTTGAAGGGGGCCTAACTCTTCAGGATCAAAAACCTTCTGTGATACTCGATTGAAAAATTAGCACAACTTTGTTATCACTAACCGAGTGTGAACTGGCTTGACCGCTCTTATGGCAATGGGTAGGAAGACTGTTAACATTTTGTGACAATCATGAGCATTGTACCCAGAGATGGTCAAATCTTTCAAAGATACGAGTTTTCTGACGTTCGCTGAGAAACCGGTCAGGACTTTCACACTATGCAAGCATCTACATAAAGATTTTTTCTCGTCAGGTGTTAGTGAGTAGCAAGCCGGAGGAATTTCGATCTTACCATTTGGCAGCTCTTTTGGGTGAAGCTCATACCTTATGTCCAGATTGATGAGGTCTGTCCGGGACTTGAACCCATCTTTCGTCTTACTTGGGATGTACAGTAAAGTGCCAATGGTGCTATCAAACACATTCTTCTCAAGGTGCATTACGTCGATGGCATGCCGAACCTCCAGGTCTTTCCAGTAATCAAGATACCTGAAAAAAATTGAGTGCTTCATGAAGGACTGGTTACTTTCCTCTACAGGTGCATCAGTTGTGTCCTGATCCGTACGTTTCTTCCTCTTGACGGCTTCTTCTTTGGCTTGGCGAACACAACCTTAATGTTCTTTGTCAACTCGAAGACAGAACGACCTGTACGTGTTTCAGGAGCTAGAAAGTTCTCTACTGTATTGTCGAATAATCTGGCCTTCGCACGCCACCTATGCCTCTGAGGTAAGAACCGACGATGACGCATGTAAACACCCTTGCTTGACGAGGTGAGGTACTTGTACGACGTCTTGTCGATACATATGAGGCATCCGAACTTCCCCTTAAACTGACCCGAGAGCGAAAAGTTTGCCGGTAAGTCGTTGATCGTAACGAATATGATGGCATGCAGAGTGAAATGTTCCCTACGGTACTCGTCCCACATTCGTAACCCTTCCTCCCACAGTTCTTGCATGTCCTCCATCAATGGTTCTAGAAACACATCTATGTTAATCCCAGGCTGTCTTGGACCTTGTATAAGGATAGACAAAAGAATGTACTTTCGCTTCTGGCAAATCCATGTAGGCAAGTTGTACATCGTTAGAAGAACTGGCCAGGTGCTGTGTGTGCTGCTTAGGTCATCGAACGGGTTCATTCCGTCCGTGCTCAATGCAAACCTGACATTTCTCGGGTCCTTTGCAAATTCCGAGTGTAGTGCATCAAAGTTTTTCCACTGTCGAGCATCGGCGGGGTGTCGGATCTTACCGTCAATTTTCCTACCCTCTTGGTGCCATCTCATCAACTCGGCATCATCTCGGTTGGAATATAGCCGCTTCAGGCGATCTTTAACTGGCAGGTATCACATCACCATCCTAGAAATCTTTTTGTTCTCATCCACCGGTGCATCATCTTTGTCGACCACCTCTCCATCGGAGGCTCCGTTGCCCGTCTTGTACCGACTCGTCCCACATGTTGGGCAAGAGTCTAAATCCGCGAATTCCTTGCGGTACAGTATGCAATGATTTTCACATGCATGGATCTTCTGAACACCTAGAGACAATGGACATATCAATTTCTTCGCTTGATATGTGTTCGTCGGTAGCAGGTTCGGCTTAGGAAGCATTACTCTCAAAAGATCCATCAAATCATTGAAGCTCGTGTCCGACCATCTATGTCTGGCCTTCAATCTGAGAAGTTCAAGCACCGAGCGCAGGACTGAATAGTCCTTGTCGCATCCTTTGGCTTCATCGTACAGAAGCTCCTTCGCTGCTTTTTCCAACACTTCCCAATTGTCCAACCCTCGTCTTGTACCAGTTAGGACCTCTGGTTCAACGTGCCGCAATATATCTTCCAAATCGAAATCAATACATTCATTCTCTATACCTGAGCCACCGTATTCCGGGATGTTTCCCTGAGACATGTCTTCGATTATAAATTTTTCTGCATCATCAAAACAGAAATCATCTAACTCTTCGTTACGACCACCGGCTTCCTCATGAAAAGTCCATATCTCGTATCCCTTCTTAAATCGTTGTTCTACGATGTGCGACAATACTTCATTGGGATCTTACAGCAAGATCTCGTTCTTACAAACTTTGCATGGGCAAAAAATGCTCCTCAAATTCTCCCTCGCAACATGTGCCTTTGCGAGCTCAACAAATTTGGATGCTTCCTTCAAGAACGTTAGATGAGCTCTTTTTGTGTTGTACATCCATGTCCGATCCATGACCTACAATAAATGCCATTAATACATCCATGCCCGATTTAAACACGAATGTATTTAAATTGGAGGGAACTAATCACGTAGTAATTTAAAGTTGAACGGACTATTTAAACAGCCCCACAACAATTTTAAGCATTAATAGAATACTGTCTATTCATTTCTAAAAAATAAAAATATTCGTCCTTTTTCATCCGAATGAAAATAAACTTAATAGAGGCAAACTCAACGTTTCAATTTAGGTGCTAATTACTTTTATAAACATGTAAAAGATTGCAATATGTATTTGCTTAAAAAATAAAAAAACAAAAAGGTGCCTACACTATTCCATTTATAAAGTGCAAGTTTCTTCGTATTCCACCGATGAAAACTGAAAAAAAATGGAAGCAAATGAAGGAGGAGAACGAGCTCTGCACCTTTTATATCGAACCCAATCAAAGATTTGAGGTTGAAAACCATCCTCCCTAATTTGTGGATGTTTAGGAGAGAGAAACCGCCGGAAATTCATGGCAACGGTCGGGCTAGGGGCTTATATGCCCCCCGACCATCGCAAGCGGTCGCCTACTATGGGCCGCACGGGATAATAGATTATCCCGTGCGGTCCGCTTAGGACAACCGCATGGGATAATACTATTATCGTGTGTGGTTGCCCGAGCCGCCGTCCAGCATAATCACATCTGTACTAGTGTAGTGTGCCTAACCTTGGTTTGGTACCTATGACATCGTCGTTTCACTCCTTGACGACAGTGTTGTTTTGCTTTCCCTTTTTTTTTCAGGTCATATCTTGATTTATTTTTTTTCCAGGAATGGGTATTAAGAGGAATAAAATTAATACAAACGGCAAACAAAAAAGAGAGAGAGGGGGGAGGAAAGTCAAGTGTCAAGTGATTTTGAGAGGGAACGTGCTAGCATTGTTGAGTCTAAAGAACAGCGTGCTTCTGAGCAGAGTCGCTGCGAACATTTCAATTAGAACATTCTTAAGCTGTGTTTGGTATTTGGTAGTACCATGTGAGGAACTTCTCCCTCCTGTATGGAAAACAAGTTATTTTATTAGAGCATGATTAATTAAATATTAGCTATGAAAAACTTGAAAATAAATTAATTTCATTTTTAAAAAAATCAATTTTTCGTAAATGTTTTTATAGAAAACTTTTTGAAAAATACACGTTTAGCAGTTTGGAAAACATGGACGCGGAAAACATTGGAGCACAACTTGGGAAAAAGGAGAAACCAGCTCAGCCAAGCTTAATGTAATTTGAAAAGAGAAACAAAATCATTCTTACCGTAGAGATGTTTTGTCATGTCCTAGCTTGGAATCTTCGTTGGACGGGTCGTCGACCACCGTGATAATTGAAATACGAATATGCATGATATAGGTAGCGATTGCAATGTAGCTTAGTAATCTTTTCCGATCGGGACATGCATGTGGGAGTTTTTGTTTCCGCAGCTTATAAAACCGAGATAGGTGGCGAAAGCGAGAAAAAAAATATAGTCCCGCCGTTTTAAAACCATACTTCCTCCGTTTTACGATGTAAGTCATTTTAACATTTTTTACATTCATATTGATGTTAATGAATCTCTACTACTTAAAAAAAATAAGAGATGCTTTTATCGTCCGTCGAAAAAACCGTGGGCGAAAAAAACCATGCGAAAAAAACCAGGCGAAAAAAAAGAAACAACCCTGTCCGATAAAAAAGGGCGAAACAAACAAAAAAAATCTGCGGGCGGAAAAAAAAACCAAACCTGTGTCCGATCCAAAAAAAGAGCGAAAAAAAGAAAAAAAATGACCGAAAAAAAGAAAAAAAGCAAATCTGTCGGATAAAAAAGGGAGCGAAAAAACATGAAAAAAATCGAAACGAATCCGACTCGCGGTAGAAAAAGGCGAAAAAAAGGGAAAAAAATCTAAACGAATCCGACTCCATAGACGCGGTAAAAAAAGGGCAAAAAAAATAAAAAAAGTATATGTCCGATTCCAAAGAAAATCAAATCCTATTATATGTGACACGCTTAAAAAAAATGCGACGTGGTAAAAAAACAAATCGAATCCGATTCCATCGACGCGGTAAAAAACAAGCGTAAAATTTTTTTCTGTCCGATTCCAAAAATAAAGTTGCGAAAAAAGTTTTTCGTTTCTCTTTCTCTATCTCTACTACTTTTAAATTAAAAGGTGTTTCCGTCGACCGTACGTGAAAAAAAAGCGTGAAAAAGAAATCAGGCGAAAAAAAATCGAATCCGATTATATGTGACGCGGTAAAAAAAATTAAAGACGTTTCCGACATCCGTAGTAACGAAAAAAGGGTAAAAATACATGAGAAGAAAGGAAAGTCCGAATCAATATCTATATATACCTAATTAAAAAATTGTATGGCTTATGTGTTATAGTTTTCGTCTGTAAAAAAAAATTCCATCGCATGTGCGATCGATCCCGCTTCAATCCCTCTCCGATGGCAAAAAAAAAAAAGAAAAGAAAGAAAAAAATAATGAGAGACCGCATCAAATTTGGACCTAAATCCTAAAGAAAAAAAATAATGCCGGGCCGTTGACACGTTGTTTTGAGAGAGAGAGGGGAGGGGAAATGATTTTAGGGTTAGGGTTTAGGCTAGGTCGGGATCAATCAGGACCGTCTATCAAATCGGACGGCTCTGGCTTCTCCTGCGTTAGGCCAAACGCCATTCCGAGGCCGCCCACACGGAATAAGTTCACTTTAGGTTGCTTAAGTTGTTCCTCCCCGATTATATTCCTAGGCTGCCCACACTATTGGGCCGCCTCATGGACCAAGTGAACGCTCCGTATGGAACAAGTTCACTTTAGGTCCCATCAGCTGAACTTTTTTTATTTCATTATGAATATATTTTCTTAAAGAGCTCATATCATGTAAAATTAAACCTTAATCATACAATATTTTTATATTTGTTGTAATTTTAATTACCCGTCGCAACGTACGAGTATTTTTTCTATGTCAAAAAAAAGACCACTACATACAAGTGAGAGATATATGCCACACACACCCGCAGGCTCATGTTTAAACGAACTGGCAACAAATTTTCAATTACAGGTCTAATTATTTTATTTAGGTGATTAAATTTGTTTTCATTTATATAATTATTTTGCTCTATTTAAGCTTTTTGAAAAGTGCTAAAATTTGAGAATAACTTTTCCTACTTCGTATTATATTATTTTTAGCTAATGGAATTAATGGAAAATTAATTGTATATTTTTATCTTTTTGACCAAAGGTCACTGCAATTTTATTTCATCAATAATATTATTATGATTATGATTCCTTTATATTTTTCCCACCATTATGCATGATTAAAATTACCTTTACCCGTTGCAACGCACGGGCATCATTGCTAGTCTAGGTAGATATATATGTCTAGATTTATTAACATTAATATGAATGTGGGAAATGCTAGAATGACTTACATTGTGAAACGGAGGGAGTATATATTTTTAAAAAACTAAAATATGTGACTATGACTAGTAATAATTAAATAAGAACATGGTTGAAAAGTAAAATAGAAGCTAGACACGTGCGTACACACCACATACATGCACGTATCCGCAAGTCATAGCGTACGACTAAAACCTTTCGTCGTGTGTGGACTTTGAACGCATAGTGATTCATGACAAGTCTCAGTCCGAGTATATGGTAGAAGTGCAGAAACAAACATGGTCTTCTTCAACTCCATGGACCAGCGATCGTTATAGCCTGCAAGTGTGCGAAGATATACTCCCTTGCAAAACTTACGTCATAGAGTACTAAGTATAGGACATGCCGTTTGAGATTTAGAGAGCTGTACAGTACCGCGTTAGCCTTTATTTCTAGCCAGCTCTGCTCGGAAATGGATGAGGGATATCAATTGGCACAGTAATCAGTAGTATCAACGTTTTTTGGTCCACATCGATTCACCTAATGATTTACGGTTTCTAACGGAGTTGCTAACCATTTTAATAAAGAAACCTCTCGACTGATATGGTTTTACAAAATATCAAAATCGGCTAGTGTAGTCGATTTAGAGATCAAACCAGCCTCAAGGCTGATTTAGGTCGATACGGAGATAACCACCCATTTTGTGGATGATTTCGAAGGTTTACAAGGCGAACCTTTAAAAGATATCACACTCTTGCAACCAAGGCGAACGATTTACGATGCAAATCAAATAATGTTGGATGAAACTAAACTAAAATAGAAAACATAACTGAAAAATTGAAAAATAGAGGTAAAAATAAAACGATTCGATCATGTAGGGGCAAAAAATGTCTTTAGTCCTTCACTGCCTAGTGTGTATCATTACTAGAGATGAATCTCATATGTCACACTACTGCAATATGATATTAGCAATTAACCTATGTTTAAAATATGGTAAGTAAATATAGCTTGATTATGGGTATATGAACTCTATCTTTACACCGCCGCTTTCTCTGTGGGAAAATAAATACGAAACTCTTGGACTACTCCTAGGTAAAATACTTAGTGGTATCCGTGCGGTTGCAGATTTATTTGTGACAGTAAGAAATATCATCAGGCCACACGCGGGCCGCCTCTCCCCGTGGACATGGTGCTCGTAATCTGCCTCTACCATCTTATCGGTCTTCATTCCCCTCCATCGCCCTACTGATCATCATCCCCCTTGATCGCCTTGCCGTTGGCCGTCGTCGATGGAAAGATCTAGGATCTCAAGGCCACCGGATCTGGTGGCGCCTGGTTCTGATCCACTGGATCTGGTGGTCTGCGACGGAATAAGGTCCAGGACGACGACGGCCAGCGATTGAAGACGAAAGTACCCAGGATCTCCATCGAGCTCGTCACCAACCGAGTTGCCCATGCACCCGCACATACCGTCAACTTCCCGCATCCGTCTATTGGCTAAGCTCGCTCTGCCTTCACAACGGCGCACCGGGACGAGCTCCGCCTCTGGCTCATCTCAGCTCTAGGTACTCCCCTTCCGCCGCCATCTCCCCATTCTTCTGCAGCATTTGCAGTGCGAGCACGGGGCCCTAGTGCACGTGACGAAGGGCGTGGTAGGGAGCTCCATGACGGCCACCTCGCCGGAGACCACCTTAACCTTGCGTCTTGCCCATGGACGGGACTAGGTCTTGAGCTGCTGCTCCTCTCTCCTGGTTGCACCTAACAATTTCAAATGGGTGGCATGCAGAGAGAACTAAGGACGGCATTTCGGTCTTTTTCCTCCTCTAAATGCATTTTCTAGCTGCAATGTTAACGTTTCTGGTTACAATAGGACCAAACGGTAGCTTTGGTTTTGAAAAACAAGGTCAAACAAGCAAAGTTGAAAATGTAAAGTTGAAAATGTAGAGTTGAATTGGCAATTGTCTTCAAAATAGAGTCAAACGCACAAATATCCCTTACTGTTACTGCATGCATATCACATACCATAAGTGATGATATTTCATATTCTAGACATATATGCATGCATGTTAACAAAAAATGTTAGTTGGAATTTGACATGTCGATTAGCTATAAAAACATAAAGAGGCATCGATTAACGATCGATTAGGATTTTCGCCATATGCTGGATGCATGGGGACCAAGTGGATCAAGTGTTCGATAGGAGGAAGAAACATGTAGCTTTGACCATGTCAAGTAGCTTTTTCGGTGCTTTTTCTATTCGCTCTCCGGTCTGCAGATGAAAGAACCTCTCCTAAATGTGCTGTTTGAAGAAGCCTTGCTACAGATAGGAGAGCAACTTTGAACTTTCCAGTGTATACTTCACTTCTTTTCACCTTAGGGGCAATTGCACTTTTGACTTTTGACCCTACTTTGAAACCTAACTACCAATTTGACCCTACTTTTTTGAGTTTGCTTGTTTGACCCTCTTTTTTCGAAATGAAGATGAGGCCTGACCCTATTCCGTAAAGACAACATGACCGTGTTAACTCAAGACAAAAATTCCATCTATACCCTTGTGAATTTAACCCAATTAGTGAATATTAAATTGCCAAAAAAATATACATGGTACAAATTTGTGTCCACCAAAAATCAAAAAAAAAAAAAACATGTCAGACAATAGCACTTCCAACACAAGCAGAAATATCCCATTGTGCTGTCGCCGGTGCACTCATCGCCTGCAACCACGACCAACGGCTCGCCGCCTCCATCCACCACGCCGATGGTTGGATCTACAGCATCACGGGACCACCTCCGCCCCCTCTCTACTCCACTGCCGCAAAGGGAGCAGGAGGACGCCACCCATTTCTCGAGCTGCGATCAGCGGGCGGGTGCTTTGCATCGAGCCATCGAGGTCTTCTCTCCACGCGTCTCCTTTTCACCGCGTCGCTGGCCATGCCCCTCTGCACCGGGCGACGGCGAGCTCCCGCGGCGCCGAGCTGCGCCGCCCTCCCCTTGCGCGCCACCTGAGAGAGATGAGTGAGTGGATGAGGTTGAGGGAGATGAGGAGTGAGTGGATAATATTAAGTTGCATGCACCAGCCAGTTGCATCTAAAAGCCTAAGCTGATAGGGAAAGGCGGGCAATTCACTTTATAAACTCCAACACTCCCCCTCACGCGAGACCCCCTCAAGTCTCAAGCGTGGAATATTGGAGTGGGCTGCAATTATTTTATTTAATTGCGCGCCAGCCAGGATTCGAACTCGAGACCTCTGGCTCTGATACCATATTAAGTTGCATGCACCAGCCATTTACACCTAAAAGACTAAGCTGATAGCGAAAGGCGGGCAATTCACTTTATACACTCCAACACTCCCCCCTCAAGTCTCAAGCGTGGAATATTGGAGTGGGCTGCAATTATTTTATTTAATTGCGCGCCAACCAGGATTCGAACTCGACACCTTTCGCTCTGATACCATATTAAGTTGTATGCACCAGCCAGTTGCACCTAAAAGCCTAAGCTGATAGGGAAAGGCGGGCAATTCACGTTATACACTCCAACAGATAAGGTTGAGTTCTTAAGGGTATTTTGGTCAATCTGAAAAATAATTTGATTTTTTTATTTTCTAAACGGAACCCTAACAGCGCAATGAAAATAGGGCCAGACGGTAACTTCATTTTTGAAAAGTATGGTCAAATAAGCAAACTAGAAAAAGTAAGGTTAATTTGGTAGTTAGGCTTTGAAATAGGGTGAAATAAGCAATTGTCCTTTTATTTTTCTAGCAATCTGATCATGATTTCGGCACACAGACAATCTGAATCTCCATAATATAAAATTGGGGCAATTTTGTTTTTACCCTTACTTCGATGGTCAATATTGATTTTGTCCATGTATTTTAAGTTTTTGTTTTTGTCCCTATTTTTTTTTAAACGAATGTGGGGTGAAAAGGACAAGTATACCCTTAGATATTTTCTTGTACTTTTGTACACCACTCGGACATTTTCCCTATTTTGAGATAACCCATTTGGCAAACTTTCACAAAATTTTGACAGATTAAATTACTACTATAATATAGTATCGATAGATTTGTATTTTGGTTATGTCAAAAGTATGGAAAAATATTTAAGGGTATACTTGGCTTTTTACCATCACATTTAACATCGTTAGCAAGAATTAACAGTACAGGGGCAAACAGTTGATTTGTTTCTAGAAAAATTAGGGGTAAAAATGAAAACCCAAAAATAGAGGCAAAATCAACATTGGACATCAAAGTAAGGGCAAGAACGAAATTGTTCCTATAAAATTAGTTTGCTAGAACAAGTAGTAAACACTAGCATGTGTCTCTTTCATTAAAATTCTATGGCACTACTCAAAGATGGGTTTGAATGAGTACAAAGATCGGGTTTTGACCTCTGCCTTTCTTTCATTAGAAATTCGATCTGCAGTACTCAAAAATGGGTTTGAGTGAGGTCAAAGATCAGATTCTAACATCCATACCTCACTGAAAGCAGACTCTTCCCTTCTTCCCATCACGCACTC
>CM020179.1:27320970-27331346 GCA_009805545.1 Oryza longistaminata | reverse complement strand
AATAAAATATTTTAATACTAAACCATCTAAAATTTTATTTCTAAATCTCAACCTTTTGCCCACGCCAAGCTAGCTAACGTTGCCTATTAACTTTGTTTAGTTTGGTGTGACCAAAAGATTTAGATTTGGAAATAAAATTTTAGATTGTTTACTATTAAAATATAATATTAAAAAGGTTTGAAAAAAAAATAAAAAATCCTAAATTCCTATCACCCACACCTCTCAGACTAAATCTTTGTAATAGACCCGAATATTGTAAAACCTAGAATACACGATATAATCAATGAAATGGGGTCCCCTCTATCTTTTGAGATTATTTTGCTCGTTTTTGGATTTTTTTTATGCATTCATCATTGAAACCATATGTGTTGAAACTAGTTTGCAACAATTTAAATAATTAATCTGTGTATGTAAAACTTCTGAAAAAAATCACAAAATTACTACTCCCTCCGTCCCAAAATAAGTGCAGTTTTGCACTGTTCATCTACAACGTTTAACCGTTCCTCTTATTTGAAATTTTGTATGATTACTATTTTTTATTGTTATTAGATGATAACACATAAATAGTACTTTATGTGTGACTATTTTTTATTTTTTCATAAATTTTTCAAATAAGACGGATGATCAAACGTTAGATACGGATATCCACAGCTGCACTTATTTTAGGACAGAGGTAGTATACATTATGAAATACACTTAGCTAAATTGGCATTATTTTATCAACTCATTTGGTACCTCAAATTATTCAGTCAAACCAGTCAAAAACTGGAATTAAAACATATCACTTAGGGTGTGTTCGGATGCCTCTTTTCCCAACCCTCTCTCTCGTTTTCCGCGCGTATACTTTTCAAACTGCTAAACGGTACGTTTTTTGCAAAAAAGTTTCTATACGAAAGTTGTTTAAAAAATAAAATAAATCTATTTTTGAAAAAAAATTAGCTAATACTTAATTAATCACATGCTAATGGACCGCTCCGTTTTCCTTGCATTACTGTTCGGTTGGGATATGGAGATAGCGAACACAGCCTTAGGGTGTGTTCGGCCCCCAACTTTCCCAACCCTACTCTCTCATTTTCCGCGCGCACGTTTTTCAAACTACTAAATGGTGCGTTTTTTGCAAAAAGTTTTTATACGAAAGTTGCTTAAAAAATCAAATTAATCACTTTTTGAAAACAAAATTAGCTAATACTTAATTAATCATGTGCTAATAGATCGTTCCGTTTTCCGTGCGGGAGGGATTAGTTCCCATCCCTGAAATCCAAACACAGCCTTAGTCATCTTTCAAAATCTATCACAGTGAAACCATAACTCCTCTGCCTTTGCTTTTCTGCCATGTAGTTCATCATGACCTCTTCTACTCACAGTATTTTTGCCAAAAAAATTCTCCTCAGTGTAACCCACTCAAAACGACCGGTCAAAAGACAAAGTGAGTATATTTAAATTTGAGAAAATTTAACTTGACGTTCACTCACCCTACCGTATTTCACTTCCACTGGGTCTGGCCTTCCTTGGCCCCGCTATCCAGCCTGTAGGCAAGCCCAAGCCCAAGCCCAGGTCACCACCCAGCCTTTCCACCTTCTCTTCCTCTCTTCCTTTTCTTGCAGGCTTTTCGTTGAACACGTGCCATGCGTCTTCTTTTGAGTAGAGAATAACACCACCCAGCTTTCCACCACACCAAGAAGAGCCTTCTCCGCGAAGCCTAGCCATTAGCAGTCATTGCAGGTGGGCCTAGACACCGTGCATCCGTACCCATTGTCCACCTCGCGCCATTCTCCCCAATCGTCGCACGAGTACGGCTCCGTTGAGAGTAGACAAAGTCATTTCGGCCAAATCTCCGCACCCTGACCAAATCTCCTCCTCAGTTAATCTTTCTAGATAGGCAGCAAAGCCCGTGACTTGCCCAGCTATCCCGTTCCATCGCTGCGCTGCTCGAGAACGGAGAGACAGAGACAAGACCATTGACCGAGCTCACGAGCACCGCGTCTGAACTCTACCTTTAAGCCTACCCTTGCGCCAAACACTTCATTTGGCTGACAACACCACAGCCCAACTGCCCAAGGACGATCACACGCTCCATCTGCCTCTCGTCGAACGCACCTTGTAACCTATTGTCAGCAGCCTGCAACAGAGTTTTGTCGATGTACATTTGCGAGACTTGTGCATAGCTATTTTCGTCTTTCTTGCAAGCAATCTCTAGCAGAACGAGCCCGAAGCTGTGCTCTGTAGACATCAGAGCTACGGTTGAACTTTCCCGTTTTCATGCACTCTGGGTCCAAGTAATTTGCCGTTCCTACAACCATGGCTGTCAGCAGTTCTCGACAGCCCGAAATCTGCTAATCTAGCATTGAAATTTTTGTCCAGGAGTGTGTTGCTCGGTTTGATATCGATCCCTGTGAAGGATGTATGGATCTCTATCATGGTGAAGGTAAACGAGAGCGCTGATAATGTCCCTTCACTATTTTATACCTGAAAGATGACACATGCAAGCATAATCATTTTCTTGTTGCGAGGAACACACACATAACGGTTATCACTAGCGCGTTTGTTTCCAACTTCCAAGTTTCAAAATAAAATGAGTAACTTTCAGAAGACCATATGATTTAAGATTTAAGTTTTAAGTTACATAATACCAAATCGATTATCAATTGTGTCACATAGCCATATATATAGTCTATCAGCCTTTCATAAAATGGTTAATTGAATTCATGCTATTGTAACTTCTTCAATTTTGAAAAAGACCATTATTCTGGAAAATTTCGAATCACAGGAATGACGTTGTCTTCACAAACTTGCCTCCCTCCTGCCCAAGGCTGATCAAAGCCTGCTATAAAGATGCGATCCTATGGGGAAATCGTTTAAAAGTTTCAGAAAAAACTGTACCGAAGCCTGGAAGGTTATCTTCACGTCTGCTTTAAGTTTCTTCAATACCCAAACTTAATTCAATGTAACTCGTTTCGATGTACTCTCTCCGTATTTTAATGTATGACACCGTTGACTTTTTAGCCATATTGTAATATGCATTTCCTCTCTGTACTTGTACTTTAATATAATTCAGGTGGGGCGCCTTGCCCACCCCTCCCCCACCAAAAAAAAACAACAAAGTGAAGTTAAAAAAAAAAAAAAGACCATTATTGTAATGGCATGTCCCTAAATAGGTGAATAGTAATGGTTTCTTAAAAAATCGAAGAAATTACAATGGCATGGATGCAATTAACCCAATAAAACCCCATCCTTATTCAAATACCATCGTTTAATTTCAACATGTGCAAGACAAATATTTTTATATAGTGAATTGTCAAACTATCACCCTAAATCAACATTTAATTACAATTTTCATATGCAGTCGATGTTTTATATTTTATTTCAAAAAAATAATGCTCAACCTGCACATGATGGGGTTTTCTGTAACTTTACAATCATAATGCTCGCAGCTATGTTCACTTCTAATGCCAAGGCTTTTTATACAACTTTCACTATAAAATGTGTGTTTTATGAAATTTACTATAATAAAAAAAATATTGCTCTGCTCGCAGTATTCACCTTATTCTCCATGGAAGCAGGGCCTCCTCGTGCAGATGCATATGTAGATTGCCGTTATGCACAAATTCATATACCAGGAAAAGGTCGGTCTTCTTCTGCCTATGTTAGAGTTTGTGTCGAATATGTGTACGTAGTCGGTTACAGTTTAGGACTTGGAATTGTAATAGGTATTAGGACTAGAGTATGAATCGGACTCTATCCTAGGATCTCTCATAAATAGAGGGGCGTGCCTGTTGTAACCGCATGGCGACTTAGCATAGCGAGAGGAGCGACTGTCGGCATCGACTGGCCGTGAGTCGTTGTAACTCTGATACGCTGTATATGCTGGATCGGGAAGGAGCGCCCGTAATCAGTGCCCCGGAGAAGTAGGCTACGGCTGAACTCCGTTACTAAATATCGTATCTCGGGTCGTCATCGTTTTGGATCTCCTATGGCGTTTTTCTTCCCGTTTAGCTTCCGATGTCGATTTCGGGCTAGTTTTATAACAAGTGGTATCAGAGACTGCAGGAGGTCCATGGTAGAGGCGCGATGGAGGTGCCCCACACCGCGTAGCCTGCTTGTAATGTCCAGGGAGGGGCATTGGTGCAAGGTGGAGCACGGCGGCGATCAACGGAGTCTTGATCGGTGGATAGAACACTTCTGCGGTGGCCAGAAACCATCGATGGCTGCTTTCAATAGGGGATGACTAGACGTGGTGCTCGGGTTGATGGCGGCGGAAGCGATTGGCGAATCAATCGGTGGGTCGGACACCTCGGGCGGGTGGCTCGGATTTTCCGGTGAGCTACTCTCGATAGGGAGACGTGCGGCCGCATGCTCGGGTTGATTGAAACTGGAGGCGATCGGCGTTCTCGATCGGTGAGTTCGAACACTCTGGGCGGGTGGCCCGGCCTTTCGATGAGCTGCGTTCGACAGGGAGACGGCTAGACGTAGCACTCGGGTCGTTCGGTGGCTGGAAAGACGGCATGCGACTTGTCGGCTTCGGCTCGTGACTAGATTGATTGGCGTTCAATCGGAAGTCGGAGCGGGTGGATCCTATAGGCTGTTTTGGAGGTGTTGACAAGGTATTTGCTTGACAGATTGCTATTGTGGCGGCGCACATACGACAAGCGACGGAATCAGGCAGAGGGCAGTCAATTCAGACCGTCATTGCTCTATTCAATCGTGTTAGCACAGCAATAGGCATGGTTGCAACTGACCGGCGGTATTCGTCGCCGTCAAAGTTCAGCGGTGAGGCCGGTGGCTGCGCTAGAGGTCGTACGGGTGCGTGGAGGCTGAGGAGTCACGGGAGATGGCGGCGTGCACGTGTTGGTGTTGAAGCCAGGACCATGGAATGTGGCCAGAGCCCAAGTAGCAGGAAGTTCGGTTTTTAACCGGGATTGCGCAGGGCTCGACTTGGAGAGATTGTGACATGGAAGGAGTCCGATATGGTCTCGTTTCCAACTCGGATGCATAGCACAACAGAGAGATAGATCGAGGGGATACCTATTCGAGCACGGAAGGGGTACTCTCCTGTCAGGGAGTAGCAGGGGGAGGGTTCAGCCTTACCACAATGGGATCATCTTGCAGGCTAGAAAGCTTCTCTTGCAACAAGCGAGAAAGAGTAGCAATCCGCAATTTAAGGTCAGTCACCTCCATGGATGCAAAGCTCAAAAAGCGGTGGGGGCAGTCACGCTCATGTGGTCTGGGAGTCAGAGTGGCGTCGGCCTCCGCTGCGCGTTCTCATCACCCTAGTCCCGAACCCCTGGGAGTGCTTCCTCTCACATGTTGGTGTTGACGAAAAATCCGCGCTCGGCCGATGGTGCCAGAACTGTGTTGGCACGAACTAAGTCGACGAACACAACAGCCTGGAAGATCTGCTTAGCTCTAATGCAGGTCCAAAGGTTTAATGAGATGCGGCTGGCCAGTCAATTTGATCCTGCAACTGACAAGATTTACACATAGCAGATCAATGAGCCAATCGCTGATAAGCCAATGGAGTAATTCTAGCTGATGCCGGCATTAGGATTTGAGCTATCGGCTATATGGTTGATGTAGAAACATGACACTTGATGTAAATAAAGACAATCAGCTAATCGTAATATAATTAAAAAACAATATAATCCAATAGAAACCAATTGGCTAACAATGATATGATAGAATCAGTGATCTGATTGTTAAAGCATACATCGACTGGAGGTCCGATGTCATTAAATCAAATGATTAGATAAACAGTAAACCTTTGTTACAATCGGCTAAAACCAACTTGTATGCAATCCTTGTAAGCCAATGCAACGCCTAGATAACTCATCGGCGCGGAAACCCCGATGAAACCCTTATTATAATCAAAGACAGGTTAGCTTTTTACGATTCTAAGCATGACTAGGGATGATGCATCGCAAAGTATGTAAAGAGCATAAAGTCTAAACAATCAAGTCATTGACTAATTTTCAGGGTGGTTGATACCTTAGCTAATCTAATCTGGCAAAGCGATTTAGCGATACCAGCATAAACCCTAAAGCGAGTCTCAGCCGATACAAGAAAATCGAGCTACCAAACTAGATTAACTA
Organism: Oryza longistaminata; assembly: GCA_009805545.1. Classification (NCBI taxonomy): domain Eukaryota; kingdom Viridiplantae; phylum Streptophyta; class Magnoliopsida; order Poales; family Poaceae; genus Oryza; species Oryza longistaminata. The sequence goes on along the minus strand of CM020179.1, from coordinate 27,325,260 downwards.
AGATATATGATAAATAGAGTAGACAAACATACCAACCAAACTAGAGCGATCAAGGAGGTCAAGAACGATGCAACCTTAGACAACACCAATGTAGCCGATACGATTGCCTGGGCCGGCGAAACGTAGGACTTACCCCTTCGCCGAGATCGAAAGCCGATGCAGCCCTGCATTAGGTGCCAAGTTCTACTGGATGTTGAGTAAAAGCCTCGGTAAAGAGGGTGGGGATGCGCTAAGAGTAATTGTATTGATCGATAGATAGTTTTTACAAGACACCGGTGTACATATTTATTACCCATAGGCAGATACTAGTCCTTGTTGAACAAGAAAAGAAATTTTCCTAAAGATAAAAGGAAAATAAAAGTCCTTATCGGATACTAAAACACATTTTCCTCAAGATAAAAGGAACTAATAGACTCTTCCGAATTAATAGATAACTTGCCATGCCGCATCCTCCTTGAAGTCGGTCTCTTCTGGATAAGCTTCCTTGAATAGATTAATTTCCTTAACCGAATATAGCAAGAATCTGACTATTGGCGACATGGTAATTCCCATCAGCCGATTCTTGGACTCTGAACCGATACTGACTCTAGACCGATGATGACTTTGGGCTTTAAAAATTTCATTGTTAACAGCTGGCCATGGGGGCCTGAGAGATTGCGACCCAGCGGCCGCGCTAGGCGTCCACGACCACAGCTTCTCCTATCATCTCGGTCATCGTCGTCATCCCGTCTGCTCCGGGTACGTTCTCCTATCATCTCGAGGTGGTCGTCGTTGTAAGACTGCTAAGGGCAGCTGCGATCATTGGCCCACTCTTTCCCCTAGTCTTTGTCCCACTTGGTCCCGCGCTAGCCTTCACAGCCCGGCGGCCTCTTGTCAATGGCTGGGGATGTCGTGAGTGCCCTCATTGACCTTGCCGGCGAGCCAACGGGCCGACCGTGGGAGAGGGACGACGATAGAGCCTTGTTGTGTGGCCGGAACGGTTGCAGTTGAAGCACCGCACCAGGTCCCGGCACGTAGCCACACGATGTTCCCGGGCAAGGCAATTGAAGCACCTACCAAAAGGTTTTTGCTGAAGAAGCGCAGCGAGGTGGAGTCAACCTGGCAAGGTTGTGTGGCCAGCAAGGGAACGGTTGGGGGCTCGCGACGCACCAGTGGCGCGGCTTGACCATCGTCCACCCTAGTCGCTGAAGTCGTCGGCCGACACGATGCTGTTGCGGCGGTGATGTGCCCCTCCGCATCCCTGGCGAAGAAAGAGCCGTGGCGAGGTGATGCGCGACGTGCTCTGTGTGCTTCATGGAGAAAGATGATGCGGGAGTGTTGCAGAGAGAGCTCCAGGGATGGATTGATATGATAGATTTCAAGACGGCTCGCGGCGGTGGTTAGCCAGCCCAGGCATGGAAACGGGGTTGACTCCCCTGGCGACCTCAGCAAAGGAGCGCGACGAAGCAGCATAGCGAGCTCTCGTGGATTTGGAGTCGCAGAGATGTGAGAGACATCGTCGGTGTCGGGGGTGTGGTGGATCTAAGGCGGCGGCGATGGAAGTGTTTCGAGCCAAAAGACGGGGGCGAGCCGATTTCCTTGACGGAGGTGGTGTTGGGACGAGTACGCCATGAAGCGTCGAGCGGGACTCCCGATCTGGGGGCGGCGGAGAAGAGTTGGCAACGCCGGCTTGAGAGCTGACATCGGCGGGGTGCGGGCGCGCGTTTGTGCTTTGCTCAGATCGCGCAGGGCGAGGCCTCGGCTCAGCCGCCTGCACGTGCCTTCCGCCAGTTCTCTTGTTGTGGGCGTGGTGGGCTAACGCACCGCGTCGGCGAAAAGCGACGCTTGACGTGGTAGCGCGGATCCGACGTCTCAGGCACAAGGAGACACTCCCTGGTGAAGAGATGCGGTTGACCTAGGCGGCAGTGACTCCTCCAGAACTCGAGCTGATTCTGGCGATGGCACTGGCGCGAGTGGAGGTTTCGGTGACGGCGGTCTAGAGGCGGCGCTCGGCGAGGGATGTTGGCCGGAGATGAGCTTGGGCAGCACGGACGGGGTCCTTTCGGCGGTGGCGCCATACTTACCTCACCGGAGCAGCCATGCGGCTGCAGCAAGGATAGACGAGACTCAATGAGGCGCGGACGGGGATTAGCAGGGGCGACGTGATTTTTTCTCCAGTCCAACAAAAACTACCTCGAGGTACCGGTACCTCACGGTACCAAATCGTTCTCCAATCGTTGAATCTAAACAATGCCCATCTTGCCTAGGTAGATCCAACAATCGGAAACGATTTTTGTACCATGAGGTATTGTTACCTCGAGGTACTTTTTGTTGGACCGAAGCAAATCTCTTAAAATTTAGATGGCGAGGATGAGCATATAAGTCTTGACCCTAACCCTTTTTTACAAGAAGTAGGTATTTACTTTATGCTTGCTTTCATTTCTAATTTAATCTAAAGGTATTGTGATTCATATAAAGAAGCTATCAACTTTTTTTTAAAAAAAAAACTCCATCCATAAACCGGTGCTCTAGATTCTTAGAGGTCTAGACCCTTGATTGCGATATTATGAATCTGCAGCTACTTTAATATCACTACTAAAAAAATGATTTTCTAAAAGAGGCCTCTTTAGGTTGCAGACGGACCGTAACTGGTCGCGTCTACAAAATCGACCTTCATTTTCACACACGGCTCCTGAAAAGAACGCACGCAAAAATAGATTTTCGTGGGCCGGCCTCTTAAGGTCCGCACTCAAAAATAAGCTTATTTTAAATTACATGTGGATCTCTTAAGGGCCGCAAGCGAAAATCGATTTTCGCAGACAGGCCTCTTAAAGTCTAAAGTCTGATTCACCTCTTCGTTTTTCCCACGACACTTTAAAATTTTTATCCTTATCCTCTCTCACTTCCTCTCCTTATTATTTAATCAGGGTATATTAAAATATTATCAAAACAATGATATGCATCCATTTATATGTATTATTTCAACAGGAATATCAATAATCTATATACAATGAAAATACTAAGCCGCTTATCCATCATTTTAAATTATTTGAATAATTATGTTCATTACATTATGTGATTGTTTTCCACATGAGGCTCAAATGTGTAGCCGCCATTGTTTGAGCCGGAGCTGCTCATCCTCACTGGTGTGGTAGTGATGCTCACTGTGCTCCTCACGTATTAGTACACACAATTATAGAATTGTTGCTACCTTTTATCTCCCTTTACTTGTTTCTATTGTTTTGCTAGTAAGAGCATACTGCATAGTTTGATACCTTGTACAATCTTGTTTAAATGTGCAAATGATTAGGTTGTGGTCACTGGGTAAGGCTAGCATGCATCGTGGCTTACAGCCTTTTTGGCTAATGAAATGTAAAGCACATCCAAGAGGTGCTAAAGAAATGCGCAGATCCCAATAAATCCCTCCTAGCTTAGGTGAGCACGGCCGTTGTTAAACACCATGTCTTGTTTCGTGCTCTTCTATCACTGGGATTTCTGTCAGTCTTAGTCCATCGGTGATCAAACAGGGACACGAAATCAGATTAATTCAAAGAACGGCCGGCCGGTACGTCTCGTTTTTTTCACGTAATTATATCTAGTTTTCTTCTATACCCTGGACCCTGGAGTCCTTGTTCAATATTCTTCCTCCTGCTCCAACTAACGCACAGGCATTAGAAGGGACGATGGCTGGATGATGATTAGCACGGTTTCTTTGCAATTCGTGGGTGATCCGGTCGTTGGTAGTGCTGAGCTTCACGGTGCATGTCTTCGTCGTCTTCCTGCCGGATTCCGCCGTCCGTAGGGCTATCGGCTTGCCGATAACCATCCTGTGGCGGCGAACCAGCTGGGCCGGTGGGCCGCGACGTTACGCGCTCAGCAAGCTCGCCCTCGGCAGCACGCGCAGGAGCTGCAGCTGGTGACGCTCTGGGGCGTTCCTGCTGCTCCATGCCGCTGGTCCGGACAACATCACCGCCTACTCCCTGGGAGGACAACGTTCTGTCCACTCGCCAGATGTTGGAAATGTTGTTTCAGGTGATCGGAGCAGTTATATTGGCATGTTCAAGAATATTGTCCTCAGAAGTGGCCACCGGCACCATGTTCAAGTGGGGTCTCTGTGGCCATGTCTTTGGGCACTTGTCATTGGAGAGGCGATGGCAATGAACGCGCCAACCTAGAAAAACAGAATCAGTCAGGCAGAGAAGAAGGAAAAAGGGAGGGAAGCTGAGTCACAGGAGCGTCCATTGAGGGGCGCGCACGACAATCAAGATCTGTTTTGCCCCCTTTTTTTCCCAAACGTAATTTCCTGTGTGT
>CM020179.1:27260306-27285618 GCA_009805545.1 Oryza longistaminata | reverse complement strand
CCGTGTCTGTTGCCAAAAAATTAGCATAGCGAAATTCAAGTTCCTTATGCTCTATCACGAAACTCTTGGCTAAGACGATTTGTCTGCTTTACTTCTTAGGAACGTGCGGCGTATTGTTCATTATAAAATAATAAGAATAATATTAATGAATGTCATTGACTCTCCCTTGAAGTTATTAAACTTAAAATCATATATAGCCTTATTTGCATCCATTTTCAATTCGGTTCACAGAATATTGATAGAATGGTGGGGTATTTATAAGATAATTAACCCATGTGCCTATTCGTTATTAGAACCATAACAGCTATGATCTATTAAATAGAATATTTTTTTTTGGGATATGAACCGTACATAATATACTTTTTAGCAACTTAAAAAATGTGAAACAGAAACTACATTAAAAAAACCATCCAAAATCAACTCATAATTAAGTTTTAATAAATTCACCAGATGTTATGACGGATACGACTCTTAATACCATAGCCGAATAAACGATCAATACCTATATTATTTTAGGTATTACGAACCTGACTAGTTGTTTTTTATTTGTGCAAATTACAAGAAATGAAACTACTAAATTAAATGGGATTCTATGACCGTTCAGCATATCGTTGGACATTTATCTACATTGAAGTTCATACGATGTTAAAGTTCATATGTCAATGGTTCATGAACCCAAAATGAAATGAGGAAGAGAAAGTCCCGCACAATACGTCCAAAGAAATAAGACCAGCCCAAGCCTGACAGAGTGCAGAACAAGTCTTTTATCTGGATATTAACAGGCTTTCAAACAAAAAATTGAGATATTTCTCGGTCTCCTATGCCCAATAATAGAATCACGTGCCTCTTTCAACATGGAACCCATCATTTACCAAAGTTATATTGTCTGATTGATGGGCACTTAATGACCCCATGGTGGTCGGGAGTATTGAAGAAAGGAACATGCTACAGTCACAGCCCTGCGCACGTGATCTGACGACATTGGCAGGCGAGCCACGTGCCCTAATCACATCAGTACGCACAGGATCCGCGTACTAACCACTACGAATCCAACCCATTCATCGGAAAAAAACTTGAATACCTCCCACTAATCAAGTACCATAGGAGCAGTACATTGCTTTCCCTGCAGTTATAAGCCATGGAGGGAGAACCAGCCTAGTTCCTTATAAACTTGGTCTCTTCCCAAAGTAGGAAAAATCTCCTTTAAAGAATTTAGACCAAATTAAATTAACATTCCCAGCATTACCTCAGCGCTGATATAAGTCGAAGCTAAAATTTAAATTTGTGTTTAAATATTTAAAGTCAAAAGGTTTAGTTACTTTTAACGCAACCCATGCTTTTAAACTTACTAGATACATCTTTATCTACAGAGTTATCACAAATATTTTATAAAATTGTTATGGATTAGAAAATCAGTATAAATTGAACATGATCGTTTTATCTCATGACACTTGTATTCTAAACTGTGTTCGAAATTTTGAGGTGGGAACCTGCTCCCCCTCCGGCACGGAAAACGGAGCACGTATTATTGTGATTAATTAAGTATTGAAACTATTTTTAAAAAATGAGATTAATATTATTTTTAAAGCAACTTTCGTATAGAATTTTTCGGAAATAAAAACACTCGTTATTAAAGCGTTAAAAAGCTCGTGCGCGTGAGAAAACGAATGCCGAGACCTTCAAGCCTAAAAAACTCTTCTGTAAGAACTCTTTTTTGGTCAAAACCCTTCTTCCTTCTAATTGAAACGCACTACATGCGCTGGACCTCCCCAGCGTAGTTAAGACTTAAAAAGAAAAAGTTAAAAAAAATAATGAGAGGAGGAAAACATTCGATTCAATTACAACTCCCAATGGAAGGAATATATTCCTACAAACATGCTACACACATAAGAATCCCCGATGTTTAAATACTAGTTTTCTATTATTTGTGCTTCCGCAACTCAAAAGAGCGTTGATCTACGCTCATAGATTAGTTATTACGTGCATTTCGATGAGTTTCTCCCTGTAAGCCATTAAAGCAAAGCCAAAATATTCACCTACCTCCCCAATAGTTCATCTCGTCATTTTATCTCTATATCTATATTCTGAACAAGCAGAAAAGCTTTGATCACTATCATATACGTTAAGTTTTAAATTTTTTCTATGATGCCGATAGGGTATATATTATAAGATGCCCCAAAAGTAAACGATTAATTTAAGGGGGCGGCGTCATATCTATAGCTATCATATATCATCATATAATAGTTCGATTTTAAAGAGCTGGGCATACTTTGTAAGCGAGGGAGAGCTTGAGTACGTAGCTGTAGAGCAAGTATTAACTAGTATAGTCTACACTACTAGCTCCGAATCACTAAGCCAAATCTAATAGTCAATTCATATAATAGACCTACTATTACTATAGATATGGTCCACAGTGACTGTGTTCAACATACATCTTTTTGTCATCTATGTTAAAAGCCTTGTGTTACTAGCCCTACAACTATTAACCCGCTCTTTTTTCCTTCCTTATATTATAAAATATATTTTAAATTAGCTGCTTAAATAGTATGCTATGTACCCTGCTCTTTGAAAGCTAGCTACGCCAGCAAAAAGGCTTGCTTGTGCCGTGCAACTGCCTTCTTACGGATGAAATACTGTCGCCCTCCGAAACTCAAGGAAGCGCTGCGCCAAATGTGTTTGTCTCAGCGCTCGCTCTGATCGCATTCTCAGATCTCAACCGCTCCGCTTTGGACTATGGAACCGCTCGAGGCGTGCCGACAACAAGACGAGAAGCGAATGAGAGGAAGAGCGCTTCCCAAGCTGCCTATTTGGCGCGGCCCGCGCGCGCGTTGATCGTTGCTTGCCGTTTAGTCCACGCGGCGATCGATCGCGCCGCTCGCTCTCCCTATGGCAACGCCCGCACTTATATGGCTGCCGAGCGCCGCATTGCCGGCAAGCCAGCCATCCTGCCTACCCACACGTTTTCTTCAGCCTCTCGTACGACAATCAATTCAGCTCGAATCTTCGGACGTTCTATTAGCCTGTGCTGTGGATGCGAGCTGTGGACATGGTGTGAGATGGAGAGAGCCTGCGATAGCCGTACGTACCTCTTCTTTCTAAAGTTCTCTACTGCTCAGAATCAAATAACTACGTATCAGCTGGCTCTGCTCCCCGACACCTAATATTAAATATTGAGACCCAATTGCTTAATTAGGTAAGTTTCCCGATACTTATATCGATTAGGTAAGCAGAGGCATTAATATTAGTAGAAATTCATACAAATATACTGGACTGAAGATCCCATTCTAACAAGATAAAAGACTATTATAGTTTAAAAAAGTGGGAGCATAAAATATCATAGTGAATTTCTGACCTTGCAATTTGCTCTTGATTCATGCACCACCAGACTCTAGCTTCGAGACTACCAGACTGTCATTAGCTCCGACAATCTTCAACAATATTTCCGCCCCAGACGTTTTGTAAAGTTAGGGTAAATGCCAGAGTTCATTAAAACAAGCGAGCCCTATGGAGCGAAAGAACTGAATAAGGGTGAGGGTCCATACTTAAACACTACGATACAAACGTGCAACAAATGTTATTTCAAGAGTGGTATGCGAGTGAAAAAATGCATTCTTAAGATGTCTAGGAACAAAATAGATATGCTACCGTTGATCTAAACTGTCTAATACCTATACAATCAACCAAACATGTTCATTAACCCACCAATATATTATAAGACAGCAATAACCGACATACCTCATAGTACCAATCAGCTACCCTAATCTTATTACAAAGAATATCTCAAAAGCGGCCAGCTGCATCAATAGCAACGCCAACATCAAGCCCAAAGATTGCCACCTTAATACGTTAGAGTTAGCAGCTCCGGCCGAACTTTCAACAAATGGCTTGAGGTATGGTATTATAAAAGTATCTGACATCGAAATATCACACTGAGGTACAATGACTATTTAGTCCTCTGTTTTAGGGCATTTCCTAGTTCAAATACTAATTATCAGAGATGTAGTCTGGCTCTCAATATTGTGGACAAGAATGATATATATTGGGTTGGTCTCATCTTTTATGATGCCTCAATATGAGCATAAAACCGTTCACGTCCAGAGACATAACTCTCCATACCCCATTGAACTGACTAATTAGCCAATGTCCGTGTTGAGCTTTAATTAAACTTCAAAACCAACCAATATCTATTTAGTTAGAGTACCGATTTTGCATCAATTCAAAATATCCCTATCTCGCATGTAATGATTGAACTTCGATATTTATAAAACCACCTCTCAGCGTTCAAAACTATAAATCCAAAATTTAGATTATCCCATATATTTCCACAGTAGGATTTAACATAATTAGATACACAATGCGAAATAAATTTTAATTTTTCTATTCTAACATTTTTCAAAATATCCTAATATCATTCGTTGCCCAATATTTCTGAGTTAATATTCTTCCTAAAAATTTCATATTTAACTCTTTTGTATATATCAGATCCATTTACTATCAATAGATTATTATCCCATTTCAGCTCAAACCTCTTAATTCCTTCTATCTACTTATACAATTATATGTTCACTGCAACTCATTAAGTGGCATCTTGTTAGTTATGCCCACAATGAGACCGACAGTAAATTCTTAGATAACTAATGAACATATCCAAAACTTGATAAAATTGATGTAATAAAAAGTCTTCTATCTATCTAAAAAATATGATACCCAAGACATTAATGTTTTTTTAACTCTGATTAGTCATTGAGAGGAAGAAATTACAAATAGTTTTTAAATATGAAAGATGAACAAAATCTCTAATAAATCCAAAGTTGAACATTATCATCCAGGTTTCTTGCCACTGTAATGTACATATAGCCCGATGACCCCCAAAATTAATTTGCGCTCCAGGCTCAATTGAGTTTGTACAGACACATTATACGCGGGCCACGTTAGCATCCATGAAAGTACATAATTCCTGTTCCAACGCAACTATGCGACTCTCCCACGAAACAGCCCTCAACCTTCTCGCCACTTTCTAACTTGCTATTGCCAGTTTAAGTAAGACAATCCTGAAGACCTATTGATCGTGGTTAATGGATTTGAAATATTATCGTCTATTCGACTCCCAACGAAGAGTTAGAGTCAGGTCGAGGAGAAATGTGTGACATACTTTTATTGGCAAAAAGAAATGAATTTTTTGCGATTTCCTTTTTTTAAAATATGTTATTTACTAAAGAGACGTATTTAGTCGACATTAACAGCTGATGATCAGTTAATAGTAATTCCGTGCCACGCCTTGCTCCGTATCGGTCTGTGGTAGAAACATTCAACCATGCCCCCCATGCTCTCCATGCGCGCGCGTCCGCTGAGCAATACACAACATTACTAGAATAAACTCTTTATATATAGATTTATCTATTAATGCAAGATGATGTCAAAGGACGAGCGTTACCGTGCCAGTTAGTTTATACATAGTATATCCACCCTTGACGACTCTGCCCAAACACATGACCTCTCTCATTCCGGCATGTCCAATATATACCTCAGTGGAGTTGGATAATATTGTTGTGAAAAAAAACAAATAGATATATTAGATTGTAGTGATAAATTTGGAAATTTTGAAAAATTTAGCGAAGAATTTTATTTTTGGGGGTGACATTCTTAGCAGTGTGCGAATTATTGCCTATGGTCTACTGGCCTTGGAGGATGTTCGATACACATTCGGCTGATACAAATAAGTCCTGAAAGCCCGTCTTGTACAGTGTGGATAAGAAGAGGTTTTGGATGATAGATGAGAAAAGAAACATTACACATTATGTGTTAGGCAAAGAAAGGAGTTTCGGAATTAAACCAGCAGTGATCGGCTATCCCATGTCACCACTGAAGTCTGAGTGAATAGTCCCATTGTCAAGAAGTCAACAGTATCTGTTTGCTTACAGTCGAATTCGTCGTACGGGCACTGAGGCAAAAATTGGTTGCCAATGCGGTCCTTTGTATTGTCACGCATCCTTGCTTCCGGGCTCTGCTCTCACTGGTCCCACGCCGAGCAGCTAAGTACTAAGTAAAGCCTCACAGAGCGTGCAATGTGTTGCCTTTCCTGCAAGTTCTTGCACTCATGAGACTCACTGATGCATTCAGGACCAGATAATCTACAACCCCTTTCATTACATCTGCGGTTGCTATCACATCTTGACTTTCAGAACTCGCAGAGCTACGATTCAGCCTTTGTCAGGCGTGAGGTCTGAGAACACCGTGCAGCGAGTATTTCAGGATGCAGTGTTTGGATGAGAGGCTCGTCTCGTTTCATTACTACATACTACTTCACTCTAGTCTATACTCAAAAGAACATTCTCATGCGATCTTCAAACAGCAATACATCATTTTTTTAAAAATGATACTAACCCTTTACCCTGAGTAATTCCGCATACTCTACGGTATAGTAGCAACGCACACTTGTGCAGTAATTTTTAGTGTAGAATCCGCATCATACCCATGTATTTGAATTTAAAGTTAAGTACACTGGCCGTCTCGCGTATGATAGATTGGCAAGTGAGAGTTTAGTTCGTTTCTTACTATATACTTATCCGTCTTCCACCACATATAATATTCTCGATACACATCAATCCTACGTCTTTGCGACAACTTCCCTCGCGATGCACAGCAAGCCCTCAAATGCGTAGACCCGTTAAATAAGCATGAAACCCAAAATTGCCAGTCTTGTAATGTACAAATAATTCTATGCCATGTCCGAGCCGAAATACCTTTTGTTAGCACACAATACGATCGATTGATTTCTGATCGTTTTTTTTAATTTCTATTCACCTGTGCTCCGTCCCCATCCAGCGTTCCGTCGCTCCCCGCCCTCGCTGCCTTCTCCAGCTCGCCTGACGTGCGTCCATTCTCCGCGCTACCAAGCTTCGCTGTCCGCGTCCACGTGCCGCCTCCATCTATCCTGAACTGCTCCCGTCGCCCCCCTCTGCTAGACCCCAAGAACCGTCGTGTCACAACCCGCCGCGAGTTCCCGCTTCCCCACGCTTCGCCTCGGCGCTAAGACGCGGTCGAAAAATCGTGCAGGAACCGCGCGCCGCGCAGCACCAGCGTCCCGCCAACCCCGCGCCGGCGCTGTCCCGGCGCGGTCGAGTCCGCCCCACACCTCCCCACACTGCCGAGCCAGAAGCAGGAGCGAACTGGTCCTGAATGTGACGCCGCGCCGACGCCCTCGACGAAAGCAGCGCGCTCCACGCGAGCCTCCTGCCACGCTCAGACAACGAGCAGTAGCAGCGACACGGTAGCCCGACATTGGCGCCGCCACCGTCGAACGCCAGGATCTTGCAGCCCTCGTTTTCCCTCCTGGCTCCGCCGACCGCCGCCGAACCGCAACGCAAGACCACGCTAGTCGGCGAGCCATGGGACCTCGCCCCCAGTGGGCAGCCAAAAAACCTCCACACCCCGACACGGCACCACTTTACTTACCAAGCTCAGAACATCCCAACCGTAACGAGCAGACGCGCAGAGGCAGAATCAAAATACCGGTACCCGAAATTGAACAGGATAGCTCTAGCGATTAGCGTCTAACAGCCTCCAACTCGCAACGACAAGCTGATACGCGAGCTAGCTCTAGCCGATAAACCCCTTTTTTTTTACGGGGTAGTACCGATAGCTGATGCGTCGGGGGCCTCGGGGCAAACCAACCTGGATACCGACAACGCCGACCGAGAAAGAGAAACACGCATACCAAAATTACCTCTGACTATGTATAGAGATTACTAATTAATACCTTTTAAAAATGATACGTCTTGGAGGAGGTAATTCTGCTACTTGCGCCGTAAATACTGCAAGTTAGAAAGCACCCGAGCGTCATCCTCCACGAAATGCGAAAGAGCCAAAGAACGAGAGAACAAGATCGATGAAGACGTACTTCATACCGCACAATATCCGCCGCCCCACTTTTTTTCCTGTGATCATGCAGGTTTACCAGAAAGCTTGAGCATCCATCAACATGCCAATCAGATTGCAATGCGATTGGCATTGCAAGCTGTCTGAGACCACACCCAAAAAGTGTGGTGCTGCGCCTGTGCTGCTGCTTGCTGCTGCAGTGCGACCCCGCGAAGCTGAAAAAGTGTTGGGGATGATATATGCTGATCCCTATTATGCCAAAAGAAAAAATATGTAGTGCAAATTACACATATAGTGCAAATTCCCTAAAAATACCCTAGAATACATAAATGGATGATCTGAGATTCCCTCCCGCAACCCAAGAGTAATTTTCTTACTTATGTTAAATCCGTAAGGAAAAAAATAAACTAACGATGTCCGTGAAAAATCTCAACCGCCATGTATATCTTATAGTGTGTTAGCTTTGCACTACATATGTTCTCATTTATCCTTAGCCGCTACTGAAACTAGCTACCGCCCTCCAAGTCAAATTGATCACACGACCTTTTTGAAATGCCTCCACTCAAGAACATCTCATGCAAAGGATCACCAGGACAGCCACACGAACAGCCCAAGCGAATCAACGCATATCTTAACGAACCCAGAGTTGACCATCCAGAAAAGATCTAGGACAGATAGCTAGCCAAACAAAGCCATTTTGAGATAAGGAAGGTGCCAGCAAATGGACTGGTTATGGGCACTCCTCTCCTCAACTGACGGTAATGTACGGAGATGGTAGGTATTTTGCTGTTGTCGCAGCTGGATCGCATGTCCAGCCCAGCATAAGTTAGGTCAACATAGAACAGCTGCATCCAGTTCAAGTAGTCAAATCATATGCATACAATACAGCCCAAACGTTTGGCTTTGGAGCCAGCTTTTGGCCACACCTGCATGCATATGACACAGGAAAGGCGTCAGAAATTCATTACAAGATGTGCAAAAATGCAGACAACTTTGCACGCGGCAACATGTGCCTCAAAAGTTGAAAAACTATGAAATTAAAGGAGTTCCTTTGATAACTGGTCAGAGAATAATAATAATAATAAATGTTTTTAGTAACAAAACGAATTTCTAAACGTGCCCAGCCAGCAAAATTTCCACGGCGACACAACTCCAAATTTATTGAGAAGGAGTATTTCATGGTGGAGCATTTTATGGGACAGCTAATATATAGCTAAATGAAAATATCACACTAATAGATGCAACATCTTATACGAATATTGACATGAGAAATAACGTCTTATCCGGCTAGCTCACACTATATGTGGTAGTTAGTCACTGAGTCTGTGTCAAACAGTAAGCTCTCAACCACCAATATATATATTGATATAAACAGTCTATCCCCTCAATCAATGACGATCTTGTAGAAATTTTATAGTAAACGCAATTAGAGATTAAAACCTGAAGCTACCTCTAGCATGTACCAAAGCGGAATCTAACATGCCAAAAGCGGAATGTAAGAACATGAGTACATTGTTTATTTATCCTCATTCTACACTATGTTCGCAACTTGCGTACAGAGAAATGACCCACAACCTAGTCCAATTATCCGTGATCTATATGCTGAGATTACCCGAACGGCAAGATGTCGTTCCTAGCTTGCATACTATGCCAATAAAAAAACATACAGTTTTAGTTCAGCCTCGCCTTCCGATAATTCTGAAGAAACACCATGAGATCCAACTTCTTTTCAATCGTGTTCAGAACATGCATGATTTCATAAAAAAAAAACATTTTTGATTGCTTGCTCCGCGTTTTTCAATGGTGTAATTGTTGGAGTGAGTTGCGAAAAACTCCTGCCGTACACCGCAAAAGCGTGCTGTACGTTCATTGCACATAATTAATTAAAGCAATTAGCTATGAACATAAAAAATATTAATAGACTTAGAAAGTAAATTTCCATATATAAATCTCTTGCCAAGATTGCAAATTATAACCGATTTTTATCAGTCGTGCGCATAAAAATTATCTGGAATATATGTTAATTATAATTGAACAACAGCAGTAAACGTATTATCGATACAACATCTTTCAATGCAAGCAATTACCACAACTCAGATACACAATGAGGGAATTAACTCAAACACGAGCCTTTACCGTATTGACATTGTTTTCTCCCCCAATTGCAAAAAACAATGCAACTTTTTGAGCGACACAGGCTGTGGGAAACCTTCTGCCATTGCCCGAGCGCAATGCTGCTTTGGGTGACGGCCTTGCCGGGGGTGGGCAGGCGAGTTCCGATAACGGGGCGCCGTGGCTTCGTAGAGAGGAGCTCCCACCGTGAGGAGGAAGACGAAGCGCCCCGCCGAGTGCAGGCTGCACGACCCAGCAGCGGGCCGCCAGCTTGAGGAGACTCAGTGGGGGCGTAAGTGGGCGAGAGAGATGGCCATACATTATGAGGGCTGTAGAGGTGCGGCCGCCAGCAAGCCCAGCAGCTCAGTTGGAAATAAGAAGGCAGAGAGAAAAACGACAGCTCCGGACCAAAGCAAGCAATCCAGTGTAAAAAGAAGCAGACAGAAAACCAACCACCGAGCGTTAAGCAATAACCAAGCGGCATATTGAATGGAAAAAAAAAAAAAAAGGAGAAAGACCGAACTCGGCGGGCGGGGACCTGGCAACAAAAATTAGACATGTGTAAAGCCGAAGGGAGGAAGGCGACCACCCTGGCGCAATCGCCCTGAGCGCCCGGATGTCGACACCGGCAACGGGGCACACCACGGAGGGAGCACGTTAGTGACGACGCAACCCCCTGAGCTAGAACATTTGCCGTATCAGAGAACAATAACAGCGTCGAGACCACGGAGGAACCAGGAAGTCCCCGCGCAAAAAGCCCCAAAGCGGCTGGATGCCCGCGAACAGGACTGTTCTGGCCCAATTCAGAGCGGAGTGAGGCGCGCCAGGAGGTGAGTAGCAGCGGAACGAGCTGGAGACCACACCGACGCCGAAGAGCCCGACATAGACGATGTCTGACGAGCGGCAAGCAATAGGAGAAACCGAAAAGGTGAGACAAACAAAGCCACAAGGTTGGGGCCCGCCCGGCACACCAGGTCCGCCACACCCGAAGTAGCCGCCCACCCATAACCCGGCCCCGCACCGGGCCCGGCTCGCCCGCACCAACACCCCTATAACAGCCGAACAGTACTAGACCCATCACAGATGACTCATCCGTGACGGGCTCTATACTAATGCCCGATTGAGATGACTTAGTATTTTTCAATTTTTTATATGAAATGTTTATATTTGTGAGTTGACATGTAGCAAAATAATTAACTGTAGTATAATAATTCATTTTATTAGTTAAAATAATTTTTCAGGTAGTAAATGATTTCAAATGAAAAAATTGTCAACAACAAAGTTGTATAACTTATCAATATTTACAATTTTTATTTTGGTCATTTTTCTATATAACTTTTTTTTAACAGTTTGAATTTGAATTTGAAAATATGACAAATTCAAACAATATTTTGAAATACTAAATGATTTCAAATGGAAAAGTTATCAACAGCAAAGTTGTATTTTATTTTGGTCATTTTATAACTCATCAAGATCTATAACTTTTATTTTGGTCATTTTTCTACAAAATATTTTTTGAACAGTTTGAATTTAAATTTAAAAATATGACAACTTCAAAACAACATTTTCAAATACTAAATAATTTCAACTAAAAAAGTTAACTATAACAAAGTTGTATAACTCATCAAGATCTATAACTCTTATTTTGATCATTTTTCTATATAACCTTTTTTTGAACAGTTTGAATTTGAATTTGAAAATATGACAGCTTCAAACAACATTTTCAAATACTAAATGATTTCAACTTAAAAAAGTCATCAACAACAAAGTTGTATAACTCATCAATATCTATAACTTTTATTTTTATCATTTCTTTATCCGACAAAGTGTTAGTAACATTGTTCACAAAATTCACATATCGGTGTTATAGTTTATAAAACCAGATGAGAGATATGTGAATTTTGTGAACAATGTTACTATCACTTTGTCGGATGAAGAAATGACCAAAATAAAAGTTATAAATCTTGATGAGTTATACAACTTTGATGTTAATGAATTTTCAGTTGAAATCATTTAGTATTTGAAATTGCTGTTTGAAGTTGTCATATTTTTAAATTCAAATTCAAACTGTTCAATAAATGTTATATAGAGAAATGATCTAAATAAAAGTTGTAAATCTTGATAAGTTATACAACTTTATTGTTGATGACTTTTCCATTTGAAATCATTTAGTATTTGAAAATATTGTTTGAAGTTGTCATATTTTCAAATTCAAATTCAAACTATTCAAAAAATGTTATATAGAAAAATGACCAGAATAAAATTTATAGATCTTGATGAGTTTTACAACTTTGTTATAAACAATTTTTCCATTTGAAATCATTTACTACCCGAAAAATTATTTGAATTTCTTATATTTTAAATTCAAATTTTATATAGTTCAATATTTCTTATACCACGAAGTGCCTTCTGCCGGACCTGCCGAAACCAAGAACTTGGGTAACAAGCTCGGGAGGCCTAACGGGCCATTATGCCTTCAGGGGTTTTCAACGAATAAATGGGCCGAGTTATTCAAGCCCAATAGGAGCCCATACATGTAAAGGACATGATATGCCCTCTGTAATGTCTCTATCTTGAGGGCTACCATGCAAATTCCCCCGTAAAACCTAAACCGTAATAAGGGGGCCTGTAATGGGGCTATAAATAGCCCCCTAGGGCCATGTAATAGGGGAATCCAAAAAATTTTCACTAACTAATACAATTATTCCTTACTTCCAACCACTATTGAGAGAACCACGCCTTTCGACGTGACGCAGTTGTCCGTTCGACAACACTTAGGCTAATAACAAAATAAACTACAGATTCCGCCTGTAAACTGCGAGACGAATTTATTAAGCCTAATTAATTCATCGTTAGCAAATATTTACTGTAGCATCACATTATTAAATCATGGCGTAATTAGACTCAAAAGATATGTCTCGCAATTTACATGCAAACTGCGCAATTGATTTTTTTCGTCCATATTTAATGCTCCATGTATGTGTTTAAACATTCGATGTGACGTTTTGGCCAAAAATTTTTAAATCTAAACAAGGTCTTAGATGAAGGATATATGTAGGTATTAATAATGACATAACGGTAATCTTTTTCACTTGGGTTATGCATGTAAGATTTATTTTTATTTGTGTTTTATATATAAGCGGTGAAACATAATTGAAATAGCAACAACTAATTAACGGAGTCAAGAGTCTTCTTCTTTCTTAAAAAAAAACAAAGTCTTGTTATTAACAGGGCATAGTCTAAAAAGGCGTATACGTGAATGAGACCGTGTGCCCGAGTGACCATTCGTACAGGTGCTCTGCTGTTCACGATCGGTTTAGAACTTTTTCTAATAATAGAACTTTAGTCATGTTGACTATTGGAATACACTTAGAGGATATACGTATATAGGTATCGATTACGACGGAACTACTATCTTTTCCACTTGGGTTTGTTCATTTTTTAAAGCAACTTTCCTATAAAATTTTTTTATAAAAAACACACCGTTTAGTAAACGATGTGCTTTCTATCTCCAATCTCCCTAAACGAACGCAGCTTAGTGTGCGTGTGCATTTTGAACACACGTAATGACTCCTGACAAGGACTCAGTCTGGGGACATTGTTGAAATACAGAAACAACAATGTCTTCTCCAACTCTGATGAACCTGCGAGCGAACGACACAGCCCATAAGTGTGAGAATCTCTTCTTTATATAACCTAATGCCCACTAAACACCTAAAGCTCTAACATACAAACATAGTATTTATTAGTACTCCTAAAACCTACGTGCAAACATGCCACATCAACTCATTAAGCACTGAAAGCTCAACATGCAAGCATATAATAATTATGTCTACAATTTATTTCATTCTAAAACTAAACATACACATGCTAAATCATCATTCTCAAAACATTTTCATAATATTTCAATCCAAATCATTTCATCATTTCTCCAATATCTAATATATACATTTAGTATTTATTGTCCACAAGATAGCATATAACATCAACAATACATCATGACTGTATTATCTCTCTTAGAACAGACATATCAGAGTATTTAATACTTAGATTCAACAGGCTGGAAGGAGGTTGATTGAGTTTGAAAATTACAATGTTTGATTGGTCCACTGAAAACAAATCCAAACATGCTCCCATCTAAATAATTACATGATGGTTGCAACTCCTCTGATATGAGGAGCAACAGCATCTCACGGCCAACTAATGTGATGTGGATCCACGAAAACCTTCACGACACCCTCCCCATAAACTAATTGCACAAGCAGTCAACTGCAATTAACTGGAATATTTGTGGATTGAATAAGAATGATTAACCCACCAGCTTCAACGTCCATAATTCATTTAATTAGTGTGTGGGCAATAATGCACCAAATGGGTGATAAAGATGAATTCTCACTTATTTCACTACGGGCTACGGAGAAATATGCAAGATTCAACTCTAGTGATATACTTTTTAACCAACGTTTGATCACTCGTCTTATTTAAAAATTTTATGAAAATATAAAAATACTTATGTCATGCTTAAAGAACATTTGATGATAAATCGTCAACAATAAAATAAATTATATTACATAAATTTTTTTAAATAAGACGAGGTCAAACGTTTGTCAAAAAGTCAACGGTGTCATACATTTAAATACGGAGGGAGTATATACTGCTGTCGGCTCACCGTAGCAACAGGAATTTAAATAGCTAGAGAAACACTTGTCAACTGTTGGCAGAAGCTAGCAGTAGTTTACTTTTAAATAAAAACTACTCTGTATCGGCATGCCGTTTGAGATTCGAGGAACTACAGTACTCTTGCATCAGCCCTGTTTTCTAACCAACTATGCTCTGGAATGGATGAGCGATATCAATAGACACAGTAATCGGTACTCTCTCCATTTCACATTATAAAATGTTTTAGTTTTTTATTCCTTGTTTGTCAGGGCTATGGATACCACATACCTAATAGTAGTTGACTAAATATCGGCAGGATCCACCACATACCATGTCCTATACGGAAACTAACTTTAGATATGGAGGGAGTTCCGGATAAGGAAAGACAACCAGAGTTCTACATGAAAATGACAAGGACTACTCGGATTGTATCCATATTGGTTTCCCTAGTTCTACTTAGACAAGGGGACACCTATGGGTATAAATACAAGGCCCCCGAGGAGGAGAGGGAGGACGACCATGGAAGACACCCATGACAATCAACATACACCCACCAGAAGCCACAACATCAAGCCACTACGCCAAGACACGCCGCCGGATATCGACTTCTGGGATAGGCATGGCTATTCCCCTACGGTGTCTCCGGATACCGTCAGGAGATACGAAAGCGCTATCTCTGATCTCGCCGGATACGGATTCGAGGAGGAAGGCTACCCTGTTGTCGACTACGAGTCAGACCTTCAGACCGCCATGTCGACAATAGTTAGATAGGCTACCCCACATATTGTACTGGTGTGATTATGGTGAATAAAGAGTAACATCGGCTCCGGCCAACAGGATGTAGGGTTATTACCTGACAACTCAGGGGCCCGAACCTGTATAAAAATCCCTCTCCCCGTTTCTTTTACCTCAGTCTCACGTATATCCTAGCATCAACGATTCCCATACTGTCCAAATACCGTAGTCGTGACATCAAACGTCGACACTTGTCTAGATTCAATAACATTCATATAAATCCAGACATATATATAAAGCACATACATGGATCTATAATGTGAAACAAAAGATGGTTTATAATGTGGAACAAAAGAAGAAGTATCAATGGTTGATTTACGTTGATGCTTTTGCTAACCAACATAGACTCGGTTAAAAATTTGCAATATTAATAATGGAGTCACCAACCATTCCAACTAGAAAACCTCTCGACCCAGATGAGTTCACAAAAGATGAGTGTCCGGGATAAAAACTACTACTTCAATTTATGTCTGCACAAGATAAGAACTACAGTTTTATGGAATTTGGTGGTACTTTTCAAAGGACTGTAATTTTATACTTTAAAGAAAATAGCAAATACATATTTACTTACGCAATATTTTTATCAAAATTACAGTGCACTTACATGTCATATCAACTGAATTTACAAATGTAATTTTAGTTATATAGGATGCTAATTTTTGTTGTTTAGGTGTTTAACATATGTTAAATTTGTTGTATCAATTAGTACTTAATTTGACATGTAAATTAACAGAGATATTCCTTAATCTAACCTATGAAAATTACATACTTCATGCATTTTATTCGCACGGCAATTGCTGCTTGGCGAAAAATTAATCCTGCGGTAAAAAAAAAACATTAAATGCCATGAAAAAATCGCTGGACATATGGTCAGCAAAATCGTTTAATGGAATGGAGTACTAATCAAATAGCCAAGGATAACGAGGCTTGTGGGCATACCACATTGGACCAATACATTAATCCAGCTAGCTAACAGAACAGAAATGAGAGCTTAATAATCCACCGGCATAAGCTGGCAGACAAACCACTGGCTTATTTAATATTTTAAAACTATATATTAATATCTCCATTCTAAAATATATAGCAATCTAATAATAGATTAGACATCAAATATTACTACGAATCCAAACTAAAATAGGATATGGATGGCGTATAGTTTATTAATGTAACTAGATATGTAAGAAAGGAGTCTTCAATAAAAACTCTTGGACCAACAATATATATACAATTAGTTAATTTATTAATAAAAGTCTTCTCTCTAGATCTACCATCAAAAGTAACGTACTCCCCTGTGCTAGAAAAGATCAAATTAAGAATCTAAATCTGAATATATAATTTATAACTAGATTCATATCTAAAAATTTGTTTATTTTAAAACGGATAGAGTAGTTAATACGTTTGTCTATTTGCATATTAGAAACAAACAGTAAAAACAAGTTATACATACATCAATATTGAGGAAGTACAAATGGCAAGTACTTAGTTGTTGGCTAGTAGCCCACTTGATACTACTCTCGTACTAAGTTAAGTTAATCTAGTACCCTTTTCGTTCTAAAATATATAAGTATTGTTTACTTCGTCAGTTTTCGAGATTCTACTTTAACCAACAATATCTATAAAAGCATGATGTTTTAAATAAAAAAATTACATATAATGATAGTTTGTTTAATGATAAATCTAGTAACATCAATTTTACATTATTGATCTTTTTTATTTTTAGCTATTGACGGTAAAAGTTAAAAATATTTGACTTGGCACTATTCCAAAAATGCTCATATTTTAGGACGGGGGAGTATATGATATACCGTACGTTCTGATACTATTAGACCTGCTCAAATTCATAATAATAGAATGTATCACGTTTTGTACCAAGTTAACTAATTTTAGGACAGAAGAGTAGCTGGGATTCCATCTGTGGGCGTGTTTAGTTGCTTTTCAAAAACTATTTTGACGTATACGGACACACATTTGAAGTATTAAACGTAGACTAATAACAAAACAAATTACAGATTCCGCCTGTAAACTGCGAGACGAATTTATTAAGCCTAATTAATCAGTCATTAGCAAATATTTACTGTAGGACTATATTGTCAAATCATGGCGTAATTAGGCTCAAAAGATTCGTCTCGCAATTTACATGTAAACTGTGCAATTAGTTTTTTTCCGTCCACATTTAATGCTTCGTGCATGTGTCCAAACATTTGATACGACGGAATTTTTAGAAATTCGAAGGAAACTAGCCTGTCCATAGTTATAAAAGTACGTACCCTCGGCCAAGCGCATAGCTAATTAGACCATCAATCACATTAATGCCGAATTCGTACTCTTGGTGCTAGCTGTAGCAATGTCGCAGCTCCTCCGCACTGGCTACCTCGGCCTCCTCCTCTTCTTACTGTCCATGCTGCTTGATGCTTCTGATCACCTCATCGCTGGAGCAGCAGCAGCGCCACCTGTGTTCAGCTTCAACTTCTCAGCCGCGCCCTGGCCATCCACGTACAGCCAAGATCTCGTATTCCAGGACGACGCGGTCGAGCCGCAGAAAGCTGGGGCGCCGGTAGACCTCACCTGCACCTGGAACGACCAGGTTTGCAGGCGCGGTGGCCGGATGTCGTATGCTCATCCGGTGCAGCTTTACCAATTAGCAGCCAACGGCCGCATTAGCAAGGTGGCCAGCTTCTCCACGAGCTTCACCTTCGCCATCAGGCCCATCGACGGCAAATGCAGAGGTGATGGCATGGCTTTCTTCCTCGCCAGTTTCCCTTCTAAAGTGCCGTACAGGTCGGCCGGGGGCAATCTCGGACTCATCACCGATAACAAGGCCCCCAAGGATCTCGCCCCGGATGAACGGTTCATCGCCGTCGAGTTCGACATCGGCAACAAATATGATAACCAGACCGACCACATCGCCATCGACATCAACTCTGTCAAGGATTCTGCCAATACCACACACTTGCCAACGAACGTAACCCTTAGGCCTTGTTCGGTTGGGCCGTTCCCGGCCGGGATCGGGGCCCAATCCCCGTGGATCACCCCGGCGAGGAAAGGAATAAGTTCATCTCAGGTCCCTTAACTTGTCAATGAATCTGATTTTCGTCCCTCGATCGGAAAACCAGACACAATGGGTCCCTCAACTATCAAAACCGGTGCAGATTAGGTCCCTCGGCGGTTTTGAGGGCGGTTTTGGCTAACGTGGCGCCTACGTGGCCAATTTGACTCGGTCTTCGTCTGACGTGGCATTGACGTGGCGCTTACGTGTCAATTCGATCCGGAAAAATAATAAAGCTCGTGGGACCCACCTGTCAGTTTCGCATAGAAATTAATTAAAAATGGTGGGGCCCACGTGGGCCCCACGTGTCATCCTCACCCCTCTTCTTCCTCCTCTCTCTCCCCATATCCCCTCTCTTCATCTCTCTCTCTCCTCACTGAACCGGTGGACTGGGGCGGCGGCGACTAGAGCGGGCGATGGACGAGACGGCCGGAGCGGAGCAGGTCCGGGGGCGGAACGGCGGTGGCCAGAGCGGGCCGGCGGAGTACCGTACGTTCTGATACTATTAGACCTGCTCAAATTCATAATAATAGTATGTATCACGTTTTGTACCAAGTTAACTAATTTTAGGACAGAAAAGTAGCTGGGATTCCATCTGTGGGCTTGTTTAGTTGCTTTTCAAAAACTATTTTGACGTATACGGACACACATTTGAAGTATTAAACGTAGACTAATAACAAAACAAATTACAGATTCCGCCTGTAAACTGCGAGACGAATTCATTAAGCCTAATTAATCAGTCATTAGCAAATATTTACTGTAGGACTATATTGTCAAATCATGGCGTAATTAGGCTCAAAAGATTCGTCTCGCAATTTACATGTAAACTGTGCAATTAGTTTTTTTCCGTCCACGTTTAATGCTTCATGCATGTGTCCAAACATTTGATGTGACGGAATTTTTAGATGTTCGAAGGAAACTAGCCTGTCCATAGTTATAAAAGTACGTACCCTCGGCCAAGCGCATAGCTAATTAGACCATCAATCACATTAATGCCGAATTCGTACTCTTGGTGCTAGCTGTAGCAATGTCGCAGCTCCTCCGCACTGGCTACCTCGGCCTCCTCCTCTTCTTACTGTCCATGCTGCTTGATGCTTCTGATCACCTCATCGCTGGAGCAGCAGCAGCGCCACCTGTGTTCAGCTTCAACTTCTCAGCCGCGCCCTGGCCATCCACGTACAGCCAAGATCTCGTATTCCAGGACGACGCGGTCGAGCCGCAGAAAGCTGGGGCGCCGGTAGACCTCACCTGCACCTGGAACGACCAGGTTTGCAGGCGCGGTGGCCGGATGTCGTATGCTCATCCGGTGCAGCTTTACCAATTAGCAGCCAACGGCCGCATTAGCAAGGTGGCCAGCTTCTCCACGAGCTTCACCTTCGCCATCAGGCCCATCGACCGCCACGGTACATGCAGAGGTGATGGCATGGCTTTCTTCCTCGCCAGTTTCCCTTCTAAAGTGCCGTACAGGTCGGCCGGGGGCAATCTCGGACTCATCACCGATAACAAGGCCCCCAAGGATCTCGCCCCGGATGATCGGTTCATCGCCGTCGAGTTCGACATCGGCATCGGATTTGACAATGACCCGAAGGAAAAGACCGACCACATCGCCATCGACATCAACTCTGTCAAGGATTCTGCCAATACCACACACTTGCCAACGAACGTAACCCTTAATGGGACAATGATAGCCGACATCGTCTTCGACAGCAGCACAGGGATGCTGGTCGCCTCCCTTGGGTTTCTTGACCATCCATCATCCGCGGCCCACGCTCAGGTGGTGAGTGCAAACCTGACAGAACATCTCAAGGGCAAGCCTCCGCCCGGCCCGCAGGTTGCTGTGGGGTTTTCTGCAGCCACCGCCGGATGCGTGGAGATCTGCCAGATACTGTCCTGGTCTTTCAATTCAAGCCTTCCGCTAATACACCAAGGTACGTGATAATAATATATAGGCTCAATTTCTTGTCGAGAGAATTCCATGAAACACAGAAAATATGGCATGATGACATTAATCTTGGCTGACGTACACATGGACTAGCCGCAAGCATCCTCGTTTGGTTCTTCATCGTGCTCAGGGTTCATAATTCCGATATCGAATCAAAAACCACTCACGAACGAGTTTCACGGAAACCGCTGATAAACCGACGAAATCCTGACTAATATTACGAGAATTTTAAATTCAGCTCGTTTTTTTTTTGGACTTGACAACAAAAATCGATTGTTTTTTGCTTTTTTCGTTCTAGTCCAGGTTTCCACCAGGTCTTCTTTTAGAACTACATTTTATTGATCGTAAATAATTAGATACATATCAAGTACAAGTACAGGTATTGATGAGAAGTCCTAGATCTTTTTGGAGAATTAATTAATTGGTACTCTAAGTTAATGGTGGTTTTAGTTGATTTAGATGGGATCCTTGTGCTATAGATAGATTATTTTTTCTCTTTTTTATTTCAATGTGCATTTTCTTATCTTTTACTCTTTTTATGCTTCCCCTTTATTTCCTGTTTTTTGAATTCATGTTTATTTCATATCCATAATTTAGTTCAATGAAAATTTTGAAAATTGCACTAGCTTTTTCTCATCCATTGGATCAAAATCAAATAACTCTAATCATTTCCTACATTCTCTATATAAACAAACTCTATTCTTCCTTAGGTTAAAGTTGAGCATAAATTATTCTAACTTAAGCATGAAATAAATTAAATTTACAATTGATAAACAATTACATAATGATGTAGTTGTAATCAAGCTTATAATAAAACAAAATAAAACCATAGACAATAACAAAATTGCAGATCAAATGAAAACTAGAACTGCACATAAACATAGCACTGAAATTTTAGACTTACCAATATGTTTAGCTTGATTGAAATTTATATACTGCTATTGATTTGCATGTGCAGATACACACAATATAGCACGGTTGCTGGTTAAACTGATCATTGGAGGAGCTCTAGTGTTTGCGCTAGTTTTGTGGTTCTTTCTCTCTTGTTGGGAGCAGAAAAGGATTCGAAATGTCTTCGACAAGGGAACAGGCGGCGCCAGGAGGTTCGAATACCGCGATTTGGCAGCTGCGACCGACCATTTCTCCCAGAGTCGCAAGCTTGGGCAGGGCGCCTTTGGGATAGTGTACAGGGGAGACAAGCTGAAGCAGCTGGACCATCAAGTTGCTGTGAAAAAAATTGTGAGGGAGTCCAGCGAAGGGCACAAGGACTTCTTCGCCGAAGTCCGCACCATCAGCGAATCCAAGCACAAGAATCTCGTCAAGTTCTTTGGTTGGTGCTCCCGGGGACACAGCTGGAACATTCTCCGTTTCATGTGCAGCTGTTTCTGGAGTAAGAAGAACAGTGAGCTCTTCCTTGTCTATGAATTGATGACGAACGGCAACCTCAACGACTACTTGTACAAGAGCCAGTCATCAGAAGTACTTTCTTGGCAAACAAGGTGACATGGGCCTTCTGATTCTCTAATTCACAGCTAATTGTTTTTTTTGAAGTACAAAGGGGATATAGCAATTTTATTTCATTAATATAACTTTGGCGAATTTTAGAACATATATCATATATATACATGTCCATCCAAACATATATTCTGTTGTTTTCATCTTTTTCAAATCGTCTTTGCTTTAAGTTCCCTTTTTAAACTATTATTTTCCACATTTGAAATTCATACTACTAGAGAAACAATTTTTCCACGCATGCCGAACACATTTTCTCACGTGGGCAAAGCAACTGCTTGTGCTTGCAGAAAATGTTTTTTTTTACCCAACCATGTACGAAAATGGGATTTTTGCAGGCGGGTACATTATGCTGCCCGTATGCAAAAATTAAATTGGCAAAAAAAATTCAAAAAAAAATGCACAAACCCTAGCTCCCATTTCCAACAAACCCTATCTCCCATTTCTAGTAATAAAAAAAGACATAACTGCCCAAAGATGCCATCATTGGTGCCACGCAGATCTACCCGTTCAACAGCTAGAACCACGGGATCCAGCCGTTGCGAGGCCGCCTGCATCGGATCTGGCTGCAGTGGACCACCCTCTCGTCCCCACCCCTCCATCGGCAGTGGTGGATCCAGTTCTGAAGGACCGACCCCCACCTCACATCCCTCCGCCGTCATCCTAGTCGTCGTACACCCCAATGCCCCCACCCCTACGTTGTCGGCGACGGATCTGGCTGCGGTGGACTGCACCACCCCACCGGTCCTGAGCCCTCCATCATCATCGTGGTTGCTCTCCTCCCTGCTACCCCAACCCCTACACTACTTTGGCATCAACGACAGAGGAACAAGACGCCTCCAGTGCGCCGGCGGCGGGCAATCGCTATGACTGTGATGAGGCACCACTGCTGATTCCAGGGTAGCAGGGTGAGCGTTAATTATGCTTGTCACGATCGACTGAGTTGGGACACAATACAATGAGCCATGCATGACCAGCACTTCGGCAATATCTCGTAAGCAAGCACACATGCATGCTTGGTTCTTACAAGAGCTGCAGATCGAGTGCTGAGTGCACATTCTCATGTTGTCACTTTATCATGTAATTGCCTTTTTTTTTCTTTTTTGAAACTTGCCAAGTAACATGCGCACTTAGGAGATACTTCAGATCGGTTCGACTGATCCAATGCAAGTTGAAAAAAAATCGAACGCTCTCCTACTCTACTCTCTGGTCTCTTTTTCTCTCTTCACACATGCAGCGTGCGCTAGCTAGCGTGCTTCTCTCTTTCATGTTGCATATGTTCTCTCTTTGCTGTTAGGCCATTCACAGTGCACTGAGGTGTCATTCAGCCTCAACCGGCCAACTCGTAGATTCCCCTCCACCTCAGCACATTTGGTTGCTTCACCAAACACGGAAAGCCAAAATACGCTACTTGTTCTTCGTCAAAACTACTGCTCTAGGCCCACACAATTTCGTGTCCCGTGTCCTCTGGGAAGAGAGAGAGGACTGAATGAGGAGAGGAAGTACAGTTGATCTTCTCCCCTTTCCCCTTTCCCCTTGCTACAGTAAATCTCCAAAATCCTCCCCTCCGGCCCCTCTTCCACCTTCGATTTTGGCGGTTCGCCACCGGCGAAGGTTGGAGGAGGGGTCCGGCCACCTTTACCTACTAGTATAGTGTTGTTAGATTAGTTCCTTGTTGTCAGGTTCTTCCTGTAAGTAGGGGTTTTCCCATGTTATGTTTTTGCCGGCTAGGTCCCATGGTTGCCGGAGTTGGTGATGGTCACGGTGCTGGTTGGGGCCAGGTTTCGGCTAACGTCAGCGTCGGCCTGAACCTTGAGGACGAGGTTGACAAGTTAGATCCGAAGTCTGCTAATGCAAGCAAGATTTTACGAACCGACAGCTTAGCGTCCACCCATATTTAAGTATGCTTCATAATATAATAATTTTTAAAGTTTTAAATTAATATGTACGGAGTAGTACTCAGTTTCTTCGTTTATCAATTATCTTGTGTGTTTTGGCTAACATTACAATGTCTAGTAATCATATGCAAAACTTTTTAGGTTTTACGATCGAAATCGTTACAATTTTCAGGAAAAATATCTTTTTTCTTTTTTTCCATAATAGGATACACACCCATTTGTCAAAGTTAAATAATGCAGCTTCCACTCAACAAATTTATTAACAAATCATAAATTACCATCCTACTGTGGTTTGTCTTAAAAAACCGACAAGCACAACACTAAAATCCACTATAATATATATATGTTGCTTTGAAAGTATGGTTTCTGTTGGCATTAAATTAACTAAGAATGTTGATGGCCAATCTATGTATTTATCTAACCATGATCGATCAAACAGGTACAAAATAGCCAAGGACATTGGATCGGGTCTGCTCTACCTACATCACGAGTGCGACCCACATATCCTGCATAGAGACATCAAACCAGGCAATGTACTCCTGGATGAAAATTTCAACGCCAAGCTCGCCGACTTTGGCCTATCGAGGATGGCAAACCAAGACAATGCAACGTTGCTGACAACTGCGATAGGCTCGGAAGGGTACCTTGATCCACAGTGTCTGAAACATGGTAAGGTCCCGTTCAAGCGTAGCTCAGACGTGTACAGCTTCGGCATTGCCCTTCTCGAGATCGCCTGCGCAAGGAGGCACAGGGAGCAAATCTGGGACCTATACCGAAGAGGTGGCAATGTTGTCGAGGCGGCGGATACAAGGTTAACCATTGGTGGTGGCCTTGATATGAGGGAGATAGAGCGTGTCATCGTATTGGGGCTCTGGTGCTCTGCTTTGGAGACTCAACACCGCCCTTCTATGCGGCAAGCTATGGATGTCCTGCAGCGTGACGGACCGTTGCCTGACCTTAACAGCTTGATCGTCGTCAACACTACTTTGGCATCAACGACAGAGGAACAAGACGCCTCCAGTGCGCCGGCGGCGGGCAATCGCTATGACTGTGATGAGGCACCACTGCTGATTCCAGGGTAGCAGGGTGAGCGTTAATTATGCTTGTCACGATCGACTGAGTTGGGACACAATACAATGAGCCATGCATGACCAGCACTTCGGCAATATCTCGTAAGCAAGCACACATGCATGCTTGGTTCTTACAAGAGCTGCAGATCGAGTGCTGAGTGCACATTCTCATGTTGTCACTTTATCATGTAATTGCCTTTTTTTTAAAAGAAAAAAACTTGCCAAGTAACCTGTGCACTTAGGAGAATACTTCAGATCGGTTCAACTGATCCAATGCAAGTTGAAAAAATAATCGAACGCTCTCCTACTCTACTCTCTGGTCTCTTTTTCTCTCTTCACACGTGCAGCACGCGCTAGCTAGCGTGCTTCTCTCTTTCATGTTGCATATGTTCTCTCTTTG
>CM020179.1:27235959-27260135 GCA_009805545.1 Oryza longistaminata | reverse complement strand
GACCGCACGCCGCCGGAGCTCCCAGCCGGCGCCGTCGCCGGCTTCCGCCGCCCCTGCGTTGCGCCGAGGCCACCTTGCTGGCTTACCACCCACGCGCAACCGGCTGCGCCCACCGCCTCCTAAACCATCCTCCCGGAGGCACCGGTTTCCACCTGACCACGGCGCCACGCGTTCGTTGCTCCAGCCGCGCGACGGCGCTTCGGTCGACCCGTCTCCGTGCCACCCGCCACCTATAGCGTGCAGCGCCTCACACAGCTGGCGTCCCCTCTACTCGAGCTCCCGTCGCAGTGCCTTCTTCTGTATGTATTGTTACGCTTTAATTTAGTTGGATCGTTTATCACTATGTCGTTTTGGTGTACCTGGTTGGTCTGGACAGGGATTTAATACGGAACATAATAGTCTAGAATTTTGGGTTAATTTCTGGGCGTGATAGCAGCGTCGGAGACTGCTCCTCCCGCACTCTCTTCAGACTTCGATCTAACTTGTCAACCTCGTCCTCAAGGTTCAAGCGCCGCGGACGTCAGCCGAAACCTGGGCCCCAACCAGGGTGGCGGCTCGGCTTGGCGAGGGGAGAGCGGGAGAGGGCGCGGGGAGGTCGGGAAATGCGAGAGGAGAGCACGGGGAGGCTCTTTATGGTGCGAGCGAGCAACGGGGAGGCCAGGGAGTGGCAGTTTTGGGGTGGCAACGGCAGGCGACGTGGGCGACATCGTGGGCGAAATGGAGCTCGATCCCGACCCGATTTTTGGGTGAAACGTGGGGAGAGTGTGGAGGAGGCGGAGGGGTTGTGGTTGCTCTCGGTTTGGATGCGAGCGAGCGAGCGAGAGGTCGCGAAAACGGCGGCGTCGTGGGCGGCATGGCGTGGTTGGGCTTAGGATGGCTGGGGATTGGGGATGATAGGTGGGGCCCACGGGTCTCACCTGTCGGCCTGAGGAGAGGAGAGGCCGGTTTGAGGGGGGGAAATAGACTTGGAGGGGGGAGCGAGCTGGGCCGGCCCGAGAGAAGGAAGCGCGCAGGCTGCGGGAGAGAGAAGGAAGGCTTGAGCTGAAAATTGCCCAAGGTAGGAAGGAGAGATTTATTTGGTTTTCTTTATATTTTAATTGATTAAATGAACTTTGTGCTATTAAAATTACTTCTCGAGCTGCGAAAATTCGAAGGAAATTTCAGAGAGTATATTAGGGCACAAAGAATATTACAAATATTCCCGGCTAATGATTTTTAAAGGAAATTTTAATTTCCTCAATAATTCACTTGATTAAATTGCTTTAACTTTTAATTTAAATTGTAGAAAATGTATTATTAAATGATTTTTAATCCCGAACGAAAATCGGGGCGTTACAGCTGCCGGGGATGCAAGCTCTTGCATACCTCAGAGACTAGCGTGGAGAATGAGAAGGAGGCCAAGCTAGAGGAGGCCCGTGTGGAGGAGGTTTGATCCGCTTGCGGTTCAGGCAGCTTGGGACGGCGGCGGCGTTCTTGCAGCTCGCCGCCCCCTGTGATGATGCCATTGTGGCTCGGGTCGCCCTCTGTTGTGACAATGTCATTGTTGACCCCGCCGCTGATACGCCCAAAGCTCAACCTCCACCACCCATCTCCTCAAGATTCGGTGGTTGATAGCCCTCCTAAGCCAGATTCCTCAAGCCCTCTTTTGTAGGTCTCCTCTTCCCCAACCTTGCCCGTTGACCCAAGAAGACAACAGTTCTTTCGCCATTGGTTGAACTTTTAACTTCCTTTGAGTGGCTGGATTTGGGTTCAACTTTTAACTTCTTTCTCGTTGTTTCTTTTTGTAGCAGCTTCCATGCAGGGTTTGTTGTTCGGGTTGAGCTCAAGCTCCTCAGATTCAACGACGAACTCCATGGTGAATTCTGGTTGAGCCCGGTGAAGCCTACACCAAAATCTACGGCTCAACATCAAATCTCCAATTTGTGCAGTTTCTGTGGAGGCGACCGAAGGGGATTACAGGTTTGTCAAGCAGTCTGCATGCCAAAGGAGACCGAAGGTTGCAATCGTCGCGGCGTTGCCGCAGCTCCCTGTCGATTTGCACCTCCTCTGCTGCTTAGTTTCAATACGAAGTTTGTGATCTTAATGCAGTCTTCTCTACTGCGGTTTTTGTTGGCTCTTTGCCTTAAGCCTTACCCTTTGGTGTTGTACAGGGGCTTGTCTCCTTGATCTGTTGCTTTAATATATGTTTAAGTTTCAAAAAAAAACACTACTTTGGCATCAACGACAGAGGAACAAGACGCCTCCAGTGCGCCGGCGGCGGGCAATCGCTATGACTGTGATGAGGCACCACTGCTGATTGAAGGGTAGCAGGGTGAGCCATGCATGACCTTAACTGCTGACAATATCTCGTAAGCAAGCACGCATGCATGCTTGGTTCTTACAAGAGCTGCTGATCGAGTGCTGAGTGCAAATTCTCATGTTGTCACTTTATCATGTAATTGCCTTTTTTTTAAAAGAAAAAAACTTGCCAAGTAACCTGTGCACTTAGGAGAATACTTCAGATCGGTTCAACTGATCCAATGCAAGTTGAAAAAATAATCGAACGCTCTCCTACTCTACTCTCTGGTCTCTTTTTCTCTCTTCACACGTGCAGCACGCGCTAGCTAGCGTGCTTCTCTCTTTCATGTTGCATATGTTCTCTCTTTGTTGTTAGGCCATTCACAGTGCACTGAGGTGTCATTCAGTCTCAACCGGCCAACTCGTTGATTCCCCTCCACCTCAGCACATTTGGTTGCTTCACCAAATCCGGGCCAAAATATGCTACTTGTTCCTCGTCAAAACTACTGCTCTGGGCCCACACAATTTCGTGAGGCACTGAGTGAGGGTGATTTAAAAAGGAAATAAAGCAAAGGATGTGTCCTCTGAAAGGATTTTCGCATACAGATCTCTTACTAGACCTGACTAGAGACATGTATGTGAAAAATAGGTTCATTTTTGCTGATGAAATTGTTACTGGACACCATCCAAATCATACTATAAACAAATGTTCTATTAGCCTACCTGCAATCTATTAGAGGTGTCCGTAAAAATTGTTTTTCTAGTGTAATAAGTATAGGAATAAGTTCACTTAAGGTCCCTTATCTTATTAGAAACCACCTAACTAAGATTGTTGTTCCTTTCCTCAAATACATACTATACCTTACTTTTCGTTAGCACGTTTTTCATACTACTAAACGTGTTTCGTGTGAAAATATGATGCATAGAAATTGTTTTAAAATATCAGATAAATATATTTTTCAATTTTATAGAAATTAAAATTTAATTAATCATATGCTAATGACTTTATCTTTTCGTGTCTGCCCTCTTTTTTTATTAAAGAGGAACACTTCTTAATGCAAGCAAGATTTTACGAACCGACAGCTTATTAGCGTCCACCCATATTTAAGTATGCTTCATAATATAATAATTTTTAAAGTTTTAAATTAATATGTACGGAGTAGTACTCAGTTTCTTCGTTTATCAATTATCTTGTGTGTTTTGCTAACATTACAATGTCTAGTAATCATATGCAAAACTTTTTAGGTTTTACGACCGAAATCGTTACAATTTTCAGGAAAAATATCGTTTTTCTTTTTTTCCATAATAGGATACACACCCATTTGTCAAAGTTAAATAATGCAGCTTCCACTCAACAAATTTATTAACAAATCATAAATTACCATCCTACTGTGGTTTGTCTTAAAAAACCGACAAGCACAACACTAAAATCCACTATAATATATATATGTTGCTTTGAAAGTATGGTTTCTGTTGGCATTAAATTAACTAAGAATGTTGATGGCCAATCTATGTCGTTATCTAACTATGATCAAACAGGTACAAAATAGCTAAGGACATTGGATCGGGCCTGCTCTACCTACATCACGAGTGCGACCCACATATCCTGCATAGAGACATCAAACCAGGCAATGTACTCCTGGATGAAAATTTCAACGCCAAGCTCGCCGACTTTGGCCTATCGAGGATGGCAAACCAAGACAATGCGACGTTGCTGACAACTGCCATAGGCTCGGAAGGGTACCTTGATCCACAGTGTCTGAAACATGGTAAGGTCCCGTTCAAGCGTAGCTCAGACGTGTACAGCTTCGGCATTGCCCTTCTCGAGATCGCCTGCGCAAGGAGGCACAGGGAGCAAATCTGGGACCTATACCGAAGAGGTGGCAATGTTGTCGAGGCGGCGGATACAAGGTTAACCATTGGTGGTGGCCTTGATATGAGGGAGATAGAGCGTGTCATCGTATTGGGGCTCTGGTGCTCTGCTTTGGAGACTCAACACCGCCCTTCTATGCGGCAAGCTATGGATGTCCTGCAGCGTGACGGACCGTTGCCTGACCTTAACAGCTTGATCGTCGTCAACACTACTTTGGCATCAACGACAGAGGAACAAGACGCCTCCAGTGCGCCGGCGGCGGGCAATCGCTATGACTGTGATGAGGCACCACTGCTGATTCCAGGGTAGCAGGGTGAGCGTTAATTATGCTTGTCACGATCGACTGAGTTGGGACACAATACAATGAGCCATGCATGACCAGCACTTCGGCAATATCTCGTAAGCAAGCACACATGCATGCTTGGTTCTTACAAGAGCTGCAGATCGAGTGCTGAGTGCACATTCTCATGTTGTCACTTTATCATGTAATTGCCTTTTTTTTAAAAGAAAAAAACTTGCCAAGTAACCTGTGCACTTAGGAGAATACTTCAGATCGGTTCAACTGATCCAATGCAAGTTGAAAAAATAATCGAACGCTCTCCTACTCTACTCTCTGGTCTCTTTTTCTCTCTTCACACGTGCAGCACGCGCTAGCTAGCGTGCTTCTCTCTTTCATGTTGCATATGTTCTCTCTTTGGAACTTTTAACTTCCTTTGAGTGGCTGGATTTGGGTTCAACTTTTAACTTCTTTCTCGTTGTTTCTTTTTGTAGCAGCTTCCATGCAGGGTTTGTTGTTCGGGTTGAGCTCAAGCTCCTCAGATTCAACGACGAACTCCATGGTGAATTCTGGTTGAGCCCGGTGAAGCCTACACCAAAATCTACGGCTCAACATCAAATCTCCAATTTGTGCAGTTTCTGTGGAGGCGACCGAAGGGGATTACAGGTTTGTCAAGCAGTCTGCATGCCAAAGGAGACCGAAGGTTGCAATCGTCGCGGCGTTGCCGCAGCTCCCTGTCGATTTGCACCTCCTCTACTGCTTAGTTTCAATATGAAGTTTGTGATCTTAATGCAGTCTTCTCTACTGCGGTTTTTGTTGGCTCTTTGCCTTAAGCCTTACCCTTTGGTGTTGTATAGGGGCTTGTCTCCTTAATCTGTTGCTTTAATATATGTTTAAGTTTCAAAAAAAAGATGGAGGAGAGGCATGCACACCACTGAGCTCGTCAGAAAGAGAGAGAAAGAGGACCGGGCCAGCGCCGGCGATGGTGGCGCAGCCACCGCGGATGAGGACCGGGCCGACGCCGGCGATGGCGACGCTGCCACCGCGGACGAGGACCGGAAAGGGTGAAGAAGGGGGGAGGGGGAGATGGGAGCTCGAGGTCGATCAGCGCCGCCGCTTGGGCCACGCCGCCGCCGCGGTCGTTGGGGGTGGAGGAGAGGGCGTCGGCGAAGATAGGAGAGGGGAGAGGGAGAGTAGCTCGAGGTCGAGGCTGCGCTCTCGGTCAATCCGCGGCGCCAGAGGAGGAGGAGGAGGAGGAGGAGGAGGAGGGGAGGCACGGCGGAGGTGGTGCTCCGACCCAGACGGCAGCCGGCTGACCTCGCCGTCCAACGTTACTACGCCGCCGAGCTTCGGTTAGGGGAGGGGGAGGAGGAGGGGTGGTGTTCCAGCGAGTGCTAGGCCGCACCACCGTCGCTGCTCGGCCTGCTCGGCCCGGTGCCGTCTCCGCCCGGCTCTCTGTGGTGGGGAAAATTTGGAAAGGAAGAGGGGAGAGAGAGGGAAGGGGAAAAGTGAAAAGTAAAGTAGTACTGGTGGGAACCACTATAAGGAACTTGCACTGTGGAACATGTGGCTAACATTGTTCTTGGTCTAGGTGGCATGTGAAGCCCACCAAAACTTTGTGACGTGCTATGAAAGCCCTTAGGACTTTGCTATGTGTAAAAGATAGTTTTATTAGCAAGTTTTAAATACTTTTTCTCTGAAATTACTCATCCAATCTTCAATCTACTTACACCACCAAACTCATTGTAATTAAATCTCCACAACAAGATCTTACATGATTATATTCTCGACCAAAAGAATATATGTTTCAGTTGGAATCCAACTACGTTGCACATTTTAACTTTTTATGTTCTAATGAATTTTTATCAAATGTTGCATGTGGTGTGTTACGTGGATGTGACTTAGTCCGATGTTTTATTGATTCATTTGAAAATGTTGCACATTGTATTATATGAATGTTTCAGTAAATATCACGTAATGTTTCAACCATCGCACCTCGATGTTTTATATAGTATATAAAATTATTTTACTTAAAAATATAATCATTTTTACTCATAACATGATCATGCGGGATCTTGTTATAAGGATTTAATTACAATAAATATAATGGTATAATCGGATTGTAAATTAGATCAATAATTTAGGAGAAATATCATTTAAAAATTGATAAAAGAGATTGCATGGATGTGCGTCAAACCTACGCATGAGAGAGAAGACAAGAGAGTGAGAGAGAGAGGAGAGAACAAGGAGTGCAGCATGCAAGCATGCAGAGACGGCTACACCAAATAGATATTGCAGCACGGAGAAGGGCGCTCGACTTTTTCAATTTTATCAGGCACCCGACCCGTAGTCTCGTCGGTACATTTATGCGGGTATTTGGGTATCATATTGTAGGATGAGTTTTTGACATTTATAAATATGGTGTATTAACCAGACAACACCTACCACACTTCAAAAGTATTTGTCCACAATTATTTTTTATCAGTATTGTTTCTATAATTTTCTAACATATTACTTTGCTTTATAGTATATCGTACTTAATTCATCCTTATAGACTTTAATTATTTATAATCTTTTTCCCCGAAAAAAATATTTATAATCTTTTCATCATCTAAAAAGGGGTAAAATAATTTTGTTTAAAAAGCATTTTATATTAGTAGTGGCAGAGGCCTTTCAAGCCCTAAAACAGGAACTCATTCCAGCTCCTGTACTAGCTACGCCCTAAGCCTTATTTTTCTCAGTTGTTTGTGGTTGAGACAGATGCATCCCATAAAGATATTGCGGCTGTGCTGATGCAAAACGACCATCTTATCGCCTTTCTGAGTCGTGCACTGGGTCCACGACATCAGGGTTTGTGTCTACTTATGAAAATAAGAGCTTAGCTATCATGTTGGTGATTGAACATTACCGTCTTTATCTCCAGCATGATGAGTCTATGAGCCAAAATGCATCAAGGAGGTCCAGGAGGAGTATGTTTGTCGATTTTTAGATCGGCAATAACAGAAGGGGTAGCACAGAGATAATGAGTTAGAGTATTCGGAGCAAGTGTGTGCCCTCAACCACGTTCGTCGAGCACATAGAGGCCTCCCAACGCGTGCCACTTCCCCAAACGAACGCCTCCTCTGGCTCGGCGTCGCACACGGTGCAAGATGGCTGCCCATCGCCCGGGGACAATGACACGCACTTCCACAGTTATACCTTTCTGGCACATCCCACCGGCGCTGATGGTGACACCGCTATCGACAACAACTTCCTGCCCCACACCAAATTGGAATTCCCGACGTACGACGGCAAGGGTGATTCGCTCCCGTGGCTCAACCGCTGCGACAGGTTCTTCCGCGGCCAACAAACACGAGAGAATCGCAAGGTTTGATACGTGTTGTTGTATCTAACCGGGGATGCCTAGTTGTGGTATTACAGGCTTGAGCTCAACTCCGGCGCCCCATCCTGGCGGCGATTTGTCCAATTGGTGCACACCCGTTTTGGCCCAGCGATGATAGATGCCCCCCTCAGCGAACTCATGGCGTTGTGGCGCACTGGCAAGGTGGAGGATTACATCAATAGCTTCCTCGCGCTGGTGTACCGTGACGCTATGCTCTCGGAGAATCAACACGTTCAACTTTTCACGGCAGGACTCGTGAACCCGCTCAAGACAGATGTCGCGCTCTGTCGGTTTGCCTCCCTGGATTACGCCATCATGCTAGCCTGAGCCTACGAACAACGCGTCCACACTTATCCCATTCCCACACGGGCGGGCCGCGCACCACGCTTGCACTCCCTGCGGCGCCCGTGGCTGTGCCTGTGGCGATCGCGCCCGCCGACGCATCGTCCTCTGCCCACATCGGCAAGCAACCCCTGGTGACTGCCCTCCCTCATAAGCGTCTCTCCCTAGCAGGGATGGCCCAGTGCCGCTCTGAGGGCCTCTACTACAATTGCGACAAGAAGTACGTCGCCAGACATCGCTGCTAGAAGTCCTTCGTCATTGAGTTCATCACGGTGGGTGAACCGAGCATATCGTTGCATGCCTTGACTGGCGTGCACTCGCCCAAGTTCAACATGATCAAGTTCCTTGCTCGCACTGGTGCGACGGATCTCGTCGCCCTCCTGGACTTCAGCTCCACCCACAACTTCATAAGCAACACCACGGCATGACGGGCGAACGTTCCGCTCCACCCCTATCTCGGCCTCAGTGTCGCCATGGTGAATGGAGACCACATGACGTCGCCCGGTCAGTGTCCGCCCCAGCGCGTCAAAATTAACAGTTGTCCTGGGTGCACCTTCGACATCGACTTGTACGTGTTGCCACTGGGGGCTATGACAACGTCCTGGGTGCACAATGGTTCGGTACGCTCGGGTCATCTCATGGGATTCTCCTGCTAATTGCTCGCCTTTAGCCCAGTCGATAACCGCGTCACATAGGTGAGCGTCGACACTCTGCCACCACCTGTCCACTCCGTGGCCATCGACGACACCTCTGGCGAACTCATGAACAAACTACTCAATGACTTCATCAACATCTTAGCCGAACCACAAGGCCTAACATCATAACAACACATGTGCCACAGCATCCGCCTAGAGCACATGGAGTTTGCCGTCGTCGTGCACCCGTACCAGTACACCCACATCCAAAAGGACGATCTGGAACGTCAATGCAACGAGATGCTCCTCCATGGTGTGATCCGTCCAAGTGCGTCGGAGTTCTCTTTGCTGGCCATGATGATCAAGAAGTGTGACAGTTCATGGTGATTTCGCGTCGACTTCACGTGCTGAACGACAAGATGATCAAGGACAAGTTCCTGATCCTGATGGCGCAAGAACTTTTCGATGAACTGCGCAGCACCAAATTCTTCACCAAGCTCGACATGCATGCGCTTCGGCTACCACCAGGTGGTCGTGCACCCCGAAAATGTCCACAAAACGATGTTCTGCATGCATCTGGGTCTCTTCGAGTTCTTGGTCATGGCGTTCAGCCTCACCAATGCCTCTGCCACCATCCAGACGCTCATGAACGACATACTCCTTCCGTTCCTTCGATGGTTCATGTTGGTTTTTTATGACATCCTAATCTACAGCTCGACATGGTCCAAACCCTGCAGGATCATCATTCCCACCTCGCACGCTCCAAGTGCAAATTCGGCCTCACCTCTATTGCCTGCCTTGGCCATGTCATCTCAAGCTCCGTGTGCCAATGGACCACCAGAAAATCCAGGCCTCGATTGGCTGATCCCCAAGATGGCGTGGGCGGTGCGTGGCTTCCTCGGGCTTGTAGGCTACTACCGTCACTTCATCCGCAACTTTGGCTCCATCGCCACGCAACTCACAACACTACTCCGCAAGGAGGTCCTCAGCTGGGATTGAGGCGGCGGAACGGCGTTCCATGCACTACAGCAAGCCCAAATGGCCACCCTAGTGCTTCAACTACCAGACTTCAACATGGACTTCATCGTCGAGAGCAACTTCGAGAACATACATGGGCCCTGTGCTCCAGGAAGGTAGCAGACCAGTGGTGTTCTTCAGTTGGCCGATCGCTCGAAGGCGCGCCACTGGGTGTGTGGTTTCCACTTTACCAGCTCTCATGCAAGCTGCTGTATATATATTTCGTTGGACATATGTTGTCATTTAGTAACACTTTAGAGCGACACCTTCTAAAAATATATTGATAGCACGACAAGGTAGTTACAGTATGTTTTAAGTCAACTCTGAACTTAAATGAAATTTTGAGAAAAATATATTATACATAAGGATGACCTCTATAATACCCAATAAATATATTATCAAAACATATTCAATTATGGATTTTAATTAACCTAATTTAATGGTTTAGATGTTATTGTATTTTACTATACACTTAGTCAATTACCCTATGTATGATTTAGGACGTAACAAAAACATCTTACAATATAAAAATGGAGGGAGTACTTGATATATCCAGCCAAAAAATATTTAGCTTTTAAATCTTTGATAATTAAATTTGTATTATAACAAACTTATAACATTATGACAGTATTCTTCAACTTAGATTTTACCCTTTTTATTTATAAATAGAAATTTTTTAATAAATTATGGATTGACAAAGTTTTCAAATTTTAAGGAAATATTAATCTTTAGCGCTTGGATACTCTTTTCAAACATCGCTCAGAGCTCACGAAACTTTATTTTGATTTGATTTTTTTAAAAAATAGCTACTAGATTCAGGGAGCAACAAGTGTTTTAGCTCCCCACCAAAAAAAAAAAAAACATGCATTTTAGCGAATGATGTAAGGCTGGCCGGTTCTAGATTCAGTATTTCATTAATGTGATGTTGTTTGCAGTTAAGCCGAGGTGCGATGGCTGCAGAACTAGCTAGCTTTGGAAAGAGTGGCAAATCCAAATACTAGCCATCCTAGGCTGCGCTCTACAAGTTATCGTCCTCCGCTTGTCATGGATCCATCGGCGTAAAGGTTACACACTGTGAAGGATCCTCCTCTGGCTTTGCTATGTATCTGCTGCTCCACTGCAATCTGCATGCTTGGCCGGCTATCCATCACCACGAGCAGCAGCTCAGGTGAGCACCAGCTGATTGCATCCTGGACAACATTCCTATTGCTTCACCTGGGTGGCCCAGACAACACCACATATTATTCCTAGGAGGACAATAGGCTCTGGTTGTGCCACCTGCTATGCAAGTTCTGGGTGCTGCTTGTGTTCTCTACCTTGGTCGAGGCCATCGTCCTCATGTTTGAGCGCTCAAGTGCTCGCCATCGTTATCTTGAGCTGGACAGAAAAGAGAAGCTGCACGCAGTCTGTGTCATCCCCTGACTCTCCTCTATTCGCGATCTAGGAAATGTTCTGTTGGGCACTCATTACCTGTTCAATGTTTGCAAGAGCCTCTTCGTAGATGATCAAGCATAAGATATAATTCAAATCCCTAGGTGCATGCATTATTGTATTAGAAGATTGAACATACCCATTAACAAAGGGGATGGCCAAAAATTTTATAACCACAAGCATGGGGACCAATGTCAATAAATTAGCAACACACATTCTTTTCCTTCTAACTGGGTTAATCCAACTTTCAGTGTACTCACCTTATTGGTCTAGCACTTTTTATATATATATACGACTTCTTTACCTACTAGATTCTATGCATGCCCATATTTGTTTACAGTTGCAAAGAACATAGATGATGAGCACCGACAGCGAGCACCCGAATATGTCCCTCTTTCATGGTACCAATAGCAATTAAACAAGTTAACTTTTTAAAATTGTCAGGCAGGGTGAAATCAGTAACTCAATGAATTAAATCAGACTTGTCTATATAAATAGAATTCAGCAGCAAACAAATCAAATAATCCAGAGCTACGCTTACAATAGTTGAACATCAAATCCTAGATAAAATAATCTTCTACCTGTGCTTTCTAACATGATCAGAAGAGAGGGCACTAACATTTACCAAGTAACAAGATCAAGGAAATATAGCTTCTTCTCCCACCTTCACGGCAACGGCAATAATCTCAATTCGCATATGGGATCACCATCGGCTTTCCTGGAGAACTCTCAACAGAATGACACCAAAAGAACCCTTCTGTTACACAGTCAATCAATCCTAATAAAGGGATGAGGCAGGCTCAGATGAAGTCCTTTTCGGACTCAACAAATAAAAAAAATATAATACTCCATCCGTTCCATAATATAAGGAATTTTGAGTTTTTGCTTGCACTGTTCGACCACTCGTCTTATTCAAAAAAATTTAAAATTATTATTTATTTTTTTGTGGCTTACTTTATTATCTAAAGTACTTTAAGCGCACCTTTTCGTTTTTTATATTTGCACAAGTTTTTTAAATAAGACGAGTGGTCAAACAATGCAAACAAAAACTTAAAATCCCTTATATTATGGGACGGAGGGAGTAATTACTTTGATAATCTAGTCACTAATAACCTTACTAATGACCCTTGGCTAATTAACTCGAAACCAGGCTAAGCTAACTCAACAAGAATAAATTAACCGACACATATATACTTAGTAGTCTCCATGGTTTGCTTTTTACTGGGTTCTGTTCCACAGTTCTCGAAGTTTGACCATGTTCCATGCTTTGATGCACGACGACGGGTAAAACACCAACGAAACATATTAGTTTTTTCTTGCTCACGTTATCCTCCCTCCCTTGGAACAAAGCCATCCTTGGCTTTAGATTAATTTGAGGTAGTTCTTTCTTCTTCTTTTCAAAAGAAGTTCTTCTTCTTTACGATAGGAAATACTACTAACTTGATAGGACTATCATGTAACGGTTTCGGCAGATGTTTAACACAACGGCATAGAAGAATAGTGATTACTTCGGCCCTCGAGTGCTGCATTATGATCAAACTGCACGGTCTTCCTCTACTTAATCAACATAGTTTCCGATAGAAAATGTAATTCTATCTTATGAGTAATTTTCAGTGTGCCCTCTTGATTCGTCCATTGATTATAACGCGGCATTGGAAGCCTCCACGTAGACAAAGAGAAATTATGCACCAAATCTAAACTGATAGCATTAGTAAAACTACCACCATCAATTATTAATTTGCATATCTTCTGCTGAATTTTGCACTCTGACTGAAAAATATTGCAGTGTTGCCCTTTGCATCAATGTAAGAGCTATCTCATTGTATTGCACATGCAACCATAGATAAACCATTGTTCTGTTCAATACCATCATCCGTTGATAAATCATCAATATATCAATATACTGTAGTTAGAGTATGATCAAGCTATTCCCCTTTCTGAATTTTCTAATATACTCTCAAAAATACAACCTTCTCAAGTCATCAACACCCTTTTCAGATTAGGACAATCTCTCATATATATAATGTCCTGTTCTCCCACAATCATAACACTTCACACATCGCGATTTAGAACCAAATGCAGTAGTAGATTCAATTTTAGATGTGGATTTACTCATCAAAATAGCAGCAGGTTTAGATACATCCCTAGATGGAGTAGTCGGCTTGAAATAGACCGACTTACCACCAACACATCCATCACTGTCTCACTGAAAATAACGGGAATGGCTAGTGTGACAACTTTTTAGTTGCTACTTGCATCGTACTCTTTATATAATAATATGATATCTCAACATGATCTCTCACATCATCATTGAGACCATCAATAAATAATAGCTTCGTCATTCTCTATTACCAAAACACAGCTCATTAACTTCCATCTCCTTATAATAAGCATCCACTCTAAAATCACCTTGTTTGAGTTGCTACAAGCGTGAATACAATGATATAGTACAATGTTCAGGAACAAAATGGCGAGCCATAACCTCTTTTATATATTGCCAAGTATGTGGACGACCAACACGTACTAATGGATTCCACTAAGACAAAGCATAATATATGAATTCAATGGATGCATCACGTACCTGCTCATCCTCCGAAAGTTGTGACTATTAAAGATCTTATCACAACACATCTCCCATTGCAGACAATCCTTAGAATCACGAGAACCTGAGAAAGAAGACATGGAGATTTTCATCTTACAAAGCCCTTTATCTAATGGAACACGAGCAACATGATGATTCCGGTTGTCACGGTGAACATAACAAACCTTGTCCATAGAAGCTGGACCTTGGCAGAGAGGTTGTTGAGGACAGCGATGATAATCATCTCCATCAGAATGCAGTCCCAAACTCTCATCCTCCGCATCATCCCCATGATGTTCAGGTGGTGGATGTCGACCCTGTCTAGCATGTGCATGATGTCGTAGTGGGTGGCGGCCCACTAACATAGAAATCCTCCTCTCAAGCATCGTGAATTTATGATTTATGCATTTATCCAAAATAATCACAAGCGCTTCCAATTCAACCTTATTTTCAGCAGGCAAATTAATATAAAAACCAGGCATAGTAACTTTTTTCTCATCAGAACTATGGTGAGAACCATCAGTACGTAACTATTATATAAATTATAAAATTTTACAAAAATAACTCAATAATAATGTGATAAACCACGTTCTGATACCACTTGGAGAGCACCCAGCAATGAGTACCCGATCTTTCACGCTACTAATAGCAATTAAACAAGTTAACTTTCTAAAATTATCAGGCAGCGTCCAGTAATAATCTCAATACTGAGTAACTTGACGCATTAAACAGGACTTGTATATGTAAATTAAATAGAATTGAGCAGCAAAAT
The DNA here is from genome assembly GCA_009805545.1 of Oryza longistaminata. Classification (NCBI taxonomy): domain Eukaryota; kingdom Viridiplantae; phylum Streptophyta; class Magnoliopsida; order Poales; family Poaceae; genus Oryza; species Oryza longistaminata. Next base: position 27,245,548 of record CM020179.1, on the reverse strand, counting down.
AAACCAAATAATCGAGAGCTCGGCTTACAAATAGTTGAACAACGAACCCGAGATACAATAATCTTCTACCCTGTTTTCTAACATGATCAGAAGAGAGGGCACTAACATGTACCAAGCAGCAAGAACAAGAAAGTAATCTCCTGACCTAGTTTCCTCTCCAACCTTCGCAGATGGGATCACTCAACAGAACGACAAACAAAAAAACTCCGTTACACAGCCAATCAACCCTAATAAAGGGATCACGTAGGCCCACATGAAGTCTTTTTCGGACTCAACAAATAAAATAAATAAAATATACTAATTACTTTGATAATCTAGTTGCTAATAACCTTATTAATGACCGATAATTAACTCGAAACCAGGCTAATTTAACTCAGCTAGGATAAATTAACCGACACATATATACTTAGCCTCCATGGTTAATTTGCTTTTTACGGCCGGGTTCTGTTCCGCAGTTCTCGAAGCTTGACCATCCATGTTCCATGACTTGAAGCACGACGACGGGTAAAGCTCTTAACAAAAAAATATTAGTTGCTTCTTGATCTCATCAATAGATATGGTCTGATGATCACTTGAATTAAAGCAGCAGGCACATGTTGGCACATACAAAGCTCACTTGGACAGTCATCTAGCTCACTTTATAACAAAGGATAATAAAGTGAGCACATGCAGAGACTTATTGAAAGCCCAAAGTTAGGTACTATATGTTTCAGGTTATAAGACGTTTTAACTTTAATCAAAATTAAATTACTTTAAGTTTGACCAAATTTATAGAAAAAAGTAGTAACATTTTCAACCCGAGCCAAATTTATTATAAAAATATATTCAATTATTGATTTGATGACACTAATTTAGTATTATAAATATTATTATATTTATCTATAAACTTAGTTAAACTTTAAACAGTTTGCCTTTGACTAAAGTCAAAACGTCATATAACCTAAAATAAAGGGAGTACCAATTTAAAATGGATTAATCCACCACTCCAGTATTAAGCCATGCATTCAAATTAACATACTACCCTTCTTGCTTCCTAAGGGAGCGTTCGGCGGGAGGAGTTTGTGAGTTAGTTTGTTTCGTTTTCCGCGCGTACGCTTCCCGAACTACTAAACGGTATGTTTTTTTATCAAAAATTTTTATATAAAAGTTGTTTTAAAAAATCATATTAATCCATTTTTGAAGTTTAAAATAGTTTATACTGAATTAATTATGTACTAATGGCTCACCTCGTTTTGCGTATCTTTCCAATCTTCCCTTTTCCCCTCCTCTCTAACTCACCCTTAGTGTCCAGTAGTGCCACTCCACTCCAGTATAATAGGAGCTTAATTGGGAGACAGTCAGTCAGTTCAAGCCAGAGGGACCGGTAAATTCATCGGTTATTTTGGTCTAGACCCGTTCGCCGGTACGTGTATATTGCCTTCTTCTCGCCTCTCTTAGCTTCGTTTCACTTGATTTTTCTGTTGAATGAACATTATATTCTACGCTTCTACTGCATATCTATTCTCGCCTCTCTTAGTTTCGTTTCACTTGATTTTTCTGTCGAATGAACATTATATTCTACGCTTCTACTGCATATCTATAGCATGTTTGCAGTGATCGTTTGTAATGCCTTGTCAGCTGACAGCCCTATAGCTTTTGCGCTTGTGATCGGTTCTCTTATATTGTTGGATTCCAATTGGTGTTTCTCTGAATGTGCGATTCACCAACGTACGGACGATTTCTGTTTGGTTAAATTCGGTTAATTAGACCGGTGTAAATTGGGGGCTGGGGGCTGTTCAGGCCATGGTGAAAGACGAGTACAAATCAATCCTTGGATTATTCCCCACTGTGGTCTCTCTGATATTAGTACACATCAAGAGTGTGAGACACATCGGGGCAGGAAGCAGGATCTATTCAGATTTTACAACAATCGTTATACTTCGCTTGGCTACTACCAATGTGTGCATGGATCTTTTTTTCTTTTGAAAAAAAAAAACATAGAACAAACGTAACCTTTCATAACACATGCACACTCACTTCTAGGAATCCACATACGCACACCCTACTTCTATAAACATCTCAAGAGATTAGACCAATATATCTTTGAGAAATTTTCATATATACCAGATTGTTAACTTAGAACACAATTGCTCACACCCTGCAGTTGCATTTAATTTAGATACTGCGAATTCCGATATGCTTCTGAAAGTAGGATTTGACATTGTGTTTGTGGTTTCCACTTTATCAGCTCTCGTGCAAGCTGCTGCAGTGCAGTGCTCTGTCTACCCCTATATACATTTGGTTCGACGTACATGTTGTTATTTAGTAACACCTATAGAACGACAAGGTAGTCAGCAGTTTATCTTGATATACTCCTCATTTGGCATTTTGGTTATCTTTTAAGTCAACTTAAAACTTCCATGAAATTTAGAGAAATATATATTATACATAAGAACGACCTCTGTAATGCCCAATAAATATATTATCAAGACATATATAATCGTGGATTTTAATTAACCTACTTTGATATTTTAGATGTTGGTGTATTTTTTAAACTTAGTCAATTATCCTAAGTATGATTTAGAACATAACTAAAATATCTTACAGTATGAAAAAGGAGGGAGTACTTTATATACCCAGACAAAAAATATTTAACTTATAAATCCTTGATAACTAATTTTATATTATAATAATAAGCTTTTAATATTATGATAGTATTTTTGAGTTAGATGTTATCTTTCGCAAAATATTTTCGACGAAATATTTATCTTTAGCGCTTAAAGCTCATAAAAAAATATTTTTTTTCTACTAGAATGTTACTGAGTACCCATATTCCTCTTTCCTTTCAAGGAATAGTGAGCATTTTATGGAAGGGTATAGGGCTGACTGGTTTTGGATGGAGTATTTCATTAATATGATGCTGTTTGCAGTTGAGCCGAGGAGCAATGGCCGGAGGACTAGCTCAACTCTGGAAAGAGTGGCAAATTCAAATACTAGTCATCCTCAGCTTCACTCTACAAGTTATCCTCCACCTCTTGTCATGGATCCGTCGACACAAAGGTTACAAAGTGTTAAGGATCATCCTATGGCTTTCCTATCTATCTGCTGACTCCACTGCCATCTACACGCTTGGCCAGCTATCCATGACCACAAGCAGCAGCTCACGTGAGCAGCTGCTGAATGCGTTCTGGGCAACATTCCTCTTACTTCACCTGGGTGGCCCGGATAACATCACAGCTTATTCCTTGGAGGACAACCAGCTCTGGTTGCGCCACCTGTTAACTTTCACAGTGCAGGTGTTGGGTGTTGCTTATGTTATCTACAGATACATTGCCGGCAGTAGGACTTTGGTCGAGGCCATCATCCTAATGTTTGCCGTCGGTGTTGTCAAGTATGGGGAGAGGGTATGGGCATTCATGTGTGCTAACATGGACAGCATCCGAAGCTCTCTTGATTTTTTAGATGATTCAAGTGCTCACAATCCTTACCTTGAGCAGGCCAGAAAAGAGAGGATGAACAGAGATCTAGAGCAGGCTCTGTTGGGTGCTCATTACATGTTCGATTTTTGCAAGAGCCTATTCGTTGATGCTCTTTCGATGTCAGAGCCCCAAAGAAGTGCTGTCGAGCAAGCCATGCAAATTGATGGTGGAAAGCACATGTACAGGTTAATCGAGATGGAGCTATCCCTCATGTATGACATTTTATACAGCAAGGCAGCGGTTATACACACCTGGTATGGCCGTTGCATTCGAGTCTTTTCACTACCTGCCACAGTTGCTGCACTGCTGCTATTCCATTTCAGTAGGAGAGATGCTTATCACATAGTTGATTCTGCCGTCACTTATGCTTTGTTGATCGGGGCTATCCTCCTTGAGATCACAACATTGCTGAGGACTGTAGGGTCTTCTTGGACATGTGCGTTCTTGCATACTAGGAAATGGGATTGGCCCTGCAATTCTGTAATGTTTACTCGTCAGATTGTGAAAGCAGGACGAAGTAGATTATGGCTGGATTCTATTGGACAATATAACTTGCTAGATTTCTGTACCCGTGATATGACGGATCTGAGAGGCAGGATTGCCATGAAAGTGGGGCTTGAGAACTGGTTTAATAAACTGCATTACTCAAGCACAACCTCAATTTCAAGTGATATCAAGGAGTTTGTGCTAAAAGAGATACAAAAGAGAGGCCGAGGGGACATCAGGAATGCACGAGGTATGTGCATCCTCTATGAGAATAAAATGGATGAGGAACTCAGCTGGAGCACGGTAGACATTGACTTTGAAAAAAGCATCCTTGTGTGGCATGTCGCAACCGATGTCTACCTATGTTGTTTCAAAGAAGAGGTGGAACATACAGAGAAACCTGTTGTAAAGGTGATCAAGGAGATCTCCAACTACATGTTGTACCTCCTTGTGCAGCACCCGGATATGCTACCTGGGCCAACTCGCATAGGTCTATACCCAGAGGTATGTGCAAGTTTGGTTGAACTCTGGCAGGAGCACTCCACCAGTAGCTCGGAGGGTGGAGACAACAACCGCTCAAAAAGCAAGAAACTAGCAAGCTTGTTGTTCCAAAAATTTGGCAGTGAGAGCACAGATAATGAACACGGCCAGGTTTACCTTGATGGGGCTGCAGTCGCTGGGGACCTGCTTCGCAACGAATGCAATGTGCCCAACATGCTGGGGTTGATTGCTGGGGTGTGGTTCGAGATGTTGTGCTATGCGGCGCACCACTGCAGCGAGGAGTCACATGCCAGGCAGCTGAGCACTGGTGGTGAGTTCCTCACTGCTGTGTGGCTTCTTGTGGAGCACATCAAATTTCCCAAGTCTGAGGATGATGGGGGACCTAGTTATGTGTCAACCGAGATATCTCAACAGCAGTTAGATAACGTAGTTTAATTAGATATCTCTATCTTGTATTCAGTAATTGTCTCATGTGGTAGATGATATCATATACTGGCTGGTTGTTTTGATTGGTTGGTGTATGCTTTCCTTGTAAGTCACGATGGAGGCTATTTCCATCCTATATTAACATGCAGGTGAACCGAGGGCAAGTTACCGCTTTTCTCTTTATTTTTCTAGATAGATCAGAGCAGGAAATAGTTTCTACCGATCCCCTACCATCTAATCTGCCGAGCAACGCCACTATGGCGAGTTCGTTCAAATCCTTGATCGTAAATCCTAGTAAGCCAAGCGGTCTCGGAGAAACTCAGCAAAGAAAACCAAGCCCTACGTAGGGCACAGGTTCTCGCCATCATCAGAGAGGAATGCCTTGAGGGTTACCTCCCCGGAGCAAGTAAAGCCTCCACCACATCATCAAGATCAAGGAGGGCGCAAAAGAAATCATGGTTTCCAGTCTCGACTAGGAAGAGTAGATAGCCAAAGATCAACAGGTACTAGGTTACCTACTTTCTTCCATGTCTAGAGATATTCTAGTCCAGATTGTAGTATCTCTAGCAGCAGCAGCCACATGGTATATTGAGGAGGAAATGTTCTCTTCCAGGACACGCGCCGTGCTTAAAAAGGGAGATATGTCAATCACGACATACTTCGGGGAAACTGCACGCCCTCATCGACGACATGATCGCCTCTAAAAAGCATATAGATGACAATGACATCATCTCCTACATCATCACTAGCCTCGATGAGGAGTTTGAACCCGTGGTCTCCTCTATTGTGGGGTGGCAAGATCGGGTTACACTAGGTGAACCTTTTGCTCAGCTCTTAAGCTTTGAGCAGAGGCTTTCATTGCATCACGGAAACGATGCTCAAGGATCTGTCAACATGACAACAGGGGCTGTGGAACGCAGCACGCGGGTGTAGCAATGCTCGTGGACACACTGGCTTCAACAACAATAAGCAAGGATGTGGCCGTGACAACTCTAGAGGCCGCAACAATGGTGGCAATAGCGACAACCATCCTAAATGTCAACTATGCTACAAACAAGGCCATGCAGTAAAGGACTGTTGGTATAGATATATGATAAATTGTTTGTGCCGGATGAATGTTTTTGCAGGGACAGCAGCATCATATGGTGTAGATACTAACTGATATCTTGATATGGGTGCTACGGATCATGTAACCGGTGAACTTGAAAAATTGACAGTCTGTGAGAAGTACAATGGCACTGAACAAATCCAAATGGCAAGTGGTGCAGGTATGGAGATTAGTCATATTGGATGTTTTGTTGTTAAGACCCACAATCATAATCTCTATTTGAATAATGTTCATTACGTTCCTAGAGACAAAAAAAAAAACATGTTTCAGCCCATAGGTATGCTTATGATAATTTTGCCTTCCTTGAATTATACTCTAACTTTTCTTTATCAAGGATCATACCATGAGGAGAATTCCGCTTAGTTGTCACGGTTATAAAGGACTTTATCCTCTACCTGCTTTTTCACCACACCAGTCGTCGATCAAACATGTTTATGGAGTCACCGAGCCCGTCCTTCCAAAGATGGCATAACCGTCCAGGCCATCCTTCCTCAGTACTTGTCGACAAAGTCAACAGAAGTTATAAATTGCAATGTTCTAGTGAGTCTGGTAATCAGTCAGTCCATGATGTGTGTTAAAAGGCAAAAAGTCATCAATTACCTTATCCTAAGTCTTATAGTGTATGTCTGGGGTCCTACCCTCTAGTCAGTTGGGGGGAAGGAAGTATTATGTGAGTTTCATTGATGATTATAGTAAGTTTACATGGGTTTACTTGCTTAAATTTAAATCTGAAGTTTTTCATAAGTTTCTTGGATTCCAAAAACTAGTTGAATGCATGTTCGTTAGGAAAATTATAGCTATGCAGACTGATTGGGGAGGACAGTATAAAAAAATACATTCCATTGGAAAAGCCAGCATCTCTTATCATGTATCTTGCCCACATACATATCCGCGAAATGGTTTTACTTGAAGGAAAACACCATCATATTGTAGAAGTTGGTCTAGCCCTTCTAGCCCAAGCATCTATACCCTTAAAGTTTTGGGATGAAACTTTTGTTTCTACAGTCTACCTAATTAATCGTACTCCTAGTAGAATTTCCAGTATGTCTCTCCCTTCGAACATCTCTGTGATCAGCAGCCTGATTATAATTCCTTGCGAATCTTTGGGTGTTCTTGTTGGTCCAACTTACGCCCCTATATATAATGCACATAAGCTACAGTTCCGTTCGAAACAATGCACTTTCCTATGGCACAGTATTCTTCATAAAGAGTTTAAGTGTTTAGATCCTTCCACTGGAAGTGTTTATATCTCGTGATGTGGTTTTTGATTAATCAAATTTTCCCTTTACCAAGCTTTCTCCAAATGCCAGTGCACGCCTACGCTCAGAAATACAATTACTTCATGCATCTTTCTTACCCTTGTCTAGGGGTCTACAACAGTCTGACGATATGCCCAATACTCTGGTTATTTTTACTAATAAATCTTGTGAAGAATCACAGTGTGAACAAGTTAATTTGTCCGGAAATAATTTGTGAAACCATGTGTTGTTTTAGTTTATTTGTGATGGAAAATTGGCAAGGAAGTTGGGAACCCTGGGTTAGTTTTTGTGATAAATTTGATTTGGAATGTTGGCGATTGTCGGCGTGAGTTCGTGTGACTAATGTGGGTCAAGTTGCAATATCTATACCTAGAAACGGTTGTTTGGTCTATGTGTGTGCAGGTGATTGAAGTCAACCTTAATCAATGGAGAGGATCAGAACTATACTCAGGGAAGAGTAGAGGTCTGGCACGGTCGAGACGCCATGTGACAGGGTGGGACTGAAGTTAAGATCCTTGAAGTCTATCTTTGTCAGCAGCGGGATCAGGATATATTTGACTCAGGAAGGAGTTGAGATACAGAATGATCAAGGATGTTGGGTCACGTGATTGGATACAAGGTGACACATAGTGGATGGACATCATATAGGGAGATCTTCGTAATGGGTTTCACAAGGTCAAATGCGCAATCGCTAGAGTTCACGGAGGAGAGGGGGCTTGCACAGGGGCTGTGCATGGCTGCATGTGGGCTGGCAGGCCTCGGTAGGCAGGGAGCCCAACTCGAGCTGGCCTGAGCAAACGGATGGCAACCTGGCTTGGTGGGCCGAGACAAGACATGGCCCAATACGGAGACAGGCAAGGTAGCTGGCCCAGCTTGGCATGGAGGTGGCCCAGTAGGAATCCATACGGACGCGGACAACGTGGCGGCGGGAGGCATGGCGTCTCCGGATTCGGGGCGAGGGTGGAGACGTTATTAGAAGATTGAACATACCCATTAACAAAGGGGATGGCCAAAAATTTTATAACCACAAGCATGGGGACCAATGTCAATAAATTAGCAACACACATTCTTTTCCTTCTAACTGGGTTAATCCAACTTTCAGTGTACTCACCTTATTGGTCTAGCACTTTTTATATATACGACTTCTTTACCTACTAGATTCTATGCATGCCCATATTTGTTTACAGTTGCAAAGAACATAGATGATGAGCACCGACAGCGAGTACCCGAATATGTCCCTTTTTCATGGTACCAATAGCAATTAAACAAGTTAACTTTCTAAAATTGTCAGGCAGCGTGAAATCGCCACTAATTAATGCACACCTCCAGTGAGTAACTTGACGCATTAAACCGGACTTGTATATGTAAATTAAATAGAATTCAGCAGCAAAATAAACCAAATAATCGAGAGCTCGGCTTACAAATAGTTGAACACCGAACCCGGGATACAATAATCTTCTACCCTGTTTTCTAACACGAGCAGAAGAGAGGGCACTAACATGTACCAAGCAGCAAGAACAAGAAAGTAATCTCCTGACCTAGTTTCCTCTCCAACCTTCCCAGAGGGGATCACCATAAGCTTTCCAAAAGATCTCTCAACAGAACGACAAAAAAAAAAAAAAAACTCCGTTACACAGCCAATCAACCCTAATAAAGGGATGCACGTAGGCCCACACGAAGTCTTTTTCGGACTCAACAAATAAAATAAATAAAATATACTAATTACTTTGATAATCTATTCGCTAATAACCTTATTAATGACAGTTGGATAATTAACTCGAAACCAGGCTAATTTAACTCAGCTAGGATAAGATAATAACCGACACATATATACTTAGCCTCCATGGTTAATTTGCTTTTTACCGGATTCTGTTCGGCGGTTCTCGAAGTTTGGCCATGTTCCCTGACTAGAAGCACGACGACGGGTAAAACTCTTAACAAAAAATATTAGTTGCTTCTTGATCACATCAATACATATGGTCTGATGATCACTTGAATTAAAGCAGCAGGCACATGTTAGCACATACAAAGCTCACTTGGACAGTCATCTAGCCTTGCCTTGCGAAAGGATAATAAAGTGAGCACATGCAGAGACTTATTGAAAGCCCAAAGTTAGTTACTCTCTCTCTGTTTCAGGTTATAAGACGTTTTGACTTTAATCAAAATCAAACAACTTTAAGTTTGACCAAATTTATAGAAAAAAAGTAGTAACATTTTCAATCCAAGCCAAATTTATTATGAAAATATATTCAATTATTGATTTGATGACACTAATTTAGTATTATAAATATTATACTATACTTGTCTATAAACTTAGTCAAACTTAAAACAGTTTGATTTTTTTTCTCTTT
>CM020179.1:27080434-27231556 GCA_009805545.1 Oryza longistaminata | reverse complement strand
TGGCGGCTTGCGGCAGGCCCGCGGCGAGGGCCCACGCTCCGCCGGTATGCTTCGGCCGCCGCCGTCGTCGTCGGCATGCTGCGGCGTGATGAGCAAGAAGAGAGAGAGCCGAGTGGGGAGAGGGAGATGATATGTGGGGCCCATGGGCCCTATCATATTTTTTTAGCTGACATGTGGGCCCCATTATTTTTAGATTTTGTTTGTGTGGCTGACATGTTGGCCCATGATTTTTATTATTTTTCTGAGATATAATTGCCATGTCATCGCCACGTCAATGCCACGTGGAACGAAGACCTTGTCAAACCAGCCACGTAGGCGTCACGTCAGCTAAAACCGCCTTTAAAACCGCCGAGGGACCTCATTTGCATTGGTTTTGACAGTTTGGGGACTGGTTGTATCTGGTTTTGGGGTTCAAGAAAGAAAATCGGATTCATTGTAAACTTAAGGGACCTCAGATGAACTTATTCCAAAAATTTATACACGTATATAAGTTTATATACGTGCATATATAAAGTTTGCATATGTATGTATACTTTTGTTGACGTTTGATGTTGCGATTCCGGTATTTGCATAGTATGGGGATCGTTGGTATTAGGATATATGCGAGATTGAGGTAAAAGAGATAGAGACAGGGATTTTTATACAGGTTCAGGCCCTTGAATTGTCAGGTAATAACCCTACTCCTGTTGGCCGAAGCCGGTCGTTGCTCTTATTCACCATAATCACACCAGTACAATATTTGGGGTAGCCTATCTAACTGTTGTCGACTTGACGGTCTGAAGTGCTGACTCGTAATCGACAACAGGGTAGCCTTCCTCCTCGAATCCGCATTCGGCGAGATCAAAGACAGCGCTATGTCTCTCCTGACAGTATCCGGAGACACTGTAGGGGACTAGACATGCCTATCTCTGAAGTCGATATCCAGCGTATTGTCTTGGCGCATGTTGGCTTGTATGTTGATCTTATGTCTTGATCTATTGTTCTATGTCCCCTCTCCTCCTATGGGGCCTTGTATTTATACCCATAGGTGTCCCCTTGTCCAAGTAGAACTAGGGAAACCAATATGGATACAATCCGAGTAGTCCTTGTCGTTTCCATGTAGAACTATATTCATCCTTCCTTATGCGGAACTCCTCCTATATCCGAAGGTTGTTTCCGTATAAGACATAGTGTAGTGTGGGTCGTGCCGAAATTTAGTCAACTACTATTAGGTATGTGGTATCCATAACCCTAACAACTTTATATACGTATGTATTAGAAAAATAGAAAAAATCACATATATACAAAGTTTATATAGAAAACAAAAAAAATAAATGGGGAAAGAAAATAAACAGAAAACCGCACCGTCCGCCGCCCCTCGTCCCCGTCTCCACGTGCGCGCCACGTGTCGAGTCGTGTGGGCGGGGGCGCGAATGGTCGTGTATTAGCTTTTCTCGTGTGCGACGCATTGTGATTGGCTCGCAGGGAGGCAACAGGGATCGCGCGCGAGGCGACCGATTTGTCCCTCTGCCAGGTGCGCCTGGCAAGACGATGTGGGCTCAAGGAAGCGACATCGATGCACGATTGCGACACCCATGTGGAGTGCGACGTGGGATTCCTCTACAGCTAATTAGAGCACCCGCAATGGTAAAGTAAGGTGCTCTCTATAAAAACATGTACATCTCAGCAATAAACTCGATTAATAGTAAACCACCTTAATAGTATGTCTACATTGGTATCTATAGCTCTCTCATGCATTGTCTTGTTTTTCTCTATAGACTATCTCTAAGTTAGTAGATAGCTTTGCTCTCTCTCTTCATTTAATACCTTCCAAGTAGAAAAATATGCTGACATGGATCTCTTGTAGAGAGCCTATAAATAACCATTGTGGGTGCCCTTAGAGCAGACGTGCTAGCGATCTGGCGTGTGTTTCAGCCCACGTCCTCGCGAGTTGTCACGTGCGTTTTCTGTTCCGGCCCACTTTTGTTTTTCTGAATGCAAGGAAACGCTGGGGATGCGTGCGCACACGCGCCGCTGTGCTGGATTTGGAGAAAAATCACGATTAGTTTAACATTTACGTAATTAGTTTCCAATAATCATGGTTTTAATTAACCTTTTCCTTTTTCATGATGTTGTTTCTTTTTATATTCAGATTTATAAAAATCTACACGTGAAGTTTGAAACTTTCTATAGAAGAGGGGAGAAAAGGAGTGGTGGGAGGACAGGGAGAGAATGGGACTTGAAGAGACTTAAGTGGGCGAAAAAAAAGAGTGGATCGCATGCGGTCATTTTAAGAGTCTTGCATGTAAAAATAGGCTTATTTTCGCATATGGACTTGTTAAAACGCCCACATACATGCGGACCTTGAACGGTTCTCGTTAGAGTAATTTTTGCATATGAGACATGGTCTGCCTACAACCTGGAGGGGGTCTTGTCTGGAAATATGGATTATGTAGCAGTGACAACTAGTTACAACAATTGAGTGTACACAGAATAATATTAGGAAGAAAAAAGACCATTTGTAGGCCTATGACTTATTTTTTGTGTCTTTTTGTTTGATTTATATGTTCAAGCATTAGCCATACAACCGTCGTAAACTCGCCACCGACGTTGAGCATCTCGGCATGTGACTTCCTGTTGCATCGGTTGGCTGCATAAATGAGAAAGTCCATCCACAAGTCATGCAGCACCTTCACTGGGCCTGTATCCTTCAGTCCATCTGGATACTTCCAGTTTAGAACTATATCAGCTATGTTGCGTGCATACGTCAGGCGAGGAACTGAGCGGTCAAATTTTTCTGTGGGATTATATTTCTCGAGTAAGATTTTAGCGAGTTCGTTGGTCTGGTTGAGCCGAACAGACGCTGTATTATCATTATGGCCTCTGAACAGCTCCCTGAGCACTCGGAAGATGATGTTACTAGCCTTGCCAGCTGAAGAAAGGAGTTGATAACTCCGATCTTCGCATATTTCATCGAGGTTGTTGCAGGTCTGTTGGTATAACCAATTTTGGGGAAGTCCAGGTACCATGTCGGGGCGAGTCACAACAAGGAACATCAGATAGTTGGACAGTGCCCTGATTGAACGCACACGTTCGACTTCCTTGTCATTTTTACTGTCGCTGGAGTAGTTGTTTTTTCTCTCTAGGAGGATGAGATCTGTGGCGATGTGCCAGATAATGATGCTCTCATGGAAGTCGATGCCGAGCAGATCGTCCAGTTTTTGAAGCAGTTCACGGCAGGTATTTTCATCGAGTACCAGCTTGTTGAGTGCCAGCTTGCCCCACTTATACCTGAACAAGCCCATTGTATTGAGATCACTCTTGGAGACCAAACCCACCGATCTAGTCTTCACCTTGTCTGGAATCATGATAGTCCACGAGTAACAAGTGTTGTTCCACCAATTGCCAATGCCGAACCCCAATTTCATAGCACACTTGCCAAGCCAGTAGTTGGTCCAGTTGACCTGCGCCGCGCGGAAGTAGAGCAGATTGAACTGGCCAATGCTGCCTGACCACTTCCTTGATCTGCCCCAGAAACCTCTTGTCTTTGCTTCGACACTCCGGCGAAGAGCCAAGACTGATCGCCGGAGCCGGTGCCACCATCTGACACGAAATGCCATATTCTTGAGCGAACTCCCTGGCATGCCACATAAGAAGCCAAGTGCCCAGCTCGATGCTAGGGCGCTTATCAGGGACGTCGTCTCCATGAGGAAAGCACCAACCAACAAGAGATATGTGACGGCGATGTCGATCCCGTGCTGCTGGCCGGCTTTGCTGCAGCAGCTGCTGCCACCCCTCCCACTGATGATGAACAAGATGAAGGAGGAAAAGATGGTGACCGGAGACAAGACCCGGATGGAGTAGCCAAACCAGTTGTGGATCACGCCCGCCTTGGTGTAGAGGATGTCGTACATCAGGGACAGCTCCATCTCTATCACCTTCCACATTTTTATGCGCGTCTTCCTGTCCTTCTCCTTGAGCATCTTCTCGATTAACATCTTGGTTTTGGACCCCTTGGATTTCTCCACATCCAATGGTTCCTCAATCACAAAGTCGACTATCCCACGCTTGCAGATGTGGTGCAGGGAGTGAGCATACTGTAGAGATAATTCTTCTTCTCTAATCCTATGATCTCCATGCTGCAGGTAGTGAAGAAGTTGGTTATTACCATATACTTCCTTCGGGGAGCTCCAGATGTTGCTCAGCTTGTTACATCTGAGCGCATGTATCCTCTCGCCGTACTTGGAAAGGCCGACGACAAACATCAAGACGTTGGCCAGCAGAAAGGGTTCATGCCCTCTCGTAGTCATGTCACCGATGATGATATGTTTGTAGAGGACATAGCTAGCTCCAAGGAGCTGGAGAAGAAGGATCTGCAGGTGGCGAAGCCAGAGGTCAAACCAGCCACGTAGGCGTCACGTCAGCTAAAACCGCCTTTAAAACCGCCGAGGGACCTCATTTGCATTGGTTTTGACAGTTTGGGGACTGGTTGTATCTGGTTTTGGGGTTCAAGAAAGAAAATCGGATTCATTGTAAACTTAAGGGACCTCAGATGAACTTATTCCAAAAATTTATACACGTATATAAGTTTATATACGTGCATATATAAAGTTTGCATATGTATGTATACTTTTGTTGACGTTTGATGTTGCGATTCCGGTATTTGCATAGTATGGGGATCGTTGGTATTAGGATATATGCGAGATTGAGGTAAAAGAGATAGAGACAGGGATTTTTATACAGGTTCAGGCCCTTGAATTGTCAGGTAATAACCCTACTCCTGTTGGCCGAAGCCGGTCGTTGCTCTTATTCACCATAATCACACCAGTACAATATTTGGGGTAGCCTATCTAACTGTTGTCGACTTGACGGTCTGAAGTGCTGACTCGTAATCGACAACAGGGTAGCCTTCCTCCTCGAATCCGCATTCGGCGAGATCAAAGACAGCGCTATGTCTCTCCTGACAGTATCCGTAGACACCATAGGGGACTAGCTATGCGCCCATGTTTATCTCTGAAGTCGATATCCAGCGTATTGTCTTGGCGCATGTTGGCTTGTATGTTGATCTTATGTCTTGATCTATTGTTCTATGTCCCCTCTCCTCCTATGGGGCCTTGTATTTATACCCATAGGTGTCCCCTTGTCCAAGTAGAACTAGGGAAACCAATATGGATACAATCCGAGTAGTCCTTGTCGTTTCCATGTAGAACTATATTCCATCCTTCCTTATGCGGAACTCCTCCTATATCCGAAGGTTGTTTCCGTATAAGACATAGTGTAGTGTGGGTCGTGCCGAAATTTAGTCAACTACTATTAGGTATGTGGTATCCATAACCCTAACAACTTTATATACGTATGTATTAGAAAAATAGAAAAAATCACATATATACAAAGTTTATATAGAAAACAAAAAAAATAAATGGGGAAAGAAAATAAACAGAAAACCGCACCGTCCGCCGCCCCTCGTCCCCGTCTCCACGTGCGCGCCACGTGTCGAGTCGTGTGGGCGGGGGCGCGAATGGTCGTGTATTAGCTTTTCTCGTGTGCGACGCATTGTGATTGGCTCGCAGGGAGGCAACAGGGATCGCGCGCGAGGCGACCGATTTGTCCCTCTGCCAGGTGCGCCTGGCAAGACGATGTGGGCTCAAGGAAGCGACATCGATGCACGATTGCGACACCCATGTGGAGTGCGACGTGGGATTCCTCTACAGCTAATTAGAGCACCCGCAATGGTAAAGTAAGGTGCTCTCTATAAAAACATGTACATCTCAGCAATAAACTCGATTAATAGTAAACCACCTTAATAGTATGTCTACATTGGTATCTATAGCTCTCTCATGCATTGTCTTGTTTTTCTCTATAGACTATCTCTAAGTTAGTAGATAGCTTTGCTCTCTCTCTTCATTTAATACCTTCCAAGTAGAAAAATATGCTGACATGGATCTCTTGTAGAGAGCCTATAAATAACCATTGTGGGTGCCCTTAGAGCAGACGTGCTAGCGATCTGGCGTGTGTTTCAGCCCACGTCCTCGCGAGTTGTCACGTGCGTTTTCTGTTCCGGCCCACTTTTGTTTTTCTGAATGCAAGGAAACGCTGGGGATGCGTGCGCACACGCGCCGCTGTGCTGGATTTGGAGAAAAATCACGATTAGTTTAACATTTACGTAATTAGTTTCCAATAATCATGGTTTTAATTAACCTTTTCCTTTTTCATGATGTTGTTTCTTTTTATATTCAGATTTATAAAAATCTACACGTGAAGTTTGAAACTTTCTATAGAAGAGGGGAGAAAAGGAGTGGTGGGAGGACAGGGAGAGAATGGGACTTGAAGAGACTTAAGTGGGCGAAAAAAAAGAGTGGATCGCATGCGGTCATTTTAAGAGTCTTGCATGTAAAAATAGGCTTATTTTCGCATATGGACTTGTTAAAACGCCCACATACATGCGGACCTTGAACGGTTCTCGTTAGAGTAATTTTTGCATATGAGACATGGTCTGCCTACAACCTGGAGGGGGTCTTGTCTGGAAATATGGATTATGTAGCAGTGACAACTAGTTACAACAATTGAGTGTACACAGAATAATATTAGGAAGAAAAAAGACCATTTGTAGGCCTATGACTTATTTTTTGTGTCTTTTTGTTTGATTTATATGTTCAAGCATTAGCCATACAACCGTCGTAAACTCGCCACCGACGTTGAGCATCTCGGCATGTGACTTCCTGTTGCATCGGTTGGCTGCATAAATGAGAAAGTCCATCCACAAGTCATGCAGCACCTTCACTGGGTCTGTATCCTTCCGTTCATCTGAATACTTGCAATTTAGAACTATATCAGCTATGTTGCGTGCATACGTCAGGCGAGGAATTGAGCTGTCAAATTTTTCTGTGGGATTATATTTCTCGAGTATGATTTTAGCGAGTTCGTTGGTCTGGTTGAGCCGAACAGACGCTGTGTTATCATTATGGCCTCTGAACAGCTGCCTGAACACCCTGAAGATGATGTTATTAGTCTTGCCAGCTGAAGAAAGGAGTTGATAACGCCGATCTTCGCATATTTCATCGAGGTTGTTGCAGGACTGTTGGAATAACCAATTTTGGGGAAGTCCAGGTACCATGTCGGGGCGAGTCACAACAAGGAACATGAGATAGTTGGACAGTGCCCTGATTGAACGCACACGTTCAACTTCCTTGTCGTTTTTACTGTCACCGGAGTAGTTGTTTTTTCTCTCTAGGAGAATGAGATCAGTGGCGATGTGCCAGATAATGATGCTCTCATGGAAGTCGATGCCGCGAAGATCGTCCAGTTTTTGAAGCAGTTCAGACGGGCAGGTATCTTCATTGAGTGCCAGATCGCCCCACTTATATCTGAGCAACCCCATTGTATTCATGAGATGAGGCTTAGAGACCAAACCCACCGATCTAGTCTTCACCTTGTCTGGAATCATGATAGTCCACGAGTAACAAGTGTTGTTCCACCAATTGCCAATGCTGAACCCCAATTTCATAGCACACTTGCCGAGCCAGTAGTTGGTCCGGTTGACCTGCGCGGCGCGGAAGTAGAGCAGATTGAACTGGCCAATGCTGCCTGACCACATCCTTGATCTTCCCCAGAAACCTCTTGTCTTCGCTTTGACATACTGGCGAAGAGCCAAGACTGATCGCCGGAGCCGGTGCCACCATTTAATACGAAATGTCCATCGCATGCCACATAAGAAGCCAAGTGCCCAGCTCGATGCTAGAGCGCTTATCAGGGATGTCGTCTCCATCAGGAAAGCACCAACCAACAAGAGATATGTGACAGCGATGTCAATCCCGTGCTGCTGGCCGGCTTTGCTGCAGCAGCTGCTGCCACCCCTCCCACTGACGATGAACAAGAGGAAGGAGGCAAAGATGGTGACCGGAGACAAGACCCGGATGGAGTAGCCAAACCAGCTGTGGATCACGCCCGCCTTGGTGTAGAGGATGTCGTACATCAGGGACAGCTCCATCTCTATCACCTTCCACATTTTTATGCGCGTCTTTCTGTCCTTCTCCTGGAGCATCTTCTCGATTAATATCTTGGTTTTGGACCCCTCGGATTTCTCCATATCCAATGGTTCCTCAATCACAAAGTTGCCTATCCCACGCTTGCAGATGTAGTGCAGGGAGTGAGCATACTGTAGAGATAATTCTTCTTCTTCTCTAATCCTATGATCTTCATCCTGCAGGTAGCGAAGAAGTTGGTTATTACGATATACTTCCTTCGGGGAGCTCCAGATGTTGCTCAGCTTGTTACATCTGAGCGCATGTATCCTCTCGCCGTACTTGAAAAGGCCGACGACAAACATCAAGACGTTGGCCAGCAAAAAGGGCTCGTGCCCTCTCGTAGTCACGTCACCGATGATGATATGTTTGTAGAGGACATAGCTAGCTCCAAGGAGCTGGAGAAGAAGGATCTGCAGGTGGCGAAGCCAGAGCTCGCTGTCCTGGAGGGCGTAGGCGGTGATGTTATCCGGGCCGCTGAGATGAAGCAGAAGGAATGGCGCCCAGAAGGATGCCAGCCGGTGATCGCTCGCCACGGAGCCGAGGGAGAGGTGGCCAAGGGCGTATATCGCGGTGGAGTCAGCCAGCAGGTATGCTAGCCAGAGGAGGAACCTAAGCATGGCGGGGGCGTGACGGCGGCGTGTCCCCGCGAGGAGGAGGAGGATGACCTGCAGCATGAGGCTCCAGGTGACAAGAATTTGGATACCCCATTTTTTCCAAACATCCATCAGATAATGGAAGAAATCCATTGCCCTTTGGGTACGAGCTGGTGGCTATACTGTGATTTCTGAGCTTAGCTGCTTAAAGCCAGCCAAGGGCAGAGATTGATGCCTCATGTATATATGCATGTTGTTGCAGCTATTAGTAGTTCCGAACCCTCGACCATGCTGCATCTCTGTGAAGTCAAATATAGCCTCGCCCTTAGCTAGCCTATTCTTTTTCCATTCTCTCTCCCGAGTGTAGCTCGACTGATTTGATTTATGATGATGAAACCTTTTCACCAGAGTTTAAGTCCTAAACTTGAAATGGGGGTTTGCATTTACGGCTAATTACTGTTTTAATGATATGCCACATATACTGGCCTGTCGATAGCTAGACGTCTATAATAACTTTATAAATCTTAAGATATACCAATCCAATATTCAGAAGCGATCATAGGGATAGGATGTGCTTGTGTGCGTTCAAAGGGAGTAGCTAGTGTACGCATGATTATATGAGTTGACTACGTTGTATTGTGTTTCAAAAGAAAATTATTTGTCAACTGGATCGGCTGTGTTTCTCTAGATCAGATCCATGGGTATATTTGCATGTGGAAGCGCTCTTTGAATAACGAAGTCCAAAGATGACCAACGCAAATTGTTATATACTATGGATCCGCATGGAAACAAACATGTTATAAGGAGGGAAATAACAAAATAATATTTCTATAATATAAGCCTATTTGAAAACATAAATATATTGCATACGTAGTAAGCCCATATTTATATTTTACTGATTGAAGACGCCGCAGTTTCCAATGGCTTTTTATCCCATTATGAGTGACCGTTTACTAGAATCTATATAATATTTTTTGCAGATATTAAGTTGGTTATCATTTTAGTAGGGGAGTTGGGGTTTGTCCCATCACCCTATCTCCTTTTATTTCAGGAATAAAACTCAATAGCTACGTGTTAATGGTAGAAACCAGATATCTAAACTATTTTCATTACTGGAAAAAACCTGAAAGATATCTTTGAACCCAATGCTAATCACACAACAATGTATATAGTGAAATGGTCCCTTGAGGATCATAGATATCGCCTAGAGAGGTGAATACGTGTTTCCCATAATTAAAAAAATTACATTGGATGTTAGATCTGAGAGTTCAACTGGACCAATTCGATCGAACACAGAGTAAATAGGAACCACCTATACAAGCAATCCAGTACCATACAAACAATTAATATGATACCCTTCGATGAGATAGAGCAGATTGTGCACTATATAAACTATAAACTAGAAGTAGTGGGTCATCAACCAGAGAAAAGCAAGCGATACTGTAATTTTATTTTTGATGTGGAATGGTGGCAAGAGCTCTGTCGGAATATATTAGCAAGGAGAAAAAGGTTTAGCATACTGGAATAAAGAAACCAAAACAAAAGAAGAAAAAGAAATAGAGTAAATTGTATCAGCGGTATACGAACTTGTCAGGTGGGAGCAATCTAGTGCACGAATTTATAAAATGCTCGTTTTGGTGCATGAACTTGCCCTGTGCGTGTGGACCAAGGCCAAAATGACACTATATGGCTAATTCTGTTGATTACGTAAACACATATCTGAGAAGATTTATATTTAGACATACACATGTTCAATGAAAAGATAAAATGAGATATAGTGATAGCAGAGACATATATGAAAACCCGATTAGGAGGCTCTGTGTAGAGGATTCATGACTTCACATGAAGCTTTGAAAATCCAAGTCTGATTGAAAATCCATTTTCAAAGCTTCGAAGGATTGGGTGTAGAGGCTGCGGGTCCAATTACATGGCCAATGAGGTTTTCGACTATGAGAGATTTTTATGCAGGGTTAGCAAATAAAAAAAGATGCTTTGGTTCAGTTGGTCTTTCAAATATGAATGAAAGATTTATTTGGCATTGAACCCAAAAAATGGAGATTGTAGGCACTTGATGAGGAATAAGCAACAGGGACATTGAATTTCCAGGTTATGTCATTTTGGATGGTCGTCGACAACTGGATGCCTTGCATCAAATATCCCAGATGAACTAGTTCTTCAATTGAGGAAATTTGTCAGAAGGAAAAGATCCAGTTGTTTTAGGAAAGTTCATTGTGAACACTCCTGTTCTTTCCTTTTTTTGTAAGTTTTGAAATGGGTGGTGTCTTCGGGCATGTATTGTTCAACCAATTGTCATTCCAAAAACTAGTTTTGGCGCCATTACCAAGGGTAATTTCAAGGGCAGCTTGAATGAGTTGTGAGTTGTTTGTCCACCATAGTGCAAGATAAGTCCAGGCCGACCCAAGGCAGAATGTCATCTTTCTAGCTGAACTAGAGCCATCGAATCCTAAGGGCTCTTGCAAATTTCTAGAGATCAAGATTCAAGAATACCCAAAGACCCCAAACATTTAGGATGGCATACTGTTTACCAATTTACTCGACTGCTACCCTCTCTCACATTGTTTGGTTCATCCCCTTCCTACAGGAACGCTCTCCTGAAACAATCTATTCTTTGAATACCTGTTTCAAAGTATGCAAAACTGTTAAATGGTAAATGGGCATCGCCAAATGTACAGACTTAACTAGAGTGTTTCATCCCGTTGAACTGAAGAAACGTCGTTTCCAGCATGGCATTCTCCCTCCCAATTTATCAATCAGGGGGTATGGAATCAACCTTCGCGGTAGTGATGACGACCACTAGTGGCCTCCACCCTAGATACAAGACGCCCAATAGTAAGTGTTAAAATAAGAATCAAATTATATATTAAATAATGTCGATTAGAATTTGTTTAATTTTATAATGTTGGGGATTTTTTATCTCTCGGCAAGGAAACCAGATAGAGTCACGCACAACCAGTCCCACCTGTTGACGTGTGTGATTAACCCGATTGAATCACGATTATTTCCTTCATTAAAACATGCAATGATCGGAAGCGCCAATAACTTCCTTTTATTTGGATTGCCCACGATCTCCCGCGGCGCTAGATAAAAAGGGGAGTCCAGCCGTGAAGCGGGATACTGGTTCACGATTCATTCTCCCCGAAAACCCTAACTCTACTCGATCACTGAGGTATTGGAGGGAAAACATGCGGCTATGCTAGGGCAGTGTAAGTGGTGACCAGAAGGCTATCGCTACCCCGCTGCTCATCACCAACGAACCCTTCAGGATCAAGCCACTGATTTCGTTAGCTCGACTGCTACAACTGCTTCCACTATGATATCCATGGCGTCAAATTACGGTTAGTTACCTTAATTTTCTGCATTAAGGTGATCATAGATGGCTAAGCACTAAAGTTAATAGACCCACAAAATCTACATATATAATACATGGTTTGCATTATGAACAAAGCTTATATTTGTTATCCAAAGTGCTAGACAAAAATTAATGTTGACGGTACAAGGTGTACAATACTATTAAAGCAATACTCCAGTTGTTGTTCGAGCCATGGGCAGAGTGTGGCCATAAAGACATGTGTTCTTGGTAGATGTTGTCGGGAAAGCAACCAAGCAGCTTGAGCCATGGGTAAAATCAAGGGAGACAGGGGCGGGGGCTGCGCCCATTAATGCGACGGTATGGCGCGCCCCTGGATGCCGCTATTACCCAGGTAATAGCATGCTTCGGGTAATAGCTAGCTCCGGCTCCCGCCTCTCCAACTGAGCCATGATAGTGTGATACTCCCTCCGTTTTTTAATAGATAACAACGTTGAATTTTGAACGACTCTTATTAAAAAAATTTGCAAATTAGTGATAAAATTATGTCAAACATATAATAAAAAATCAACTATGTCATCTATTTAAAAAAACGAAGGTAGTAGTATTAAACTAGGACAGTTGGCAATGTGATTATAACTTAAGCAGTGGCTGTAGATCCGTTCTCGGACCACAACAGCGCTGGCATTCTTGTACATTAACTTACCACGGATACTGCAGCTAACAATCAAGTCCTGAAACAATAAGGATGGTATCATGGGATTATACGAAGTACTCCATCTGTCCTGAAACAATAATGCTGGTATGGTCGTCCCTAGTCCAGACCATATGCATGTGTGATAGTACTCGAGAGGTAAGTTCTTCGGAGGTTTCCAAGTTGACCTTGTGCTGGCCATGACTTGAGCATTCGAGTATGTCAAACTGTGTTACAATGGAGACCATGTATGGAAACCAAGGCCCTATTTAATTTAAGAAGCTTAAAAATATAAGAATCTGCTAGTTGGTTGCTAGCTTCTAATTAAGAATTTAAAGAAGATGTTTCAATTTACGGCTATTCTGTTTTAAATGATATGCCACATATACTAGCTCGTCATAGCTAGACGTCTATTAATAACTTTATAAATCTTAGATATAACAAGCCCAATATTCAGAGCCGATCATTAGGGATAGAATGTGCTTGTGTGCGTTTGACTACGTTGTAATTGTTGTTTTTCAAAAGAAATTTTTTGGTCACTGGATCGGTGTTTTCTCTAGATCAGATCCATGGGTATATTTGCATGTGGAAGTGCTCTTTGAATAATGAAGAGTCCAAAGATGACCAACGCAAATTGTTATAATACTATGGATTCGCATGGAAACAACATCGTTAAGGAGGGAAATAATATTTCTATAATATAAGCCTATTTGAAAACATAACTATCATTGCATAGTTGTAAACCCATATTTATATTTTATGATTGAAAGACGCCGCAATTTCCAATGCTTTTATCCCATTCATGAGTGAACCGTTTACTAGAACTATATAATATTTTTTGCAGATATTAAGTTGGGTTATCATATTTAGTAGGGGGAGTTTGGGGTTTGTCCATCCACCCTATCTCCTTTTTTTCAGGAATAAACTCCAAAGCTACGTGTTAACGGTTAGCAAACCAGATATCTAAAACTATTTTCATAACTGGAGAAAACCTGAAAGTATCTTTGAACCCAATGCTAATCACACAACAATGTATATAGTGAAATGGTCCCTTGAGGATCATAGATATCGCCTAGAGAGGTGAATACGTTGTTTCTATATATTAAAAAATTTACAGTGGATGTTTAAGATCAGAGAGTTCAACTGGACCAAATTCCATCAAACACAGAGTAAATAGGAACCAACCTATACAAGCAATCCAGTACCATACAGACCAATTTATTATGATACCTTCGATGAGATAGGCAGATTGTAACACTATTAAACTAAACTATAACTAGAAGTAAGGGTCATCGGATCAACCAGAGAAAGGCAAGCAATGCTGTATTATTTTGATTGGGATGGTGGCAAGCTCTGTCGGGAATATATATTAGCAAGAGAGAAAAATGTTTAGCAATACTGAAAAAAGAAACACGAAACAAAAGAAGAAAAAGAAATGAGTAAATTGTATCAGCGGTATACGAACTTGTCAGGTGGGAGCAATCTAGTGTACGAATTTAAAAATGCTCGTTTGGTACATGAGCTTATCCTGCGCGGTGGACCCAAGGGCCAAAATGACACTATATGGCTAATCCTGTTGATTACGTAAACACATATCTGAGAAGATTTATATTTTAGACATACACATGTTCAATGAAAAGATAAAATGAGATATAGTGATAGCAGAGACATATATGAAAACCCGATTAGGAGGCTCTGTGTAGAGGATTCATGACTTCACATGAAGCTTGAAATCCAAGTCTGATTGAAAATCCATTACAACAATTGAGTGTACACAGAATAATATTAGGAAGAAAAAAGACCATTTGTAGGCCTATGACTTATTTTTTGTGTCTTTTTGTTTGATTTATATGTTCAAGCATTAGCCATACAACCGTCGTAAACTCGCCACCGACGTTGAGCATCTCGGCATGTGACTTCCTGTTGCATCGGTTGGCTGCATAAATGAGAAAGTCCATCCACAAGTCATGCAGCACCTTCACTGGGTCTGTATCCTTCCGTTCATCTGAATACTTGCAATTTAGAACTATATCAGCTATGTTGCGTGCATACGTCAGGCGAGGAATTGAGCTGTCAAATTTTTCTGTGGGATTATATTTCTCGAGTATGATTTTAGCGAGTTCGTTGGTCTGGTTGAGCCGAACAGACGCTGTGTTATCATTATGGCCTCTGAACAGCTGCCTGAACACCCTGAAGATGATGTTATTAGTCTTGCCAGCTGAAGAAAGGAGTTGATAACGCCGATCTTCGCATATTTCATCGAGGTTGTTGCAGGACTGTTGGAATAACCAATTTTGGGGAAGTCCAGGTACCATGTCGGGGCGAGTCACAACAAGGAACATGAGATAGTTGGACAGTGCCCTGATTGAACGCACACGTTCAACTTCCTTGTCGTTTTTACTGTCACCGGAGTAGTTGTTTTTTCTCTCTAGGAGAATGAGATCAGTGGCGATGTGCCAGATAATGATGCTCTCATGGAAGTCGATGCCGCGAAGATCGTCCAGTTTTTGAAGCAGTTCAGACGGGCAGGTATCTTCATTGAGTGCCAGATCGCCCCACTTATATCTGAGCAACCCCATTGTATTCATGAGATGAGGCTTAGAGACCAAACCCACCGATCTAGTCTTCACCTTGTCTGGAATCATGATAGTCCACGAGTAACAAGTGTTGTTCCACCAATTGCCAATGCTGAACCCCAATTTCATAGCACACTTGCCGAGCCAGTAGTTGGTCCGGTTGACCTGCGCGGCGCGGAAGTAGAGCAGATTGAACTGGCCAATGCTGCCTGACCACATCCTTGATCTTCCCCAGAAACCTCTTGTCTTCGCTTTGACATACTGGCGAAGAGCCAAGACTGATCGCCGGAGCCGGTGCCACCATTTAATACGAAATGTCCATCGCATGCCACATAAGAAGCCAAGTGCCCAGCTCGATGCTAGAGCGCTTATCAGGGATGTCGTCTCCATCAGGAAAGCACCAACCAACAAGAGATATGTGACAGCGATGTCAATCCCGTGCTGCTGGCCGGCTTTGCTGCAGCAGCTGCTACCACCCCTCCCACTGACGATGAACAAGAGGAAGGAGGCAAAGATGGTGACCGGAGACAAGACCCGGATGGAGTAGCCAAACCAGCTGTGGATCACGCCCGCCTTGGTGTAGAGGATGTCGTACATCAGGGACAGCTCCATCTCTATCACCTTCCACATTTTTATGCGCGTCTTTCTGTCCTTCTCCTGGAGCATCTTCTCGATTAATATCTTGGTTTTGGACCCCTCGGATTTCTCCATATCCAATGGTTCCTCAATCACAAAGTCGACTATCCCACGCTTGCAGATGTGGTGCAGGGAGTGAGCATACTGTAGAGATAATTCTTCTTCTTCTCTAATCCTATGATCTTCATCCTGCAGGTAGCGAAGAAGTTGGTTATTACGATATACTTCCTTCGGGGAGCTCCAGATGTTGCTCAGCTTGTTACATCTGAGCGCATGTATCCTCTCGCCGTACTTGGAAAGGCCGACGACAAACATCAAGACGTTGGCCAGCAGAAAGGGTTCATGCCCTCTCGTAGTCATGTCACCGATGATGATATGTTTGTAGAGGACATAGCTAGCTCCAAGGAGCTGGAGAAGAAGGATCTGCAGGTGGCGAAGCCAGAGCTCGCTGTCCTGGAGGGCGTAGGCGGTGATGTTATCTGGGCCGCTGAGATGAAGCAGAAGGAATGGCGCCCAAAAGGATGCCAGCCGGTGATCGCTCGCCACGGAGCCGAGGGAGAGGTGGCCAAGGGCGTATATCGCGGTGGAGTCAGCCAGCAGGTATGCTAGCCAGAGGAGGAACCTAAGCATGGCGGGGGCGTGACGGCGGCGTGTCCCCGCGAGGAGGAGGAGGATGACCTGCAGCATGAGGCTCCAGGTGACAAGAATTTGGATACCCCATTTTTTCCAAACATCCATCAGATAATGGAAGAAATCCATTGCCATTTGGGTACGAGCTGGTGGCTACTGTGATTTCTGAGCTTAGCTGCTTAAAGCCAGCCAAGGGCAGAGATTGATGCCTCATGTATATATGCATGTTGTTGCAGCTATTAGTAGTTCCGAACCCTCGACCATGCTGCATCTCTGTGAAGTCAAATATAGCCTCGCCCTTAGCTAGCCTATTCTTTTTCCATTCTCTCTCCCGAGTGTAGCTCGACTGATTTGATTTATGATGATGAAACCTTTTCACCAGAGTTTAAGTCCTAAACTTGAAATGGGGGTTTGCATTTACGGCTAATTACTGTTTTAATGATATGCCACATATACTGGCCTGTCGATAGCTAGACGTCTATAATAACTTTATAAATCTTAAGATATACCAATCCAATATTCAGAAGCGATCATAGGGATAGGATGTGCTTGTGTGCGTTCAAAGGGAGTAGCTAGTGTACGCATGATTATATGAGTTGACTACGTTGTATTGTGTTTCAAAAGAAATTTTTTTGTCAACTGGATCGTTTGTGTTTCTCTAGATCAGATCCATGGGTATATTTGCATCTGGAAGCGCTCTTTGAATAATGAAGTCCAAAGATGACCAACGCAAATTGTTATATACTATGGATCCGCATGGAAACAAACATGTTATAAGGAGGGAAATAACAAAATAATATTTCTATAATATAAGCCTATTTGAAAACATAACTATATTCCGGTCAAAAAAAAAAAGCATAACTATATTGCATACATAGTAAGCCCATATTTATATTTTACTGATTGAAGACGCCGCAGTTTCCAATGGCTTTTTATCCCATTATGAGTGACCGTTTACTAGAATCTATATAATATTTTTTGCAGATATTAAGTTGGTTATCATTTTAGTAGGGGAGTTGGGGTTTGTCCCATCACCCTATCTCCTTTTATTTCAGGAATAAAACTCAATAGCTACGTGTTAATGGTAGAAACCAGATATCTAAACTATTTTCATTACTGGAAAAAACCTGAAAGATATCTTTGAACCCAATGCTAATCACACAACAATGTATATAGTGAAATGGTCCCTTGAGGATCATAGATATCGCCTAGAGAGGTGAATACGTGTTTCCTATAATTAAAAAAATTACATTGGATGTTAGATCAGAGAGTTCAACTGGACCAATTCGATCGAACACAGAGTAAATAGGAACCACCTATACAAGCAATCCAGTACCATACAAACAATTAATATGATACCCTTCGATGAGATAGAGCAGATTGTGCACTATATAAACTATAAACTAGAAGTAGTGGGTCATCAACCAGAGAAAAGCAAGCGATACTGTAATTTTATTTTTGATGTGGAATGGTGGCAAGAGCTCTGTCGGAATATATTAGCAAGGAGAAAAAGGTTTAGCATACTGGAATAAAGAAACCAAAACAAAAGAAGAAAAAGAAATAGAGTAAATTGTATCAGCGGTATACGAACTTGTCAGGTGGGAGCAATCTAGTGCACGAATTTATAAAATGCTCGTTTTGGTGCATAAACTTGCCCTGTGCGTGTGGACCAAGGCCAAAATGACACTATATGGCTAATTCTGTTGATTACGTAAACACATATCTGAGAAGATTTATATTTAGACATACACATGTTCAATGAAAAGATAAAATGAGATATAGTGATAGCAGAGACATATATGAAAACCCGATTAGGAGGCTCTGTGTAGAGGATTCATGACTTCACATGAAGCTTTGAAAATCCAAGTCTGATTGAAAATCCATTTTCAAAGCTTCGAAGGATTGGGTGTAGAGGCTGCGGGTCCAATTACATGGCCAATGAGGTTTTCGACTATGAGAGATTTTTATGCAGGGTTAGCAAATAAAAAAAGATGCTTTGGTTCAGTTGGTCTTTCAAATATGAATGAAAGATTTATTTGGCATTGAACCCAAAAAATGGAGATTGTAGGCACTTGATGAGGAATAAGCAACAGGGACATTGAATTTCCAGGTTATGTCATTTTGGATGGTCGTCGACAACTGGATGCCTTGCATCAAATATCCCAGATGAACTAGTTCTTCAATTGAGGAAATTTGTCAGAAGGAAAAGATCCAGTTGTTTTAGGAAAGTTCATTGTGAACACTCCTGTTCTTTCCTTTTTTTGTAAGTTTTGAAATGGGTGGTGTCTTCGGGCATGTATTGTTCAACCAATTGTCATTCCAAAAACTAGTTTTGGCGCCATCACCAAGGGTAATTTCAAGGGCAGCTTGAATGAGTTGTGAGTTGTTTGTCCACCATAGTGCAAGATAAGTCCAGGCCGACCCAAGGCAGAATGTCATGTTTCTAGCTGAACTAGAGCCATCGAATCCTAAGGGCTCTTGCAAATTTCTAGAGATCAAGATTCAAGAATACCCAAAGACCCCAAACATTTAGGATGGCATACTGTTTACCAATTTACTCAACTGCTACCCTCTATCACATTGTTTGGTTCATCCCCTTCCTACAGGAACGCTCTCCTGAAACAGTCTATTCTTTGAATACCTGTTTCAAAGTATGCAAAACTGTTAAATGGTTAATGGGCATCGCCAAATGTACAGACTTAACTAGAGTGTTTCATCCCGTTGAACTGAAGAAACGTCGTTTCCAGCACGGCATTCTCCCTTCCAATTTATCAATCAGGGGGTATGGAATCAACCTTCGCGGTAGTGATGACGACCACTAGTGGCCTCCACCCTAGATACAAGATGCCCAATAGTAAGTGTTAAAATAAGAATCAAATTATATATTAAATAATGTCGAATTAGAATTTGTTTATTTTTATAATGTTGGGGATTTTTTATCTGTCGGCAAGGAAACCAGATAGAGTCACGCACAACCAGTCCCACCCGTTGACGTGCGTGATTAATTAACCCGATTGAATCACGATTATTTCCTTCATTAAAATATGCAATGATCGGAAGCGCCAATAACTTCCTTTTATTTGGATTGCCCACGATCTCCCGCGGCACTAGATGAAAAGGGGAGTCCAGCCGTGAAATGGGATACTGGTTCATGATTCATTCTCCCCTAAAACCCTAACTCTACTCGATCACTGAGGCATTGGAGAGAAAACATGCGGCTATGCTAGGGCAGTGTAAGTGATGACCAGAAGGCTGTCGCTACCCCGCTGCTCATCACCGACGAACCCTTCGGGATCAAGCCAGTGATTTCATTAGCTCGACTACTACGACTACTTCTACTATGACATCCATGGCGTCAAATTACGGTCAGTTACCTTAATTTTCCGCATTAAGGTGATCATAGATGGCTAAGCACTAAAGTTAATAGACCACAAAATCTACATATAATACATGGTTTGCATTATGAACAAAGCTTATATTTTGTTATCCAAAGTGCTAGACAAAAATTAATGTTGACGGTACAAGGTGTACAATACTATTAAAGCAATACTCCGGTTGTTGTTCGAGCCATGGGCAAAGTGTGGCCATAAAGACATGTGTTCTTGGTAGATGTTCTCAGGAAAGCAACCAAGCAGCTTGAGCCATGGGTAAAATCAAGGGAGACAGGGGTGGGGACTGCGCCCATTAATGCGACAGTATGGCGTGCCCCTGGATGCCATTATTACCCAGGTAATAGCATGCTTCGGGTAATAGCTAGCTCCGGCTCCCGCCTCTCCAACTTAGCCATGATAGTGTGATACTCCCTCCGTTTTTTAATAGATAACACCGTTGAATTTTGAACGACTCTTATTAAAAAAATTTGCAAATCAGTGATAAAATTATGTCAAACATATAATAAAAAATCAACTATGTCATCTATTTAAAAAAACGAAGGTAGTAGTATTAAACTAGGACAGTTGGCAATGTGATTATAACTTAAGCAGTGGCTGTAGATCCGTTCTCGGACCACAACAGCGCTGGCATTCTTGTACATTAACTTACCACGGATACTGCAGCAAACAATCAAGTCAGTTCCTCCTGAAACAATAAGGATGGTATCATGGGATTATACGAAGTACTCCATCTGTCCTGAAACAATAATGCTGGTATGGTCGTCCCTAGTCCAGACCATATGCATGTCAGCATGTGTGATAGTGCTCGAGAGGCAAGTTCTTCGGAGGTTTCCAAGTTGACCTTGTGCTGGCCATGAGTTGAGCATTCGAGTATGTCAAACTGTGTTACAATGGAGACCATGTATGGAAACCAAGGCCCTATTTAATTTAAGAAGCTTAAAAATATAAGAATCTGCTAGTTGGTTGCTAGCTTCTAATTAAGAATTTAAAGAAGATATTTCTAAATTCAAGCTTTTAGCTTCTAATTTATTTTTTAAATTCTATAACTACATATTCTCATAATTTGTATGACAATCTGAACCGTTTAGGACAGCTTTTGATTCTGAAAAAAAATACAGCTGCTAGAAACTCTCCAAATAGACCCCAAATTGGGTTAGTTGTCAGCTCTAGTGCCTCTACAGCTCAGATCAGCAATCTGGTTCAGGGTTCAGACTTCAGAGTACGATGGATTGTAGTGTCCAATGCCGTACCAAATATTGGACGTATGTACGTACTCCCTCCATCCCATAATAGGTCAACCTCGTACTAGTACAACAAATCTGAATTCATTGTATTATGATATGTTATACTCCCTCCGTTTCGAAATGTTTGACATCGTTGACTTTTTAGCACATGTTTGACCGTTCGTCTTATTCAAAAACTTTTATGAAATATGTAAAATTATATGCCTACATAAAAATATATTTAACAATAAATCAAATGATAGAAAAAGAATTAATAAATACTTAAATGTTTTGAATAAGACGAACGGTCAAACATGTGCTAAAAAGTCAACGGCGTCAAATATTTCGAAACGGAGGGAGTACCTTAGTATGAAATTTGTTTATTTTGGGACAGAAGAAGTAGGATTGGTCCTTTTTTTAATGTTTGTTTGGTCACGGCCCAAGGCGCGAGCACTGAAGCCAACTTGCCACGAGGAGAGGGAGGCCAGCGCTAGATCAACGTGACAACTGAACAATTGACAGCGTGATCGGCCGGGGCGATTCGATCCATTACACAATATGTAATAACGCTCGATCCACTGCTAAGCCAGTTTGAGAACATTGTTGCATGAGCAATTAATTTGTGTGCATCTACGTTTTGTTTGGGAAGCTCGAGATTCTGATAAACAAATGATGGATGCTCAGCTGATGAGAATTAAAAAAATAGATTTTTCAGCTTCTCACTTCTAGTTTGATTTTATAAAAAATTATGGAAAGAGGATGTAATATAAATGACATTATATTAGGAAAAAATTAACTTCTAGTTTGATGATATATAAATATGCGGAAGAGTAAGTAATATACAGGTACGTTGCCTATCACTGAAAGCTCAACGCTATTAAATCCTAAAAAATTCACTCCCATGGGGAGTCGAACCAAGACATCAGGTGCTACTGAGGCTCTTGTAACCACTAGGCTACATGCCCTTTCACGACACATATTTTCTTTCTGTTTAACAGTTAGTCAAAATGTTATTTCTTTCTGTTTAACAGTTAGTCAAAATGTTTAAATTTTAATTTTTCAAAAAATTAAGGAATGAAGAGAATAGTACTTAAAAGTAGTTTTTCGATCATAGTTTTTTTAGATAACGGAATAGAATCATAGCCTTTGCTCACAGAACTACAACCATTGTTACAAAATTTGATCCAAAGACGATCACACCTCAAACAAATCATAAAAAACGCATGCAAACCGATAAAGGCACACACCACTACTAACACCAATAGAAAAAATAAACCACAAACTTATTAAATTCTATTTGTGAACATCCAGCTAAAATTAACGAAAAATTACATAATCGTTGACTCCAGTTTGCGACATGCAATTTTTATTAAGTTGATGTTTTTATCACACTTTGTAATTGAGCCCATGGCCAGAGCCAATATGTTGCACTGAAAAGAACCTACATATAAGAACATATCATTTCTGCTCAACCATATAGCTCAACATATAGCGGATGTTCCTACAAGAATAAGTTTTCTGGTTTTTTTATCAATCCCTACAAACCATTTTGATATCATTTCTGCTAAACCATAGAGATCAACATATAGCAGATGTTCCTACAAAAATGAGTGTTCTGGGTTTGTTTTATCAATCCCCACAAACCAATTTCTAAAAATATGAGATGTCATAGTTAGCTTATTCATCTTGTCTAATTTATTAGACCATATCATTCCTCGCAAATAAAGATCATATCTATTAATTTATACTATCATCTCAACTATATATCAGAATAAAAATATATTTTCCTGATAATATAAATCAACAGTATCTCTTCAACCACCATATAGAAGTAAACAAATACATCTACGCGTCGGATATCCAGTAAGTAAAGAATAAATGTCTCTTTGGAGAAGAAGGGCAACCCCTGTCATTTGCTATTTTCTCTCCAGGCAAGGAAAATAAAAGAAAATAAACGGAAGTAAACGGAGATGGCATAAAACTAAATGGTGGAAATTTTTTGTGGTATTAATAGAGCGTACTCTAATCTTTCAGTGGTATAAATCCAAACTTGTGATTTATATTAAAAAATACATCAAATATAATTATGGGACAATTGCTTATTTGACCACGTTTTAAACTCTAAATACCAATTTGACCCTACTTTTTATAGTTTGTTTATTTGACCCTCTTTTTCAAAAACGAACATCCCGTCTAACCATATTTCCACTCATCCGTTAAGGTTTGATTTTCTTAAAAAAAGAAATGTAATTAATATTCACAATGCCCAAAGTACCCTCAGAAATCTATCAATCCAACCCTATCCTAGTCAAAATGTTTAAATTTTAATTTTTCAAAAAATTAAGGAATGAAGAGAATAGTACTTAAAAGTAGTTTTTCGATCATAGTTTTTTTAGATAATGGAGTAGAATCATAGCCTTTGCTCACAGAGGTACAACCATTATTACAAAATTTGATCCAAACACAATCGCACCTCAAACAAGTCATAAAAAACGCATCCAAATCGATAAAGGCACACACCACTACTAACACCAATAGAAATAAATAAAACAAACTTATTAAATTCTATTTTTAAACCTCCAACCATAATTAATGAAAAATTGCATAATCGTTGACTCCAATTTGCGACGTGCAATTTTTATTAACTTGTTTTTATAACACTAGTCGGTCGTAGCGGAGACTTTCCTTACTGTCATCCGGCTTGTCATGGATCATATCGAGTTGTGAGAATCTTTGGTTTTTTTTTCTTATCATTGGATGATTTTTTTTTCTTATATTTTTACTTGGCATGAATCTTTGGTTTTCTGTACGTTTTACTTGCATCAATTGCACCTCCAGGGACTTCTCATCATCTTAAAAACACTCGGACTTGCGATAATAAAACTCATAAATTGAAACACCTCTTTTCTCTATAGAGGCCTTCAGCTTATGCTAGATGATGCACATTTGTCTGATAATAGCAAGCGATTGCCTATATTGATTACAGTTTGTCACTCAGGATTATATTTACCGTGGTAATGTCAACCCAAACTTGAAAACAGAGCCCACCAAACTAATCACAGAAGCACCGAACAGATTCACAAACTTGAAAACACACAGCATGAAAGTCGTCTTTATTTTTGTTGTAATTCAACTGGTTGGTCGACATCTCATTATTCAAACAAAATAGTGTTTAAAATAGGCACAAAATGAATAATAATTTCGAAGGGTAAATGCTCCGAGTAGCACTCCCGTGTTGCATGGACATAACCAGTTTTCATCGCCTATCTGACGCCACTGATTCAGCAGAAAATAGGTACTTCACGCGAGAAAGGACAGAATCGTGTGCTGGGTCATAAGGATGATCCTTGGATGGAATCTCCAAAATAGCAGGAACCGGTCTGTTGTAGCTATCCACAAGAAATCTAATCATGTTCGCAACCTGCCAAATGAAAAATGGAAAACCATTAGGTTGTGTCTAGCAAAAAGGACCATTTTAGACTGCACATAATTTGTTAATGTTTTCAGCTATTACAAATGTATAATGCAAAGATGCTAGAACCTTGGGTCAAGCAACTGTTTTACATTTCTTCTGAATCAGGGGTCACATAGAAAAGATAAATGCAGAGGACTCAATCCTATTTCTGTTAACACTAAAAGTAGACATTATTACAACTCTGCAAGTAGTACAGAATAGATCTAACCAGAAGGTTAACTTTACATGACTCGTATAGCAGAATATAAGCACCTTAGCAAGCTATAATAGTTTGGATGCTGGTGAAAGCGCATCTGCAAGGACCACATTCGCCCAATGGTCCAATGTAATCATATATCAGTATATAAAAGAATAACACTGTTCTGGTGTGGTTTTGTATTGAAATTCATCCATCATGCCATTTTTCTCAGGAGAACGCTCTAGCAGAAACAAGGCTGACAATCTACTACAGTGCAGGCGTGCAACATTATAACTGAGCTTAGAATTGAAAATTTGGAAGATTTTTGTTTTCAGTCATTCTGACTTACTGAGACCAGGAGACTTAGTGATGAGCTGGTCAGTGATCACTTCATTATATGAACGAAAAAATAGCTGGAATTATGCAATCAAGCTACTTACATATTGACTGATGAGTACAATTGCAATGTCCTCCCTTGTAGTGAACTCCTTAAATGCATCTTCAATTTGTTTGACTGTTGTTTCTGTAACATATCATAGTAAAATTCAGCCTTGTGAAGTCTATGGACTACTAACTCAAGAATTAGGAAATATATGCTAACATAATAAAGCGCATAAGGATAACATCAAAATGAAACCGTAAGCTCAGGGATGCAATTCATGTCCTACAGTAATTAAAAACCCATTGTCCCTGAGATTGACAAGGTGAGATCCAACTTTTCTTCAATTGTTTTAAATAATATATCAGCTACCAAGTCGAAGTACAGAATATGTCAATTGCTCCAGTAAGCAAGAAATTCCAAGATCAATACAGCCATTCAACAAGAGTGAACATCCCCCACCAAAGCAGGCCTCAGCATTATAGTTAAAATTACATTTACGGAACTCCAACAGATGAGTGCTTATCATGAAGAAGGCATTTCTATCTACCCAGTTAAAACAAAGGACTAGCAGTCAGGTAATGGACCATATAATTGGGTAATGATAATGACTTGTGGACACGAGATGATCAACATGATATCATGCAATGTCTATGTTGTATAGAGGCAGAAATGGGAGCAAAATAAAACAGTCTGATACTGACAGAGAAATTAAGCATGTTAGCAAGTTGAGTTATTACTGTTATCAACAATAAGATAATTTGTCTTTTTCCTCAGATCAACATTGCCAACTCCAGCCAAAAGAAACCCAGTCACTGTGTCCTGCAAACACAGGGGAGGAAACAAACATTCCTGTCAGATGACTCCAATCATGGTTAAACACTTGGGAACCTGATAACTCATAGAGAGGCAGATGTCAATCCGAATAGCATTACATATTTTTACTGATAAAGGTAGTATGTAGTATGACCACATGAGTCAGTTATAATCAAGAGTCTTCAGTTAGTTATTTAGTTATCAACAAATGACGCTGATTGGTTACTAACGTTTCTACCGCAAAATAACCCATTATGAGTACATGTGAAGCAAAGGCAGAATAGAATTATCAAGGGTCCTTGAGATAATATTTTTATTGATCATCAGCCAGCCTCCATTCCTGATATTTATCATCAGTATGTTCCTACAAAAGTATACAAACTATGGCATCATATTGTTTCGTGCTTGTAACCATATGTAGTGTTCAAATTCAATAACCTAGCAAATGCCAGCTAGATTAATAGTTATACACAAATCTGATGTTGGAAACAGATTTGCTCATCACACACATGTAACATAAGGCACCGATCTGATTCGCAGCTACCTAGTTAGAAGAAAGACTTGGGCAGCCAGGTAAAGGAAACTCTGTTCAGTCAGACTTGGGCACAGGGGCAGAACCACGCCTGGGGCAACTTGGGCTCGGGCCCCAGGCGTGGGAAAAATTTTAACGGTCTTATACCTAAAAATTCAATAGATATTTTGATCATTCCATGTCTCAGCCCTATGCGTCTACTCCAGCCTGGGACTTAGATCGATTCTACCCCTGCACTAAACCATTGTCTTGGAGGCCCATTTTAATTGCCAAACTCTCTAGTCCCTACTACTACTTCTTTGGACCGGCAAGAGGAGGCCTGTATCCCAACAATTCTACAAACAATACCTCATTCTACGATAGCATTAGGTGATATATTTGCTAAATATGCCTATCTGTAGGGACACCTCGTACTCTATCCTACGAGGTCGAGAATACATAATAGAACATCTAACGTACTCCCTCTATCTTATAATATAACAAATTTTTAGCTACGAATCTGGACAAGTGTTGAATCAAATTAATCCATTTTTTTTTAAAAAAAATAGCTAATACTTAATTAATCACGCGCTAATGTACCGCTCCGTTTTCCGTGATCACTGTTTCGGATAGGAACAAGGATGTGCGAACACACCCTTAGTCTTTTAGTTCTGAGCCCTAGGCTTCGAGAAATCCTGGCTCCGCCACTGCTTGGGCATCACTACAAACAATCGATGGATCGCAAGCATATGTATACATATGACACTAGACAAAATTAGGTATATAACCTCAATAGCAACAATTGCGCATATGAGAACCGGTAACCAACCAACCAAAGGCAAAGAGGAAGGGGAAAGGGCAGGAGGTGGTGGTGGCTGTAACTACCTCGTCGGCGATGATGGCGATGAGCGCAGAGCTGTTGGTCGGGATGCTGGGCCTCCCCGCCATGGCGACCTCCTAGCTTGGGATCAGAGAGGAAGAAATCAAGAAACCGCGTGCGATTAGGGTAGGGGGTCGGAAGAATTTCGATCTGGATCGGGACCGGATCAGAGATAGTAGTACTTACGACCAAGGTGAGGTGAAATCGGCGGCGGCGTGGGCAGGATGGGATCGATCGATTCGGGCGAAGGAAGCGGCGGAGGGGTCGCCGGCGAGAGGAGGAGAGGAGGGGGGATCGAGACGGTGTCGTGGTGTGCGGGGTGGGTCCCACCTGAAACTGAAAGGCTTCGTATATGTATGTACTTCTAAAGAATACGTGTATGTATGTACGTATGTATTGTACAGAAATTGTACTCGTATTTCAGTTGGTGTATTAATACGACTGTGCGTCGAAAAAGACAACTCGTTAAAAGAAAATCAAAAGAAAATAAAAAAGAGGATTGGTACAGGCAGAGGCAGCACAGACTGTAAGGGCCAGAAAAAACGGCCCATGAGTTGGCCCTTGTGCTGCTGTGAAATAAGTCCACTTTGGCTCCCTCAAAATATAGCTCATCCATCAAAATATAGCTCATCTTTAATATGTATATCCCTGAATCGCAATACTGAATATTTAGACCCCCAACTATTGAAATCAATGTAATTTGACTTCTTTTTTTAAGATGTGGGTCCCACATGCTGAGTCAGCCTGTTGAATTGGGTCAAAGCACCATGTCAGCAAAACCGTACTCTAAAACCGCTTAGAGAATCAAATTACACCGGTTTTAATAGTTGAGAGGTCAAAATATCTGGTAGTGTGGTTTAGGGTTACGAGTTAGATTTGAGCTATATTGAAGGAGTTAAAGTGGACTTATTCCTGCAGCTGTTGCTGCTCATGGATTGTTTTCGATTTCAATGGACCAACCGAGTAGTGTTGCATAAGCATAAGCAAAACGATAAGTTTTTGATGAACTTTTTTAATTTACATGAAGTTTTTAAAGAACTTTCTATAATACCTTACAAGTTGCCTGAGATTTCTAGTCATCGGCCAATCCTTTACCGCTAGAACCTTGTTAGGATCAGGGGCCACCCCCTGTTGTTCCAATCACATGCCGATGCTGCTGAGCAAAGGACCATTTACTTTCTTTGACAAAAAGCTGATGATGTGCTACTATTTTGAACACTTCCCTTAGATGGCTCAGATGCTCCTCCAAGTTCTTGCTATAGAACAAAATATCATCCACAAAGACTAGCACACAATTCCTGATCAAGTGAGCAAAAATGATATTCATTAACCCTCGAATGTATATAGCTAAGTTATACACATTAGTTGAATAGTCCAAAAGGCATTAATTTATCCTCTAGTATTTTTTTTTTCTAAAGCAACCCTATCAGTGGTGACAACTGAACCTACTCCCTTACCATTAATTTATTTATATATGTAATAATACGATTCTTTCTTAAACCTAACATTTCATGCATCTTGGTTGATTTTTTATCTTCATGATGCATTATTGATTGGGCTCAGGTGCAGTATTCCTGCAGCTTTGGTCCAATACTCTGATAATTTTAAATTTAGCTCGAGATCGACCCTCTAATTATTTTGCTACAACGGCCTTTATATTACTCAAGTTGCAGATCCTCCTACTGTTGTAAATTTGGCACAAATTAATCACATCAACACGCACTAATCCTCTCAAAAGTCAAGGGGTCTACCTCTAGAATGCATGTACATCATGGTAGGAAGAACCCTAATTTATTCCAAGTAATAATGGGGATCCAAGGTGTCATTATCCATCATACTGGTGAGATGGGGAATACGTACTTGGATCATGCAGAAGGAGGCCTCGCTTTTCTTGCACTCTCCTTTTTCTTTTTCCTGATGAACAAGACGTGAGAAATTAAATTAAGAGGGAGCTGCATCATATCATGCTGGGATGAGAGCTGGGTGATTAGAAACAAAAGATTGAGGAGTTCATCATTAGGCTTGCAATTGCATGCAGTGCAAAGATATGATATATGCCACGTATAAATATTTTTACACATGTTCATATATAGCAGCTTGATTATTAACTGGACTCCTCTAATATTAAAGCTGGCTAGCTATTGCACCTAGTATAGGAGTGGAATATGCTTGCATTTTTTTTTTTGAGAAACACAGTAAAGATGCTTGCATTTTTTAGCTTGATTGCAGTCTGAATCATCAAGATAATCCAACAAACACATGGTAAATGATCTGAGGAAGATGGTTCATGCATTTTGGTGATTATAATGTTAGTGGAGGTACAAGCTAATTAGCATGGATGTTCTTATATGCTTCATGAACACTAAAGTACAAAAACTAGTCCTTTCATGATTCTCTAATGGGAGTACACAAGCACAGTGCTGCTAGATGTATAGCAATGCTAGAATACATGTTGAAACAGCTGTCCAGATGGAAAAATGCTGTATGGATGGATGATGGTGGTGCACACCTTCCAGCCTCTTCTCTAGGTCAGTTGTACCTAACAAAATGTTTTGGATTCTTGCATGAATTTTGCAGGATTTGCAATGGTGCTTTGCTGTCTCATGTCGTAGGAATTCCAGTGTGAGCACACAACCTGCAATCTTTAAGCATGCTATTTCTGCTACTGCCTCTATCTTTATCTGATTCAGAACAGAAGCTTAACTACAGCACAAATAATCTCTATTAACAACGAAAATAATTTACTGATGACCACATGTCAGTGATGAGTCATAGGTTTGTAATTAAGCTGTTAGATTATGGTCATTGTCAAGTGCACAACATGACCATGCTGACCTGATCAACTGAGTTCTGAACGAGTCTCACATGAGTCCAGGGCCCTAGCAGAAATTTTCTTTGCCCTGCTAAATAAGCACAACATGAATAGCTACGAAAGCGCGAAATAAACCGAATGGATGCGCTATATTGTCAACAAAACCACCACCATTTTTCCAAGGTTGAAGCTCTAGGATCTACATAATCTGACCATGTCCATGTTAGACAAGGGGACTTTAGTGTCAACATGCATGTGCCAATGGACATCTGAAGCTCAGCATGACAAGTACCCTTGCAAGCTACCAACTCACAAACTACACATGCAGGTAAGGACATTCTTCTAGTCAGAGACTGTATAATATCTGTGTGTGTAAGTGGCCTGTACTATACTACTATGCAGGGTGACATGAATGCAGCTTTAGTTTGGCATATCTTTTTCTCTGTCAAGCTGGTACCTGTGAAAATGATATGAGGATGTAATCAATGGAAACATGCCCAGGGATAGCCCCTTTCTAGTTGCTACAGGTTTCAAAGTTCACATTTGAGCCACTTGCAAAGCTCTGCCTTCCCTAGATACCAAACAGGTAAAAACAACTATTTTTTTTTTGTAGATGCAGTATATATTTATTTATGCAAGCTAAAGTTGGGCAAGAATGAAAGATGACTTGCCATGCAGTGATGATGATTAGGGAGAGATAGGGACAGAAGGCAGAACCTAGGACCAAGATGCATTATTGGCTAGGGCTTTGAGTGATGGTATGGTAGTTCCTATCTTGGATTCCCTTGTTGTGCAAAACAAAGGACTCATGCACAAAAAGGAAAAAAGAAAAGGTGAAATGAAAGCAATGTTGTCATACAAATCACAGTAAAATGGACAACTAGATCTGTTCTCTTTAGTAATTTGCACATATATATGTATCATGTATGTGCTCACAAGTCACAAACAAGCAGATTGGTTTTGAACCTAGTTTCAAGCCTCATGAGCTTAATCAACAACTCAAATAGCATGCCAAATGGTGTATTGGTTAATTATCAAGTAACATCAAGCTTACGCTCGTTGAACTAATTAAACTAACTGAAGCAAATTTGCACATATAGATAATTAAACGCTCTCAAGGATATATACAAGGATTATACTTCAGTCTACCGTTTTTCATACGTCTTCAGTAAATATGAAACAGGCTGAATTAGATGCTTCTGGTACAACAGGTCTCTATTCCGTTGTTGACTTCACTTGTGATTTGGATGGCTCAAGCTAAGTGACAGGTCAGAGTGAGTTCATTTGCATACTTTTAGTTGTTAATTATCATGAGAAGCTTCGGCAGATGACTGGTCATCACCACATAGATGAGATCAGTGTCTGAGGGTGACAAGCAGCAACCATGTGCAAAAGTCCATATTGAGTTATATGCAAACACAAAAGTTTAATCAGAAGGACCAGCAATTCACTTATAATTAACAGTCCTTTAGGTTAAAAAAAAGGGGTTATATGTTTTTATCGTGTAAACAAACAGTTATACTCTGCTCCACTAGTTCTGGTATTATATAGATTCAAATGGACCAATCAGTTCAAATCAAAAGCTTAAACCAGGTGGACAATTTACAATATACTTGAACAAAGACTTTTACGTACTATACATTATATAGTAAATAGCTGATGATGAGTTCATCATTCATATCTTAGTTCTTATATATGAGTAAGCACCGTACACCTATGACATTATACGAGTTCATTTTGTCAAACTTTCCGCTGTACGATCGACGATTACGAGCAACATTCAGGTATTATAAAAACAAGTTGCTATCGTTGTTAATTAACTAAGATCTAAGGAAAGAAGAGCAACAGAAGCAAGTAGTCTATATTAACTATATCGTCCTCAGAAGGCAATGCGAACTCATGTTTGTTTACTTCAAACAGGTTGGCGCAAATATGTATTTTATTTTTTAAAAATCATTTATTCCAGAACATCAAAATATATTGATTTTCACAATTATGATATTTTAGATGGCTCATATGAAAAAGGGAAAGTGCATATCGATTTTTAAAGACAACCAACACTACTACAAAACCCCTCATAGGTATCGACTCATAGGTACCAGTTCATTTAAAACCGGTACCTATGAACCGTTTCTCACCTTCCTGCGATGAAAAATATAGAATCAACACTTTTGAGCACTATAGATGCCGGTTCTTGAGAAAAAAACGGATACCAATACTATATGTATTGATTAATTAAGAAACCGACACTTATAATATATTATAGGTACTGGTACCATAAAAATCTAGTAGAGCCGAGCCAGCAGGTTGGGAGCAATATATTTTTAGTGAGGAGAGAAGTGTGTCTTATCCTCTCCTCCTCCTCCTCTCTCTCTCTCACACACACACAACTTTGCCATCACTCCGTCCACCGCCCACGCCTTGCCTCCTCCTCCCTCCCCGTTCATCGCCCCTCCTCCTACCTCTCTGTTTTCCTCATCCTCCTCTCCTTGGTGACGCCCTCTCCTCCATGCCATTCCCAGAAGCATCAGATTCAACCGTCGGATCCAGCTGCATGGAGGTCGGGGGCCACATGATCTGGGCTCTTTTAAGTCGGGGCTCACTGGATCTAGCCGCATCTGACCTAAACGCGCACGTGCTCAAGGCCAAGAAGGAGATGATAGCAGCAGTGGTGGCTCGAGGAATCGATGACGGCGGTGGCTAATCCATTTGGACCGTGAGTCCAAAATGTTGAACATGTAATGGTTGGACATGGTGGAACATATATCAGTGAATTGTTCTTATCTGTAATGTACTTATTCTTGTCTACTTGGTCCGTGATGTGCTTCTTTGTTGTTGATGTGTGCATATGCTCTTGTGTTCTTGTTGATCTGTAATGTGGATGGGGAAATTGCAAATGGGGTTAGGAATTGGATCCGACCTATAATACAATTGTTTTTTTATTATTTTTTGAATATCATATGTGTCGTTCTGTCCATAGAACTAGCACCTATAATAATGGGTAAAAGTTCATCAAAATTGGTACCAGGCAGGAAATTGGCAAATATAAGGGGTTCCCAACCAGTAGTAGTAGTGATATCAAAACAAGTAAAATAAGACACATATCACCAAAGTCAGATGGTAAACCTCCTTGAAAAATGGAATTAACTACTACCAAAACAATTTTCACATACAGCTAAAACTTTTCTCACGTACAGTTAAAACTCATTTTTCACAAGTGGTGGAGCCACCTTCCTGGATGCATGCGTATGTGAAAATTCATGATTTTCACGTACGGGCGTACCACAGCATGCGAAAATTGATTTTCGCAAGCGGCTCATAGGCAGGTTCTCCCTTCGTCCAAAAAGAGTGTTTTTTTTTTATCTTTCAGACTTGTCTAGCTATGGGGTCCACTGGACCTCTTAATACCACTTCATTATTTTCTTCTCATTTTAGCTATCCAAACATTAGTACTCCCTTCCTCTCTTCTTCTCCCCCTCATTATTTTTTCTCTGCATTTAGTGGGCATAATAGTTTTGTAACCTCTTTCTTCATATGTTTTTGATTTTCAAAAACAATGTCTTTGGGAAAATGGAGTATGTTTTGATTATCAACTTGAAAAGATTTTTTGCCAAAAAAATAGAAGTTCCAAAAAGAATTCCAGAAATACAAGATCCCTAACAGAACTCCACAAAATTCAAGAGTCTAGCGCCGTCATCGTCACCGTTGTGGCCACATCAGTCATCACTAGATCTGGAGATCCACCATTTGGACATGTGACCGGATCCGGCACGACTTGGGGAGGAGAGACCTGCGGCTTGGGAGAGAAGCTCGCGGTTGCCGAATCAAGACAAAAACGATATATCATGGCTAATTTTGTAGGGGTCTAACTAGAATGTTAAGTAGGCACATACATGAGGAGGATGGCACGTAAGCATATACATATACATTAGGTTCTAACCAGCTAGAATGCTACATACGCACACACGTGAGGAGGATGGCATGTAGGCATATACATGCCATCGGGGGTGGAACTAGGAGTAGGGCAGCTATGAGCTAGAGCCCTACTCCTAGTCCTAAATCTCCATTGAAATAACACTCCAAAAATTAAAAAAATTAGAAGAGGAAACACAAGCATATGAAAACTAATTAATTAAGCCCTAGGCTTGAGAAATTTTTTTCTCCGCCACTGCGTGCCATC
This sequence comes from Oryza longistaminata, assembly GCA_009805545.1. Lineage (NCBI taxonomy): Eukaryota > Viridiplantae > Streptophyta > Magnoliopsida > Poales > Poaceae > Oryza > Oryza longistaminata. The sequence continues at coordinate 27,197,250 of CM020179.1, read as the reverse complement.
CTCCTCACGTATGTTCATATGTAACATTCTAGTTAGAACCCTGCAAAATTAGCTATGAAATATCGTGTTGGTCCTTGATTCGTATGGATAACACAAATTTATGATATATCATGTTGGTCTTGATTCGCATGGATAACACAAGTACGTTTATGTACAAGAGTGAACATTTTATAAGGTCGTGTATTAAATTATACTCACTTTGCAATTTTGTGTATCAGCGGCAAAATTTACTAAAAAATATATAAAAATATATATGGTGAGGAAATGGCGTAAAGTGTCTATGAAAAATATATGGGATTATGTGGCCTATTGATTATTAAAATGAATAGTCTAACTTCGAGGGACTGAAAATTGTAGCCGCTTTTCTCGTCCCTTCACAAAACCTGACCAATGTCGTCTCTTTTATTTCACCCAAAGAATTTCCACTTTGAGTTATGGCCGTGCTGATTAGTCCCACGTAAAACAATAAGCATGATTAACATATAACTAATCGAGTATTTATTATTAAAAACTTTAAAAATAAGTTTCTTTAAATTTTTAAAGCAGCATCTATGTATATTTTCTTGCATAAAACACACAGTTTAGCTATTTAAAAAACATCAACAAATATTATTGAAGGGTGGCCCAACTACTTCGATACTCTTCCGCCCTTCGTTATTTGCTAAAAAGATATTGTGTTCTTGCCAACCAATAAATTGCTGCATGAAAAGGAAAGAACCAATGGACAAATTAATTACCCTTCCAAAACTACATGTCATAAATAGGATTTTCTTGCTGGTTGTATTTTGATTTTTTTTTTTGGCAAAAGATTGTTATTTGAATCTAATATCTAAATAGACACCAAGTAAATGGATTCATATGTCCAGACTTAATTCAAGATTATTTCATTATGTAAGTAAAAAAACAAAGTGTTTTCTTTAATTTGTCTGAATATATACATTACAATATCAAATTGGAAAATAATTTGTGATATTCTCTAATATTTGACCTTAGATTGTACTACATCTGATGATCTGAAACTTACTAGTAATACATAGTATTTTTCACCGATATGATTTTTTTATATTGTAATAAAAATTTATGAATATAGCATGTGAGATTATTTCACTAATACTTGCCTAATGAACAACCATATTTCCAAATAACAATTTGTTTCCTTATTTATGGTGTATGAAACGTGAGAGCACCACAAAAATATCTGATAATTACACATGCCCCACAACACTTTGTTGTAATCACAACATGAACCAATAAAACCACCAGCATCCAAGAAAGAAATCAATAAGAAACCCAGAAAAAGATCCTCTATATATACCCTACCACACAACACACAACACAACCAAGATCCACACACACTCACACAATTCACACTCATATCATATCATCACCACATCAATCTCTTTAATTTCCTCCATCTTTCTTCTAAACCCAACCACAAAAAAAGGCCAAAAACCCAACAAGATCGACCATGGAAGGCCACCCTCTTCTTCACCACCTCCAGCAGCCCACCCTCGCTTACACGTGGGACCCACAGCTCGCGCCGTTCGACCACGTCGCCGGCGCCGGCGGCGACCAGGTGGCCTTCTCCACGGCGTCGGAGCTCCGGCAGGCGCTGCTCCGGGCGCTGGCCGAGCTGGACGCGGCGCACCAGGCGGAGCTGCGGCGGATGGAGTCCGAGGCGGCGCGCCTCGCCGCGCTCGTCGCGTCCGCCGCGCCGAGGCGCGACGAGCTCCGGCGGCACTGCCACTCCCTCCTGCTCCTGTTGCACCACCAGAGCCAGCCCGCCGCGCCGCCGACGCCGACGCCGCAGGTCAGCAGCCTCCCCGCCGCGCACGTCGTCGCCGTCCCGGCCGTGGCGGACGAGCTGGCGGCCGCGGCGCTCGACGCCGCCGACGAGGCGGAGCTGGAAATGGCGCTGGCGCGGCGGCTGCCGGAGAAGGGCCGGCTAGTGGAGGCCGTCGTGTCGGCGGGCCGCTGCTCCAGACGCTCCTCCTCGCCGGCCCGCTCCCCGGTGGCGCCACCCGCCGCCGCCCGCGCCAGCCGACATCCCGCCGTTCAACCCGACCAAGGCCGCCGACGCCGACAACAACTCCTTCTCCTCGGCGTCGGCCACGTCGTCCTCGCCGGAGAGCAACTGCAGCGGCGGCGGCGGGCACGCGCCGCTGGTGTCCCCGGCGCTGCCCTACCACATGATCCCCTTCTGCATGTAGCGGCGTCGCCGACTCGCCGGTCGTCGTGGGTGAAGGTGCATGCTAGCTCCCGTGCCTCCTGGGCGGGCACATGCGCGCCACCATTCGCATCGCACCCAACGGCTTAATCGTGTCATTAGTGCTAATTAAGCTTAATTACGCCTACGTAAGCAGCAGCTAGTCATTACATAAATAAATTAAGGCTTGGTTTTGATTAGTAGGGGGGATTAATTAGCTTAGTGATTAGAAGTGGGCAGAGATTGGGACATGCGAGACAAAGAATTACATGAATGCCACTACCTACACTAGTATCATCATGTACATGTGTGTATGATAGTATCTAATTTATCTATGGGTTGTGTGTTTCTTTCTGAGACCACTGCAGAATGCACTGGTTTCATATATGTTGCTGTCAGTAATTAAGTCTTTTGTTGAGAAATCTTAGCATGCATGGTCTTTCCCAAATTAAATTTATGTGGAAAAGTAGTACATTTTACAACTGTGGTCTTTTATGAAACAAAACCTTGAAAAGTCTTGAACTTCAGACTGGACATTGTTTCGGGTCGTGTTTTCAGCTTTTTGAATAGGTATGTGACCTAGGTTGAAACACTGTTTGACTTTTTAATTAGTAAATTGTTTGAAATAAATAAAGGGTGAAATACATGGTTGGCATTTAAACTTGGATCATATATCACTTAGATATGTGATGTTGTATATCACACATTTAGACCTATAATCGTAGTTTAATTTATCATAACAAGTCCAAGTCACATTTCACCAATCTCGATCGGACACCGACGTGGCTGTCCATATGGGCCAAATTTTTACATTCAACCCCTTTTGAAATTCAGTGTGACAAAAATATTGTCGAAGTGGTGAATTGGAGTGGAAGGAGGGACGACCACCCTGAATGGATATTTGGATGTCCACAGTAGGAATGAGGGGCTATATGCATTATTTTTGTCACGGTGAGGGGGCCAAATGCAAAGCGTGGACAGCCAAATCGGGTTCATGAGATCTGTCAAACACACTTTGAACCTAAGGTGATAATTAAGCCATGATTACATATCTAAACGTATGAACTGCAAGATTTCACAGACCTAAGTAGCATTCGGCCTGTCAAAGTTTATGAACCGATCATGTATTTCACTCGTAAATAAATATGCCCATTTCACTATGAACTATTTATAACCAATAATTTTAATAGTAAAATATTATCTCTGCATACTAAAAATTCATTGCGAACCAAGTGTGGTTATAAATTATTATTTGTGAAATTTTCATTTCGTTGTGATGGCAATAAAACCTAAGAGAAGTGAGGCATGCGTGGCATTATTTTTTGCGAGGTGCCAATTTTTTATTTAAACCTCCTTTGATAATATCTTAAAATTACTCTGCAAAACCTTAGTTCTAAAGCAAAACCTTTGAGTTACACCACTTTGCTAGGCGTGGCATGTAAGTTGCATTGCACCATTGATTATTGTGGCATGGGAAGAGAATTATGTACAAAATTTGCAACTCAAATTTTGCCTAATTGCCGAAAACAAATTATGTTCAAAACTAAATAAAATCATTTTACAAGACTATAAAGTTTTATTCACCAGATACCAAAATTTAGTGGGCTCTTAATACTCCAATATGCAACTCAGTTCACTAATCTCTAAAATTCTGAAACACACCCCCAACGTTGAAATCATTTCGAATTATACAAGTAGCGGGTGGCTTAAAAAGTTTCTTGGAAAACTCTTTGTTGTCTATTCGTATATTTCAACCTAAATCAATGTTTTGTATGTATAGTGGAGTAAAGTTTACTCTACCTGTCCAAAATGGTTTTATATAGTTTCACAAATTATTTTTTTCGGGGCAATTAATTGTATGTATATAGGTTATAAGATGCATTTTAAGATATCTCTAATTCTTTGTAGGACACTATATATCTCACCTGTGAAATAATCTTGCAATTTCTGTTTATTTTGATAAATCACATTTATGCGGATTGTTCGCATAAAGTTGTTGTCTAAAATGTGAAAGGAGCCCCTCTTCTTCTAGCAACATCTGTCACATGAGCCATGACCCACCAACAAGTTGGTTTTCCTTGATGACCCACCAACAAGTTGGTTTTCCTCGATGATCATGTCATGTTTCTCACCTATTGGTAACACTCAACGATGGCATTTTCATCGTGAAAAAGAATCTTCGTCGGTGACCGCAAAATTAAAGCCTAACATGAAGTGAAATGGAGTATTTGTTTTTGTTTAACCCCTATGTTGACTGTTATCTTGAAATTATAAGATTAAAATGTGAAGTAGCTATAATTAATTCCAATCGCTCCAATTTTGTTTAAATCATCTTTGCAGCTCTCTCACAGATAGATTAAGCATGTACATGATAGATGGCTATATTATTGAGCCCTAACATTTCACATTATTGCATTAAAATAAAATACCATCAATTCCCCATTAGGTTCCCTCCCTCCATCGTTCTGGTCATCAGCAAATAACTCTATGCCACCCTCTCTATTTCCCGCATCAAGCGTTGCCAGGCAAGCTTGTGTGTCGATCTCGGCGCTTCCAGCTGGGTTCATGATTCATCCACGTTGTACCAGCCACTGCACTGCCTCTTGAGCTTGAGTTTTTTTTTCTGGCTAGATCTAGTCGCCATGGCCTCGATCTCATGCTCCAGCTCGAGCTCCTCCGCACTGATGACCTCGAGCTTCATAGGTGAGGTAAGCAATTGCAAGTGAGGACGCTATCTCTGAGCACCGAATTGAACAAGCCAAGCGAGAGCGGCACAACAAGAGTGGGCGGGCAAGGAGAACTATGAGAGATAACAGGCATTCCTAGATCGCCAAGGACAATCACCTCAACCTTCAACCGCCGTGAGAGATGATAGCCACGCGCAGAGGGTTGTCTTACCATGGATCTCGGCGACATTGTCATTGTCATTTCCATAGGCAATCTTTACCTCTCTCTCCCTGTTCATCTATGCTTTTATCTCGACAGTGGTATAGCTGGGAATTCTGTCTACTCTCCTCCCTCTCCTCAAGCTCAACGCCAGTACTGTACAATATGCCAATCCACCTGTACTATATCGTACCTACTATGATTCACACTTGAGTTTTTGCTAATCCTAGAAAGTGACACCATGATATATCCAGGGTTTACACTTCCATTTTCAGCCAAAATTTTGGAATTTAAGTGGCAACCGAAATTTCGAGAATTTTGCTACTTTAACTTTTGACCAAAATTATTTGAAAATTTAAAAAATTTTGATATTTGAATAAACTTTGATCAAATTTCAAAAAATATGGAAAAACCGGTAATTTCCGTCGATATTGTGTTTGCCTGTTGGTGGTCAAATTACCAAAAATTTAGAAATTTTGTTCTGAAATTGCAATCACCGGATATTTTATAATATTAATTTATCATATCTTTTTATAGTGTCGAGGCACTCTGAAATAATATTAGGATGGTAACATAAGTTGCTTTTGCCGCATTGTTGCTTCTCTCTCCGTACTAAAATATAAGAGATTTTGGATGAATGTGACGTATACTAGAATAATGAATCTGGACAGATGTAATACTAGAATATGCCACACCTAAAATCATTTATATTTTAGAACGGATGGGAGTACTGTCCCTATGAATTTTGGAGACTACACAATCACATCTGGGTTTCGTATCCCAGTTGCTGTGCCCTGGGACCCAGCATTTTTTTCCTCACACCTCACTTCAAAGTTCAAACAGGCTTTGCAGCTTGTTTTGTCAGGCACTGTCCACCAATGGACGACGGGCCATCTCTGTTTTGACAGCTTGTGGCCCCTCTCTTTCCATGACAGAAAGTGGGCCTTCTCCTTTCACATATACAGGGGCAGTGGAGGCCCACTTGCTAGTGGGGCACAGTACTCGATACACACCCAGCTGATCACCACCGTCCATTTTCCCTTTTACTCTGATCAAACAAGTCAAAGTGCTATAACAGATAGGTATGCATATTTGTTCTTCTAATAGTAGGAACTCATGGTCCTAGTAGATTTGGTGTTCTTTTCATAATGGAGTTTAATCTAGCCTGAATACATTTATTAGTAATCTACCTGCAAGCTGAAAGAACTGGTGACAAACTAATTAAGCTTGGATGTTGATTGGTGACAACTAAACTTGAGCCAAAAGTGTGGCTAAGAAATAGATAGGCACAATTGCGATATGGTTGGCTTTAAATTTAAAAGACATGTGGGTTATAAGGCTGAAAAAGTGTGGCATGACTTAATTGTGATAAGAAGCAAACACATACCTAAACAGAACTCAAGTGTGGCATGATAAAGTGAGACAACTAACCAAACAGAGTCCCTTAAAACATTATGATAGGTTTATTGACCACTCTTAAGTTAAACAACATAGTTTAGTGCCCTAATTATTTAAGTGAGACATGCATATTGCTCGAGTGCACCTATCACATGGGCAAGGTATATAGATATGGCGGCAGCATAAGATCATCCATACGTCTAGGACCAAGAAAAAAGAAAGTACAAAAGTGTTTTTTTTTTTCTAGATAGGAGTATATCTTTCTAACGTTCTGGACTTTGTCCATGGCTCCAACATGAGGTCCACCCATTGTGCAGCACATGGTGCAAGCTTTGTAGCTCCAAGATAGCTTTGAATATCACAAGATAAACTAATGTGTGCATTACAACTCCTCCCAACATGCATTTTTCCTTAGAAACAAAAAAAGAGGATTGGCATCATCCATGAAAATGATTTGTCTTAAACTTTTTTTTGACATTGTCTAAATTTGATTCCTGCAGGAATCATAAATTAGTTCTTGCTTGGTTTCTTGATATGAATATGCCTATGGTTATCTAGAGAAGGCCATTCAAAAGGTGAGTTGCTAGCTAGTGTGGTAGTGGGAATGGCAACTCAAATTGTTCAAGATATGAAGGATGGTTTGATGAATGTAATATGGTTGTGCAACACGTGGAAACTAAGTTTACGATATAGTAGGCCGACAATAGGCGTGATGTTGATAGCATTCCATAAATCCATAGTCCAATAGGTAATTGAAAACTATTAAAAAAATATCAATTTTGCAAATATATAAGATTCTCTTTTGCCATCGAATGCCAATCCTATGCGCATTTAGAGTGATTGATGGGTAGTTAACATTGAACCATCACATAGTTGGTTCGCACAAGCAAGTTTGCAAATAGCGCGTGATCGATGCATTACTTTCGACACGTATCCCATGTACTACTGGTGGTCACCATTTTATTAATGTCTATGCAATTAATAATGTCACACTTTGCATACTGGCAAAGTGGTTGATGCACAACTTACATCTTATATCTTTCAGGACCACAAGGTCCACTAAATTTGTAGTGCTCGGATTGAGCTTACACTAACTTCCTTTTGTAAAACCATAAGTAAAAGGAATTTTTGGCACTATGCTAGCCTCCAAATGGTGTCATAGGTATCATGTGAGTAGCAACACTCCACATGCAAGCCTTCCCTCCCTTCTATCTTGCACACTGAACAACCAGCCCCCATTGTTGTATATTTCCTTCCCTTAGCCTCTTTTGGACCGGTCCATAGCTAGCAACAAGTAAGGATATAATGCTACACTCCGGCACAATCTCTATCCACAAATGAGCCCTAAAACCACATCAAGATTTTGCATTCTAAATTGCCCATGAAGCACTGTTAACAGTCACATCCTGGATCAAATAAGGGGGAGCAGCATGGTGAGAAATTGACTAGTGATACTCTAGACATAGATAGCAATGAGAGCTACTCTTGCTTTCCCAAAAGAAGGATGAAGAGAGGAAGAAGTTATAATAAATCTTTCAATCATAGAAGCAGAGGCTACATAGTTTTATACAATAGGCACTTCTTTCTGTCTCAGTCTGCAATCACTGCTTTGCTTGTCTCTGTCCTTTGCTGCCCAACTTTATCTTGAATTTTTGTGTATTTGTTTGCCATCAAAAAGAAAGTAAGATCTCTCAATCAAGTGCTGCAAGACTGCACGGTTATGCATGGTACGTGCATCAGTGGGATGGTTATCATCATAAAAATTTTCCTGATCTCCTCATATATTTATATATGGACAAAATGCTATATGTTCAGGCAATGTCTAGTTGAAAAAAAAAATTGAGATGGTTCTATGAATGTTTATTTCATATCAACAAGCGATTTTCATATCAATCTTTTAGCACGTTTAAGGCTGTGTTCGGGAGTGACGGTTGGGAACCCTCACTCCCCAGCACGTAAAACGGAGCAGCATTTAACGTGTGATTAATTAAGTATTAGCTAAATTTTTTTTCAAAAATGGATCAATATGATTTTTTAAGCAACTTTCGTATAGAAACTTTTTGCAAAAAATATACCGTTTAGTAGTTTGAAAAACGTGCACGCGGAAAACGAGGGAGAAGGGTTGGGAACTTCCTATACCGAACGCAGCCTAAATAAACCAAAATGCAATGTTGACCATGGTATTTATAAATTTCCAAAAAAAAAAACTAATACCTCCGTATTAAATATATTGTAAAAGTACTAATAATGATAAATCTATCCATATAATTTTTATCTTATCAAACTAAATACTTTGAGAGCCACACTGATTGTCAAAGTTTTAGAAGTTCGATCAAATATTGATGAATGTCAATAGAGTCATATATTTAAATACGTAGTGAGTATTATATTATTGAACTATTTTTTTAGGCATGTCTATATGTATTATTTTTGTGGTTCCATCCTAAATATTCCAAAATGTATTGTTACATAAAAAAGTTTGATCATTTAACTATATGCATGTAGTACAAACGATCACATTAATATCAGAATGCACTGTTACATAAAAGTTTGATCATTTGATCAAAACATAACGGCCAACCTATTTTTTCAGTAAGCACTGATGTTGCACAAATTACTATCCTGATTAAAATTATATTCAAACAGATCGATCTAGTGGAAAGCAAAAACAGTGCAAAAAGAGCACATAAAGTTGCATGCATGGTTGGGATTTGGGAGCACTTGGACAATGCGGATTGCGGAGTATACATAAGTGATGTTTGTTGGGTGAGATTACAGGTGTAAAATATGGAGGGAGAAAATAAAAGAAATATTGTAGTGGTGTCATGTACATGTATTGCCATGAGTTGATGGGGAAAGAAATAAACACACCTGCTGGTGTCACCAATGTGCAGTGCAGCTGAACACCAATGGTACATCTTCAAAGCTTTGTTTAGCATAAAACTAAAAGAGATTGAAGCATGTTTTGCACTGGTTCTAGCAGTGTCTATAAGCTGATAGTAGTATCAAACATAAACATTTTATAGTATTTCTGTTGATTTCCTATCTTGTTGGCAGGCCAAGTATAGAATGCAAGTTGACGAAGTAGCTAGCTAATACAATTGCTAGCTAATTAAGATTAGTTATTGCTAGCTAGAAAAGAACAAAGTTTTAGATCCATGTTTGGTCCATTGCTTTGTATAATGTGACCAATTATCCTACCATTGCTAGGTCGGCAAACAGTTATATTTATCATTGTCAGTCAAGTTTTGGGGAGTAGTGATGGATTGCATCAGGGAAAAATATAGCACCCAGAAGACACAATTAAGTAGCCATATATTAGAACACCTTGAAAATTCAACTGGTACTAAAAGTAATTATGCTCATAATTAGTCACTGTTACAGTCCAACATTTTTTTGTCCCTTCGAATAATTTCATGTGAGACGAACTTGCCTCTGAAAGTACTTTCTGTTCATTTTAATTACCTCTTGAGTTAATTGAACAACTTAGTTAATTTAGCCCTAATAATATGTATCCATTTTCATTATATACACGTCTTATTGTAAGTGAAAAATTTAAAGACACATATGATGAAAAAAAAACTATTTTGGAAATAACTTTGAAAATTCACGATAGTTCGCGTGTACTTTTAAACCTTGATCCTCTCAACGTTTACAGCCTATGATTATTTTTTGTAAAAAAATTTGATGTAACGTAAGTATATGATCATTATATTTACAAAATTTTGATTTAAATTTTACCGAGACAAACATCCGCCAGTCGAGAGCCATTATCTAGTTTAATTTAATTATCTTGGTGTGAACTGAGCAATATAATTAATTGTGTAATTGACATATGATTGATTATATTGGTTTTGATGAGATAGTTATTTATTGGGCGAAGTGAGTTTTGTTCTATATTATGAGGGCGGTTAGACCGTAGGTATGGCGGCAGTCTACTGGCTTACCTGACGGTCCGACTGGCAGGCTCCTATTTGGAGTCACTTTCAGGTGATTTCAGATTTTACGACGATTGCTTCGCGTTTATAACTTCTAAGATGATTTCTAAATGTATGATATGTTGTGTGCTAGCATTGAGTCAAGTTGAAAAAAAAATTTATCGTCGAATATGATTTCTTTGTTTGTTCATGTGTACGTGTTTCTTAGGCCTAGAGAGAGTATTACTTGGTATGGATCAGAAATCAACTACGGAGAAGTTGATATCCGGATATCAAAGAGATTATGCAAAAGGCTATAGCACTATGCACGTAATTGTGAAGATTCTATGTAGCATACAAGAGAGATTATGTATGTATAAGAAATGGAGTCAAATTTTATAGTCCAAATTTAAAAAGATTAGATTTGAATTTAAAGTGTAGTGTTTGGTATTTGTACGGGTGAGTTTCATAAGAGATTAGGAGTACTTATCAATGTTTGCTTTGGCTTCATGTAGCCAATGAGGGTGGTATAAATACAAATGAGAGGCTGATGCTATTGGAATCTTTTTGGAGAGAAAATTAGGTTTGATTTGATTTGAAAGTTGAGAGAGAGGTGATATAGTTGCACTTTGTAAATACAATTTGAGGTACTATGTATTTGGTGTTGTGGATTGGTAGAAAATACTTCATATATTTCAGGTTTAGATAAACCGACACATACAAGATGATATACGTTTTGGTTTATGAACAATTAAATGCCCCTAAACATTAATGTCGTCCCATAATATAAGGGATTTTGATATTTTGCTTGTATTGTTTGACCACTCGTCTTATTAAAAAAATTATGCAAATATAAAAATAAAAGGTTGTGCATAAAGTACTTTGGATAATAAAGTAAGTCAAAATAAATAAATAATAATCTAAAATTTTAATAAGACGAATGGTCAAACAGCACACGTAAAATGTCAAAATCTCTTATATATTAGAGAACGGATGGAGTTATAATTCTGTATATATGTGTAATTAATTGCTTTTTCTTCCCGCTCTTGTTTTATGGTCACCGTCAACATCTTGGACGACTTCTTTTCCTTTATCACAACTTTTTTTTGCAAACATAGATGTATTATTCACGGCGATATGAATGCATGCATGTTCTCGTCATCATTTAAATTTGCCAATACGAAAACGACATGTCTTACGTATCCACACGATATGTATATGTGCAAGTAGTTAGCATGTGCACATGCATGAGCTCTGCATGCCTACTTTGGCTAGATATTTCATACTCCCTCCGTTTCAGATTACAAGTCGTTTTGATTTTGATTAAAGTCAAACTACTTTAATATTAACTAAGTTTGCAGATAAATGTAGCAATATTTACAACATCAAAGTGGTTTCATTAAATCAATAATTGAATATATATTCATATATAATACATTTGTTTTGGGTTAAAAATATTACTATTTTTTTCTATAAACTTGATTAAATTTGGAGCAGTTTGACTTTGACCAAAATCAAACGACTTATAATCTAAAATGGAGGGAGTATTTCTCTTCTCCAGAATGTGTATTATATCCCTTTTAATTTGTTCGATCGTCACAAAGGCTGATTCTGGTTTGCCCTATTTTCTATGGATATTTTCTGTTTAATTTATCAATGCTTTCCTCCACAGAATATATAATGATTTTAACATCTAAGGCCTATAAAGTAAATTTAGAGGGCTGCTTATGCAAAATACTACTCCGTTTGCCAATTATGTGCGTGACCTATTTTTTTAATAAATACCTAGAAATTATATTGTATTATTAAAATTTGTATTCTGACCATTTAAAAATTTTATAGGAGTAAAGTTAATATTAAAAGTCAGTAGCTAGTGCCAAGTAAATGGTATACTTGATAAATATAAGAATATCGGGATCAAATTAAGTGGCCCCCAAATAAAGCTTGAAACACTAATTTGATTATTTTCCTCGAGTTAAAAAGGATTTTTAATTTTAAACCTTAGGAATCTAACTGTGACCTATAATTATTGTTTAGCATGTAGGTTCTGGTCTTCTGGACATATAAAAGTTTGATGTGACCAAGTTTGTTAATTAATTAACCAACACTTTCATTATATTATGCGTGTGTAACTTGTATAACAATTTAGCGGTTAAAGTTACGTAAAACGACAATCTTTTCTAAATTACTATAGGGAGTATGATGCCAAAGCTTTTTTAAAAAAAACTCTCTCGGCCTCTCTCATTGTTGTTCTGAGTTTGAATCGATAACCTTAGAACAAAATCCTGCCATAATCAGGGGCGGATCCAGGAACGAAAATTAGGGAGGTTCAATTACACAGTTTTTTCAACCTCCAGCTATCTAAAGACCTTTAGTTTATCATTCATGGTGAAAAAATCGAAGGTGGTACTCCGGGGGCATCCATAGGTCTTTTAAGTATAGGGAGACTTCGAGTCCACCTGCACCCACGTTGAATCTGCCCCCGGCCATAATTAATGGGCAGAGAACTGGTCTTCTTGATTAGGACGATATCTTAGCACACCTGATTTATATCTGAAATGTTCACTAACTAGATGGGCTGAATTCATTCTAGGCCGATGTTGGTGTCAGAAAAAGGTGGGCCGGGGTAAATTCATTTTAGCCATAAAGTGGGCCGAATTTGTTCGCTGGAAATAGATGGGCCAAGTTCATTTGTAGCCCTAACTAGGCCGAATCTGTAGTTGGGTAAGTGCAGGCCAAATTCATTCACGGACCAAATTTGTATATGGACTGAGTTGCTAGCCAGAACCTATATTTCAGATATCTGAAATGTTTGATAAATATTTCACTGTCATAGCTAAGCACAAATGGACAGATGGTATATAAGGATACGGAGTGGGAGCATGGCATGCATTTCTTCCATTTTTTTTTCGTTTTTTTATATATTTCACCACATCCTAGAATTATTCAACATATTTGAGGAATATTCTCGCAATGCCAATCAAATTAAACCAAAGCAAGATCTTCCCCCAAAACCAATGATAGAGCCGTCATTAATGTAAAGATAAAAAATAGAATTTTCCTAACAAATACTCAACATAAATAGATTTGCTTAGGGTCCATTTTTTTTTTTTACTCCTCCACTAACCATCTCTTCCACCCACCACACCAATCGAGATTCAGATGGTTCTCATCCTCAAACATAGAAATGAAAAAGAAACACAAATTGCTCTTTTGATCCATTGCATACATACTACATCTTTTCCTCTCTCTCTCTCTCTCTTTTTCCGATTGTAAGCCCAAGCAAAAAATTTGAATTCCTAATTTTGAAGTTGATTTTAGAATTTTTCATCGTACTTTATTTTCAAGTATTTGATTTTATATCGCTAAAGTACATTGTACACATATAAAAGTTTTCCAGTACTTAGAGAAGGATAATAATAGAGCTCACTTCCTACTATTAGCTCATCTTAAAACCAACATATATAAACGATTAGCTATAAGATTGGCTACAATTTTCTTCTCATCTCTCTATCTCTCACTTATACATTTAATACATTTGTCTTGGAGCTTGTGATATGCTAGCTTTTGCATGAGAGCCAACATCCTTAATTTTTCACTACATTTCTCCTCCACCTAAACTTATAGTAGGCTTATAGCTCACTATTATACTTGCTCTTAGGCTGTGTTCTCCATTCCTCATTCCCAACCGAAATAGTACGCACGAAAAACGGAGCGGTCCATTAGAGTGTAATTAATTAAGTACTAGCTAATATTTTAAAAAAAGATTAATTTGATTTTTTTAAGCAACTTTCGTATAGAAACTTTGTGAAAAAACACATTGTTTAGCGGTTTGAAAAACGTGCGTGCGAAAATCGAGGGAGAGGGATTGGGAAAAGGGGTGCCGGGGGCGGAACGATTGGCGAGTGATAAAACTGAAGGTGAGGAATTACTTCAGTGCACCGACAGCAGCAATGGAGGACAGTCACAAGCACAGCTCGCCACCTTCGCTTTCATGGCCACCCCATGCTGCACTGCATGCCTCACTCGCACACGAGGCGGCCATTACTGCCCTGCTCGAGCTTACTCTAGCTAGCTAGGCCCCATCCATCCAAGCATCCAAGCAGCACTTGCCCCCAATTCCATTCACATCATCAATCATCCCTAGCTAGCTTCCAGTTTTGCTGTTCCATTACCCCTGCCTGTCTCTTGGCCCCATCTCATCTCAGAACAATCAATGGCTGGTGATGATCAATAACAGTAAGTAGTAATGTCAGCCTCTAAGGATTGGCTCTGACATGGTTACAGTGATGGAACTTGCAAGCATGGTGACAACCAGTAGAAGCAGGCAGGGAGGCACTACTGGATGTCGTTTTGGATCTGATCCGGGACCAGATGCTGCACTGCACCGCAGCAATGGTCACTGGCTCTCTGCATTCGGGGTCTGTTTGGGAGAGTTTTAGATTCTGAGAAATCTAGCTAGTGAGAATCTGAAGAAGTTAGATTCTGAGGGACGTATTTTTTTTAGATTCTGCAACTATAGCTTTTCGGAATCTAGATAAAAAGTTAGATTGTTTAGAAGAGTTTCTGATTTTAGGATAAGCTGCAGGTAACAGGAATTCCCCCAGATGGGCCCTTCCTATCTTGAGCGTGTAGAGGACATGTTTCCTTCATATCTTGAGCTTGCAGAGGGTACATGTTACAGCATCTATTCTATTCCAAGAGGACCATGAGCATCCATATATCCACTACTTGTTTCCAAGTACCAATTGCATCATCCAATGGTTACACATCTCATGAATGTTTCAGTAGCATTTACCAGAGAAGATACAGTAAACAGCTGCAGCAAGAACCAGGATTCAGGACAGCACAGGGTATTCCATAATTTCAACTCAGACACAGCAGAAGAGATAAAAAGAACATCTGAAAATTGACAGGTGGTAGTAGTATAACATAAATATTAAGCCTGCTCTTTAACTTTCAGTGAAGAAGAGGAAAGGAGGGTAAACTATGCATATTTTCGTCTTTTACAGCAGTAGCACTCACTCCACGCACGGCAAACACATCTGCAACCCAAGGCACAAAACAAAACATTGTGGTAGACTCTTCCTTTTGACAACCAAAGGTATTGTGAGACGTCGAGCGCCCCCTGATCTCGCATTACACTTGCTATGATCAGGGGGGCAGACATCATCATCGATCCGACACAAAACATACACACACTCAACACACTCAGATGTCTAATAGGAGACCGAGCGAACGACGAAATCTCAATCAGCAACGCTTCTCGCCTGCTGCCATTGACAGTGTTCACAGTTGGGAGCAGGGGGAGGTTGAGGAAATGGTGAATCTTCTTGGAGAGGGTCATATATAACCATTGTCAAAAGCTGCAAAAAAAAGAGAGAGAGAGGGAGAAGGGGGAGAGAAAAGAAAAAGGCTGTAACCCGCGATGTTCCGGTAGTAGCTTTTAGCTTCTTCTATAATTCTTGTGTTTCTTTTGTGTTGTCGTGGCGCGATTGCGGTGTTGCGCAACTCTCTCTTTCTCTTCTCCGGTGTGCACTAGCAGGCTGAGCCCCCACGGCACGACAAGGCACCCGCACCGGATGTGATGGTGCCAACCATGGATGATGACTTGGCACCGAGGCTTGAGGCGCGCGAGTAGCTGGCCGAGGCGCCTGCCCCTGATGGGGTGAAGAAGGCGCCGTTCAGGAGGAGATCCCCCTCTGATCTCCAGTTCCAGCCCTTCCAGATGGTCTGAGCAGTCTCAACCCTCTTTGTAACCTGCATCAGTTTGTTCATACCAAATGCTAGTTAGTTATTAAGAGACTGAAACGGTTGCTGAATGTGAATCCAGGAACTTGGTGATGGACAGACAATCAGGGAAAGCGAAATGTACCTCCTTGGCAAAGGGATTTGTCGGAGCAAGGTAGCGGTTGCCCTGGCTGTTGATGGTTGGCTCTGCACTTCCACCAATTGCATACATCTCCCAGTGGGTATAGTCATTGTTCACCACATGGAAATAGCCATGCCTGCACCTGAAAAAAGGGCAAAATTTTGTTTTGGTGACAACAGTTAGTAAACTGTCAGAAATAAACTGCAGGTTCGCCGATGATATGCTGAATACAGACAAGCATGATGTGTATGCTATTGCAGTGTGGTGGTCAAGTTTTAGTGTCTTGAGGAACATAAAGACAAGATTGGTTCAGTTCATCAGTTTTTAGTTTTTACCTTGGCATTCTCTGAATAAGACCTTCTCCGAAATGGTTGAATGCTATCGTGACCTGCATTGCCTTGTCCTTGACGTAGGAATCGCTGTGACCCAGGAGCATCACCTGCATCATGCGTTTATCATCAGTGAAAAATCCAAGCAGGCTGCTTTCATATGACAACAAACGAACCACGTGAGATGCAAAAAGCAACATACTACACAGCAGCAGTACGGCCAGGCCAACCGACAATCTTGAGGTTAATTAGATTAGATAAATGTGTAAGAATATTTGCCACTGAAAGTTAGACTAAACTACAGGGATGCTGGTACTATAAAACAAACAAGTACTTCACATACGCCAAAACACTAGTGAGTGAGTGATTCCAATGGATTATAAGTTATATGTGTAGTAAACAAAAGATGAATGATTATTGCAAGACAGAAAATGAAATGGAAGGATCTAACTAGGATGCACAAAAACATAGAAAGATGGATACCTCATTGTGGTGGGTGAAGTAGTTGTTGGACACTGTGATTGCAGTGGAACCCATGATGGCGTCGATGAGGCCGTCGGCGCAGTTGGAGAGCGAGCAATGGTCAACCCAGATGTGGCTGGCGCCGAAGATGGAGACGGCGTCGCCGTCGGCCATGGTGCGCCACCCGTAGTGGCTGGGCGAGCTCCGGACCATGGCATTGCCGGTGGGCCTGCAGTCATGGATGTGCAGGCCATGGATGATGACGTTGGTGACGTACTGGATGGTGATGCAGGCGCCATTGGCGATGTGCACGTTGGCGCCACGGCCGTCGATGGTCTTGAAGCTGTTCATGATCAGCTCCTGCTTGAGCGTGATCACCATGTCGCGCTTGAAGACGATCCAGAGCGGCTCGTCGCGGATGACGGCGTACCGGAGCGTGCCCTTCTTGGGGTTCACCGCGTCGTCGTCGCTGGGGTCGGTGACCACGTAGATCTTGCCGTCGCGGCCGCCGATTGCGTTGCGGCCGAAGCCGATGCCGCAGTCGGCGAGCCGCTGCCGGTTCTTGTGCCAGTCCGGGTCGCACCTCCAGCAGTCGTCGATCGGGTTGCCGGTGCCGCACGACAGGTAGCCCAGCTTCCTCCTCGCCGTGCTGTTCCTGATCGACCTGATGATGAATTCCAGTGTCAAAAAACAAAATAAACTCCATTATCTTTTAATCACATCATGAATCAATCAACCAAGATCGTGTTCAGTTTTCAATTTTAATTATGAAATGAAGCAATCTGGCATGTTATCTTGTTTCATGAGTGACAAGCTGGGATTTCAATTCAGGCACAGTACAGAGAGTGTGATCATCAATGCGCACAACTCAACAAACGAATTCCATCCATGTCCACTCGTTTTAAGCTCATTTGGGTGGAGCTGACCTGTCGGCGAGTACTAACTACTAACAAACTGGACTACCAACTAATAAGCTGAATCGGTTCTTGCCACCAAACGAATCCTACTGCTACCTCAAATGTCACTCACCAGTCGGTTCTTTCTACCAGCAGCAGCTAGATGAAGATGCTACTAGCTAATGTATGTTTGCAATGTGAAACAAACCATCGGATTGATTAGTGGTTGGGGATGGGGAATTTTTCCGGTGCGCGCGCCATGAATGCGTCCACGGTGGCGCGTCGCAAATGCAGGAGGTAGGCGGAGAGACAGGTCCACATGAGTGGGCAGCCACAGAACGTGGTGTGTCACACATATACACACTGCTACTCACCTCACTCCACTTCACTATCCCAGTGGGAAGAGCATATGAAGCTCGTTCTTTTCTGGTTAAGATATCGATCGCGCTTTTAAAACGGTTAAACGGTATGTTTTCTGCTAAACGTTTTTCAACAGAAGTTACTTAAAAAAATATCTGATAAATTTACTTTTTTTCATGTTTGAAAGAATTAAAACCCAATTTATCGAGGACTAGTCGTTTTCTTCATTTTGTTTGTCCGTACGGGGCCGAAGTTTGGTTGCCGTGGCTTGGCCGGAGTTAATACGCTCCGGCCACATATCCCTCCGAGTTAGTACGTCGCAATAAAGTGGCCTCCCACCCTCCATGCCAGGTGGGGCCCACATGTCAGTGGGTTGAGCTAAAGTACAGCACACTGCTGCACCGGCTTCGTCTCGCCGGATCAGATCTGCATGCTCCTCCGGTCAGGTACTCAGCAGAGTCAGGTTCCATTTCTTCACTTTTTCTTTCTCGCCTTTTGTTTCGGAGATCAGTGGTGTGAGTGAGTGTGTGTGTCACTGTGCGGGTGGGCCCGGCTTGTCCGGCGGTGGCTGTGCTGCTGTGTGAGTGGGACGGACGATAAAAGTCCGGACAAAATCGATCGCCTTCTTCATCGGGACACCTCCTCACCGCATTCCCCCTCGCGAACAACTTATTCACAGATAGGCCCTCCGTGTCGCGTGCTCGAGGACCTGGATGTAATTATGTGAAAGTAGAGGGGTGGTGGGTGTCTGAAATCTCAATGCGTCTAGTAGTACTAAACCTCCCGCCAACTAATTGCGGGTGATTAGAGGAGGCTAATCACTGGAAGTAAGTACGATTATAGTAATCAGGTTGAGTGTGCTGCTGCAGTAGTGTAGTGCAAAAAAAAAAGGTCAAACTGTACCGGTGCTTTGCTTTGCATTGCAATCCGAATGGTGGGCGTCACAAAGACTATGCAAACCAAATCTCGAAAATGTACCATGTCATTTGGTCCTAGTACTTGCATATAAGATTGGAATTTTATACCACTGTTTTAGTTTGTTCTTCAACGGTGGGGTTATCCGAGTAGCCATACCCAAGTTCAATCATTTTAGGCAAATTTGTTACATTACATTTAAAGTTTACGATCTTTGCTACAAGATACTCAAACAATATGTCTTTGTTAGAGAATACTTGTGAAAACATATTAATTAGCTACGGGATACGGGACATATTATTTTATTATATCCAGTGTCAAATAAACAAGTTTGCCCATTAGGCATGTTTCATTTTAACCCGTATAGATCTAGTTTAAACTGGACCTAGATGAAGGGAGTGAGAATGGACTGAACGAGGGAGAATGGACTGAATCACGGAAGTGAGAATGGTCGCTAGACCCAATCGCCTTCCAAGCCGATGAATATAAGGATAAATTGGTATTTTCCATGCTTCTCTCATCGTTTGCACTGAATATAATAAAATATTGTATTCGGTGTCCTGCAACTAATTATTGTATTTTTATGGTGTCTTACAACAAATATATGTTTTAGGTGTCTTGTAGCAAAGATAATGAATTTGAGTTCCTTTAGCAAATTTTGCCATCACTTTATTATTGTCTCAAACCATTGAACTATTACCTCCGTTATCAAATGAATGGTAAATATTGTCATAAAACACTTTCATATGGTTATACTTTTTATAGTTTTTATCAATATGTAACTCAGAAACATACATGTGTCGATGTCCAATACGATAAGTAGTTGTTCTGCGCTTGTTCTTCTCCAACAATTCTTTAGATAAGAAATGCAACATCCATTTCAAAATTAAAATGAATAGTAAGATACACAGGCAATACCATAATACCATAATTTAACCATTTATCTTGCATTTTGCAAACAAATTACTGCCATCCTGTTTAGGCAGGAGGGGGGGGGGGGGGGCATATTATTAAACACGTGCCATGTTGGTCTTCACTGCTAAGTTGGACACCATGCTAGTATAACACCACACACTGTGAGCTACATGGACAAGATAAGCTCAGATGCTTATGTGATTAGATAAGTTACATGTGCAAGCAACAAGATGCAAACTAGTACCGTATTTATATTTATGTGTGACGCTAAATATCATATTTCGATCAACACAACTATTTCAATGCTAGCAATAAACAACGAGGTTGAAGGCTCCTTAGAACAAAGGTTTTTCTTTTTGAAATTTTGTAGGAATTCAATCTTGTGGTGTACGGTCCTATTTTATCAAAGGAATAGCTGCTAAAAGTCCTATAAAATTTTCTTGGATTGGCTCAAAAACATAAAATTAGAGGAATTTTGACATAAGGTCCAACCTCTCTTTTTTTGGAGGGGAGGGTGTGTGTGGTGTGGGGGGGGGGGGGGGGGGTATTTATATCTATCTCTTTTTTCTAATTCCTGTGTTTTCTTGTACGTTGCATTTAAATGATCATTCCTATAACTTTCTTGTATTTTCTTCAATCCATATGATTTGAGGTATAATCGAATTTTGTTTTTTTAGTCATGTACTTTTCATAATTTCGCATTCCGAAGGAGCCCCCTCACTTTTTTTTTAGATTTACTAGCAAGATGGGATGCTTTATTAAAATGGACTGATATAAAAAGAACTCATCACCATATATAGTTGTAGGCACATAATTATGAGCCATAGGAATTAATCATTATAGATTTTCATCTGTTGGGACGGAAAACAATTAATGGATTGATCTTGTAAGTGCCCCCCACCATCTACAGAGACTTACAAGATCATGTGCTGATGTGCATGCTGCCAATTGCGATTCCCTTGCTGAGTTACACATTGGTCCCACTTTCGACTTCTTTCGAGTTAAAAGACACCTCTTATTTAGAGGAATTACATAGAAATTTTGGATGATTTCAATTCTATAGGAAGAAATCCTATTACCTTTGAAACAAATGATTGAATCATATCTTATCCTTTGAAAATCGTATGTAATGGACAATCCTATATTGATTTTGGAGGAAATTTAGCAAGAGTTTCAACCTCTTGGAAAATTTCCTTTGAGTCTATCTCTTTCATTCGATTCCTGTGTTTTTCCTACGATCCAATCAAACGGTCATTCTTGTCATAATTATTTGTCTTTTCTATTCCTATATTTTTTTTCCATTCCTACGATTCAAAGGGGCCCTAATCGTTTTGTGCTATAGTGTACGTACGAGACTTAACCGACCAAATAGACTAATACATGCGCTCGTTTGAAGCATAAGGCGAAGAAAAGTTCCTCATTTTTTTACGCGTGCTTCTAAACTTTCCAAACTTCTATACGATATTTTTTTTGAAAAAAAAATCTATTGAAAAGTTGCTTTAAAAAATCATATCAACTATTTTTAAAATTTAAAATAATTAATACTTAATTAATCATACACAATGACTCAATTGATTTTACGTATTTTCTCCATCTTCGCTTTTTTTTTCCTTTCTCTTAAATACACCCTAAAACAACTTTGTGAAGGCTTTGTTGAAAAGATGTTTTACAAAGAAACGTAGTAGTGTTCAGTGGATAACGAGGTTGCTAGTCAACTTCTACTATTTCTTTAAGACAACTATTATTTTAGAACTATTTACACATGAAACGAAAAAATTCATTAGTATATTATTAATTAAATGTAAAAATATCATAAATTTGGAATAGATTTATTTTTAATAAAAACTTCTATATAAAAAGTATTTTTCACAAACCACAACATACGTTAGCAGTTCGGAAAGCATGCTAAATGTAAAATCACCGATTGACTTAAAGAGTAGTAAATCTGGATAGGTTACTAGTTAGTTTTGCCTTTCCTTTCTTTACGAAACGCAACACAAACACAGATGTTCATATACACATGAGTACATAACATCTCATTAAAATTGAGCACATCAGACACTAAAATTGATTTTTTTAGAATTAATGAAGTAACGACTTATTATTGACGGGTACATCATTTACCACGGAAATAATAATTAGTTGTAAAACGAGAGAGCTATTAACGTACAATTAATTAATTTTAATTATTACAAACTTATAAAATATATTTATTTGATATTTTACAGCAACTTATATATAAAAAGAAAGTTTTCACATGTGAAAAACGCGCTTAGCAGCTTAAAAAGCGTGCTAACGAAAACCACATTATAATCTGATCAAACGAACATGGCCATAAATCATTACAAGAAAATAAACTGTTGTTCGGACCCTCAAAACTCTAGATGACACCGAATTATGCTCGAACAAAATTCGTTAAGCTCAGGAGCAGTATTGTAGTAATTCGAATTCCGAGGAGGTGGCCGGCCGGCCGGGCGGTTGGCTCAAAACCTCGCACAAACGAAAAGCTCGCAGCTGTCCCAAAAAGAAAAAAAGAAAACCCGAGAGAACACAAAATTTGTACAAAATGGAGGGGGCTAAGTGGTTAAACTCCACCGCCGTCTCGTGACGTGCGTGCTGCCGGTGTCGGTCCTCACGTGCCACCCGCTCCGTCTCAATTCTCGCCTCTTCTCCCTGGGCCCCCACCTCCCTTCACTGCACGCGTACTCGTCTACCACCCGGTGGGCCCCACATGTCAGCGACGGAACCAGGGTAACCCGGGTGGGTTTGTCGGTGCGGCTCGTTTTTCACTTTAACCGCGTCGCCGTTGCGCGGTGGGGCCCCCGCCGAAGCATCCCAAGGACCATCGAAGCATCGCTGACAGGTGGGCCCGGATTTGGGTGGGGACCACCTGCAAGGTGGCGCGCTCTCGGTTTGTTGTCAGATGGTTGGGACCCACGGTGACGCGAGCCCGTTTCTTTGCGTTCTTTTTTTTTTTTCTTGCTGCAGTTTGGTTTTGTAGGAAGGTTCCGGTTTTGATGCTAGTACCATTTATTTACCATGGCAAATTAAAGGCTTTTCTGGGGCTTATAAGAGCAGGTATAATAGCAAACTATAAGTTAGCTATAAACATATTTTAAAGAGATAAAATAAGAGAGAGAAAAGCAGCGGGCTACAGATCTGTAGCCAGCTGTGTATGACAGGTGGGACTAGATAGTAATAGTATAGTAAGCAACTATTGTATGAATTTGCTATTAAATTGGCTATACATGATTTGGAGCTAGTAGTTGGCTATATTATTAAACTTGCTCTAAGGATGGGAGCCTCATTGCTGCGCTTATGCTTACGCTTGTAAACCAAATTTGAATTTTAAAACGTAGTTTCAAAATTGATTTCACAAATTAATAAATTATTAAAGATACATATATAAAAGTTTTATTCACAAATTATTTTTTTTAAGAAATAAACAGAAGTATAAGTGTAAAGTTAGGGTTCTTCATATGATAGATGCAGAAAAACTAGACAAATCTAACCACATTGAAATTTTCTATAAAAGTTTTATTTTAATTCCTATAATAATATCAAAATTATATGTGTTCGCCAACAAGCATCACTAAGTTTCAATTTCCATACGTTTTTTTAACTCGCTGAAAAAAAAGACTAGTTCTTTTTTTAAAAAAAAAAGTCATGCATTCCAAAGAATTTCTGCATTTGGTAAGTCGTAAAAATGAAAATGGAAACCCCAAAAAAAAGGGGATCACATGAAGCCGTAATATGGATGGCCATCTGCACATGGTGACAGCAGACAAGGAAATGGGATGGAACAAATTATGATCGCTTGCTTACATTACATTGAGAGCTCCACTCAACTTCACCCGGAAGTTATGCAAGCCAGGAGCATAATACTAGCTTAATTAGGCATCTCTCGATCGAGACGAACCAATTTAATTTAACCATCTTCTATGTAATGTACTAATGTACTCCTCCTGGCCGTACTGGTAATTGTTAAGGTTATCTAATCTCCTAAAGGTAGGGCAATTTCTGTAGCTAGCGATGGACTGTAGTGTACACACCCCAGTGGGAGACAAGAGGAGATTCAGGGGCTTAATTACCCTGCTGCGTGAGTACTCTGACGCTGATGCTGTGTGAGACAGGGACGTAATGATTCCAGTGGAAAAAGGCCGTGGCATAGCAAGGAACAAACTCAATGATGCCTGTCTCCATTGGCCGTATGCCACTCCATCTCCACCCCAGGTAAAAGTAACATAATAAAAGAAACAAGATTTAGAGAAAGAGACATACCTCCAAGCATTAATATTTTTTTAATTAAGAAGAAATAGTGAACGTTTTGAGGATTGAACACGGGACTAAAGGGTTGAAACCATACACCCCTTGTCACTATTAAAAAAGAAAGGGAAAAAAATACAAATTACCCCTATAAGCTATCACGGTCGACCGAATTACCCCCTGTACCCAAAAACCAGACATTGCTCACCCTAAACTTCCAATACCGGACGAATTACCCCCGTCGACCTAATCCAAAGCGGTTTTGTCTTACTTGGCGTACGCGTGGCAACCCAGTCAGCATTTTCCTTAAAAAATCAGTGGGACCCACTTGTCATACCTCCTCTTCACCTCTTCCTATTATCTCTCTCTAGCAGGCGTAGGTGCGCATGGCCGACAGCGGCGGGTGCGGCTAGGTGGACGAGGTGAGCGCGTCGGGCCACCGGGAGGCAGCGGCGGGGTGTGGCACCGTGGAAGGCAGCGGCCACAGCAGCGGTTGCGGGGGTCCCGAGCGCCCCACCACCCCCTCGACCGCCCCAAGTACTGGCGGCTGCAAGTCCTCCCACCCCCCAACCCCCCCCCCCCCCCCCGAGAATCCGCCCACTGCTATTCTCGGCTCGCTCCACAGCCCCATCCACCGACTCGAGCTTGGTGGCGTGCGGGGACGGCTGGCGGTTGGCGCGCACGGCGGCGCGCGGGGCATCTGCCGGTCCTCTGGCCACCCGTCGCACCGACACCTCTGGTCGCCGCCCGTCTCTTCGCCACACCCCCGCCTTGTCAAAATCTCTACCCCTATCTCTCTTCTCCCTCCCATTCTGAAGAATGCGGTGGTGGGGGAGAGGGGGCGACGCGGCGGGGCACCTACAGAGGACGGTGGCGGAGGCGCAGTGAGCTCGGGCGGCCAGGCGGAAAGAGCTTGAGCAGTCGAGCTTGCTTGGGGGAGGCGACGGGCTGTGGCATCGCCCTCTTTCTCTCTCGATCTCTCTCGATCTGTCGATGCTCAACGACGGGGGTGGATCCAGTCGTCGGCGGAGGGAGCATAGGCTGGAGGAGGTCCAGTGACCGGTGGCAACCTGGTGCTGGTGGCGCTGCGCATGGGCTTCCCTTGTGTAGCCGCACGTCGTTGAGCAGAAGAAGATGAGGAAGGACAAGATAGAGCCATAGAGACTGTCAGGTGGTTCCTACTATCAGGCAGGATTAAAACAGAATTTCATTATCATGATGGATGCCATGTAGGATCAAAACCAGATGGTATTGAGATAGGGGGTTATTTGTCCGGTTCGAAGAATTAAGGGTGTTAAATGTTTTGTAGTTTAGGGGGAGGGGGTAAATCGGACGACCGCAATACTTCAGGGGGTAATTCGTACTTTTTCCAAAAAGAAATAACATAATGACAGTAGTTGTATGAATTTGCATAATTGCTTAGCAATTGCCCCTTGTAAATGCGTTGGTGCTATAGTATTTTTATACGAAGTTTAACGTTCCCCTTTGGAACACAAAATTGCAAAATATGTATTCCCACCATATTGTTTGACTAGGAAAAAATTTAAACGATTTATAATAATATAAAACAGATGGAGTACCAATTACTAAAGAACCATATATTGAACCAAGATTATGTGTCTAAATGTGCATTTAACAAGATCATAGATGGACCGTTTATATATTTACGATATAAATAAATACGTTAGTTTTTTTTTAAAAAAATACATTGCACTTTAAAAAAAACTCAAAAACAGTTCCAAATTTAATTTTAAAGTTCAAATTTAGGCTATGAGACACGACAACCTTCTTTGTTTAATGAGAACTAGTAAATACAAGAAATAAAATACATTGCCAGTTCTTAAATTTGAGCTGTGGTATAACTTAAATACGTAAACTTAAAAAATTACACATTTACCACACTAATCCAAACCTCATTTGACCGGAGATGACTGCCGACGTGGCGCTCTATGTAGGCAACAATTTTGAATCTAATCCCTTTTGCAGCACAACATGGTGGTACATCTGTACTTAACCCCTTCAAGCTATAGTACTACCCAAAATCCCCAAATCCCTTTTCCCTCTCATTCTTTGAATAAAGGCAACCCGATCAACAACCAACTAAACTCTAGATTAAACATATACTATTTCAGCAATATCATGTCGCATTGCATAAAGAACCATACTTTACCAATAAAACTCAGCTAGATGAATGCTTTAGCTCAAGAAAGAGGTGGCGGTACTCACGATACACATGAGCTGGTTCACCTTCTTTCTTGAAGCTAAGGTTCATCGCCGTCATTGCACCAAAGATTGAGCCCAAAATGAGAGGGTTGATGATCACCAGTGTCGCCCTACTCGCTACTCTCCTGAAAAGTGTCACAGTTAGAGGGGAATGCGAGGGGGGTGGGAGGTGGGGGGTTTCGGGGTAGTCCTATAGCTTGAAGGGGCTAAGCATAATTTTACCACCACGCCGTGCTGTGGAGGAGCTAGGATACAAACCTATTGTCTATGTTGGAACGTCACGTCGGTAACTTCGATCAAACAGGGTTTTAACCTGTTGTGATTCATTAAATCAAGATAACGGATCTAAACGTGTAATTTATGAATCTACGGAATCCAAGTAACACCATTGCTTAAACTTCGCCATGCATGTATGTATTTCACTCTCTAAGTACATGCGTGTCAACACTCAAACAGTAATACCGGTAGTGCAGTGCAGGGTGTGTAAACAGTGAAGAGGATGGCCTTCCACCCCATAATAAAAGGAGTGAACGAGAGGGAAGAAGCGTGTGAATCACTACTTTACTGATCTGCAACCATCTGGTAGCTTAATTAGCTAAGCCCCTGTTTAGCGTGTAGGTAGGCATGCAAAAGGCTGAAGGACAGACACAGGATGAAGTCGAGTGCAGCGCACGCGGGGGCAGATTTAACGGCGCAGCACCCGGCCTAGCTAGCTTGTTCTGGCCTTTGGTTTGGTCCTCTCTCTTAATTAGCTCAACTCTGTTTTTTGGCTATTGCACGCCATCCATGGCCGACCCAGACGCTGCTTCAGACAAAAGAATGGCTCTGACAATCCAAGGCATAAGGCCAGCAACTTGTACTTACCTTAACTAACTTATGGAGGAGTATACTCTTTGCAGAACTTACCCAACCTTAACTAACTTTTGATTGAATCTTTTAACCTCCTGAAATTAATTTCTACTGAAATAGTATGTCTCTGCATTTATATCAATCATATACTACCTCCATATTTTAATATATGACGTCGTCTACTTTTTATCTAACGTTTAACCATTCGTTTTATTCAAAAAATTTATGTAATTATTATTTATTTTATTATGACTTGATTCGTTATCAAATGTTCTTTAAGCATGACATAAATATTTTCATATTTGCACAAAAATTTTGAATGAAACGAATAGTCAAACGTTGGTCGAAAAGTCAACGGTATCATACATTAAAATACGGAGGGAGTATATAGTTTCCAGCATTAATATGGATCAAGTCATCAATCCACGACTCTAAAAGCACATGAACCATCGAGTTTACACTGGTTTAATAACTTGCCATAGACTTTCACCCTTTCTATAATTATTTTATTTTATAGGTATTACATTTCCAGCCTTACTCCAAATTTGTACTATATATAAACTAAAAGGATAGTCTAACGGCTTACCCATTCCTTGTCGTCTATATGTATACCCGTTACAAATATGAAATATATTCTGTCTTTTCAGATTCAGAGATCTGAGAAGCAAAGAATGCCCGTACATACCTAACAATACCAGGAGTATTGTCCTCTTTGCAGCTTATCAAGTGGCCAATTGATAATCAAGCAATATACTCACTACTAATCAAAGAATTATTTGTTGTTAGACTAATATAATTAGGATCCAGCTAGCTTATGGGAGAAACAGAGTCAAGTAGTAGTAGGAACCAAACAAATCAAAGCAAAGCAAAGCAGAGCAAAACATAACAAAAGCTAGCGACGGCATGCAGAAGGTTAGCGATGATGATGAGACAGTTAAAGTCACATAAGAACAAGCAAGCTCATGCATGTCTCATGGCCAAAAGGAATCTCTGACACATGCTCTCAATCTCTTATCCGGAACACACATGCATTAACGATTTGTTTTGTCACTAGTTTATCTAATCTGAATCGGTGACTCATCATCATTAGTCAGACGGACAGTCACACTGGATGCAGGAGTAATAGATTAATTAATCAATTAAGTGTATAATACTAGTATAGTACTACTGCTAATAAAACAAAGACAAGAGTGCGAAAAAGAGAGTGAGGTACGAGGTCATGGCCACTGCCAGCATCATCTGGATCTTAATTGGGGATGGACCTGTGTGTTAGTAATTTGATGCCATGCCCCAGGACAACAGAATCATCTCACATGCATGCTTGCATTGCTTTGCCATTTAATTCCTTCCTTGTCACTGACACTAATCTCCATTTAAGCTGGTCGCTTTTCTTTTTCGTTCCTTGATCTGGATAGCATATGTCTTTTGCTAGCTGATGTTTTGCTGTTGTGCATTATGGTTTGATACTCTGATTTATTTTTTTATTTTGCCTCTTTTCTTGAACTAAGTTTTTTTTTTCTTCCTCTTTATTGCTTTGGGGTAAGAAAGTGTATTTTTTTCGCTATAATTATCGCTCGTGCCTAGTTATGAACAATTAAACTAAAATAAAAGGATCTGTACATAACTAGCTAAGAACTCTCGTGAAAC
This sequence comes from Oryza longistaminata, assembly GCA_009805545.1. Classification (NCBI taxonomy): domain Eukaryota; kingdom Viridiplantae; phylum Streptophyta; class Magnoliopsida; order Poales; family Poaceae; genus Oryza; species Oryza longistaminata. Next base: position 27,168,109 of record CM020179.1, on the reverse strand, counting down.
TGAAAATTTAATAATTTACGACTTTCACATAAGTCCGAAACAAAAGAGGTCAAATCCAGAGACGCCATTCAGACCTAAGTTACCGGTGATAGCTCGTGTAACATGAAAAACATAATAATTCCTCAGTACAAAATCTCTTGCATTTGTGATTTGTGAATATATAGAGACAGTACTCTGCATGTAGAAATTTCACGACACCTCTCTTAATCTGTGAAATGGACCGAAGAAGTTTCTAAAAAGAGTGTCATAATGTGCTAATCTAAAATTAGGTCAAACGTTAGTGCTCTTGCAATGGGAACAAGAACGAATTAACCACATACTTACAAGAGAGAGGTACCCGTATCCAATCCTAGCTAGAGACCCAGAAGTAACAAAATAAGAGAAAAAAAGGGGGTACTTTTAGCTAGAGCATGTAGAGACAGTTGCAGATGATATGATCATGTTGCTGTTCATGCGCAAACAACTTGATTACACATTAATTAATTTGGACTGCAAAATCCTACTCACTCTGTCCTATAATATAAGGCATGGTCAAACTTAGCACGGTCTACAAAACTAATTTTTGACTTATAATTTTCTCATATACTATAAAGTTTCTAGTAACAAAATTATAATCATATGAAAGTAAATTCAAATATCAATTCAATGATATAGTTGTAGCAATTAAAATTCAATTCATATTGTACTAAATGTTGGTCAAAATGTTTTAAAGGTAGAATCTTGAGATGTGTGGGCGCCTTATATTATGGGATGGAGGGTATATACAGTATGCTCCATATGAACAAACAAAAGATATTGTAGCAGTTGCAGGTGTACTCACTCTACAAACAACTGAACAAGAGAGAGATTTTGCGAGCAAATAAACAGCCTGCACTGTGTACGTATGCCTGTGATATGATTATGTCCCAACACAACATATTATCTCCATGATGCATGTGAGCCCGAGTCATCTGACTGGCCAGCTGATTCAACCATGCTTGTCTCCTTCCTTCCTTTTTGTTCTCCTTATCCTGTTAGTTTTCTCCTTGATTACAAAAGGTTTGTAGTAGTACTACACCAAGGTTAATATTATTTGTCTAATTGGTGTGAAGGATGAACATATTGTTCATTAGTCTTATAAAATTATTGTAAAGTTCCTATGGTCACAATAGAGAAAAGAATATCCGATAAAAAATGGTATTCCCTCAATCCCATAAAGACTTCATTTGAACGGGTTATAGCCAATTAGGAAAAAGTTACGAATATTTAACTAGAGCATAGGAAAAATAGCGAAGAGTATTAATAAGAGGTGCCATAATCATTTATTCATAGTAGTAATTTGTCCGAGTGTTTTTGAAAATGTAGTCTTTTATTTGTGGGATGGAGGAGGTAATAACTAATGTTATCTGATTAAGATTGAAGAGTTTTACGCAATTCCTGAATCTAATCCATTGTAATCATAAATGTTGAAAAGTATCACAACCAGGGTATAAAAAATATGAAAATAATGGCTTGGTTATTGGCCTTATTGGGCCGGTCCATAACTAGAAGCCGCTTGATAAATCAGTCAAATGAAAAAGACAAATTCTAATAAACTTTATCTGAATTTCATTGGTTCTGTCGATACGAGAAGTTATTTCGCTTGGTCAATAAAACGATAGGTTTTTATGATTGATATCAGCTGTCTGGTCAATAAAACAACCGGTTAAAACTGATCGGATTTAGCCGCTTTTTGTACGAAGTTGTTAGAGAGTTACCGATTTTTACCATTTTCTCATGGTCAGTTTTAGGTAAAAGGGTAACCATTCCGAAGCCGTTTTCACTTTCAAAACTGGAAGGTAAGGAAATGAAACCGCCGTCCATAGTAGATGCATCGAGGGGAGCGGATCGAGATGGAGGAGTAAATTGCGCGGGGATCGAGAAAACTACTCCACCGTGGAAGGTGATCGGCAGGTGAAAAGGGGATCCTATGTATGCAGTGTACCGAACCCTACTACTACGCAACAAACGCAGGAGTGGTAGTAGGCATGTGGTTTGCGCAGTACGTACTACACTGCAGATGAGGAAGTAGTAGCTCTAGCCTCTAGCTGAGCTCAAGCTGCGACTTTGCCACCGACATGTACTGCTCACTCCTCTGCTACTGTTTCTGTTCTGCTGCTGCTGCTCACAAAGGTTCGGAGACAATGCCGTTGGTTAATTAAGGGCAGGGGTGTTAGAGCCAGTTTAATAGTATATCCAACTATGGGCTCCAAAATTATCTATAGCTAATGTAATAGCTAATTTATATAACAGTTGCTTACTATACTATTAGGGACTGTTTGGTATAGCTCTAACTCCTAAATTTAACTCCAGGAGTTGGGTCTAGAGTGGAGTTGTGGAGCTGCCTAAACCCAGCTCCACAACTCTAGTTCATTTTGTGAGAGAGCTCCACTCAGCTCCGCTCCCGGTTTTGGTGGAGGTGAAACTGTTTGGCTGAGCTTCAGCTCCAGGAGGGATGGAGCTGGAGCTGTGCCAAACAGGCCCTTAATACATGGTCCTACATGTCATACACACACTACATCTTGAAATCCGTGCTGCAGCTGGCTACAGATCTGTAGCCCGCTGCTCTTCTCTTTCTTCTTTTATCTCTTTAAAATATATTTATAGCTGGCTTATAGCCTGCTATTGTACCTGCTCTTATTTATCACATGTTCCTAACTTCTGCTAGTTCATTTTTCTTCGCAAACTACTAAACGATATGCTTTTTAAAAATTAGCAAAATAATTGTTTTAAAAATCATATTAATCTATTTTTAAATTTATCTTAATTAATGTTTAGTTAATAATACGCTAATGAATTGTTCCGTTTTACGTGTGAGAAGGTAAATTTCCCAAACTCACACGTCTGAATGCAGTTAGGTTTACGGAACTCTTGTCTTAAACCTTGGCAACTTTAGAGCATGCAAGTTTGGTTTATCAGCATGGCATGGTTGATGTTGCAAAAACCACAAAGTAGGGAAGGTGCGGTTTTGTTACACATAGTGCTCTGAAAAGAAGTAGATTATCTTTTTGAAACATTCTTTCCTTTCCCCTTTTGGATGAACAAATTAAATTGATGGAAGTTTTTTTTCTTAAAAAGTATACCCGTGTTGCCCCTTTGGGTAAACGACATGTAAAATTAAACAACTTAGGATTACGGGTCTTGGTTTGCCTAAATCGGCATTACTCGATGAAAAGTGTTGTATATTTTTGAGAAGAGAGGTGCTCATGGTATATTCTTTAAACAGAATAAAAAAAGATGTTTTTTTTTCAAAATTAAATTGGAAGAAAAATTGTGTTGCCCATATACCTCATGCAAATTAGTTAATTAAGACCATATTCTTTTATGCTATTTTACTAAATTATTGAAACAGATTATTTACTTCATATTTTTAAAAAATACATTCTCTCAAAAGTATTTTTTTTCTACTGCACCGCTTGGACCAATTACTTATAATTATTTGTTAAGTTTATTTCTTAAAATATTTAATTTCTTTTATAATTAAATTGATAATCCTCTATAATAATCCATCTGTAATAAAAGGGTCTAAAAGGAGTCGAAGTGATTAAGCATCTCTAAGGGCGTGTACAATGGTGTCTAATAACGGGCTCTCTTTATTGTCATGCAAGTAAATTTAGTGACGTGGAAGAAAGAGAGGGAAGGAATGAGAAACATCGTTGCTACGCATGACAACGGCTCAGAGTCGACTCTTAGCATTTATTAACGGAAAGTTTGTTGCATGAGAGTGAGAAGACGAAAGAAGTATAATAAAAATATTATTATGCATTAATGGTTTAGAAATCTTGTTGTTTATAGTATTATAGGAGGATAGTCTATAATTACATTAATTAATATAGAGAGCTCATATTAAACTTTTAACTTTGTACATATGTCTACTAGAGATTTTTGATATGGTTGATGGCGGGAAATAAACGGGCGGGACGAAAAGTGACGATGATTCATGCATGGCGCGAGTCGAGTCAAACCCATCGATCGGTTTGGACTTTGGTCGGTGCGGTCAAGGAGTTTCACTTTTACTGCTCGACTTTTTTTTCTTTTTTTTTTTTTAAGAGAAGAGATCGAGGAGTTGAACGAAAAAAAAAAGTCGACGTCGTCGTGATGCCTCAATATAGTTTTCGCACAACGTTTGACTGGCCACGTGATGGAGCTCGTCTCATCTCTCATCTCAGATCAGGCCATGAATTTAATCCAAACTAACAAACTCCTGCCCGCTGAATTTAATCCAAACCAACAATTAAACTCCGGCGCGCTGAATTTAATCCAAACTAACGAACTCTGCAAGATCGATCGATGATGCGATGCGACCTCTCACCGTCCGATAGATCGAATTAAATCGCCTCCATGCATGCATGCCACTCTCGCTCACAGCTGCATGCTTCTGTCTGACAATCTGCTTGCTTACACTGTCAATCTGTCATTGTCATTAGCCTAGCTACTAAGCTGATATGCAGTCTATCTCTGCCCCACTGAGTAAGATACGATTATACTTGCATGGTTTTTAAAACTCATATTTCTAATGTATTATAATATTTGTAAGTAATAAATTCAGAATTTCCATAGTAAATTAAAAATCTAAATATCAATTCAATGATATTATTTTCACAAAAAAATAATTTATATTAGAATAGTTGTTGACAAATATTTTTTCCCAGCTTTGCTATTTATCGTGGCCTGTTCTTTTCTTATCTGTCAATCAACTCATTGCACAAATCCTTTATTACCAAACTAGCACAAGTCACCTGCTAAACTTGTACAATTATTAATAAACTGCAACTTTAATAATAATTAAGTGCAACTTTTTGTTTGCTTTTGTCTTTTACCAATTTCTAGATTAAGCTACATGCATTATTATACTTATATAAATTATAATTTCTAGCTAGTTTCATACTGCTATTAAGTTTTACACCCAAGCATACTTTTCTGTAACTTATAGGTTAGAACATTATATACTTGACCACAAGAAAAACAATTTATTGACCTAGCTTTTCAAAAAGTAATTGATGGATAAAAAAAATTCAATCACTTGACATAAAAAAAATTCAATCACTTGACAAATAAATAGCCTCTTTTTTTTTTTGCAATAGTAGGATTACTACTATCTAATACTTTAATTTACACTAATGATCTGATATAATTTGATGTCATTACATACAACATATATAGCACAAGCTACTAGCCGGCATTTAACTATTTGCCACTTTTAATATGTGGCAATTAAGAATTTGTCACTCGCAGTATATGATATATGGGTTCAGTGATAAATCATTTAGTACTATCACTTATAAGAGTGGTAAATAGTTAATTATCTCCCAAAATTATTAGGTTAATTACATGCAGCCTTGCTTGCTTACAACAGTGTGATCCATGCATATATGCACAATGATATGGGGTATAGCTAGCTATCAGAGACGATTAGGTTAATTGTTCGATAATTAATTAATTATGCAGCCGACTACTATAGCTAGGACGACTAGTATAATAAAGATGATCTGCAGCAACGGACAAACTGAACCACCGAGAAATTGAAGAAAGCCAAACACGATTGATGTGTATCCTGCACCAGTAGCATTGCATCCGCTACCTCCTCATCGATCGATCGATCTCATTGGTAACTTCAAATTCCTTAATACTCCAGTCGTTATTAGTTGTCGAGCCTGACGACGTTGCAACCGCTACTTGTACTCGATCACACCTTTTTCATAAATTGGTGGCGGTCAAACATGCGACAATATATGTACTACTCGTGTCTATCGACACAATCGTAATCTTTAAAAATACAATCGCTAATTTCAGGAAAAAAAATTGAAAACAACATGCTTGCTTATTCTTTTTTTCCCCGAACATTAGACGCTCACATAAATACGCAGACACTCACATCTATAAATTAATACGCACACGTATACCCTACCCTTACGAGCATCTCCGAAAATTGGGAGGATATATCTTATTCTTTGATCATAAGCCATAACAAATTTTGAATTCTAGAATTAATTTAGGTTATTTTTCTTCGTTTCCGTTACTCAGCTTTGGCTTTTCGATCTTATCTCTACTATTATAAAAATTGAAGATGTTTTTGCTGGTTCTTTCGTTCATCATCCGTGTATGAGTCGGATTTTAAATTCGTTCGCTTTTGAAAATACATATCCGTACTTGAGTCAGGTTTTAAGTTTGTTCGCTTTTGGAAATACAGAAGGAGTCGAATAAGAAATCTCTTTAAAAAAATTTGCATGCTAACTTGATATGATTTTCTAAAAAATATATATCCGAGCGAATTCTCACAGTGAATTTTACATTAAACAAAAAACCGATCCTACCCTATTCTAGCATAGCATTTACCCGTTGCAACGCACGGACATTTTTTCTAGTTAACTATAAATATGTAAAAGTAATATCCTGAAGTTATCTTTCATTATATCGGTCACATTTCTTTAGATAATACTTTTGAAGCCATAGTATGAAAAACACCTTCCACGCATGGCCCAACAAGGTAATACTAACTAATAAATTTATACATATGATTTTTATACATTCAGTCTAAATATTTGAAAATATATTTATGTCCAAAGCTGACTTAAAATAATATCTAAAATAACTTATATATATAAAGATGGCATTTATGTGCAATCAAAAATTAGATAATACTTTTGAAGGCTTCTACTACATTGTCAATGCATGGGAAAGATCGCAATCAGAATCCTTGATTTAGATAGCTAAAAACCTTAATGATGTGAAATAATAGACGAGAGGTTGTTAAATATTGTGCGGCCGACTAATAGGATAATATTGCATGTAACGATGACGGGCAAACCACTGAGGCACGGCGTGTAGGTCCATAAAAAGCTAGCTCAATTGGGGATGTATATCTGCCACCAAATGCATAACACTGTTTGATTGTCAAAAATCGTTAAAGCAGTTAGTTGATCACTAATTAATTAATTAATTATTAGTGTCGTACTTTGTCATTCTCTGGACATCAAAGTATATTTTTTTTATACAACTTCAAGTTTCTTTAGATTTGAGTACATGAAATTCGGCCACTTATATTTGTCTCAGAATACATGATCTTTGTACTTATATTACAACAGAAATTATTGATCAAATTTGTCTAAAACAATGTCTGTTTAATTTGTTACCAAAGAGGGAGCATGAGAGATGATCAGACTGGTAAGACAAGCACATGCATGGATATACATATAATTGGATCAACAAGATTGAATTAAAACTTTCTCAATTATAATTAATTTATACTAGTAGCTAGCTAGATTATGCTTGATCACTACATGCCAGTAGTGTGGATGCAATCACTACTATTTCAACTCCGATTTTCTGTTGGGTGCCCTAAGTCCGCGATCATCCAACGGCAGGTAGTAGCTGCTAGTTCTCTTGTCGTGTGTTGCATGCATATGTAGTACTACGTGTGCTTGGAGTTTGGCATAAAGTCGCTCTCCATGCATATATTGATCTTACCATCCAATATATGCAATGTGAGACCAACAACTAGAGCTAGCTAGCTTACATATGCATATATGCATCAAACTTTTGCCTTTCCCATTATTTCAACTTGCATGTCACCATCCATCACTTGCTGCAATGATGTTTTGCTGTGTGTGCCACTCATTTTCTGCAGTTCTTAATTTGACAACATAAAGTCCAAACTGCCACCAAACAGAGATTATGATCACTAGCTAGAAAGAAATCTCTGACTTTTTGTTCTTCAACGGTTAGAGTAACTACTTGTTTAACTATAGATATGCATGGAGCCTTAGAGAAGCAGCAAAGTGACACTAGCTAGTCTTTTTCCAATGCTTGACTATTTATGTTAATTAGGGTGTGCTCCTTTTTTTTTTCCTTATTTCATTTTCACCTTCATGCATGTACTACCTAGTAGCTAGGCTTTAGAAAAAAAATGCCATCCTCAATCATAAGGCATATGCATGATCAGCAAAAGGGGGTACTAGTAGATATAGGCATGTTTAGGGGAGTTCTAGATTCTGAGAAACAACTAGTGGAAATCTGACTTGTGAGAATTTGAAGAAGTTGAAAAAGCCAACTTCTGGCTCTTCTAGTTTAATTTTTGGATTCCGCAGCTATAATTTCTTAATACTTGGATAAAAAGATAAATTGTTTGGGGAGTTTTTGATTCTGAGAGAAACACGCACCAAACATGCCAATATAGCTAGTACAATGTTATTTAGACCAATTTCTGCCAAAGTGATCCATGCCTTCCTTTTACTGTTTGCTTAGAGGTACTTTCTTGTAGTTGACAGAAAGTTTAAGTCGAGATTGATAGCTACTTGGCTAGCTAGTATACTTTTTTAAAAAGACTTTCAGCATTACTAAATTGGTTAACTTGTCTTCTCACTCCGTACATAGGTACGTATAGTACATACCAACTGCTGGTTGAGCAAGCTAGGATTCATGCAAACATGGATGGAGGTACCCTACCTTGTCTTTGCCTGCATGTTTGCAAGCGTGTACTTTGATCATATTCATATACTGGTCCAAAGTAGTACTGTTTAGTTGTTGGAGTGGGTTTCTAATAAAAATACCACATATATTTCTCACATATCTATCAACATATTTTCTGTGCTACTTTAAAAGAAAGGAGTTGTGATGATGAGTCGTCTGTCACTCTTACCGCCATCTGATCGATCCCCTAAGCTGACATGTGGGACTGTCTTGATAGAAAATTTTCATTTAAATATCTTATACCTATAACCTCTCCCTTTAATTTTCCAACAACAATGCTGAAAAGTAAAAACAAAAAAAGAGGAAAAAAAGGATTAAGTCCCTATTAATTTTAAAACTAAAATTATTTTCTTTCCTCTGCCCTAAAATAAGTGCTAATTGCTGCACTTATTTTGGGATGGAGGGAATATTTGTATGTAATTTGTAATAGTGTACGGATATTTTGCTAGTCTTAAAGAATATATAGTTGCCCGTGATTATTTTATTTTATGAATTTTTTGATGGGTTAATTGGACAAAGCCTCAAATTATTAACATTTTGCATTGACAACAACGAATTTTGCAGCCACACGATACCTTCGTTTGCGTACGCCTCTTGTAATCCATGCATTCGATATTTTCGAAGTTTTCGCAATTAATATGTTTTGGACAGTGCAAAATTATTTAAAAAACATATATCACTACATAGAAATATTTTCAAAATTGTTTCCGTAATATCATAACACTACTACTCCCACTATTCAAGAATAAGTTTATTTTTAGCTTTTTCCCGTCAGTCTCAAAATAAGTTTATTTTTAAGTAATTGCTGCATCTGCATTTGTATAAAAGTAGTGAATAAATACATTGAGACTTTGAGAGCAGATAAAGAGAGGAATAATTGAGATTTGATAAAGTGAGAGTATTCTAGCCTTTTTTTATTGATATGTGTGGGATGAATGAAAAATAAATTTATTTTGTGACGGAGAGAGTATTATATATAAATACATTTTTTTTAAAAAAATAACAGTGAAAGCCACATGTTGAACACCCCAAAAGGGTCAAAAACACTAAACAAGCAAGCATAATAGAGGTAGTATATGATCATGTATGGCAGAGCTTCCGGCATCTTGTTAATTCTTCCCTACCAAATACAGAAAAAGTCCCTTCATTTAGCTTTCTATGAGTGCTCATGAATCTAATGAATGCTTTTTCATCCCAGCTGTTGTAGATCCAGAAAATAACTAGAAGCCAAAAAACTGAGAAACCTAGTTTTTTCAAACTCTCAGAAATTGCTACCAATCATTTGCTTCTTAGAATCTTTTTCTAGTAGCTTTTGACAGTTACAGCTATTTTATATCTCCCTCCCCTCCCCCTCTCATGAGGCTCTGAAATTCTTTTCATGAGGGGTAGTTATAAAAATCTAAAAGATAAATTAAAAAACTGAAGCTATTTTCAGAAATATTAAGCTCTCGCTCTCCAAATATAACCTAAATATCATCATGGACAATAATTCATACCCCTCGCAATCATTAAATGGAAAAATGGTCAATATAGTACTGTAGGGATCATATCCTACCAAGCTGCATGCCCATACTACAGAATGGTAGACTTGGTAGTACAAGCCAGTAGCAAAGTTGAAGCTACTAGCTCTAGCCAGTATATTATAGCTTTGATTGGTAGTTCAGTACTCCTACCAACTGGTTGGCATCATGGACGCATGCTCTCCACTGCATGCATCTACGCTTGATCTGATGGAATGTTCGAAACCCCTTTTGACTGAATCTCGTCGTATCGTTTTGTGTACACTCTGCATGCAAACAAACGCATTCAGCTCGATCGATATGTCTGAAGAAATAAAATAATTGGGGGACAGGAGAATTGCTTCTGAAAGGGAGGCTTGAGCTTAACTTTTGTTTTTAGATAATGGTTTAACACACTTTGTTACTACTACATGATAATATAGCAGATTGTTAAGTTTGCTAATGTAGATATCATATATCCATGCAACTAATTATTAGCGACCGATGTCAAGCTTTCTCTTGCCTTTTGTTTTATTAATTGTCTAGTAACTAGAGGATGGTTATATATGATAGATCAGTTGATGGACCGTACCGTTTGGTGTTGTTGGTTACATGTGTGTGTGTTTTTCAATAATTGCATGTCTTGTCACCTTTGAACTTTTTCGTTTATTTTCCACGAGCTAGTGATGGGCATTGGTCCATATATTTGCAAAATTAGAAGGTACAGTTGATATAATTTTATTTTATGTTATTATAAAAGAACCTAGGTACATGGCTAAGGGTGGATAAAAAAAGGGAATTGCTAAAAAACTGTCGCAAGTTTTTTGGCAAAAAACTTTCAAATATAACTATAGTATAGTTATAGTGTAACTACAATGTATTTACACTATAGTTACATTGTAACTACAGTGTAACTGCAATGTAACTACATTCTAATATCTATATAGTTAGATATAAAGTTGCATATATTATTTCATACTTATATACAATTATATTATAGTTGGAATTATATTAATGTTAGATTGAAAGTTTTTCCTCAAAAAAAACTTATGGCAGATTTTTAATAATACCTAAACAATTTATAGGCGTGGCTTGTCTCCTTCTTCCTTCTTCAGCCCCCTTCTCTCTTCCCTCCCTCTTTTCCCTTCTCTCATTCTATCAATGGTGATCTAATGAGATAGCGGGGACTTGAGTTCCTCTAGCACCCATGCTGGATCCATCCCGTGTACAATTGTACATTGCTGTTTATGCAGAAAAGTTCTCTCAAACACCATGAATTAGCAGGATGGTTAAATAAACACCCTCAACGTCATGAACTGATAGAGATGGTTAATACCTACTGGTTCACGCCAAACCGACAATGATAGCCCGACAGGGATTTCACTTACTGTGCCACTGATTTATTTTGCGAAGGAGATGTAAATCCGTTTAATTCTTCCATAGTAACCCGAGCAGAGTAAATCATTTCTACCACGGAACAAATTAGAAATTTTTTTTTCTTGTAAAGAACAATCGAGTGGTTTATGGTGACATAAGTTCATTTTTTTGTTCCTCGATCACGTTTGTTCTAAACTAAGTTTGGGCATGTTCAGCTGTCATTTTTGCGGCTGCGCTGCGGCTGCAGCGCTTGGTTGTGCGGCTGCAGCTAGCTGCTATGCAGTTGCGAAAAATGGCAGCCGAACAGTTTCTTTATTTTTAAATAATCATTGCATTGGAATCTATGAAACTAAAATATAAATGAATCAAGAGTAGATAAAGAAAGGAATAATTGTATTAAAATTTAATAAAGTTAGTTTTGTATTGATATTTGTGAGATGATTGAAAATAAATTTATTTTAGGACAGATGGAGTATACATTAGCGCATGATCTTTAACTGAAAACATGTAGTGCACGTGCGGTGCCTGTTGGATTCAGAATAAATTCTGAACTGAATCCTTAACCTGCAGGGCTGCTTGTCTAGTAGATCCTTATGTGATGGAAAATGACGCCTAGATCCTTAAGTAAACTGCAGCGACAGACTCACAGCCATCCAAACGAGAGAGGCGGCATGATGGCATTACGCCGCAGCAAGACGAAGAAGCAAAGTTCACCAGCTGCTTTCAGGCGGTGAAATGATGCATGCAGCAGAATGAATGACCGGCAGAATCAAATTAACGACCAATGGACCGAAGCAAAGTCAAGAACTGGAGCACCGGCCATGATCAGCCATATGATGCATCATCTCAGAATATGTCTGCAGTAAAATCCATCTTATCTTGCCGTGCATTCCATCCATGTCTGTCCTCCTGTTCTCGCCTTGCATTGCATCAAACAGAGCAGGGCTGTAATTGTCACTGTTCATTTTCCTTTTGTCAGAATAAATAATTTCATAATATTTCACTTTTACAGATTCATGCAAGAGATTTTTTTTTTTGTGTGAACAAAGATAATTTACAAGGTATAGAACGACACCCCTTTTATGACCAGAGGACAGAATACTACGGTACCAAGTGCATCTTGAACTTGACAAATTGTATTGTACACCATAATACGTGCATAGTACCATATAAGTAGCGGCAAAAAAGTCATCCAAAGGGTGCACATAAATTTGAGTATGAGTCTATGAGATGAGGGGGTCCATGTATTATAGTGTACACTATAGTGTTACATAGTGCTTCCTTGTTTCAAAATATAAGGCGTTTATACCAAAAAAAGGTATAAAAGACGTATTCTGTTTTGTTAGGATAAAAGTTTGATCGACATTTACTCTATTGGAACATAATTATTGACACAAAATTGATTTATTTGTTTCGTATTCAAAAGAACTTATGATTATGCTTGTGCTTTTGTTTGATCATACAAATGATATCTTAATAGAACAATTATTGATAAAAGCATTGTTCTAACGAAACAAATTAAATACGACTTATCCTTCAAAGCAGAGGGAGTATTATAGAATTAGCAGCAAATTCATCCAAAGAGCACACAGAATTTTGAGTATGAGATGAGGGGGCCGGTCCAAATCAGGGGGAGCACATTCAGTACTACAATGTGAGACAGGGCATGAGATGCACCTCATAGTGCAGTGACAAGGGGGGTGTGTGGTTTCAATACTGAGGTCCTATTTTTAGTCCTCAACACGCTCACAATTTTTCTCCCTTAAAATCTTGTTTTTTTTATGAGACAGTTCAGGCTCCATGATCCAGTGCCCCGGACATGGACGACAATTGAGTTACTGATCCTTACATCTAAGTGAAATTCAAGAGGTGTCTTCAATTATATGTCTAGTTCACTGTCCATTGTGGTTCGTCCAAAATTAAAGGCTAGATGTATAGGAGGCATGGGCTGTTGTCTGCCCGGATTGATCCTTACCGGCCGGATCGGATCTGCTTTTTAATTGATCGATCAGAAGAATGAATGAAGCCTCTACAAGTCATATGCCACTGTACATTTGTAGCATGCTGTTCCACTGCTTAACTTGTCTTTTGACCCACTGCTCCTCTCATATCTTGGTGGACTCCAGATCTAACTGTATGTAGAAATTAATACGGATTATCTGCTTGATTAAATGGATAAATTAAATAGTTTAAGAAATAAACTAAACAAATAGCTTCGAATAAGTAATCTGAATAATAAGATAGAAGATTTCTTTTAAGTAAAAACCACTAGAAACAGAGCAAATAATTCGTGGTAATAATCTGGTGAATAATTTAAAAAAGTGTTTAATTAAGACAGGAAATTGTTGATGCACTCCGTTTCATCAATTCATCTATATGTGTTGTGTGTGGAGTACAAATATTTTCTTGCATATATTGGTGCTAACTGAAGTATACTACTGACGTAAATATCAAGGAATGTTAAAAACTCCATAGTCCGAAGACTGCACTGCTTCTTTGCATGCAGGATTTAGAGACAGCACTCTGAGAAACAGAGTCAATGATCTGTGCTTCGATAAGATTATTTCTTAATTAATGAACCTCTACTTACTATTACAGACGCATAGTAAATCCGTATGAGTGACTTAAACCTGTGTTCTAATGGCCCTTTTTCAATCTTCTATTTTTTGTTTTCCGTAAACAGATTTAAAACTATATTATTTTTTAAAAAATATTTTATAGATATACTCCCTCCGTCCCATAATATAAGGGATTTTGACTTTTTATTTCTACTATTTGACCACTCGTCTCATTCAGAAAATTTGTGCAAACATAAAAAACAAAAAATTATGCTTAAAGTACTTTAGATAATAAAGTAAGTTACAAATAAAATAAATAATAATTCTAAAATGTTTTGAATAAGACGAATAGTCAAACAGTGCAAGTAAAAAGTTAAAATCCATATTATAGGATGAAGGGAGTACTTAATTAGTCGTGTGTTAATTTGTCCGCTTTATGTGCAAACGGACATGTCTGTTTCAGCTTTGACTTATGGTTGAGTTGGTTTATATATAAAGGTAGTACGGCGCCTGTAGCTAGCTGCACGGTGATGTGTAGTCAACACTGTATTGGAATGTGCAGTTCATTAATTAGTTAACAACCCTATAACTAATTGTCAAGTGATAGTCCTCCTCCAAGTCAAATCCATGCACGTGTAGTAGTATATACTTTCAACTCTCCTTTTAACCACTATGAGAAATTCCTTCACACATTATGTTTTTCTTGTTCTAACAAAAATTCAATTGCTATTCAACTCTATCTCAGTTTGGACTCCATGATCATATATTTGGAGCTTAGTGCCCACCAATCACGGCATATGTCTTCCATGTTAATCATATATATATGTGCACACTTCCTAATAAAATGCATTTGTGAGCACTAGATTCTCAATTAGATAGCCCCCTGACTTGGCATGATCCAAATCCCATGTGGTTCCCACCTAAATTGGATTCTATGCTACTACTATCTCCAATAATTTTTTGGTTAATTTAATTTTTAGGACGATTAATTGACACACAATCTGGACTTGAGCATTACTTTTCACAACTATCTGTATACTTTATATTTATAAAACCACTAAACTATAACTACATTATTTTTTTACTGAAAATATATTAATGTTATTTTCAATTAAATCTTAATATTTTTCTCATATATTAGCAATTCAAGTTTTTGATATTTAACTGCACGCACCTATTCTAAAATGTCATCCAATTTACTTATTTATGAACGAAGAGAATACAATTTCCTTTTTAGATTTTCTAATAATTATTGGTTCTGGAATAAATATGTCAAGATCTCCTAAATCATTTTCCACTTACCAGTGAGGCCTTTCCTAGTGCATGTTTGATAAGAGTTTCAACCTCATTAAATGAGATGCCATATAGATTAAAGTGATGTCATGTTAAAAGAAGTGATGCCATATAGTTATATTCAGTTATCTATGCCTTGGAAAAAATAATGGAACACCAACATCAAACCGTTTCATCCTATGCCTTGAAAATGGAAATGAAATCCGACCGCGACGAAATCATTTCACAACATAATTCAACAATTTAAATGTTATGGCTAGCATATTGAACCGTGAAATAAAGTTTCATTCATCAACCCAAATATATTTGATATGGAATTCTTGAAAACCACGAAGTGAAAACAGCCTGATAAACTGATAACTTCCGGCATGTTTCAATTAGGTTCGCAATTTCCGGCACGTGGATTGCTATATGTGCAAGCTAGCATCGATCAATCCCAAATGTGCAAGCAATTCAATAAAGTTTAAGTTTTTCCAATGTTCTTCCATGTGATGGGATGTGTCCATTCAAAGGCAATCCATGTGCATAAAACCGGAAGGTAACATGCTTCGATGTGTATGGATTTCGAACCAACTAATCCGAATTTTGTGCTCACTCGATCGCCAGCTAAAATGTTGGAGAAATTCGATCCGTGCAAGTTTGGGTTTGGTCTATACACATATTATATATTATGCTACGAATTCATGCATCATATATGCATGCGTATACATCTCATCAGACGCTGAGCTACTCGACCGTGAATTTGTTCATCTCTCCTTAATTCAGTGAAATTTTGTTTTTATATATCTATGCAGTGCACATGATATTTTTTTCCAAAGTACTGTGCTGTCATGTGCTCATGATATATATAGTATACACATTACCAAATCTCAGGTAAACACTTTGGCTTGTTTGGACCGTACTGTAGGAAATTTTACACATTCATTTATGTATACTTAGAGTGTGTTTGAGAGCGGAGAAAAGAAGAAGATTGAGAAGATACACAAAACAAAGTGAGTCATTAGTGCATAATTAATTGAGTAATCATTTCAAATTTGAGAAATAGATTAATAAAATTTTTAAAACAACTCTTTTATAGTTTTTTTAAAGAAATATTGTTTAGCAGTTTGGGAGCATGCACATGAGAAATGAGGGAGTTTTCATGTCTTTGTGCTGCTGCCGAATGCAATATACTTTTTCTTGTTAAACTCAGCCAAAATTCAGATTTTCAGATGTGCCCTCTGAAAATCTGAACCTCTGCCTCTTCGATTCTCTTTCTGATTGTGTTTAGTTGTATTCTTATACGCATACAAACAAATTATGAAAAAGATTGGAAAATAAATACATCATCCCGACAGGATAGAGCTAGTCTGTTAGTCACTGTTTGTGCAAAAAGTAGTAGTTTGGTTCTGATTGGTTAGGAGTTGCTATCTCTTTTGATATCTAAACATTTGTGATATTGAGAAACCATGTATACTATAGAAAAAACACGAATTTTAGCAAAATTCAGTAGAATTTTAAATTCACAAAGGAAAAAAAAATCTGAAGCTTTCCGGCGTTCTCCAGCTATAGGTGGTTCAATTCCCATATCAACAAAATAAAAATATAGAATAATGTAGTAGATTTTCTTCTTATTATTTTTTCTTGGATTGGTTAGGAGTAGATATCTCATGATTTTGTTTGTATTATTTTCTTTATATTTTTTTATCTCTTGAGAATATATATCTTTCATGTATGTATATCCAACAAGCAGCTTCATCATTGAATTGCAACCAATGGGTAATATCTCTAGATATATTTATTTATCTTTTTTCATCACTTGTTTGAAACGAATTTAGATTTCGGCACATAATGTAGTGTGCTATACGCCCAAAGATTATAATGGCTTTATGTGCCATCAGCTAGCTTCAGAAACGCCATACATAAGCATCTGCTTCAAGCTGTGGGATGATATGGCTGCTGCACAACTTGTCAAATAATTCAGGAAAATGATGGTTGATTGTTTTGCATGGCCATTACAACATTAGACACAGAAAGAAGCAAAATACATCTTATTGGTTTCGTCAACTATCTAGTCACTTTCGCCATAAGTTTCATCCCTTGTACAGATTCATCATTGTGCATGTTCTCCATGGACTGTGCATGTTCTTGATGCTCGAGACAACTTCTGCCTTACACCATGAACAAATTAAACTCTGAATCTATGTTCATACAGTATACACACCATGTAAGTAACCAGATTAATTAATATATAATTATAAGGTTGTGATGACTTGCAAGACAAAACTCAGATGGCTTGTCTGACCCATGAAGTGAATGAATTACTCAACCTATGGGTATATGCTGTTCATATCTATGTGTGTGTGTGTGTGTGTGTGTTTGTGGCTTTAATTCCAATCCTTCTGCAACTAGCCCATCTGCCCATGTGGCTGCAATTCACCAGCCTTATCCTGCTATACAAATCTAGGTCAGCAGACATACATGCATGCAATCTGAGTTTGGGATGCCATGCATGTCTACATTGCAGAAGCATTTCACATGAAAAAGGAGGGGGGATTAATCATTGATGCTCTTTCTTGTCACAAAATCTAACCAGGTGTGAAGAAGACTGAGGAGCTGGATGGAAGGATGGGCAATTCATTTCTTGAATTTAAGGCAATGTAGCTGCACATGATGGACAATGACAATTGACAAGCGCAGTGGAATGCAAGAGATTATTTTATTTTAGGGGCAGAGGTTTTAGGCTTCACCCAAAAAAAAAAGAAACTAAGATGGATATTGCACAATCCTTGTCTCCTAAGGGCATGTTTGAACCTCCATATTAGATGAGCATATTAGTAGCATGCAAAACGAGACACCTCATTACCACATGATTAATCGAGTATTAATTATTATAAATTTGCAAAATTAATTTTTTTTGGTTTTAAGAAACTTTTATATTATTTTTCCCCATAAAACACACCATTTAACAATTCGGGAAGCGTGATAATAGAAAGCGAGAAAGTTGTAGTTTGAAGTTGTGGAAAAGAATGCTGCATAATTTCTATAGCAATATGTGGTATTCTGATTCCAATGTAATGAAGGACAAAATTAACTTTATTGAATTGAGTTTATTTTTTTAGTGCATACTACAAACTTAGCGCTTCCTCCATTCCTAAATACATGTCAACGACACTATTCATGTTTATATATTTACTTCATCTCCCTTTTGCAAAAGAATGTAAATATCTAGAAAGATGCTAAATTATTAAAGTGATTTGCATCATAAACATATGCATTAAAAACATTAAATTATCATAGCGGACTAACCATTGAAAAATTATTAATGGTCGAATTTCAAACACTGCCGATTAACTGTGACAATTATAAGGGACCGGCGGGAGTAAAAGCCGTATTTTATATATAAACATGAATAGTGTCGGTGACAATTATAAGTCAGAATAGCCTAATTGGCCTTTCAATTGAACTGAATGGGCCTGTGATATAGCCTGCATCAAATCCCATCCAAGTGCACATTTGGCCCATCAAGGTGGCTTGCAGCCTTGCAGATGGTCCATGATCAATTCTTTTACTACTATGCTTTCTTTATAATTTTCATGCCTAATATTGACAAGAATGAAAAGGAGGAAGAACCAAATAAAAAAATAAAGGGACAATTGTACTGAGTTATATAAGTAAAGAAAAGAAACTATACCAATCTGGTGAGCTAACTCATGTTAATATCATGGAAAACATAAATAAATAAAATAAAAATAACACTGATTGAAATTGTCACGCTTGGCCATTAAGCATGGCAGGTTTATCCATACAAGTTAATTACATCACATTACAGCAATCTCACAGCACATGAGGTTGGTAAGTCGTCGAGAGGTAAAAGCAGAAAGAAATGAAGGAAAATGAGTTACATGCATGGCAAAGGAGGCCCAAGGAAAAATGGAGCTACATGAGTAGACCATAGTCTTTGCTGCGATGGTCGATGGACCTGACCCCTGAACATTTCAGCTCTTCGAATTACACCATCCATCTCGTTCTTGGTACTGTCGCTACAAAGGGGCCTGTTTTGAAGGAACGTTTGGCGAAACTTTTCCCAGAACATTCAAAGCCTTCATCCGTTGCAGCTCTTTACCTGCGAAATGATATAATTGTGTGTTTCACAATGCACATTCTTGATAATGGAAACAAGAAGAAATTACGCCAAATTACTTGAAACGCTCTAGTAATGATTACAGATTGAGCAACAATGAAATGAATTAATGGCACGAGCGTCTGTAGCAAAAGTTAACATGCACGCCTCTCAGCATTTCATAGCATTGATATTGACATTTCTAATGTCCATTGCAGTAAATGTTATTGGGATTGAGTGATTATATCATCAGCTATATGTTGATGGGTCTCAAATTCGTAACTAGTATTGCAAAGGAAACTAAGGGATCGGGTCAACTTTCAAGGGCAAATAAGGATTTTACCATAGTTCAAATGCATGGGCATCACATAGATGTTAGTTGGATGGCACCATGCATTGTAACTTCGCATCAACTACATAATCCTATGATGATGATGTGTTCCAGCTCAATATGCACTAATTTTGTTTCATAATATAAATACTGTCTTACTAAATGCAACGATTAAGTGTTTCAAGTTCATATGAGATTAGCAGCAAACTCTGTATGATATACTACCATAGATAAAAACTATATAAGAAACAGGGATGCAAGAGATGCAATATATAGCATTAGGGTTCCTTTCCTTCAGATCATCAGATGTGGCAGAAGAGGTATGCTACACTACAGAACAGTCTAATGATATGATGCAGCCCTAATATTTAAAAGTTATGGGAAACAGGAAATGGCAGGTAGTTTATTACCTTCCTCCACTAATAAGTGAATTGCCCTTTTCTCCAGATCAATTGCATGCATGCTTCGATCAGCCGCCGAGAGGGACCTAAGCACTGGAGATAGGTGAAATGAAGTAAGTACTATATGTGGAAAAAAAATCTATGGATTATCACAAGGTTGTCCGGATATCTTACTTCGCATATAACCCTCCTGAGTTGACCGATCACAGCTCTCCAAATATGTCTGTAACCGATTAAATCTCGCATTCCAGTATTGATTGCTTGACTTATAGGTATCATCTTGAACAGTAGTACCAGGAGCTACAGGAGGCTCATTTTTCTTGTTCACAATTTGTTCATTTGTTTTTTCAGGAGAGTTAGGAAACACTATGCCTCCAGATTCAGCAACAGAAGATGGCAATTCTGGCTTATTGGACTGATCATGTTGCACAGCAACAGAAGATGACAATTCTGGTTTATTGGTCTGATCATGTTGCACAGCAACAGAAGATGACACTTCTGATTTATTGGTCTGATCATGTTGCACATTTTGCTGTGTCTCCTGCTCTTTTGTTTTGTCTCTTCCATTACCCTTCACCTCCTGAGAAGAACTCACTTTACTATGGTCATTTTCCACTTTTCTTCGTACATAAACATTATGATACCCAGGACTTGAAGGAGCATCAGACCGTTTGGTGCCCACGGTCTTTCCAGGCTCTGTGGCAGTACCTTTATCCTTTGGCAGCGGTGAAGTGCCCTGAGACATATTTACAACGTCTGCACCTTTCTTTGGCAGCTCACGCGATGTTACTTTCTTCACTGTGGATGCTAGTTGCTTGTCACTAGCTGGCATGGCTATTGGCTCCTGCTACACTTTTCTACATTATATAATCAAAGTTAATGAAACCTGCAATACACAAGATGCTTTCCTCAATAAGATGAACAACCATCACAAAAGATAATTAACTAGAAAGACCCCAACTGCTTAAATATAGCCCCCCCCCCCCCCCCCCCCCCCCCCCAAAAAAAAAAAAAAAAAGTGATAGCGAAGCAATGTAGTTTTCATTGAAGATCGTTGTTTTCTGTTTGATGCAAGTTCATGAATTTGAAACAGCATTACAACTGAGACTCTTCAAAATTGAAGAGAATGCAACAAATGTGCAATATTCTAATATCTGTTCTAAAAGGAAAACATACAATAGAAAATTATTACAGGAAATAATTTAAACGGTAACTAGTGATAAGCTTCATGTACAACTTAAAGTCTTTGATTTCTGCAGTTTGGTTTTACCAACTGCTAGATATATCCCTGATTACACTAGCCACATAGTCGCACTTTGCGCGACTTAGATCCAGTTTAAGAACTTGTGTATATGGTTTATTAGTTTAGCTTAGCTTTTAAGAAGGTTTTGACATCAGTTAATTTATTTACAAAATATTGATTGGCCTAACCAAATATAGATTTAGCTAACTTATAGTTATACTATATGTTTACAAAAGGAATCATTGGAAGCCTCCTGTGTTTTTTTTCCCTTCATAGTCTTTGCCCCCTCTCTATTTGTTTCATGTGTCTAAGAGGAGGCACTAGAAACCTCTGGAAATCCCCATATGTTTAGCCCTTTTGTGTTCTTTTATTAATGTGGCCATTCTTTATCCAAACTCTTTATCCGATGGTCAATATGTTTTTTATGGTATGGCATATCCTTATGCAAGAAAGCTTGCTGCTTTCACTATATATAAGATAAGATGCTTAGAATTCACCCAATGAATTCGGAGAACAGTTTGATTTTTTTAAAAAAAGCAATGCAAAACTAGATATTTTCATGGCAATAATTTATATAGATCTTGGCTGAGTTCTCTTCTGTTAAGGAAGAGTTAATTAGATATTGAAAGAGGCAGCAAACCATCAATTCCAGAATACTTTCACAAATAAAAAAATGGACTGAATAATCCACGTTTAAAAATGTTTAAACTTGAATACTGTCATAGAGATGAACATATGTTACATATACAGAAAAGGGGTATAATCTACCTATAAACAATGGCCATATGCTAAAAAAAAGAATGCACAAGAAAAGGGAGCAACGGTGCATTATATTTCACAAGATCATAAGATCCCTTGTCAAGATGGTTTGACATAATTTTTATCTGTGCATCTCTAGTGTCATATGGAAATAATTTGCTAATACAAGGGGAGGCATACTCTTGAATGATCTTCCCATGAAAGGCAAACACTTTTATAAAAAGAATATATTCATTTGGATGTGGGTAAGTGCACATATTGAGAGGTAGATGCCCATGGTTGGGCATGCAATGAACTTCATGTGCCAAGTTCTAACAAATGTTACTGGAAGCATAATTTTTGGTCACACACAAAACAAGTGTTTTACTTTTATTCATATGTTTGATATGGATAACTATACTATAAAACTTGGACCACCAATAATCTATTTTTGAAATTGTTCAGATAGGATGAATGGATGTCGCATTATTAGATTTGCCATTCAACTTACTCCAATAATATTGTATAGTTTTAGGTATTTACAAATTTATCAATAAAATAGTAGTGGTCAAAATTTGCATAATTGAGCCAATTGTGTCGAGTATTTGTACACAGAGATAGTATCCCTTTCAGCACAAGTAGAATAGTAAAGAGAATATTCCATTAGGCAAAAGGAGAAGTGGAAAATCAACGAGACTAGCACAGTGAATAGAATTAGTTCTAGTAAAAGTGAACAAACATCCATATGCATCTAGCACAGTGAACCATGCAAGATTGATTATCGTGATTTTAGTAAGCCTGAAAAAATTAACATGTTAAGGTTGATGTTTACGTTGAGATTCCATGGCATATGACAGTAAAATATCAAGCATAGAGCTTATTAATCAAGATATAAGTGAACACCATAACTTCAATCATGGCCTAAGCTATCTTATATTTCCTAGTTATATCAGGAACAGCAAATAAGGAACAAATGCACCTTTTTTTATTATTATCATACTGTCATTCAGGATCATGCTACTGTGGAATTCAAAGTCTTTCCATGATCATGCTATTGTCAAATTTTTGGTCCAGAAAATACAAGGCTCTCTGGCTATATTGCCATCAATGCATGGACATTGCTTTATGTAAAACAGAAAAATAGCATAGCCACAAAAAGAAAGAAAAAATAGTTCTTAAAAATTTGAGCAATTCACGGGCAGATAAGTTTACCCTCTCACTGTAAACCACAAAGAAATTGGCCTTGACCAGGAAAAGAGACTTTTGTAAATTCAAATTGTTCATATCTTATCCCTGTCATCCTACAGCAGTTGCAACCAAAGTGGCATATGCATTCACATTCAGATGAAACCAAATTGGACAATCAAAGGGGTTAAAACCATTGCTGTGGAGTGCAATGACTAGATAACAAAATTTAAACTGAAATGGAGGACACTGTGTTTTACAAGAAAACCTGAGAGTGCATGTCTAAAATTAAGCCTCCCACAAGACTCGGACACAATTGAATAAGTGCATTAACTTTACTTAGAGAAGAAGTGAATGCATGTAATTAAGCTTAGTCCATTATTACAGGCCTTTCATACCATAGGCTCAAAATTTAAACATTTAGCTTTGTCCATCTACTGTTCTTTAGTAGCCGATGAGAATCAGCACTTCAGCAAGTAATAAATAAGATTCGATCAATTCCTTGTTTTTCACATGTCAAGATTGCATAACTTGCAATATAAACCTAACAAAACTAATTGTTCAGAGCCGCCTGGAATTCACAGAACCAGCATAAAATGGCAAGCTAAAAAAATAGAATAAAGACTTTGGCGATTGTCTTTTTCTTAATGAAAATTGGCAGAGCTTTCATTTGGGTGAAAAAAAAATAATAGCACTAATTGGCCATCTCGACATATACATTATTTGTAAACAATAAAACGAAAATGTAAGTAAGAGAAAGTAATTCTGCTGCTAATAAAATTTAAATGATTCGAGCACAGGTAAATAACCTGTCACCCCCACTATAGACCACAAACCAAACGGTGATGGGTAGGAACTTGCCATCATTTTTACTATTCAAAATGATGATATCTCGTCTCATATCATCACAGCTGCTACCTAAAATGGCTTATTCTCACCCTCACACAGAAACAACAGGCTAATCCCAAACGAGGAAAAACATCGCAGTGGAGTCACAAAATCAAATCAGCATGGGGTTCCCTATAAAAAAAAAAAAAAACCAGCTCACTAATAACTAAAGCTCACAGCATGGATCACATCGTGATTTAATAGGCAACTAATAACTAAAGCTAAATTCCTCTCTTGCTAATGACACCCCCAGATGTCATCATTAGCACAAAACAAAACCAAACAAAAAGTAATTGAATTGAACACACAGGGCTAACAGGAATTGATTACAGGCCAAAAAAAACAGCATAATAAACTCAAGATTTTAATTGCTTTCCCTGTTCTGAAGAAGAAGGGCTAAAGCATGAACCTAATCCTAATGCTAGGTCATATCAACGGGATCGAGCGGGGGCATTCATTCACAAATCGAAATGCGGAAAGCTGATTTGTTTCCACTAATGGGGGGCAAAGAAAGAAGCCGCTCCCTATTCAACTCCAGGAACAAACTAAATCCAATTTCACACTAGGAAACGGAACGCGTACAATACAAATCGCGTGGGGGGAGCTGGTCGGTAGCCCTTGAATACAGCTGCTTCGCGACACACGGGTGGGTGGAGGAGGAGGGGAGGACTCACCTGAGATCGGCGGTGGAGGCGCGGGGGGTGGTGCCGGCGGTGGGGTGGGCGGAGGAGGAGGCGACCCGGCGGTGCGGCGAGGCGAGGCAGGGAGGCCGGATGAGGTAGATGAGGTGGTGGAGAGGCGGCGGTGGAGGGGGGACGCCGGCGACGAGCGGCGGCGAAGGCGGCGAGAGGCAGAGAAGAGAGGAGAGAAATTGGGGATTTGGTGGGGGTGGCATCGAATCGAAGCGAATCCAACGGAAAAAACTCTGCAGCAACGCTGACCGTCCGATTGCCTTGGTTGGTGTCTCCTGACTGCTGTAAAGGATCGTGTTCGTTTGTCACTTTTGGAGTTTTCGTATCCTCTACTTGCTTCCCAAACTAATTTTTTATATAAAAAACATGTGTACAAAAGTTGTATAAAAATAATATTAATTTATTTTTTAAAAGCTAATATATATATAATTAATCATATATTTATAAGTCATTTCGTTCTATGTGCGCAATGGATTACTTTCTAACTATAACACCACTATGAACACAGCCTAAGAGGGAGACGATCAATCAGTGAAAAGGGAAGTCTTTTTTTTTTCCAACAAGTAATCTGATTCTTTAAAAAAAGAAATTTAATTTGATGCTCTTATTTGTTGTGTTTTTTTAGTTAAGGCCATACTTACAAAGGAGATTAGAAGAAACAACAGGCAAAAATGTAGAGAATCTATACTACACACTTATAAACGCTTTAGAATATAGTTAAATATAGGTTTATTTTTGGAAGTTGGAGATACCGGGAGTAGTTTATCATCAAACTCTCCTAAATTATGCCCAACTATATTTTATATTGAAACAAATTTCATAAAAGATAAAACCGTAGGAGTTATAGTACGAAGTTCATGCCTTACATTTCTATTAGTAAGGTCTCTGTGTTTAGAAAGAGTAATGCATTCTAGATTTTTTTTATTAATCTTTATTACAAACAAAGATTTCAATAAATTTTTAGTTGACTTATAGTAAGGGTATTCAATGCTCCATCTTAGCGTGTGTCTATCTCTACTATTATAAAAGGGTGATCATCCTTCTTCAACTCTTATAAAAGTGTGGTCATTCTTCTCTCATCTTCACCACATGCAGCGCACCATTCCCATGCCTCCGGCAAAAACCAACACAATTCTCGAGAAAAAATGGCTCAATTTCATCGCACTTTTTCTTTAACAAAAAACGACCTCAACAGAAAACCACAAGTTTCATTGGAAACCGTTAGAAGAAAAACGGCCCCACATAAAACTGTATAGTTTGATGAAAACCATGTGAATCCACATGAAAACCAATTCACGAGAAAAACTGGATAGAAAACATTGTGAATCAAGATGAACAATCCCAACACTACTTGAATGAAAAGTTTTTTTTTTTTCAAGACAGCTTAAGAACACTTGCAAATGCTCCATCGTGGAGGGTGGCCCTGCTAGAGTCACACTGCTTATGCATGCATATATGACATATGATGGAGAGGTGATATGGATCGACTCGATGGAGTGTAATGGTGGGTGGATTTGATAAAACTAGAATCTCCTGGAGATCACTCAACAAGATTAACTACCAGGGAAGGTTACTCTAAGGATTTCTCAAAAAAAGAGCCATGCTCAAATTCTCGTGACATTAAATATCATCCCTTTGTATAGAGAGGGAGGGAGACACTTAATACTTGGACTCTTATGATTACTACAAAGATAATGACACCGTAATTAATAACCTTATACTTTAAGATACACATGACATGAAAATCGCGTAATAAAGAAGAAGCTAAAGAGCCTTTGAGTTTCGCCCACCTTTCAAACCATAGATAATTTAGCAACGGAAGGTGTTCACACACCAACATAGATTAAAAAGCCAATTAGATGATTTTGGGCTATATCAAGAGGTGAGGCAATATGGATGGTGGTTTCAAATGGTGTAAGAGTGACTTCTGCAGGAGACTATAGCTCGTGAAAAGGTGTGGTCCAAGAGGGAAAATAAAGAAGGGATGAACTCACCTCTCCCACACATTGTCTTCCACACTTCTTCTAGGGCATTGTTGGCTGATTGGTGGAGAACCAGACATCCAAGCTATCGCAAATAAGTAGAGAACATGAGCTTCCAAGCAATGGCATCGATGACAAAAACAAGTGCTAACAAAATGCTGAACCCTAACATGATTATTTAATTATTTTCAGCCTCTACTGGTGGGAGGCCTGAATGTGAGAGAATTGATGCATTTTGTCGATTCGTAGATGCAATTGGCAATGCATATGTAGTCTTATTATGTTTCTTTTCCTATTTTGCTATCATCCGATTAGAATAATTAGTACGCCAGTGGTGCTCCTGAAGAAGAGCTAAGTATGATCAACATGGTTTTGACACCAAAATAGCATGCCGGCCAGATGTTGTTATCCATCAGGACCACAACAAGCCATCTGGTGGTTTTTGCTTATAGGTAGGTTTCATCCATTAAGGCGACAAGCTTCTCATGCCACCATTCTAAATTGTCTAGTATGAGGAAGCAACCATTCTAAATTGATGTACCATCTTACTGTGGTGATTACCAAACCATTATATTTCTTATCTAGAAACATTTGGTTATGTTTAATGTTAGAGGCAAATAGACTGTAAAAAGGAACTTACCATTAGTAATGTTTAACCTCCCTCCTGTTAGGACACCTAACCGGGGAACATATCCTATGCACACCATCTTCCCGTGCACACAAACTAGCAAATGTCATGAAAAGTTCTACAAAAAATTGCACACATACTTTCAATAGTATTACACATATCTGCAAAGTCTCATATTCAAATTCATTATATTTTAGCTGTAACAAAAAAAGTGAAAAATCTGACAGTTTTGAGGGTAAAAATCTGTCAGAATTTTGTCTTTTTTGTTACGGCTAAAATATAATGAATTTGAAGATAAGATTTCACAAGTAGGTGTAATACAATTGGAAGTATGTGTCCAATTTTTTGTAGAATTTTTCGTGACATTTGCTAATTGGTGTGTGCGGAATGTGCACAGAAAGCTTGTGTGCATAGGATATGTTTCCACCTAAATGAGAGCCAATTGATACATCTTGGTCATTCATGAATGCAATTGACAATGGATATTTTGCCTTGATGTATTTTCCCAATTACATAAAATAAATTAATATGCTAGAGATGAATATAAAGAAGAGCTCAGGAAACACTAAAGCCAAAGTATGAAGATGATTGGAATGGTTTTGGCATTAGAAGAACATGCCCAAATGTTGTTATCCATCAGGATCACAGAAAGTCACTGGGTAGCTTGGTTCTATTCTCATGCCTTGCCCTCATGCTACAAATATTTTTTTCTATTCTACAGGAACTAAGTGGCTGCTGCATAATCTTTTTTTTTTCATAAAGATTGTTTTCCTATTATCATGTCTAAAGATTAGAAATTTATTCCTTAAAACTAGCAATTTATCATTAAGTTCTCATGATAGAAATAATTTTCTTTAAAATTCCTATGGGTCGGAAAAAGGCATGCACAACGAAACTATATATTTTTTAAAAAAAGATTATATATTGGTTTACTTAAATCCCGTGGGATCTTTGGAAGCGCCACGTCATCGGATTGGTTCGGTTAATTAAAGCACATATGCATTTAGCGATGGTAGTGCGCAACGATAGTGCATCTTATGTTTTAATTGGTTTGGTAGGGCAAGATTAGATGCGTTTGTTGCCTTTTATCGTTCCTATTGGGCCATGTTTCCTGTGCCGGCCCTTCCTTGTAGGTGTAATACAATAACTGATTGAAGATAGCTTACGGAATACATTGCAATATTGAGCGTAACCGTAGGTTTGAACATATAGAAGTAATTTTATTCATTCGCTCGAAGCATACACAGTTGCTGACACCTATGAACTTTAACATAAATTTAAACTATAATTTATAATGTAGTGGGAACTGACCAAAATATTGAGAATGTTACTACGATGCATTAAGACAATTTGTTCATCATTTCTCAATTAAGAAGACATTTCTTGTTTTTCTCTGAAAAAATATCATCTATTTTCACTGTAGATGACAAGATGTATATGTAATTTTATGAAAAACACCAGACAAGTGGGAACTAGTTGCTTTCAAATTTATTTCCTAATATCTATATCATAAAAGCTAGTTGTAGATGCCAAAATATACATGTGTTGTTACACAAAAGTATCATATGCAAGTATGGGTACCACTCATTTCGGTTTTTCTTAAACATAGTTTATTGCATCGTTTTTATAAGACCATCTTCTACTCCTACAATTTATAACATGTTCCACTTTAAGTGCAAAGTAAACATTTTACTATTTGAGTTAAGCAGGCCACCCTACTGTATTCTCAGCGTCTTTATAAGGTAACGATGAGTTTCACACAACCTAATTCTGCTATTAAATCCGTAAAAAACACTAATAAAAATTATCAAAAGTTATATTTTAAAACTTAACTAAAATTCTTGATAAAACTTTAAGGGCTCCTTTGATTCAAAAGATTGGTATAGGATTTTTGTAGGATTCACAATCCTATGGATTATTTACTATGGAGGCCTTTGATTCATAGGAAATGAAAGGAAGGATTGCATCCCTTAAGTTCATTTTCACTGGAAAATAAGAAAGAGGTCTGACCTCTTTGGAAGAGAAATCCTGCGTTTTTTCCTATAGCACTATTAAAGGGCACATTTTATTTTTTCATGTGTTTTTGATTTCCACGGGATTGAAGAATCATACTACTTCAATTCCTACGTTTTTTCTATTCCTATATTTTTCCTATCCTGCAAATAAAAGGGGCCTAAAAAGAGAAAAACTGAAGGAAAACGAGAAGAAACAGTACAGTGTTTTTACAGCAAGAGAACAAAAACATCAAAAACCTCTCGCTGCCACGCCCCATGAGAAACGAGCAGCGTCTGCCTATTGCCTACCAACAACCAAACCCCCACTAAACGCCACGCAGGACAGCGACCCAGCCGCACGCCGTCCGTCCGTCCGTCCCTCTGCATGTGGGCCCCACCCTCCCCACGCCCTTCCAGAAATTTCCGCACCACTCTCCACACTCCACTCCACCTCCACTCCACTCCGACGCTCTACTAGTTGGCGCCGCGAGCCAACGAGCGAGAACGAACGACGCACAGACGCTGCCCCCGCCAGCGGCGAGTCGAGTCGTGCACCTCGTGCTGCTCCATGGCGTCCTCGCCTTTCGCCGCCGCTGCCGCCGCTGTCCAGGGCGGCCTTGCGCTCCGGCCCGTCGCGCCGCCGCGGGCGCGGCTGTCTTCGAGCGACGTGGCGCGGAACGGTGGCGTGGCGGCGTGGCGTGCTCCGCGGCGGCGGAGGGTGGCGGCGGTGGGT
This sequence comes from Oryza longistaminata, assembly GCA_009805545.1. Taxonomy (NCBI): domain Eukaryota; kingdom Viridiplantae; phylum Streptophyta; class Magnoliopsida; order Poales; family Poaceae; genus Oryza; species Oryza longistaminata. The sequence continues at coordinate 27,137,978 of CM020179.1, read as the reverse complement.
GACCTGCGCCCGGCCATCGACGAGTACCCGGAGGGGATCCTCTCGGGCGAGTGGCCGGAGAACTTCTCCCTCCTCAGCTACGCCGACCTCCGCGCCTACCTCGAGTCGCAAATCGTCACCACGGACCAGGTTCGTTTGATTTGCGCGCCAACCTCGATCTCGCTTCTTGAGGAGTTCTTGGATCTGATGGTTTTCTTTCGCGGGCGGATGAGCAGATGAGCCCGACGGCGAAGCTCGGGGAGGTCATGTCGCGACCCGTGCAGGTGGCCATGGCGGACCAGAGGCTGGCTGACATCGACGCCTTCTTCGCCGCGCAGTCCGGCCTGCCGGTGCTCGACGAGGAGGGGAGGTGCATCGGCGTCGTCTCCAAGAAGGACAAGGCCAAGGCATCCAATGGGGTCTGTGCTCTTCTTCCTCCTCCTTGCAATTGCAATTGCGAATTTGTTAATTAAACTGCTAATTGTGGAATTAAATCATATCTTATTATACATATCTTGGGAAAATATGTAGTGAAAGCCACATATATTATGGAAACCTAGAAACTACTGTCACTGCGAGTAAAACATTTATATTTACCCATAAGTAAAAGTTTTACCAGAATAAATAATTTTACTCGTAATGACATGGACAAATCTCAGACGTTTATTTTGCATTCCAAGTTTCCACTAATATTTGGTCACACTACATGTTTTCCCACCATATCTTGTGTTACTTGCTTTTGTTGTCATGCTAGCACTTGGTACGCAAAATGACGTGCCACACAACTTCTCAAACTGTTGGGCATTGCATGTTCATATCGATTATAATCGATGTATGTATGTCTGACAATGACAAGTATACTGAACTCGTGTGCTGATTTTTCTTGATATGTTGCAACCTGATGTGCCTAAATGTTGACAAGCTAAAACTAGCACGGCGAAGTTAAGGGTTGACAATGATAACTGCAATATTTTACAGACTACATTGGGTGATAAGTAATATACTCTGAATCAATTTTACATCTAAAATGCTGCTTATGATAGTAACCGGATCGTCGGAAGTAGTTCCTGTAACCATATGAGCACATCCCGCAAATTGAATATTGAAGTGCAGAAAAATGTATGAGCTAAACACGAACTGTGAAATAGATCTATGACACAAATTGTGTATGCTATGATATTTGTGAATATCAACGTTCTTTACTCCCTTCCTAACTCTGACATGGTTTCTGAGCAGTAATTATCACCAAATACTTCACTTCAACAATTATAGTTGTCAACTCATGATGTAGGCCTGTTGAGATTTATGCTAAATATCATGACCAAATTTCAACTTTACAACTTATTATTAAGAAACTATCTTGTATAAGACCACTACCTTCACAAGGAGAAGGAGGGAGGGAGGAGGCCTCTACCTTCTGATCCTATGGCATTATATGGATCACTCCATTATCTCAGTAGACTCGGTGCGTACTTCTTCAGAGAGCGGGCGTGGCACATACTTCTTCAGAGAGAGGACATGGCTCTTACTTCAGAAATTGTATCTTTATTGATTTGATTCACTAAACTACAAACCAGATTTTTCCAAATATAACAAAGATAATTGATTCACACTGTCATTCTCAAAGCCCTGAACAAAATGAAATGTTATCAGAACTTGTTAAATGCAATATGTTTGTATGGTAGGTATAATAAAGAGTGGAAGTTTATGACCCAAGATCTTCAGCATTTAAACTTCATGATTACATTGGCTTCTGTAAGGATTCCTGATGATTCTGATCATTATTCCCCATGCTTTCTGCTCATGATGCAGTTGGACTCAACTGTTGGAGAAGTCATGTCATCTCCTGCTATAACTCTGACACCCGAGAAGACTGTATTGGGTAACTTATGACTCCCTTCGCTTACAGTTACTAGAGAAATATCAATATGAACTGGTTCTGACCCTTTGCTAATTTTCTTCCTGTTGACTGACTATATGAGCAGAAGCTGCTGCTCTTATGCTCAAGGAGAAGGTTCACAGGATACCAGTCGTGAATGAACAACAGCAAGTGATCGGTACGACGACCTTTCTCTTTTTGGTATTGCTATGATATTTTAATAAAAATGGGTAGCCATTTACCTGTACTTTTTTTATTTGACGTAATTGATACATGCTGCAATTTAGCTTTGCTAATATTATATTTCTACCATGAGTCCCTACTGCCACTGTGAGGCAGTCTTCTCTCCCTTTTTTTTAGATAATGCATGGAATAGATACATCCTGGCCTTTGCTTTCTTTCCCTGGTGGGGTGATTTGAGTTTGATCATCCTCGACGGCCTTCTGAATGATGCGTTTAAGTCCATTTTCTTGGCCTTTGTGTTTCTCAAACATTCTACAACCAGAAAATTTTAGTTCCCCTCATCATGATTCCATCGAAAGACAGCGATAAACTGGTCGTACGGCCCATAACTGTTGCCATCATTAATAATGCCAGATTTTCGTATGTTTTCACTTTTCAGAATCCTGGTTTTCGCTATGGTGCGAATGCATGAATTCCAAATGATTCCTGCCCTTCATTATAAATGTAAAAACATGACTTACCTGGACTTTTTTTTTTTACTCACTTACAAGCAGGGATCGTCACTCGCACGGACGTATTCAAGGCTTTGGAGGCCAGCAAGGTGTAGTAAGATCCCAGTTAATAATAATCAGTAAATAAACATGCTCCTTGTGTAGATATCGATGCCTTCGTAGGCTGTCGGGGCGTTGCTCTTGTACATTAATTCTAGCTGTAAAATATGGAAGTGCTCAAGCCTTTGTATGTACTACTCATGTGTCATGTTTCTGAACAAGTACCTTAGTGTGCTGGGGTTTGTGATCTTGGTTAGTTAGATTGCTGAACGCTCAATTTATCACTCTTTTGTCTGCACTTCTGTTCTGGGCCTTCGGGAGTAGAGGATATCTTCAGAGTTCTGAAGTCTGAACAGATCCGTCAGGCTCTAGCCGAAGGCACAGTAGTGCAAAAGTTCAGTGAATAAGTTCACAATAGGGTCCCTCAATTTGTCGTCGATTTTCGTCCGTTCAGATACAATCGTCTCCCAAGTTATAAAATCAGTGCAAACGAGGTCACTCGGTAGTTTGAGATTTATGCTAAATATCATGACCAAATTTCAACTTTACAACTTATTATTAAGAAACTATCTTGTATAAGACCACTACCTTCACAAGGAGAAGGAGGGAGGGAGGAGGCCTCTACCTTCTGATCCTATGGCATTATATGGATCACTCCATTATCTCAGTAGACTCGGTGCGTACTTCTTCAGAGAGCGGGCGTGGCACATACTTCTTCAGAGAGAGGACATGGCTCTTACTTCAGAAATTGTATCTTTATTGATTTGATTCACTAAACTACAAACCAGATTTTTCCAAATATAACAAAGATAATTGATTCACACTGTCATTCTCAAAGCCCTGAACAAAATGAAATGTTATCAGAACTTGTTAAATGCAATATGTTTGTATGGTAGGTATAATAAATAGTGAAAGTTTTGTGACCCAAGATCTTCAGCATTAACTTCATGATTACATTGGCTTCTGTAAGGATTCCTGATGATTCTGATCATTATTCCCCATGCTTTCTGCTCATGATGCAGTTGGACTCAACTGTTGGAGAAGTCATGTCATCTCCTGCTATAACTCTGACACCCGAGAAGACTGTATTGGGTAACTTATGACTCCCTTTGTCTTACAGTTACTAGAGAAATATCAATATGAACTGGTTCTGACCCTTTGCTAATTTTCTTCCTGTTGACTGACTATATGAGCAGAAGCTGCTGCTCTTATGCTCAAGGAGAAGGTTCACAGGATACCAGTCGTGAATGAACAACAGCAAGTGATCGGTACGACGACCTTTCTCTTTTTGGTATTGCTATGATATTTTAATAAAAATGGGTAGCCATTTACCTGTACTTTTTTTATTTGACGTAATTGATACATGCTGCAATTTAGCTTTGCTAATATTATATTTCTACCATGAGTCCCTACTGCCACTGTGAGGCAGTCTTCTCTCCCTTTTTTTTAGATAATGCATGGAATAGATACATCCTGGCCTTTGCTTTCTTTCCCTGGTGGGGTGATTTGAGTTTGATCATCCTCGACGGCCTTCTGAATGATGCGTTTAAGTCCATTTTCTTGGCCTTTGTGTTTCTCAAACATTCTACAACCAGAAAATTTTAGTTCCCCTCATCATGATTCCATCGAAAGACAGCGATAAACTGGTCGTACGGCCCATAACTGTTGCCATCATTAATAATGCCAGATTTTCGTATGTTTTCACTTTTCAGAATCCTGGTTTTCGCTATGGTGCGAATGCATGAATTCCAAATGATTCCTGCCCTTCATTATAAATGTAAAAACATGACTTACCTGGACTTTTTTTTTTACTCACTTACAAGCAGGGATCGTCACTCGCACGGACGTATTCAAGGCTTTGGAGGCCAGCAAGGTGTAGTAAGATCCCAGTTAATAATAATCAGTAAATAAACATGCTCCTTGTGTAGATATCGATGCCTTCGTAGGCTGTCGGGGCGTTGCTCTTGTACATTAATTCTAGCTGTAAAATCTGGAAGTGCTCAAGCCTTTCTATGTACTACTCATGTGTCATGTTTCTGAACAAGTACCTTAGTGTGCTGGGGTTTGTGATCTTGGTTAGTTAGATTGCTGAACGCTCAATTTATCACTCTTTTGTCTGCACTTCTGTTCTGGGCCTTCGGGAGTAGAGGATATCTTCAGAGTTCTGAAGTCTGAACAGATCCGTCAGGCTCTAGCCGAAGGCACAGTAGTGCAAAAGTTCAGTGAATAAGTTCACAATAGGGTCCCTCAATTTGTCGTCGATTTTCGTCCGTTCAGATACAACCGTCTCCCAAGTTATAAAATCAGTGCAAACGAGGTCACTCGGTAGTATTCTCGTTGGTTTTGGCTATCGTGGGTCTTTTGAGTAGGTCTTTGTTCAACGTGATGTTGACGTGACGCTTGCGTGGTAGTTTGATAAAAAAGTGGAGTAAAATTGAAAGCTAAAGGCCTAAAACAAAATATGGGATCCACATGTAAGTGCGCCACCCGAAACTCCAAATCGTGCCCCCTCCTAGATTGATGCTGACTACGGCCGTCTCCACCATCTTACCTCCGGGGGGATTGGACCATCGTCCTTGTCGCTGGCGCCCCCACATACTCCACGTCTCTGCCCAAGCTGCATCACCGCCAGGTGAGCGGTGTGGCTAAAGCCACGTCCTCATTGTTGGTGGCCCCGTGCTCTTCGGGCGCTCTGGCCTCCGCCGCCGCCTTGTTGAGCCAGTGTTGCAAGGCTGCTATATTGTCTCTTGCCCCTGCTTCAACGCCAGTGCCCCAGCCCTCTCTTTGGCACCAGTGGCTACCTCCACCGCTCCACCCAACACCATCACCCATTCGCCGCCACACCACCACTGAGAGGAAATATAAGGGTGAGAGTAGATGAAGGATTCACTTACATGCAGGTCCCACAAGATCACTCAGTAGGTTGGACCAAGCCAAAGCATTACATCAGCGAAACCGCTCTCCAAAACCATCGAGGAAGTTAAATTGCACCAGTTTTAATACTTGGGGGATCGAGATATCTGGTATTACGAGTTAAAGATATGAATCAGATTTGAGCCATCTTGAGGGAGTCAAAGTGGACTTATTCCCTAGTTGGGAACACAAGAGGTGACAATACTTCCCGAGGGCTTGTTTGGATGGGCCTATCCATGTGGTCACCGCCTACACGGGGATGGGCCGAAATTGAGTCCATCCAAACAGGCCGTGGACACGTTTCAGAATAAGATGAGTTGAAGAGGTATTGGCCGGTTGTCACAGTAACAAAAAAAAGGGTAAAAAAAAGAGGACTGACAAGTGAACCAGTCGGCCTCCTGGTCACCGATCTGATTGGTGAGCTGGCAGGTTGAATCACGGTTCGTAATGTGTACTTATGCTCTATGGGTGTGTTTGGTTGCTGCTCTGGAGAAGAGAAGAGTTGCCTAGACTGAGTAGGAGGGTAGTAAAAGGTAAGACGGAAAAAAATTAATTGAGAGATGATTAATGGGACAAGTAGGACTCTTAGATGGTCATTTGGAACAAAATTATAATCCAAAGTGATCGTTTATTTTGAAACGGAGGGTGTAAGTTGCTATAGAAGTTAGGAAGCATTTTTAATAGATGATCGGATGGATTATGGATAAATGGCTGTGTTCTTTGCTCAGTGTTCCCAACCCCTCTCCCTCGTGTTCTGTGCGTATGCTTTTTAAACTGCTAAACTGTGTGCTTTTTTGAAAAAGTTTCTATACGAAAGTTGTTTAAAAAAATCATATTGATCTATTTTTGAAAAAATAGTTAATACTTAATTAATCATGCGCTAATGGACCGCTCTGTTTTTAACTATCCACTTCCTTCTTACCTGGACTAACCTTCAGAGGCCTAGTTCACGAGATTTAGTTGAAGCGACGTGTCAGCGCTTGGAGCAGGTGGAAGATTGGTGCTCCCTAATTTTTACTACTTTCCTTCACTTGTTACAAACTCTTTCGTGGGCGTGTGTGTGTTTTTGCTGTGTGCGTCCTAGTTATGCAGAGGCTGGGGTTTATTAGTATGGTTTATCAATTTGATGTAATTGTTTTAGATTAATAAAAGCTTCCTTTATAAAATAATATATTATGGTTTTAATTCTAGTTTTGACTGTTTTGACCAAGTTAGTAGAGGCATGAAATGAGTTGATAAAATTGTGCCAATTTAACTGAGATTCACAACATCTAGTATTTTTGTGAATTTGCATACACGGAATAATTATGAAAATTATTCTAGGTCACTATAAATTAATATAATGCATAAGCATGCAATTTCAAGTAAAAACAAGTTCAACTTGCGTACAGGCCGGGCACCCGGCCATGAGGCCATGACATTGTTTAAAATATTAACTTAAAGTTTTACAATCTGTTACAACGATTTATATAAAGGGAAATGATCTAGAATTGCAATATGTTGATCTTACATTCCCTTGGATTTTCCAAAGCATAATTTTCCACTCACTTTGTTCAGACGACACACAAAGGAATTAAAAACAAAGGATTGACTTCGTGTTTTATCGCCTGTTGATCAAGATCATAATCAAGAATAATTATTGTATCATCAGTATATTATAAAATGTAGATTATATATAGATATTGTTGCCGACGTGGCAGCCTAGCTGGAGTATGCCAGGTAGATGTTTATGGCTGACGTGGCAAAGCCGTTGAAGCTGGAGCCGGCCGCGGTGGTGTAGGCGCCCATGTCGTCGAACACAAGCCAGTCGTCGACGCTCATCTCCGGCAGCTGGTACCCGGTCACCACCGTGTCGATGGAGTCGCACGTCGGCCCGAACACCGTCGAGGCGTGCGTCTCCTCGCCGGGGCGCGCGCCGGCGAGCGACCTCGGGCGCGGCACGTAGCTGTCCAGGAGGATGCAGTTGAGCGAGCCGTAGATGTCGCGGATGAGGCCCGTCGCTGCCTCGTTTTCCTTGAGCCCGTCGTGCTTGAATGCGAGTACCTTCTTTCCCTTCACCCCGGAGGCCACGAGCACCGACTCCAAGGGTCTTCCTCCAGCCATGGTGGTGTACGTGTGTGCTTCTACTTAGCTTAATTAGCCTCTCGATCCAACTGCTGTGTTAAACAGGTATATTGGTTTTTTTCTTCTTTTAAAGAAGAAAAAAAGTACAAATTACCCCCTTGAACTATAACGGTTGTCCGAATTACCCCCTCGAACCACAAAACTGGATATTTTTCACCCCCAACTATGCATACCGGACGAATTACCCCCTCGATCCAATCCACGGTGGTTTTGGTCTACGTGGTGTACACGTGGCAGTCCAGTCAGCATTCTATTTATTAAAAAAATGTGGGACCCACCTGTCATACACTGCTCTCTCTTCTCTCTCTTTTCCTCTCTCTCTCACCGTCTCACGGGTCGGCGGCGGTGGCGGGGGAGGGATGAAGAGCTCGACGCGGCTTCCCCCCTCCCTCTCGGTGGCGTGCGCGCGGGGACGAGCACACAGCGAGGCTTGGTGGGCTCTGAGGTCGCCGTGCTGAGCTCTGAGGTCGCCGTGACGAGCACACAACCATTCACTCTGTTTTTATTTCTGGAGTTACTACCAATCTAACCATGTTTTCAGATGTTAACACAACGTTATTGTTCAGCAAATACTCCTCTTCACCAAGCTGGAGCTGTAGACAGGATCTGAAATCTTCTGAATTTTATTTAGATATTGAAATCTTCTGAATATTTAGCAATGGAGGAGACCTCATCAGAGGCAGCAGATCGCTCTCTGCATCAGAAGGCAGCAGCGATGGTTGCCTCCTCCATGGAGACGTACCGGAGCAAGCCCTTGTCCTTCTGGCTGCTGCTCGTCCTCAGCGCCGGCGCGATGCTCACGGCGTTCCCGGCGTCGAGCCTCCTGTCGCGGCTGTACTACAACAACGGCGGGGCAGAGCAAGTGGATCCTGTCGTGGTCCGCCGTCGCCGGTTGGCCGCTGCCGGCGCTCCTCCTGCTGCCGTGCTACCTCGCCAGCAAGGCGCCGCCGACGCCGCTGTCGCCGAAGCTGTGCGCCTGGTACACCCTGCTCGGCCTCCTGAGCGCCGCCGACAACCTCATGTACGCCTGGGCCTACGACTACCTCCCGGCGTCCACGGCGTCGCTGGCGTTCTCGGCGCTGTTCGGCTGTGCCATCGTGAAGAACAGGTTGCGGCTGTTGTCGCTGAACGCCGTCGTCGTCACGCGGCGCTGCCGCTCCGTATCCCCCGCCGCCACCGACCCGTGAGACGGTGAGAGAGAGAGGAAAAGAGAGAGAAGAGAGAGCAGTGTATGACAGGTGGGTCCCACATTTTTTTAATAAATAGAATGCTGACTGGACTGCCACGTGTATGCCACGTAGACCAAAACCACCTCGGATTGGGTCGAGGGGGGTAATTCGTCCGGTATACATAGTTGGGGGTGAAGAATATCCGGTTTTATGGTTCGATGGGGTAATTCGGACGACCGCGATAGTTTGAGGGGGTAATTCATACTTTTTCCTTTAAAGAAAGGCAACATACCTGCGTTTTTATAGAACGCAAAATCTAAATCGAGACACATCTCATTTTAGTGCTAACGAGCGATGGCACATCACAGATTGGAAGAACCTACTTCAAGTAAGTATAAAATATATTCATGCCATCTATGCTTTTAATAAAAATTTCTATTAAATTACTAAGTCATCTACGATCCGATTACAACGTTGTGTTTGTAACAATTAAATCTTTATAATAATATCTCACATGATTATACTTTTTATGAAAAATTACAAATTACTTTTACAGTATATCTAAATTATATTTAGATTTCATTAAATTACTTCTTAGACATAAAAATAAATTTAATAAAGCCTAAAAATAATTTAATCTATTATGCAAGTAACTTAAAAAAATAAAAATAAAATAACTTGCTATAGCATTAAAAAAAGGATTAATTGGATCTATGCCACTGTAAATGTGGCAAATCAAAAATATGCCACTACTATTCAAGTTATCTGCTAAAGTATATCTTATGCTAAAGTTAACCAGAAAGATATTCTATCTAATACACCTTTTGCTCTTTAGTCTGCGCTTTCGGTTTTATATTGAGTTTGATATTTCGCGAGCGAATTTAGCAATGAGCTTAGATGGTTACCGTTTTATTTGGATTTTATTAAGACATCATCCAACAAAATATTTTGCTTTGTCACGCTTAATAGCCGATACAATATCTAGCCCGCTTGTTCGTACACTCCACCATTTTTTTATCACAAAATAATAATAATAAAATATTTATGTCATACAAAGTATATGTCCAATATGTTTTTATATATGTGCGAAGTACACTATGACACTTCCGTTGTAATGCATGAACCCTAGGTCCTGATCCACATTAATGCATTGTATTGTTCCTTCATGGTTGCCGAATTTTGACGTACAATGATGTTCTTTTCTGTACTGTCCAAGGTTGATACCAAGGTTGCTAAACCATAATGTCTCTAAGGGTGTTTTGGATAGTTTTGAAAAACAGCTAAACCTATGGGCGTATTGTATAACAATTAACAAAGTCGTCGGTATATTGTAAAAAGAGGCAATGTCAGTGGTAAATCGTTGAACTGAAAGAAACGCAGTGGCATAGAGTACATTCTCTCCTATTTTTGTATCTTTGTCCAACAATACAAATGATACGATTATGTATCTAGATAATCCATGTATTTTGGGATGCAAGTACTATGTAAAGTGTGTTATTTGATTAAAAAATTTTAAAAAATGGCTAAACCCAAGAGCGTATTGTATAACAAAGTCGTCAGTACATTGTAAAGGAGACAATATCAGTGGTAAATCATTGAACTGAGACAAACACAGTGGCATAGAGTACATTCTCTCCTATCTTTGTATCTTCATCCAACAATACAAGGGATACGATTATGTATCTAGATAGGCCCTGTATTTTGGGACGCAGGTACTATGTAAAGTGCGTTATGTGATTAAAAAATTAAAAACTGGCTGAGCACCCAGATCACCCATGCAGATTAGCTTGCAGATAAATTAACTCAGTTTAATTGTATAAGTGCGATAAAATTTTCTGACCTATTGGTTTATTTATGCTTATGCTTATGCTTATCCCTATGGTTTATTCACAACTGAGAAAGAATTTTTGAGTAAACCTTTTATATGTGTGTTGTTGGTGATTCAAATGTGAATGATTGAAAATAAAAGATGATGAAAAAAGCACAAAATTAACTTCAAAACTAAGTTTCGAAATTTAAATTTTAGCTTATAAACTTAAGCATATCTTATGCTAAAGTTAACCAACAAGCTATTCTATCTAATACCCCCTTTGCTCTTCTGTCTGCACTTTCGGTTCATATTGAGTTTGATATTTCACGTGTGAATTCAGCAATGAGATTAGATGGTTACTGTTTTATTTGAATTTTATTAACACAACATCGAACAAAATATTTTGCTTTGTCATGCTTAATAGCCGATACGATATATCTAGCCCTACCGTTTCTACACTTCGCCATTTGATTTCACAAAAAGTATATGTGCTATATATTTTTATATTTGGGTGAAGTACATCCCGAAACATCTGCTGTAATGCACGAATACTAGGACATTAAGTATATTTGTGTAGTACTGTACCTGCATGGCTGCCAAATTTCATTGAATAGTGTTGATATTTTCTGTACTGTCCGAGGATGATACTGCGGTTGCTTAGGCTGTGTTTGGCATCCCCTTTTCCCAACCTCTCTCCCTCGTTTTCCGTGCACACGTTTTTCAAACTGCTAAACGGTGCGTTTTTTGAAAAAAAAAATTATACGAAAGTTGCTTAAAAAATCAAATTAATCCATTTTTGAAAATCATTTAGCTAATACTTAATTAATCATGCGCTAATGACCGCTTCATTTTCCGCGCGTACTGTTCCGGTTGGGAACATGGACCGGAGAACACAGCCTTAATCTTCTTAATCTTAATCTTGTTTGTATTTAAGGGTATTCTGGGTCTCTTTGAAAAAAAGTTCAACCTAACGGCGCATTATTGAATAGTTGATAAAGTCATCGGTATATTATACAGATGGACAATAATCAGTGTTAAATCCTTGAACAGGAAAAACTCAGCATTGAGTACATTCTCTCGTATCTTTGTATCTATATCCCAAAATACAAGGGACGGACGCAGTATGTAAAGGGTGTTAGGTGATTAAAAAAATTAAAAGATGGTTGAGCACCCATATCACCCATGCAGATTAACTTCAGATAAATTAAGTCCGTTCAATTGTATAAACACGACAATTTGTTTTAGCTATATCGTCTCATTTATACTTATGCTTATGTTTACCAGTATGGTTTATTCGCAACTAGAAATTAATTTTTGAGTAGAACTTTTATATATATGTTATTGGTGATTCAAATATAAAGGTTGTAAAATAAACTATAATGAAAAAACACAAATTTAATCCCAAAATTAAGTTTTAAAATTCAAATGTAGGTTTATAAGTATAAGCATAAGCGAAATGATGGCTCTCTTTGTCCGATTTTTAGCTTGGGGAAGCACCTCTTAGAAAATCCTTCGTATCCTCAGAACAATTGTTAGCTGTTAATTAATGAGTCTTGCATCAAATTGCTCATATAATTAAACAGTAGATTGTATCAGTCCCATCAATCATTACACTTAGAAGTTTGATGTGAAATTATTGAGTATTGGATAAAATAAAGTAAACCAAATATAACAACAAAATTATAGTTATAATGATGCAAAGTTGCAGATTACATAACACTGTGGGTTTAAGTTTGGCAAAGTGCAATCTTTTCCAAAAGCATAATATATTCGATTCTCAATGATGTGAAAACTACAAGGGAACATGTCACCTGTGATTGTTCATAAGCTTCATTTCTGTCGGATAAGCGACTCGTCAGTGATCAGAAATCCTCATATATACTGACCCATCACAAATGAGTCATCTTTCACTGATTACTCGACGGTCCCTAACTTACCGCTTGTAAATGGTACTTCCTCCGTCCCAAAATAAAGCCATTTTTAAGGTTGACACGGGTATTAAGAAAGTAGGCGAAAATAATTGGAGGAAGTGTGTGATTGGTTGAAAAGAGAAAATAGGTGAAGAAGAATGGTTGTGATTGGTTAAGAGGAGGAGGTAGGTGAAGAAATAGCTTCATTTTGGGACAAGACACTGTGCTAGAAATAGCTACATTTTGGGACGGAGGGAGTAACAATTCACAATGTACAGTCACTAGTAACAAAAAAAAAAAAGAATCGATGGAACATCTTGATTTTCGTATTTTAAATGCACAAAAAAGAGCAAAATAATATTTTGAATTTTATTAGCCATCTATCTATGGTCAGGCATCACTAGCCACAAAACTATGATTTTTTCCTTTAAAATATAAATGCATGTGGATCAGAACCCGAAACCTCTGTCTCTCCATGAAGAGCATCTTTACTAACTTTTACATAGGGAAAGCCTCCATTCAAGGTCATTTGAAGAATTCCCCTTCCTGTATTTGAAAGACCTTGTAAATAAATTCAAATGAAAATGTTATCAATTATAAACTTCTAGAACTCATTGTTCTATACAACTCTGATATAGGCCCTGTTAGATCCCACATAAAAATTTTACACCCTGTCATATCGAACACCTGCATAAAATATTAAATATAGTCTTAAAAAAATAACCAATTGGACAGATTGTGACTAATTTGCGAGACAAATCTTTTGAGCCTAATTGCTCCATGATTTAACAATGTGGTGCTATAGTAAACATTTACTAATAACGGCTTAACTAGGCTTAATAAATTCGTCTCGCGGTTTACTGACGGATTCTGTAATTAGTTTTTTTATTAGTGCCCGAACACCCCATGCGACACTCTATATAATATCCGATGTGACATGCCAAAACTTTACACCTATGAATCTAAACACTCCCATAGGAGCAGGTACAATAGCAAACTATTAGCCAGCTATAAACATATTTTAATGAGATAAACGATGAGAGAGAAGAGCAGCGGGCTACAGATCTGTAGCCAGCTGCAGCACGGACTCCAAGACACAATGTGTGAATGACAGGTGGGACCATATATTATATGAATTGGCTATTAGATTAGCTACAGATGAATTGGAGTTAGTAGTGGGCTATACTATTAAACTTGCTCTAGTGCATCTCTAGATCAGAGGTGGTTTAAAGTATTCAAAATTTTGTCTAACAAAACAGATCCCATCACCAATCGTGTGGTATGTCAATTGTATTATAAAAAGGGCTGGAGTGGCGAGCGGAACACACGGTAGAGGTAGGTGTGACCCTTCTTCTAGATGGCTGCGGTAGAGGAAACGTCGAAGGGGTGCTGCGGCGGCTGTGCTCCCTGGCCAGCAGTCACCACCGCTGCCTCTGGCGTCATCAAGGTCCCATTTGAAGGTACGCAGCTTTTTCCTCGTCTCCTTGAACGTCCTTGCGTGCTTTGCTTACCAAAAACTCTTTCCCATGCACTGATGGATTGATGATACCACATATGGCGACTCTTAGGCCCTGTTGGTTTCCTCTGAAATTTGAGAATAAACTTTTGGATTAAAATGGCACATTTTTCAAACTGCTAAACGGTGCATTTCGTGTGAAAACTTTTTATATAAAAGTTGTTCTAAAATATCATATTAATCTATTTTTCAAGTTTGTAATAATTATAATTCAATTAATCACATGTTATTACCACCTTATTTTGCGTGAAAAACTTAATCTTCATCTTCAGAAGATTCAAACACCACCTACTTTACTTTTTATGCAAATTTTAGGCCGTGTTTAGTTGCTTTGGCAAAAAAAGTTTTACGTATACGAACACACATTTGAAGTATTAAACGATGTATTAAACGTAGACTAATAATAAAACAAATTACAGATTCCGCTTGTAAACTGCAAGACGAATTTATTAAGCCTAATTAATCCGTCATTAGCAAATGTTTACTGTATCACCACATTGTCAAATCATGGCGTAATTAGGCTCAAAAGATTCGTCTCGCAATTTACATGCAAACTGTGCAATTGGTTTTTTTTCATCCATATTTAATGCTCTATATATATGTCCAAACTTTTGCACATGCATGGAGCATTAAATGTGGACGAAAAAAACCAATTGCACATTTTGTTTGTAAATTACAAGACGAATATTTTAAGCCTAATTACGCCATGATTTGATAATGTGATGCTACAGTAAATATTTACTAATGTAGGATTAATTAGGCTTAATAGAATTGTCTCGTAGTTTACAGGTGGAATCTGTAATTTGTTTTGTTATTAGTCTACGTTTAATATTTCAAATGTGTGTCCTTATACTTCAATTTCTTTTTTGAAAAGTAACTAAACACCGCTATAATAGCATGCTCGCTCTGTACACATACTCTACGACAAATAAATAAGCATTTTTATATTTTTGTGGGACTGACATGTACTATACCTCCTTTCTCTTGATATGGGTCCAAGCTGTCAGCACTCAGCACGTCTAGGCGCTCGCGCCTAGCGGGCGGCTGCAGAAGCACTGGCTTCCTTCTCTCACATTGCCTTTTCTATTCCACATCAGATCGAGACATCATCTGCTGGTTAATCGTCTGTTATAAAATATAAGCATACTAAAATATAAGCATTTTTAATCTCGTGACGGTCTTCGAGATACTATTTTGATCAACAATATCTATAAAAATAAAATATTTTAAATAAAAAAACTTGCATATTATAATAGTTTGATTAATGATAAATCTAGTAACATCAATTTTACATGATTGATCTTTTTTATTTTATTGATATTAATAGTTAAAGTTAAAAATGGTTGACCTGGCACTATGCAAAAAATCTTATATTTTGGGATGGAGGGAGTACTTATTAGACGGGACTAGCTATCCATCACACGACATATTTTTGGGTCCAAATCACACAGATTTTAGATTAGTTGGATTAGGCTCATTTGATCACTTGATTAGAAGAGTCTATTCATGTATCAACATATATTAATTATATATATTGCATATATTTTATTTGTTAGATCTTTACATTGAAAAAAATATATCACCAACCCATCTACTAAAAGTTACAGTATAATTATACTATAGTTACACTGTATCTACACTATAGTTACACTGTAACTATAGTGTATTTACAGTGTAACTATAGTGTAATTATAGTGCATTTCCATGTCATATCAACTAAACTTACAAATATAATCTTAGTTATATAGGATTGTAATTTTATATTTTAAAAGAAATAACAAGTACATATTTACTTACACAATATTTGTACCAAAATTACAGTTCACTTACATGTCATATCAACCGAATTTACGAATGTAATTTTAGTTATATAGGACTGTAACTTTATATTTATTTCTTCAATCTCTTCACCTAGCCGCAACGACGTGCAATGTATGTACTCATCAATTATGTGCCAAGCTAGATGTTGCTGGCTCATGCGTGCGTGGGAAGGAAACGCATCACAGCCGCTAATTAAATCATGCACAGACTAATCCAAGGGAAGTAAATCCGAGTGATTTCGAGCCAAAAATTTATCGCCAGATTTTTAGCAAAATCGTATTAGACTTGCTCTAACGGGTGGAGGCCCGTGCGTTGTATACGTTATTTTTAATGATACTATAAATATTAATATTTTATGATTATTTAAATCACTAATATTAATTAGGATATACTAAGCGTTACGCACGTATTAGTGCTACCGAAGTAAAACTCATATAGAGGTTTTATGGTATCCTTGGGTAGGTATGTTCCTCTCTATTGTTTTAGTAGTAAAGAAATTATTTGTTTGAACTGATTATAAGTATGATTGGTAATGACGGAGCTTTACATATTCTCGGGAAGTATATAGAAGTGTATAGGGGTATATATACTAAAATTGTAAGTTATGAGGTATATACCTCCAGACTAACACATGTACTTATATATATATAAACAAAATAAAATTTCAAAAAATATTTTTTTACCAGGAATACTATCAGGGCTTTACCCAGCAGTTTAATTTTATAAATAAATTTCAAAAATATTTACAAAGATAAAGTCCACACATGCTGCAACTTGGTAATTATTAATCTCGAAATAATAAATCGATTTAAGAAAGGGCTAAGCTAAGAACTCAGTACGTGAATAATCCCATATTCTAGAAAAAAAATATTTGTAAAGAGTCCATGCATGCTATCACCCACGGCATGTTTTATTAACACAAAGGCCCTGTTTAGTTTCTAAAACAAAAATTTTCACGCAATCACATCGAATGTTTGGATACATGCATGGAGCATTTAATGTAGGAAAAAACCAATTACACAGATTGTGAGGCAAATCTTTTAAGCCTAATTGCGTCATAATTTGACAATGTGGTGCTACAGTAAACATTTGCTAATGACAGACTAATTAAGCTTAATAAATTCATCTCGCAATTTTCTGGTAAAATCTGTAATTTGTTTTGTTATTAGACTACATTTAATGTTTTAAATGTATATCCGTATATCTGATGTGATAACCAAACACAACAAATTTTCCCCAACTAGGCAAGGCCAAACTCTCGAGATGATCTGTGATAATGATATTACAATCCACACCTTGAATCATTCTGACTAACGTACATGAAGTACACAAAAAGCTCTTTCGGTAGGCAAGTTTAAGAGCAGGTATAGTAGCAGGCTATATAAGTCAGCTATAAACATATTTTAAAGAGATAAAGAAAGAGAGAGAAAAGCAGCGGGCTACAGATCTATAGCCAGCTGCAGCACAGACTTTAATACGTAATATGTGTATGATAGATGTGGTCAGGTATTAATAGTATATTAAGCAACTATTGTATAAAATGGCTATTATATTGGCTATAGATTATTTGTAGCTAATAGTGGGCTATTTTATTAAACTTGCTCTAATAAATAATTTCGAGTGTTCTTGATTAACGCTTAAAAAGATGGAAAAGCTATACCAGATTTGTGGGGTTGTGCGCGTGCGGCGTGCATCGACGTGTCGTTGGCCTCCAGCTAGCTACTCCGTACTTGGCAGCACGCTTGCCGATGTTGGTCCAGTGCCGCTTCCAAGTGTGAAGTTAGAGCAGGTATATAAGCTAGCTATAAACATATTTTAAATAGATAAAGTAAGAGAGAGACGAACAGCTACAGCACGGACTATAAGACGTAATATGTGTATGATAGGTGAGACTATGTATTAATAGTATAGTAAGCAACTATTGTATGAATTGGCTATTACATTGGCTATAGATAATTTGGAGCTAGTAGTGGGATATACTATTAAACTTGCTCTTAGAACATCTCAATCCTCAAGTTTAAGGTTGTGTTCTTCTCATAGTTGATTCAACTCACATCTTTTCAAACTGCTAAACGGTGTATTTTTTTTAAAAAAAGGTTATATATGGAAGTTGTTTTTACAAAAAAAATCATATTAATCCATTTTTTAAAAAAATAGTTAATACTTAAATAATCATGTAATAATAAATATTTCGTTTTGCATGCCAGAGAGAGGGCACTTAGTTTTGGTGGAGTTAAGAAATAAAGTTTACTTCTGGTTGTAATTCACCGCGGCACGATTGTAGTAGTTGTGTTGCCAATTTTTCCTTTTCTTTATAATATTTATAGCCTATGTGCATTCTAATTATAAAGAGGCCGAGGGTGGTCTTAGAAAAATTATATCCTTTCGTTGTGTTTGTTTAAGATCAATAAAACACTTTTTATTAAATTAGAAAGGTGCCGCTTTGAATTCCCCTAATTATTTCCGATAGAGTTATAAGCAAACAGTCTTTTGACTGAGAAAAAATAGCAAGCAAGAGATGTCTCAACGGAGTAATGGAGATGCGGCGTGGATGTTCGTCGCATTAGGTGGTGTTTAGATCCAGGGACTTAACTTTAGTCCCTGTCTTTAGACATTAATTTAGAGTATTAAATATAGACTACTTACAAAACTAATTACATAAATGAAAGCTAATTCACGAGACAAATTTTTTAAGCCTAATTAATCTATAATTAGAGAATGTTTACTGTAGCATCACATAGGCTAATCATGAATTAATTAGGCTCATTAGATTCGTCTCGCAAATTAGTCCAAGATTATGGATGGGTTTTATTAATAGTCTACGTTTAATATTTATAATTAATTTTCAAACATCCGATGTGATAGGGACTTAAAAGTTTTAGTCCCATCTAAACAGGGCCTTAATCACTCTGCTCGATCGTGTTGGTTGAGTGCAGATTGTACTCGATCCACATGATGGACTAGGACGACCGGACGTAGAATCGATGGGATTTGGAAGGAAGGTTAGCCCACCACGTTAAATACTCCCTCTGTCCTACAGAAAGACAAACCCTGGTTTCCGTGTCCAACGTTTGACCGTCCGTCTTATTTGAAAAAAATATAAAAAAAATTAAAAAGACAAGTCACGCATAAAATATTAATCATGTTTTATCATCTAACAATAATAAAAATACAAATTATAAAAAAATTCAGATAAGACGGACAGTCAAAGTTGGACACGGAAACAAACAGTTTGCCTTTTTTTTTGGGACGGAGGAAGTAGATCATTATTGCCAACTACTATGTCAAATCATTGTAGATTTCTTTCCCCGCAAAACAAAAAATCATTGTAGATTTCTGGTTTTGATTTTACGATCCGTCCGATAAATGGTCAGTTTTTTTTTTAAACGTGAGCTACTAAAAAGTTCAATTAATATAAGTTAGTATATAGATAGATACATCGGATATTTTGCAGAACACACGTTAGAATATGGTGCAATTACAATGAGTAGCCTGAATAGGTTAAAGAAATATATGCCAGGATTGATAGGAACGAGAGGGAGGAGGCGGCGGCGCGTGGCGGAGACGGCGGGAGAGGGGAAGGGAGAGGCTGAGGGAGAGAAGGGGGCGGCGGCGGCTAGGGTTTGGGGGTAGTAAGGGTTAGTGCGTGTCGCTTTACGAAAAAGCCCATCGGCTTTCAAATTTTACAGCGCCATCCTTATTCGCGATTTTTCCCTCGTTCGAATGTAATATCCAACTTTTATAAGGTCCTATACGTAAAATAACTTCTCAAAGGTACTGTTCTGGAGGGACCTACTTCGAATTACGAACAAACCGGACGGCTTTTTAGCAAAAATCCACCCCGCGCGCTGTAGAAATCCGACGTGGCGTAGCTCAGCGGCCGCCCCTTCTGCCACACTTAATAGTTTCTAATGATTAGCGGTCATGACGTCCAAGTTGCAGGACTCTCTATTCTTCCGCATGTCATCGTGATATAAAGTACGTTGGCCTCTATTCTTCCACATGTCATTGCTGAACTCCATATACTATCTATACAGCTATCAGCCCGCAATGCCCATTAAAGCGAATACATTTGTAGGACCAAATACAAGAACCAAACCTACCAAATAGGTAGAATAACCAAAATCAAATCTTTTTGGGAAACTAAAAGATTACCCTCAAACTTGATGAAGTTCCAATGGTTCAACCGCCAGATAAACCTCGGTCAGACAGGATCTAAGCCACCGGTCTGACAGGTTCGATATTGTCGGTCAGACCGCCGCCTTGCCACCTGTTAGACCGTTAGTCGATCATCTTGCCTTCTTGGGGCCGCCACCACCACCGCCGGTCTAACCACACGTTGTATTCCGGTTAGACCGTCGGGATCCAGCAAAACACAAACAGATGAAACTCTTGAAAGTAGATCAAATTTATTGCAATAATATATATTTATAAAGTGCATCGAAAGCACACATCTCTCAACTCACAAACTATAATCGAAATCTCGAAGCAAACCCTGACTTTTGTCTCCCTAAAAAGTCAATATCTTCTAGCCTCAACCCCTCATCTATTTACGCCTACAATGTGGCTACCCCTAGCCATGAATCCAACTAGAATTAGGACTCCTAATCAAATAGGAAACCCACCAAATTAGGGAAACAACATCGCCATACAACTCCACATTCAAATCTTTCCAAATATGGACTTCAATCCAAATTTGACTACTCTTTTCATGCGTACACAACACCACGTGTATGCCATATTACATGCATTGTTATCTAGCCTGAGCATCCAGCGTGATATCCTTGACCATCTGGACCTTATCTTCTCCCAAGCCTAGTCCTGATTCATCACTGGGATATCGAAAGCCTTCCGATATACTCGTTGATAGTACTCGTATCCATCACAGATGAGATCATCGTGATGAAGCACTTTGGCCTGTCATAGGTGGGCCAATCTAGCGTGGTGCAACGAACTACGGAGGGCCTGCCTAAACTGCAATCAATTTAAAAAGTTAGACTTATAAAAAAGTCAAGCATCATTATAATATAAAACAGAGGAAGTGTCTATCAATGAGATCTGCATCCACCTCCTCAAGCTTCATCTTAGTTTGGTTTACCATCGTGTATAATTTATCACATTTCCATAAAACCCTGATCTTCCCGCATATCAGGATAGTTTACGAACCCTACACAATCAAAATTTAAGCAAGACTAAAACTTTTCGGGCTAGTCAAGAGCATTATAAGTTTTGCTGGTCCTTAACCACGAGCCCAACTATTTGAATATATTATTTTCTCGCAACTCGGTGACGCACCAAACACATAAGACTATTGCACAGGGAGAGAGATTTATTGCTGGCCTTTAATGTTCTACATAGGGGGAGAAACAATTTCAGGCGTCGAGATCATCGCGAGGACACAGAGAAGCCACCCCTTAGACCCACTATCGGCTGCTGAAATTGCTGTGGCTGTAACAATTGTCAAAGCTGCTGCAAGTACTCCTGAGGTCTGTCCACCTACTTCTACTGTTGGCTAGTACTACCCCTTAATTTTATACAAATATGCTATATATTCTTTGAATAAATAATTTACAAGTAACTTACAACATATATATAGGTCCGAGATGGCATGCGTTTTGTTGAAGTTGCGCTTCTGGAACCAGAAAAGAATGTTGTGGCATTAGCTGATGCATACATTTTCCCACCATTCCAACCATCACTGCTTCCTGGAAACAGAAATGCTCCTATCATTCCAACCAAGCTGCCACCAAGGAGGGCCAAGCTTGTTGTCTACAACAGACAGACAAATGAGACTAGTATTTGGATTGTAGAATTCTCTGAAGTGCATACTGATAGTGATACTAGGGGTGGATATGAGAGAGGAGGCAAGCTCGTATCATCAGAGGTTGTTCCCGATGTTCAGCCTGCGATGGTATGTTTCCACTTTCTGTATATTTGTTAGGCACAATTCTATTGATTTTGATCATTTTATTCAATCCATTTGACACTTAATTACTGCTGATTTGAAAGGCCATAATTAATCCAAATTTATTGTCTAATGAACATGTAGTTGAATCCTGATATTTACCTGATCACCTCTTATAAATTATGTCTGGTTTGCTGTGCTATTTTCCTCAAAAACTATTACCCGAATGACAGAATCTTAGCTGGAAGCATTGAGAAAATTTCGCAATACATTTTTATATTTGGTCAAGTACTAGATTTATTTGAATTTTTCTAGTTCTCATGTGTATAAATTTTTCAGGATGCCATGGAATTTGTTGAGTGTGAAGCTACTGTAAAAAGCCACCCCCCTTTCATTGAAGCCATGAGAAAAAGAGGAATTGATGACATGGATCTTGTCACAGTAGATCCATGGTAAGCTAGCTAATTTGTTTCATTTATGTTGTTAATAAACGTTGTATACAACATTATCGTTCAGCTCTTGTTGCAGGAACAATAGAGCCTAGAAACATAATTCCTTTTCTGCTTGAATACAGGTGTGCAGGATATTACAGTGATGCTGATGCTCCCAGTAGAAGAATCGCCAAACCTCTGGTGTTCTGTAGAACTGAAAGTGATAACCCTATCGAGAACGGCTATGCACGACCTGTTGAAGGGATTCATATTATCGATGATATGCAGAACAATACGGTGATAGAGTTCGAAGATAGGAAGCTTGTCCCTCTTCCCCCATCAGATCATTTGAGGAACTACACTTCAGGGGAAACACTGTTGAATAATTCTTGTGCATTCCTAGTTTTTAGCTTGTTTTCAGTTAAGCAGTTAGGCGCATGGCTGTTATTTGGCTGTGCGCGTTTTGAGCTCTGATGCGAGTTTGTTCGCATGGAGCGCGTCGTGCGCCACGTTCCAGACGTTTGGGATGGCACTCGTTGATGACGAGCGTGGCGTGCATGTCGGGCATCGTGACCCGTTCTTAGCATGTAATAGTTTCTTATATATGCAATCACAAACAGAAAAGCTGCACGTTTTTCCAGCAGCACCAAAACAAGAACGTGTTTACTTCCACTGTGTTCGCGTGAGTTTGTGTTGTGATCCCGAGCTCACCGGCGACGAGCTGTCGTCGATACTCCGGTGATCTCTGACAAACACGAGGTGGTGTTGATAGAACTGATGTGAAGCCTCTAGTTATCAATCAACCTCAAGGCCCAAGTTTCCATGTCAATGGTTACCTTGTGGAATGGCAGAAGGTTAACTGGCTATCTATAGTGTTTACTGTTTTAATTTAATTATTGGCGTAGTAGTATCTAATAAAAATGATTAAAAAAACATTTTCTGTTGAACAGTGGAACTTTCGTATTGGCTTCACCCCTAAAGAAGGTTTAGTTCTTCATTCTGTTGCATATGTTGATGGAAACCATGGCCGTCGACCTATCGCTCACAGGCTGAGTTTTGTTGAGATGGTTGTTCCTTATGGTGATCCAAATGAACCACATTATCGGAAGAATGCATTTGATGCTGGAGAAGATGGGCTTGGAAAGAACGCAAACTCTCTTAAAAAGGTTCTTATTTTGATGTTCCATATTAGCACCTCAGTGTAATATACTTGCCATAAATTTTAATATTAGATAATTTGATCTGATTGAGTGAACACAAAAGAGTGATTTACTAGGAACAATAGCTTCTTCCATTTATTTATTCTTTTTCTTATCATCTTTATGGAATTTCTCATTTCATTTTTTTTTTAAAAAGTTAAGGATTGAAATTGTGTTGATTATGCTTGGTGATGAATTAGTTTTACCGGGCCGATGACAAGAATGTATTTTATGGTTGCACCTATAGGCTGATTGGACTTAACTTTGTTATAATGTAGGGATGTGACTGCTTGGGTGTCATAAAATACTTTGATGCTCATTTCACAAATTTTACTGGTGGCGTAGAGACCATTGAGAATGCTGTTTGCTTACATGAAGAGGACCATGGGATCCTTTGGAAACATCGAGATTGGAGAACAGGATTAGCTGAAGTTAGACGGTCAAGGAGGCTTACTGTGTCATTTATCTGCACGATTGCCAATTATGAATATGGGTTCTATTGGCATTTTTACCAAGTGGGTATAATTGGTGAAATGTTTACACCTACAATCTATACCTATTTTAAAACTAGAATCACTAACAATTATTAATTTCTAATGCTCAACACTCAAATATGCCGCATAATCATTCACTCACTAGCAATTACTTCCTCCGTCCGATAATACTTATCTTTCTAGCATTTAAAAGTTGTTCCAAAAAAAATATCACTTGAAAGTACTACTTGTCACATCAACCATTTCTAATTCAAATTTCTTCCCTTTCTACCCCCAATGACCATCTCACATCCAACTATACATTAGTTACTAAGGGGTATTATAGTCTTTTTCTATTAAACCTTAATACATGCTAAACAATCTAGAATGACATGTATTTTACGACGAAGGTAGTATTTTCTATTAAAGATTAACATTTAAATATAATACATCACACCCACTATTGAACTTGTCAAAACATCATCATCCATATCATCTCCATAATGTTTTTAACATAGATCCCATTTCTGTATGGTACCACTTAATCTATACATATTCTGCAGTAAAGCGCGCGATATATCAATTGTACTGAATAAGGGAGTGAACTCTAGGTCTCCGGCTCCTTTTTTGTTTTTAACTTTTTCTTTGGGTGGTGTTGGTTCTGTTTTGGGGGGTGGGGGCTCCTTAAATTATCAAGTGACGCGGATCATTTTTTTTATGCAGGATGGTAAGATAGAAGCAGAAGTTAAGCTTACTGGAATTCTTAGTGTAGGAGCTCTAATGCCCGGGGAGCAGAGGAAATATGGTACTACTATTGCCCCTAGTTTGTATGCACCGGTGCACCAGCATTTCTTTGTCGCCCGTATGGACATGGCAGTTGATTGCAAACCAAATGAGGCCTATAATCAGGTAGGTTTGCTCATCATCCATGCATGTATCTTAGTTGACCACATGCATCGGCTACTTCTAGTATGATATTGTTCCATGCCCTATTACCTTGTTTATTTTTCGCGTAAATTCATAGTAAGTAGTGAATTTCCCAATGTAGTTTTAAGTGGAGCTATATTTTTGAATAATTAGATTTAGGGGTCTGTTTGGCATAACTCTAGCTCCAGCTCCACTTCTTCTAGAGTGGGAGCTCAGCCAAACAATTTTAGCCCCACCTAAATTTAGAGCGGAACTAGGTAGAGCGTTATCACAAAATGAACTTAAGAGGTAGGCTGCTTCGCAATTTTACTTCAAACGAAAGGCCGATCGAAGTATTTTGTCTTACTCCGATTAATGTGAACGTACATTTCTTAGCATCTTGAAAGGACGTGGTGGTTTTGTTTTTCTTTAAGAAAAACTAGTATGTTAATAAATACAACTGATTACCTGTCTAAATTATGCATAAGCATGCTCTAAGCCGTTTTTTCTTTTCTGAAAAGTATTCTAGTCTACTATACAAAACTGGAGACTTCATGAAAGCCTGCATTTCTTTGCATTATCATCTGGTAATTAACGATTTTCATAACGACGTTGCTTCCCTTTTCATCTCACAGGTGGTAGAGGTAAACGTCAACGCGGAATGTGCAGGCCCAAATAATATGCATAATAATGCATTTTACGCGGAAGAAAAACTTTTGAAATCTGAACTACAGGCCATGCGTGACTGTCACCCTTCATCTGCACGTTATTGGATTGTAAGAATGTGTGAGAGAAGCGCTGTATCGTTCTTTTATAATTCACTGTGCATCGTAATTAGTGGATTTCCCGTGCAATTTTGTGTGAAGCTGTATTTTTAAATAATTGGATTTGAATACACATACAACTGTTATTTTTTTATTTTTTCCATATACAACTCTTAGCTTATTATCTGTACAATACTTTTTAAAAGAAGATCCGAATTTCATATATAACTTTCAACATATCTTTAAATCAATCTACACCATTGTAGTCTGGGCCTACTACGAAAGGCCGATCAAAGTATTTTGTCTTACTCCGATTAATGTGAACATTTCTAAGCATATAGGAGGGACGTGGTGGCTTTTGTTTTTCTTTAAAAAAAACTAGTATCTTAATAAATACAGGAGATTGCCAGTCTATATTATGCATAAACATGCTCTTAGCCGTTTCCTCTTTTCTGAATAAGGGCTTGTTTGATACAGTTCCAACTCTTAAATTTAACTCCAGGAGTTGGGTCTGGAGTGGAGTTATGGAGCTGCCTAAACCCAGCTCCACAACTCTAGTTCATTTTATGAGAGAGCTCCACCCAGCTCCACTACCAGTTTTGATGGAGCTGAAACTGTTTGGTTGAGGTCTAGCTCTAGGAGGGGTGGAACTGGAGCTTGAGCTGTGCCAAACAGGCCCTAATAATATTATAGAGTACTATTGGAGACTTTGTGAAGGCCTGCATATTTTTGGCCAGTTAACTTGCATCAAGCATGTGGATCTCAAGCTTTCTGTGTGGCCCTCTTGCATCCATGCATGTGGATCTCAGACTTTATGGGACACTGTTTTATACTCCCTCCGATCTGTTTTGTAATATATAAATCCGTTGATTTTTATGTGTCATTTGACTATTCTTCTTATTAAAGAATTATTGTATAAGTGTGAGTTGTTTTATTCAGACTTATTTTGTTATCAGAAAACTATAAACTTAACTATACTTTTACATATTTACACAATTTTTGAATAAGACATATTATCAAATATTACGAAAAAGTAAATGGAGTTATATATAAAAAAACTGAGGTAGTATACAAGCGCGTTGATATACTGTTTTATGCACGTTGGTCAGGTAAGGAACACAAGGACTGTAAATCGTACTGGACAACCAACAGGCTACAAGCTCATACCTGGTTCAAACTGTCTTCCGTTGGCCCTGCCTGAGGCGAAATTCCTGAGAAGAGCTGGATTCTTAAAGCATAATCTTTGGGTTACATCATACAAAAACGATGAGATGTACCCTGGAGGAGAGTTTCCTAATCAGAACCCACGAATTAATGAAGGTTTAGCAACATGGGTAAAACAGGATAGATCCCTAGAGGAAACCAACATAGTTATCTGGTAAGTTGTCACCTCCTAACAATTGCTATCGATGTGTAAGTTTCATCTAATTTTTCATGCCCTATAATAGAAAAATATGTAGTGTAAACTCCATGTACAATGTAAACCTGAAAATAAATGTCTAAGATTTGTCCATGTTATCTTGAGTAACTTTTTTACTTCCAAATTTAACCATTAAGTAAATATTTTTACAAGGAGTAAAGAAATTACTTATGGCTATTTCTATATCCTAAGTACATATTTTTTCCATCTATAATGGCATGACTAATAAAACACGTGTTTTGTAACTGCAGGTACGTTTTCGGGGTTACCCATGTCCCAAGGCTCGAAGACTGGCCTGTAATGCCAGTGGAACACATCGGCTTCGTGCTGAAGGTACAAGTTCGGCCTAATTGGTTTCTTTTCTGCTTTATTCACTGCATCGAATAGATAGTTTTCTTGTCGTACATTTCTCCAGATAACGTTACAGCTCTGAACATCGGAACCCATATTGTTTTTGTTCTACTCCAGCCAGATGGATTCTTCGACTGCTCTCCTGCGATCGACGTCCCTCTTGGATCTGAAGTACACACAAAGAAAGCCGAGCGGCCCAGGCGTTTTAAATGAGTGGATAAATTATTGAGAGATCATTGAATGGGCGAATGATATAGTTTATATCAATGAGCTACTACAAAATAACTTAGCACTTATTTATGCAATGCTAATAAGAAAGTTTGTTGTTATAAATCATACTTTTAAAGGCGTGCTATTGATAATCCATATCACCGTAAGTTGATCACAACTGTTTAGTAATATGTCCTAACAATCATAGACACGATTGTATCACATACCATGTAATGAATTTATGAACAAATTGTTATTCTATTCCTTATAATAGATAATGTAATTTTAGTCGATAAGTATGTGACTTATTCATAAGGTTTTTAAGTGATATGTTACTATTTTTAAATAATCTATGATTATATATCATGTACGAAACAAAGATGATTATGAGATCATAACATATATTGATTGATGATCGTTTTTCATGGACCATGGTAGACCCAACTTGAAACACCACAAGAATGGCTTGTTTACATTGTGTTAAGAATTAGCCTATGTGTTCCCATGTGATCCCACTATCCTCACCATTAAACGTAGTAAACTCAGGGACTCTAAAACCACGGGGATATGGGATATTGTAAAAATAATCATGATATATTTTCAGTAAATCCTAGCCCAATTGCTTGGTACAATTCTAAACGCTTTTCTAATGATATTTCTCACATGGTATTCCATTATCTGAGGCCTTGGTTGTAGATTTTGTGACCTAGGAATTGGTGGTTGCGGCGCAATATGATTATATTGGCCATAAACATCATTAAGACCATTGTAAAAATTCAGAATGGGCAGAGGAATAGCCAAATAGGTGGAATACCATTAGTAACAGAGCCTACTTGTTGATTAGGTGATGTATAATGGTGCAAAACAGAATTGTTGGTAATGGGATCAATCTCCCTGTCGATACTAGGAATCGGCAATATGAAAAGGCGGTAGCGTACGAGAGCTAACGTAGATGGGTTGTGAGACAAGGGTTTAAACAGGTCTTCTCGAAGAGAAGTAATTCCCGACCTCTGTTTAGGGAGTAGAAATTGTCAAGCGTTGTATTGATCTGACAATCTTGGTGTTGGTTGTGCCCTTGAGGGGCCTCTTACCCGCCTTATATAGATCAAGGGGCAGGATTATAGATAAAAACCTAACCGAATACATTATCTACTTTACAATATTACTGAACTAAGACTTTCGGCCGTTTCCTTAATACACAAGGAAATGTAATACCCAACTCACAGTCTGCTACATACTCTGGAGATATAACCTATACTATACAGATATAAGTATATAACCTATCCTCTATAACCAGTCAGATAGACCAACCATGTTGGTATATGGTACCGATAATATCCAGAGTAGCCTTTGAGACCTTCACAATTGAAAAGATAATCTAATCTTAAACCTAATAAATCCAAAGTCGAGTGCTTCAATAACCTTCGCAATAGTCTCATGAAGGGCTGAAAAAAAATAAGAACTAAAACAATATACCTAGGTGCATTCATTGAATAGATGCACCTAATTAGGTCTAACCCCGACTATGTGGTTAGTCAAACAAACTAAGTATATAGAAAAAAGAATTTAACCAACCTAGTAGTTTCTAATAATTATAGTCAGCCGAGTGACTAAGCATAGCATATGCAATACAAATACCCAGATAATATTATCAGAGTTAAAATATAGACTACTAAATATAAATTATATTGCATAAAGCATAAAACCGACTATATAACAAAATGTCTCAAACAATAAAACCTATGTATAGAAAGTTAAATATATGGCATAAAATCCGAATAAAGTAATAGTCATAAATAGATTTACCAACCTCCATAAAAATGGCCAAAATATATAATTAGCACAAAGCCATAATATTGGTCTTTTTTTAGAAAATGCACACATATGTGGCCCAAAGCAATGATATTGTATCCAATCATCTGCTTGATATATAAATCCAAACTATGTCATTAACTTATATAAAAAAGTTAATTCAAACAGCTATATATAAAGCTTCGTTGTTTGACACCTTTAAAATTGCACTGTACCAACTCCAAAAAGTTATATAACAGCGTTACAAAAGGAATTTTAAGGTATTGGGCAACTGAGCACATGCATTTTGCTAAAAGCAAAAATGCCATAGGTCCCACCTGAAAAGATATGGGCTGTGAACTCTTAATGACATCGTCTTCTCCACCTCTTTGACTCCAAAAATTTCACATTCCGCGCTCCTATTCACCACTGTCGCCGCCAAAGCTAGGGCTTGCGATTTCCATGCATCCATCCTCTAAAACCAAGAACCAATCCACTCCCAGAGCAGATGCGCTTCACCACATTTAGTTTCCCCTCAAATCTTATCCCAAAAACCCTAGTCCGGAGCTTTTCGAACCCATCCATAGTGGGAGGGAAGGAAATCCCTTTCGAGTAGTGGGTGACTTACGATGTGAAGGAATCGATGCTAAGGGTGATGGTGAAGGAAGGAGTGTTGTCGGAGAAGGAGATCATCAAGTGGCAACCGGCACACAACGAGGAATTCCCTACTCCAAATCCGGAGAAATTGTGGTATTCGGTCCTTTTTTTAGAGTGCTTTTAATCGTCCAACTTCCACATTCTTCTGTGGTATTTTTGATATTTACAGAATTAGGATTTATTATCTGAACCTTAACTCCATTCTCCACATTGCCATCTTTATTCATATGTGTGAGGCCTTTTTGGGCATTCCCCCCATTTCAACCTCTTTTGCCGAATATTCTATCTCAAAGCCCACCCTTGCAAAGAAAACCCATGCCTAGTTGGCAGTTCTAATTTCCAATTGCGTGGAAACCTCCAGAAACACTACTTCTCTCTTCCTTTGAAATCTTCAAACAAGGGCTGGAATTACAATTGGTTTTACATCACAAATCTAGTCCCTTGCCTTCCCGCCATTGTCGACCTTCCTCTAGTCCATGGTAGCCAGAAGGCATTTACTTGATTCAGGCTAAGACCTTGCTAAAGAATATCATGGAAATCAAGGAATCTGGCTTACTCGGGGAACAAGTCACTCAACATCTTATAAAGTGTCGGCTGGCCCCAATCAAGGAGAGATCAAAGCCAACCTTCAAGTATGAGGGCCAGACTAACCCCAATCGAGAAGATGAAGATTCTATTGCTTTTTACATCATGTGCTCCTGGATGTACCGGGTCTTCTCTTCTTGGATTGTTGTCGACTATGGCCACAAGCTGCCAGTCGCCCCATATAGCTTAAGGAGACCTCCTCTATCTTCTCTTGTATCTTCTCAATCTTGAATAAATGAATAGTCAAGTGATTATTGTCTTTAAACCTTTTGCAGGAAAATACCACTTCCATGTCCAACCTTTGACTATGGCTCGAGCATGCCCTTGAAGATGCTACAATCAAACCAACTCAAAGGAGAAAGAGTCAAGCTGAGGAACCACCAACCGATAAAGTTGGGAAGAAAGTTAGGAAACTCCGCATTGAAGAATCTGATGAAGATGAAGATCAAGCTGCGGGTATAAATCCTAGCCGGGAACCATGTGCTGACACTACTGAAACACAAAACAAAACCCAAAAGGGCAATCCCAAAAATTTAGGACATCTTGTAGGTATGCACAGAAAAAGTTGACTTCAAAGATCCTGATTTGACATGTCCAACAAGTGCTATGTGCAACCCCTTTGTGTTAATGTTTCTACGTTCTGTCTTTGTTGTGTGAGCAGGGAATAGCAGAACATTGACCCAACTGGTCAATCTAAAGCTGCTAGCCACTCGTAGCCGAAAAAGAGCTCGGCCATTAATGAAGAGCCCCCAATTGGAAACCAGTCGAATCCAACAGGCGAGCCAGCGGCTAATGAAGCATCTTTAGAAAGTGGACCTGGAACAGCTGGTAATGACCAAACCCACCAAGAGCCGTCATCCGAAGACCAGCCGGAACAAGGGCCCTAGAGCCAAGAACCCTCGACTGAAGGTGGCCCCCAAAATAAAGGAGGTGACGATGAAGAAATCCCACCAGGAGGTCAGACCACTGAGGCCGAGGAAGAGCCTCAAACTGGAACAACTTCTGAGGTGGCTGCCAGTGAAGAACAAGCCGAAAAGGTCCAGGGGCCTCCTCGCAAACGACCAGCAATCGTCCTAGGTAGGCTTATTGCATCTTGACATATCTGAACCACACAATTTTCTTGAATTTGACGATGTTTGATCCCAAATCCATGATTGGAGAAAATAAGGAAACCCTTCGCTTAAAATCGACTGAGGACTCACGTTCCCCGATGAAGCTACAATGGAGGGACTTAGAGGGCAAAGCACACAGAATCGTGCTATACAAGCAGAAGGAGGACGAAGAAGAAGAACTCCTTCTCATGATCAAGAGCCTCAACAAGCAGTAGGAGTGATTCGATGCGAGGTGTTGGTTGTTAGTTTAGTTGATGTGCAGCCCATAACTCACCAACCTACCTCCTCATCCACTTAACATTGTTCGTTAGTTTATGTGTGTAGCCCAGAACTTCTTGGTCCCATAGGGTAGTTATGAACTCTCAGGCCTATCGAGCCCAGATATAAATCATATAAACATAAACCATATCATCTTGCTTCACACACTTGAAAGCTAATGTCCAATACACTGAATGCCCTGCAGAAGTTTAATCAACTAAAGCAATATACGGCCAGATTCGATAAATCAATCGTGTGGAGGGGTGAAACTATGTCATTCTTATTGACACAAGGGGGTTGACACAAATTTAAATAAACAAAAACCATAAATATATCCATATGTCTAACTCGACCATAAACAGGTTCATAAAACCAACCACATGAAGTCCATCATGTGTAACCAACCGCTCCCATGCGGTGTCAACAATTCTCGGCATACAGCCATAAACAGTTCTATAACCATGCATTCACATGCTATTAACAATATCCATATTAAATCAATAGCATGCTAAATAATTAACAATTCTTTTAGGTGTTTCTCAAATTTTATCATAAGCTTGTTAGACTTTAAGGCTCATTAAGATGTCGTCCATAACAACAACAGAAAAATAAGTAATAATAGTAAAATAATAAATTTAAAACAACTCATGCAGTTTATCGTACTCCAAAGGATAAGTACACTACCAAAATAACTTTCTAACTAATGGGATTAAATTATTCAATTGAGGGTGCATGTCTTGCAACCTTCAGGCTCGATGTAGTCGTACAACCTGTCTCCTCCTAGCTCGGAGATTTCACTCGCTCCAACTACGGGACCAATATCGGCGTTTTCTATTTATGAAACAATCATCATGACCTTAAATAAAAGCTAAATAAAAATAAAAAAATTAAATGATAACACAATGTGCAAGGTTGGGTGAAAAAGATTTAAACAAATAACTTTAGAGATCTTTGTGATTTCGGTGAACGGCGAACCCTAGGCCAAAACTAGGGTCACGTCAACGGGTGCTCGGATTGCAATGAAACGACACAGATGGGTTCAGAATAATTCTAGGAGTTTGGAATATGTCTCGGATTTCGATTTTCAGGTCAAACGGATGGTCAACTTGATCAGAGAAGAAAAATGGAATTTTCTGATTTATTTTTCATTAGGAAAATCAAATTTTCTTTTCTTCTCTCTCTGCATAGGAGCCGACGCCGGCGGGGGAGGAGGCCGGTTTCCGTCAGAATGGCGCCAGTTTTGGGGTCCCCAGGGTGTGGCGACCCTAATCTCGTGGCCGGCGAGGCATGGTGCGCCGGCGGTGATGTTGGCGGCGCGGGCACGGGCAGGAGGCGGAGGCGGCCATGGCGGCGGCGATTCCGGCGATCTCCGGGAAGGGTGGCGGGCTTGGTGGGCTTCAGTGTGGCAAGGGGAGTCCACGGGTGGCGGCGGATGAAGTGGCAAGGGGCTGTGCGGCCGGCGGTAGATGAACAGAGCAATGGCGGTGG
Source organism: Oryza longistaminata (assembly GCA_009805545.1). Taxonomy (NCBI): domain Eukaryota; kingdom Viridiplantae; phylum Streptophyta; class Magnoliopsida; order Poales; family Poaceae; genus Oryza; species Oryza longistaminata. The sequence goes on along the minus strand of CM020179.1, from coordinate 27,104,573 downwards.
GAGGCAGCGCGCGCAGGTAACGTTCTGACGACATATTGGAAGGGGAAAGAGAGGGGAAAGGGAGTACTTGACATGGAAAATCTATTTTTACCTTCAACTTCAGACGATTGGTGATGTGTGCGACGAATTTTTGAGCTCTGTGAGTAGCGTGGGAATAGGGTTTTGGGGATTTTTCCTGTGGTGGTGGCGATCAAGTCAGTGAAGGCTCGGCCTGGCAGAGAATAGATGAAGCAGGAGAAACCAGAAGCAGAAAGAAAGAAAGAAGAGAGAGAGAAAAGAAAAAAATTAAAAAGGGTAGAATAAAGAAAGAAAATATGGAGAAAAGTAAAATGGTTGGGATTTGAATTGATGTGAAATTTAGGTGGTTTGATATTCGGGATTGAATTGAATTTGGATCAAAGGAATTATTTGAAGGGTGAGATGCACTTTGTGACAAATTAAATTAAACGAGAAAAGAAACACTGGAAATGATATTCCATTTCTGACTTTCGTCGAGCTTCACTCCATGCTTCGATTGGAAGAACTCTCCAAGCCGAACCACGCCGCGTCAGCTTCTTCCGCCGTCTTCCTCTGCACGGGCAGTATGATCGACGGCGGCAAGGCACCAATCCGGCACACGGCACCGGCTATGGCGCCGGCAACCAAGGCGGCGGCGGCGGCAAGGGCAACGGCAACTGGCGTTGCCGCGGCGGCAACAGCGGTAGCGGCGGGCGGCAACAGCGGTAGCGGCGGCGGCGGTGGCGGTGGTGGTGGCGGCGGTAACAGCATCCAAGGAGGCGGCGGTACCGTCCCAGCACAGGCGCAAGGTGCACAGTGGAGGGCCGGCTCCGAGTGGCCTTCCCCACAAAATCCTTGGGCCGGCACCATCCACATGTGGCCGGGCCCGTTGGGTCGTGCTGTTCTTGGCCCAAGGCCGATGACCTACCCCTTTGCTGGTGCTGCTTTGGCTGGGCCGGGCAGCGGTTATTTCACCCGGTACTGAAGATGTACATCTTTAGTCCTGATATACATCTTTAGTCCTGGATTCGCCGTCCCGGTTGCATAACCGGGACAACAAACGGTTGCCAACCGGCTGTAAAGATAGGTTGTGCAGTAGTGGAACATGGTTTGTATATCAAATACAATTAATGTTTGAAATAACTTAAATCTTGTTCTCACAAAAAAGTGCTGCAAATTTGGCTATTCAATCAAATATTACAGACTATGCAATTCTAGGAATATTAATTGAGTGAGGAACATCAGAAATTGTAAATTTATATCAAACGTTTCTATGCTCGTATGCATGGTTGAAGGACCGAACTACATATCACCCACTTATGTTTACTATACAAATTGAGCACTCGTCTAACCTTGCATTCGGGAGGCCGTTATAGTAGAGGTAGTGGCCACGAGTGAACTGTGGGCTATCTATAGGAACTACCCATGTGTGTGTGTTTGATTAATTATAGGATGAATAATTCCCTATGTGTGTGTTCTGTGAGGGGACTAAAGGTTCCACCTCACATCATGTCGTCTAAGTCTGTCCAATATAATAATAAAGTACGCCTCGATGGAACGGTTGTTCGTCGCCACGGCGTAAGTTAAGACGTGGGCCCGCCACCTAACGGCTCTAGGACTTAAGCTTAGGGTGGATTCACACTTATCGTGCTCATGCAAGGTAAGACAGCAGTCAATATAAAAGCCTCGTACCACTCATCGTGTAGAGTGTGGTAGTGCTTTGGCCGGCACAAAACAAACTAGAGTGTTCATATATCATATGGGTAAAATTGTAAGAACTCTTTAGAGTCTAAAACTAATCGATTAGCCATGCTCACGGTTATGAGCGACATAGTGTTATGATGTGGGTATACTATTATGTTTTACAAATGTTTGTGAACTTGTTTTATGTACTTGAAATGATGAATTTTGCCCGGTATGGGCTGAAATGGATATAGTTTGCTTGCTGCCATGGAGGGAACAAGAATGATATTACGATGTTATAATATATGATGCCATGCCATGCTAATTATGCTTTACTCTTTGCAAATGTTTTCCTTAAATACGTTGCAAAATATTTACGAAATAAAACATGGATACATGTAATTGTTCGAAAATATATAGTCGATGGGTACAATTTTAAAATTGTATATAAATTTACATTGATCAGGTCGGTGTGTCTCAGAAGTGGCAACATGCTGCTGAGATTTATTTCTATGGTCTCAGCTATGTGAGGCACTATTTGTGATGCTCACTAGCTAGATCGAAGAGCTACTGCATGCCTAGAGAAAACAATGGTTCCTCATCATGGTTACTGCCAGTATCTTGGACGTCGTTGGTTGAAGCCAAAGTAGAGTTGACGATGGAGTCACGGTCAGGCAATGGAGCACCATGGTTGAGGATATCCATTACATCCCACATAGTAGGTCGACGATCCTTCTCAGAAGAAGAGCACCATAGCCCCAAGACGATGACACGCTCCATCTCTATGTTGTCAAAACCACCTTCAGTAGCTAATAACCTTTTATCTGCAGACTCAACTACAAAATTGCCGCCTCCTTCATACAGATCCCAGATATGCTCCCTGGAATTGCCCGTGCATGCGATTTCCAGCAGCACGATACCAAAGCTGTACAAGTCTGAGCTACGGTTGAACCTAACCTTTCCATCTTTCATGCACTGTGGATCTATGTACCCTAACGAGCCTACAGCGGTTGTTTTCAGCGTTGCGCTGTCCATGTTCGCGATCCTTGACAGACCAAAATCGGCAAGCTTGACGTTAAAATTTGTGTCCAGGAGTATGTTTTCTGGCTTGATATCCCTGTGCAGGATGTAAGGCTTGCATTCGTGATGCAGGTACAGTAGAGCCGAACCAATGTCCTTGACTATTTTGTACCTGAAGTATCACGAGTAGTTAGCTAGATAGTTTGGTAAACATTCTTAATTAGTTATTAGTTAACGGTTTATTTTAGCCAACATTATATTGTAACTCGTATATCCAGCGAGTGGTTTGATGCATGATTACCTCGTAGGCCATGGCAGTACCGCTGCTGCGTCGCTGTTGTGCAAGTGGTTGCGGAGGTTGCGATTATCCACTAATTCGTAGACAAGGAAGAGCTCCATGTTCCTCTTCTTCCACCAACAGCTGCACATGAAACGGAGAATGTTCCGGCTGTGTTCCCGGCAGCACCAACCAAAAAACTTGACTAGATTCTTGTGTTTGGCTTCGCTGATTGTGCTCACTTCGGCGAAAAAGTCCTTGTGATCTTCGCTGGACTCCTTCAATATTTTCTTCACAGCAACCTGACAATCCAACAGCTTCAGGTTTCCTCTGTACACTACCCCAAAGGCACCCTTCCCGAGCTTGCAACCCTCCGCGAAATGGTCGGTCGCCGCGGCCAGATCGCGGTACTCGAATCGCCTGGCGCCGCCTGTTCCCTTTTCCATGGTTTTCCGGATCTTCTCCCGCATCCAACACGAGAGCGAAAACCACACCGCTAGCACCAACGCCAAAACTCCTCCGACTATCAGTCCTCCAAGAAGCCATCCCCTATTGTGTTTATCTGTACATATGCAAAATAGTTAATACTACTCCGTAATAATAACAAGACGGTACGTACAACATCATATTTAATCAATTTCTAATTTAGATAAACCAAAACGATGAGTCAATCTCGAATTGCAAAAAACAAAACTAAAGAAACTTCCGAATGAAACCGAACAGTTAGTAGAGGAGCAGATCATCAAGGAGCTACAGTATTGCTTCAACGATTGTATTCTTGGGCTTCATTTGACGTTTAAACTGCTCGACAGACCAGTACTAATAGAGGTTTGTTGCTGAGCCATAGGTTTGGTGTGTGCCTCACCGCCTCAGCAAAGGATTTTTTATGGAGTTCATAGTAAAATTTGAGGAGCTGACTGTAAGCCTAAATCTAGGCAATCATAAACGAGAGAGAATTCGGATGGCGGCAAAAAAATTGCTGTTTTGTTAGATAGAGATTGACGAATAGGTTTGCACCAAGTTGTCTAAGTTCACAATCCCATTTGCTTCACATAGACATGCCATTATCCCAACTGAGTCTTACCGCCACCCCCAAGACTACTGACGGGTGGCAACAACTCCCCTCCTTAGGCCATACGGCAGCCGGCATGGCAGCAGGCTATGGGAGACATGAACGAGCTGCTGGTGATGCTACAGCTGGACGGCACCGTGGCCACCACCGTCGATTGGGAGACAAATCGCCCAGCTGACATCACTGAGCAATCGCATCCGCAGATCCAACGGGAGGTGGACAACCATTACTATAGATGGCCATAAGGACCACCCGACATGGCCCGGCTCAGGCACGGGCTAGGCATGACTTGAGGCGATCGGGCCGGCACAGTACAATCAGCACTTCGGGCCATGCCATGCCTGCCATGGGCTGCACCTCAGGCCCAGGCATGGCCCACCAGCAGTCGGCCAGCCCGAAGGCATGGGCGGCCCATCGTGTCTTCTTTTAAATAAGTCTATTTACCATCTCTTCTTATTGGGCTGTGACATATATATAGCTAAAATAAATCTATTTTACGTCCCTACTCTTTGGGCCGTGCCATATAATACGTCTATTTTTCCTCCCTATTCGTTGTGCCGTGTCTTACACCGTACGTCCGTGTCTTTTTCCTTTTTCCTTCTTGTATACTTAGATTAGATGAAAAACTAAAATAAAATCCATGTTAACCATATCTTTTAAGTTGTAAAAGTATATGTTATTTCAAGTTTTATTCTAAATAGCGCATCTCACCAAATCATCCATAAATAATAATAATAAATTAAAATTGTGGATTATATGATTGTATATCACTGAAGAGCATAGTTAAATTGGACTTATATTTTCAAAAATAAAAACAATTTAAATTGTCTGTAGCACTCTAAAAATTTACTCACTTCATACTGTGTAATACTGATATATCGAAATGACGCTATTAAATTTATCATGAATATATTTTCATATATTAAATGTTTCTTTATTCTTATTTTTTTTGAAAAATTAACAATCATATATTTTTTTACAGCATGTGGATGTCCTTTTATCTTTTAGGAATCATTTGGTCTACCTCATTGGAAGAGCATATCTAGGACACGAAACAAAGCATATCATCAGCGATTAATTAAGTATTATGTATTACATAACCCGTGCTTATCTAAGAAAAAAATATATAAAAAGGTAAAATCTAGCTATTTATTTATACATAACCCGTGGATATATCATTTCAACCATTATATATATCTAATCCCTCACTATGTACATACACAAGAGATGTCATAAAGGAAAAAAAAAGAGAAGAGCATGTATACGATCAGCTGCATCGAGTAGTTTTCTCTTTGTTTCTTTCTTTGCAGCTATGAGATCGATTTTCCTTAAATAGTGCATATGAGTAGCGACCACTCTTGACGAGGTTGTCGAAGAATCCACGCCACGACAGCACCACTTCACTCCATCTCACCAATTTTCTTGAAAGTATTTTTTTTACTAATGATATAAGAGGCATTCACGAGCGCATATATAAACGTATGCACATCCATCATATAAATACACATACGCACACCTACCCTAAGAGAAAAAAATATTTGTCTCCAGAAAAGAGGAAAAAGTACATTCTTAGTATTTGACAGAAAAAACATATACACATTCAATCGAAAGTGTCTTATGGAACCACATTATATCTTTTTTTAATTATGTCATTCTCATCTATATAATGTTAATATTTAGCACAAATAATTTTGACAATATAGATTATTCTATCTTATAATACCCATGAACATGCATAGGTGAATCAAATATATAATAAAAGAAAAAACAAAACAAAAAATATATTAACTCCTTAGGAACGATGGCAATAGATGAGTTTATATATAACCGGGACAATTCGTACCGTCATTGTAGTTTAAGGGTGTAATTCAGACTTTTTCCTTTAAAAAGTCATTTCCACATAAGGATTTGTAATAAGAATTTAATCAGCACTAAATAAGTAAGGTGCCCGCACATGTGCTATAAACGCTCTCAAGTCGCCATGTGGCGCTCCTTTAAACGCTCTTACGCCACCACGTGGCATTTTAATAAATTTAAAAAATCAAAAAAAATCTGAGAATAAACAAAACATCCATCCGTCGATTTTCACTAATATGTAGTGGACCCATTGTTTTCTATCATTATATTTATTTATCCAAATAGATAAGGATAAAAACAAAAAAAAGGCCCACATATCTCAAACCTCTCCTGTACTTACCCCGACCAGTATGTACCTTCCGAGTCCCACCAATTTTCCTTCTCTCCTATTTTTCTCCTATTTTCCTCAATTTGTTAGATGGAAAAAATATTTTATAACCTATTATTTTCTACCATTAGATTTGTTTATCAAATAGAAAAGGATAAGAAAACAAGCCCCGCATATCCACCCCTCCCATTCAGTACGTATGTGCCTCCCCACCTATTTGCTTTCTCTCCTATTTTTCTCTTTTAGTCAGATTGAAAAATGTTTTGTGAAAACTAATTTTAAACAACTATATTATCTAAATTATATATCTACTTTTTTATTGGTGCACACCATTAGATTATTTACTATAAAATTTAAAACTGAAGATCCAAATTAAGTATATTATTAAAGAAACTCATTACTTTGTGTCATATATATTCTGTGGACTAACTATTGTTCACCGGTTCATACATTTTGAAGAAAATATCAAGTAGATTTTTAAACCTTCTTATTAATAACATGTACTTCAAGTAGAACAATTTAAAACAATCTAAGTGGTTTAATTAGAAAATACAACACCCAAAGTATTTTCTAATAGATCTAAGATTAAAGGTATTTATAAAAATAGATAACTCAAAACTAGGACTCATTCGATCTATCTTAAAAACAATAACATCCACCTATTCTCTAGTCTTAGGGCATGCACAATGTATAAAAACAAAAATCAATTAAACTCCCCCCCATGCGCTCATAAGTCATTGTCTATCATGTCCTAAGATTCTAAAAAAATCAAACTAAATTGATATATCCATTATTTTTAACTATTAAATCTATGTCTTAAACATAATCTTAAATCGCCATGTGCCACGTCCTATAAAACAAAGAAAGTATCTTAGAAATTCTTTAAAAAAGAATGAAACACCCCATCATCGGCTATCCCTGAAATCATTTAGAAAAATTACAAAAATAAAATCTCTTCCAACTCCTCCTCGCCCTCACATGCGCACAACACTGCCCGTCCCCTTCATATTGTTTTGCTCTCAAACTAAGAGAAAAACAATCAATAATGTTGGATATTTTTTAGAAACATATTACAAACACAGGCATTCAGAAAACATGCACACTTACCCTTATGAACACATAAACACATAGCCTACCCCTATGAATGTTTTTTAGAAACACACAACAAACGTAGGCGCTCACAACTTAACGGACGCACACTCACCCCTATGAACTCACAAATAGATAGCTTACCCCCCCCTTTGAGTATCTCCAAAAGATTAGACGACATATTTTGAGATTTAAGAAATCACCACGAACGTCTCACTGTCAATGGATACGTCACCTACCACTGAAAGAATAATTAGTCGTAAATGCGAGCACCCATGTCAAAGTTTAGGACTTGAACCCGGTGGGATGTTCCACTACAAGGAACCTAACCAGTTAAGCTATACTTACTTTGCAATAATATTGAATATTAAAACAAACATAATTTTTAAGCTACATTTTTTGAATACTCATATGCCTTTTAAACCTGTGGAACCATTATTTCTTATTGTTATATCTATCTTATATAAAAAACAAGCGTGTATTCATGCTATAGTAATATGAATACTACAACATTTCAAAACTAATACCGCACAATTATATTTTGTCATTATAGTATTCATGTTAGGCTGTGTGGAGGCTCTGACCTACTGTACATGAAATGTTTATAGATGGATCACCTCTCAAAATACATCACTTATATTAGGCTATATAAATCCATACATTTAGTGGAGCTTCATGTCCCACACAATTCTCCTCTATTAAACCATGATAATATATATGCAATTACAAAAGAGAAAAACACCTTACTTTATCTTTTGTTGACATGTTTTCTAAAGAAAATAATTCTACCTTTTTTTCAAATGATGAAGAAGATTATAAATAATTACTTGTAGATATTACTAAAATATGATATAAGATAAAGCTCATAGGTTAGAGAATTATAAAGGTAATTAATGCCGACAAAAACAATTTATGGAGGAATCGTGGCAGATATTTTTTGGTTAATATTTCGCTCTTATAAGTGTCTCTAGCTTAGCATACGATGCATGCCCGCGCGAATGCGCGGGCTACTTTCCTAGTTAAGAAGAACAATTTATTAATTTGAATGTGATACGTAACCTATCTACACAGATGTTTGCTTAAACCACCTATGTCTAATGGCATATAAAAATGGAGGACTTGCACAGACGAATTTCACAACTGCCTGTGAAAATTTTCACAGGCGGCTCTCTCTTGGAACTGCCCGTGAAAATAAATTTACATTTTTTATTTTTGTAAATACAAAAGATCTAAAACAAGTGCTAAGAAAACCTAGCTAGTCCCTCCATTCCGAAATAAATTAACCTAGTATAGGATATGATATTTTCTGGTATAACGAACCTGGACAGACGCCTGTGTTTCGGTTTGTAGTACTAGATTAACTTATTTAGAAATGGAGGGAGTACCTCTCATATCACTGACTGCAGATTGGATTCATAAGTATACTTGACACGTCGACCCAGATTAGCTTCTCGGCCTTACAGGCTACAGCCCCAAGGATAAAATGATATAGATTTGCAATATCCTTAATTCCTTGTTTGTCTCCTTATTTTCTTAGTAATATGCTACAAACCTATGTAGTATTTATATCAATATACTCCTTTTTTCTTCATATGTATTAGTGATAACCAACAAGAAATTAAATTTTTTTTTAAGTTTAAATTAGACCATATTTTGTTCCACAACAAGGAAAACAGCATAAGAGCATATTTTTTAAGTTTAAAATTTATGCATGATCGAGTATTAAAAAATAATTGATATATAAAATACTAGTATAGCTGCATAAACGAACGTATACCTTTTTTGACAAGGGCGAGAGTTGAGTTGAAGGACCATGACATTATCTGATGGAGCTCGCGGCATAAGCCGGTGGAAGACGAGAAGCCCACGGCCACCTGTGGCGGGAACAACGACGTGATCGGAATGGGATCCAACAGATTGGCGCTCACTCGAACTACAGGGTCCGCAGAAGGATGGTCATGGAACCACAGGGAGGCGAACAGCATCCCCGTGATGCAGTTGAAGGAGATGTAGGCTGTCATCCTCCCCTCCAGTCTGTAGGGCGAGATTGCCGTGTAGTCGAGCTTCCTGACTTTACTGATGCCGATGGCGATGGTGTCGTTGCTGGTATCATTGTGGTACGTGACGAACTCGACGGCGACGAACCGGTCTTTGCCGGTGGCTATGGTCTGGCCGGTTACTTCTTCTCCAGCGATGAGGCCGAGGTTGCCGCCGTTTGAGTTTTTTGGCGGCTCAGGCGATGGGTAATAGGCAAGGAAGAAAGCCATCCCATCCCCTCTGCAGCTGTTGTTCAAGGGAACGATGGCGAAGGTGAAGTTGGTGGAGAAGCTGGCCACCTCGTGGCGGCCGCTGGTGTTGTCGTAGAGCTGCACCGGATGAGCGTACGACATCCGGCCCCGGATCCCGACGAGAAGGTGGTCAGGTTCACCGACCCATTTACCGGCGAGGAGTTCGCGTCGCCCTGGAATCTGAGGTCAGTTTCAAGGCTGCCTGCGGATATGTTGGAGAAGTCGAAGCTGAAGGACACTGCAGGCGAGGTCGACGTCGCTGCTACAACAGGCTCAAACCTAGAAAGCAGCGGCAACAAGAGGAAGAAGGCAACGAGGTGGAGCTGCGGCGTGCCGATCCTGTTCGCTGCTGGTGACACCATCGCAATGAATTAGGCTAGCTTAGCTACCAAGCGTCCTGCCAGCCGAGGCTATATAGAGAGCTATATCCTTTTGGAAAAAGTACGAATTACCCCCCGAACTATCGCGATTAATCGAATTACCCCCTAAACCTGAAAACCAGACATCGTTCACTTTGAACTTTCAATACCGGACAAATAGAAAAAATGCCCGTGCGTTGCGACGGGCGAATGTTATTTTAATCATATCATTGTTAGAATTTTTCTAAAAAGTACATCCTCCATTTCAAAATGTATAACGCCGTTGACTTTTCGCACAACGTTTGACCATCTATCTTATTAAAAAATTTGTATAAATATCATTTATTTTGTTGTGACTTGTTTTATCATCAAATAAAATATAATCTTAACCTATACTTTTATATATTTATATTAATTTTTTAATAAGACGAATGGTCAAACGTTGTGGAAAAAGACAACTGTCATGGTTACGGATAAGGCATACCTCATATCCTATGACTTATGGAATATACGGATATGACATACATTCGTGTGTATGATATGTTTCCGTATACGATAAAGAAACTAACATGAGATTATGGAAATTATCCTCACGAGCAAGTGAATAGCACTAGCAGAGTCTTATTCAGAGAGGATTGGGTCTATGCTATATCGTGCAGGGTCTATGGTCTCTGAGTTCTACTTGGAGACTAATGTGATTCACGGTATAAAAGGTACACCCCATGAGGGGTTCAAATCATTGAATCATAGCACCAACACAACCACCATAGCCTACAATCCGGAGGACGTGAAGCCTACTCGCCGGGAGATCTCGTCGAAACCATCTCGAAAAGAGATCTCGCCAGTAATCTCGAGATCGTTGGTTCTCTATTGTAATATGCGATCTTTCCATAGCAATCTCATATAAACTGGATTAGAGCTATTACCTTATGGGGGGCCTGAACCAGTATAATCCTTGTCTTCTTGTTTGCTTGATGTTGTATCACGTAGATTCTCATACCAACGTACCCTAATACCCTATTCATCCGGTCTACGGGTATTCCCCGTCGACAGTGGTGCGCCAGGTAGGGGGAAGTGATGCTCAAGGTTTTGACATGACTTCAAGCCGCTCTGACAACCACGTCTACACCGGCTTTGGCACAGGAGATCGAACCTAGACATCGCCGATGTGGTCTCAAGTCGGATCCATTGTCTTTCCAGTCTATGCTGCAATGCCGATCTCGTCAGGCCCAGTCTCTGTCGGGAATGAGAAAAGCACAGTCGCGACTACGAGAAACGACATCAACCCGGCTGTTCCTCCTATCCCGATGGAGAAGAGGACGTCGACCATGACGACATCTGAGAAGCAAACTCAAGTGGACAAAACCCATATATCTGTTGGGAATCAGGTGCCGTCAAAGATGGCTCCTCAGAGATCTACCACTTGGTGCGTCATCCACAAGACGGCCAATCATTCTTTGGTGGACTGTAAGGGGGTGCAACATGTGAAGACTGAACCCGAAGCTTGCAAGGAACAGGGTATTCAGCGTGCTTCGCCAACTAGGACCACCTGGTGGCTGATCCACAAGTCAAGAGGACATGAGCTTTCGGGCTGCAAAGTCTTCCTTCACACCATCAAGCCTCCGCGTCCTTAGAGCCAACAACAACGAGTTCAAACTCCGAACGCTGCAGAGGAACCGGACCCGAAGAGAACTCCTGACCGTTCGTGGGATTCATGATTATGGATCCCCACAAGCCCTTAGTATTACACAGCTTGGAGGATCAAGAGTCTTCGGTGTCTAATGCTCCACGCGAGGTGAACGTGATCGAGGAAGAAGGCCCGTGTGATTTAAATGCTCGGATGGCCACAGACCCTGTCCGCACTCCCACCCAGCATTTAAACACGATCAACTCCATATTGAGAGAAAGCCCTATCAATCCGATCACGTTACCTATCATGCTAGATTACTTCCTCTTTCCCAGCTGTGTTAGATGGAGGCGCCTCCTCGTTGTTCCTCCTTGTTCCTGCAATGTTAGGATATGGCGGATCCCAAGTGGATTTTCCTCCCCTCGTGGTGGTCATCTTAACATTTTCTAGAGAGGGTTCGGGTTGCCCCGGAATCCTCTGAGATTCATTAGCAGGGACTAGAGCAGCTAATTGTGCCAGTTGTGTTTCTAGCATCTTATTAAAGCTCAGTTGGTTTTGTTAAGCGGCAGCGAAACCATCTAGCTTAACGTTTATATTCTCTAAAATCTTGTCATTGGCAGCTACTTTCTTGCTTAAAGCATTAGTTGTTTTAGCCTACGCAAAGACAAGATCTTTTAAGGATGGCTGGTTATTGAAGTTACCCTTGTTGCAGTTACCTCCTTGGTTGAACGGGTGGGACTGGTTCCACCCTTGATCTCCTTGCACACGATATCCATTGTTGTTGTTCATGAACATTGCCTCCTCATGGGTCTCGGGATAGTCTGTCCCAGAGTGACCCGCATTCCCGCAGACCTCACACGTCATGTGTGAGTCCAAGGCCTTCACGATGTCTTGAGGCTTGTTCTTCTCCTGATCGTCCAAGTATTTCATAAGGAGATCTAACTTGGCGGCCAGCATCTCCGTCTCCTTTACGGTATGCATACCGCGTTGATGGGTTTGGAGTCGTTCTTCACTCCAACCCATATTTGATACCATCTTCTCGATTAAATCGACGACACCACTAACCGTCTAAAGAAGAAGGACCCAGGTGATCCCAGGACGAGGGAGTGAGTCCATTGTCCATTGTAGAAACTCTACAGGATAAGCTACTTGTCCATCCCATGATGAGGACAGGCGCAACGTATTACTACAGCCTTTCCCAAGCATCAGGAATAGTTCTGTCCCCTGTCTGTAGAAAACTGGAAATTCTCCCGCGAAGGGTGTTGGTCTTACCCATCGGAAAGAACTTCGAGAGGAATGCAGTAGAGCATTTGTTCCATGTGTCCACCGTTGCACGACTGGTGTAAAACCATTGCTTTGTTCTCCCAAGGAGGGAGAATGGACACAAGCGAAGTCTGATAGCATTTGGGCTGACTCTCTTCACGATGTAGGTGCTACAGATCTCGAGGAACTGCTGTAAGTGAGCACTGGCATCCTCATTTGGCTTGGCATATAACGGGCTAGCCTGCGCCATTGTGATAAAGTTGGTCTTCAAATCGAAGTTACCATCTCCCAAGTTGACTTGCGGCCCAATGGGCACGTTGTCAGTAGAGGGGGCAGCGAATTCGCAAAGGGTCTTTTCAGCCATAGTGTTGAAGGTTCGTGGCGCTTGGATGTCTGGTTTCTTTATAGATAGAGTCTTCTGAGGAGGGACAACACGCGGTTTGACACTCCTGAAGAAGGCTTCTGGGTTGTCTTGAAAATTTTTCGGCAGATTGAAACTAATCATGCACTACCCTGTTTTCACAACAAAGTGAAAACAATCAAGGTTAGCCTGCAAAGGACATTGATTATATAGAGGTAAATATAAGATTATTAGCATGTAGTAAACTCTTAATCATTAATCTTCCCTGGCAACGGTGCCAGAAATGCTTATTGATATTATAATTTCTAGCAATGACGTCGAAATATTCGTGGTATATTTATGGTCACATATATGATCCGCAAGCGCACGGATATACCATTGTTTCATTTCACATAGAAGTAATCCAAGGTATCGTATTTATTTAATCCCAAGAGAAAATATGATAAGAGAGTACTATGCTAATAATTCAAATATTACATGTATACATCAAAGTCTATGCAGGGGTTAATTAATTCTTGGGTAGGATAAGGGTGATACATAGAAAAAAGAACTAAGGACTACTCTGCTAAAATATAATCTAGGCTAAGTGGATGAAAAATAAGAAAAGAAATGTTCCTATACTTCTAGTATATAGTTGTCAGTAGTTTACACTTATATATAGGTGCCAGTGGTTTACGACAATCCGTCATGGCCATCCGACCGGAAATAAATACGGAGGAGTAACCATACCAGGAAACTATCTTAGGATTATATACGAACGTGGAGGATTAATACCCGTAAAATCTGTCACCATCAGCGGCCCACCTCTACTGACCAGTGGCATATAACCCCAAATAATGATATCTAATAATCTAAGCACCGCGCTTACATTATTAAATACTACTCTACACCCTCGAATTGTAATTTAGTTTATTTAATTTAATATAAGTTTCAAAATCAAACTGCTAAACAAACTTTCAACCCGCAGGCTCACGTAGGTATGCATAGGAGCATTCACTTCATCTATGGTGACTTACGGCGAGACCAGAAAATTATCACTACTAGAAAAACGATTTTTCATGGCGTTTGGAAAATAGTTTTCATGGCGATTAAGTGGAAAAACCGCCAATGCAGAAAATCGTGGGGGTGGGGGGTCATGGGCCGCTAGTGGAAACACATCTTCGCTAGCGGTCATCTTAAGCCGGCCGCCAGCGAAGACAGAATATCTTCTCTGGCGGCCCTCTTAAGTTGACGCCAGTGAAGATACCATATCTTCGCTGGTGGTGTGGTGACGTGGACCGCCAGCGAAGTACCTACATCTTCGCTGGCGGCCATCTTAACCCTCCACCACCTCAAATCATTTTCTATGGCGGTTCGAACGAACCGACATATGACGACCGCCAGGGAAAATGCGCTGAACTATATTACCCAGCTACAGTAACTTCGAGCACCATTAGGAGCATGATTTTCTCTCTCTTAAGAACACATACATAGGGGGGAAGGTTTTGATCTCGAATCTTTTGAAAGATTTATTGTACCAGAGGTTAGTTATACTTTGTCCTACTCTTTTTGTCAAGTTTTTTTTTCATTTTTATTGGTTGTATGCTGAGATTTTTCATCGCAAAAAGTGACATGGAGGAAGAAAAACATTTTTTATTTGTTATTTGGAGCTCAAAATGGGCAAAATTTTCAAGAAATATTGTGCATGATTGATGTTCCATATATATATCTAGTTTTTGATAGGTTTATGTTTAGCAGATTTATATATTAGTTAACTGCAAAAGAATGAGCTAGCTAGCTAGGAAGAAGAAGAGAAAGAAGGGCAGTTTGGTAATTCTAGTTTGGTAATTCTTCAGGTTGTATGTTTTATATATGCAGATTTTCGGCTAGCTTTAATTATCTTATTCAAAATATTTAAACTAACTAAAGTTGTATTA
Source organism: Oryza longistaminata (assembly GCA_009805545.1). Classification (NCBI taxonomy): domain Eukaryota; kingdom Viridiplantae; phylum Streptophyta; class Magnoliopsida; order Poales; family Poaceae; genus Oryza; species Oryza longistaminata. The sequence continues at coordinate 27,089,436 of CM020179.1, read as the reverse complement.
TTTTTACCTCAATTAATTAATTAATGCATAGATGGCGGACATGGCATGGATGTATAAAGAGAGATATCGTGCGTCATACATTGAAGGAGTCGACATATTCATGAAAGCAGCTAAGAAGAATGCTGCATCTAAGAAGACCAAAGATATTAGATGTCCATGCGTGCACTGCAAAAATCAGAAAATTTGGAAGGATCCATCTGTAATCGAGCAACACTTGGTGACACATGGATTTGTTGAACGCTACACAAATTGGTCACATCATGGAGAGATCCCAAGCAAGCAAGTTCCGAACCAGGCTACAGTACGCGATGAAGTGTTGAGCTGGGATGATGATGTCATTGTAGTAGCTGAAGAAGAAGAAGAAGTGCATGTAGTAGAACCCATCGATGATGATGATGTTATTGGTGACAATGGTCAGCACAGTACAGTTGATGATGCCGATGATGGTAATGTCAGCGTAGATGATGGTAATTTTGCAGATTTGGAAGAGATGTTGCGTTATGCTGAACCTGAGGTTGTAGCTGGGTCCGCTCGTGGGTTGGATAACTTCGATGCATTGAAAAAGGCAGCGAAGGATCTTTTGTACGATGAGACAAAGGGCTGCGAGAAGGATTTCACATTGTTGTTGACGGTGCTTGAGCTTATGAGATTGAAGGCTAGAAACGGTTGGTCCGACAGTAGTTTTAACGACTTGTTGGTTCTGTTGAAGAAACTTTTTCCGCAACCCAACTCCCTGCCAACCAGCACCTATGAAGCAAAGAAGCTTATATGCCCGTTGTCACTGGGTGTGCGAAAGATACACGCGTGTGTTAACCATTGTATCCTGTTTCAATCATATTAACTACGAACTATGGATTTTAATTGAAGTCACGTGAATTGCAAACATAGAAGAATGCTCCACGTCGCTCCAAAAGGAAAGCCCAAGCCGCAACCGAACCTGAAGCTGAAGCTACAGCTGTCGTGCGCACAACAGCTTCAAGCAAACCCAAGAAAAGGAGGGGCGAGCGAGGGAAGAATATGCTGTTGAAGGAAGTAAGCGTGCTGACGCGGATGAGTGAGACAAGGGAACCCCTATCACCGGAAGACTCATGTTCGAAGTATAGCAACCAATGTGGGGCGGTGGTCAGGGATATCGTGGAGATCACATGGAAGGATTGGAAGAAAGTTCCAGAGAGTAGAAAGAACAGCTGTTGGACGTCGCTGCAAAGCAAGTTTGAATATCCAGAGGGGACAGACGACGAGAAAGCCAAGGATTATGCGTTGAAGACTATGGGGAAGCTGTGGCGAAACTGGAAAACGGACCTGAATAGGAAATATGTCCAGAAGGGGCTCACGCCGTTTAAACACTACGGAAGGATAACACAGGCCCAGTGGGATGAGTTCGTTGCCCTTAAGACATCGGCGGAAGAAAAGGAGAAGAGCCAGAAGATGGCTGACCTAGCAAGAAGGAATGAATATCCACATCATTTGGGATCGACCGGTTACCGGCAAGCGGTGAAGGAATGGGCAAAACAAGATGAAGAGATGGAGATGGCTGGGAAACAGGTTCCTATGAAAAATCACAACCCACGAAGCAGGAACTGGGTGCGTGCAAGAACACCGGCCTTCACCCCAGAGGGGGATGCAGTATTCAAGGATTAGAAGCTCCAGGAGGTAGCTGTCAAGAGGAAGAACATCGTTACGCAACAACAGGCCAGGACGTTCGTGCCAGATAGAGACCGGGACGAGCTGACCTATGCCTTGGGCAAACCGGAGCACTCTGGCCGTGTACGGGGAGTTTCCTCAAAGACTAGCTGGAAGGATGGATTCAAACAGGATGCTCATACCTACAAGAAGCGTAATCGCTACAAGGAAGATATTGACTCTCAGGCTAGGGCAGCAGCTCGTGACGAATGCAATATATACTGGAGTCAGAAAATGATGCATGGTGGTGCTGTTTTAGAGCCTGAGCCGAGCTATCCTTTCGATGATGTAACGGAGGATACTCCGTGCAAGCTCTTGATTCCGGTCGGCAGGGCGGGAAAGAAAATACTCGTTGCAACTGGGAGGTTCATACCAGGCCGCAGGTTTCATTGCCAAGACATTCCGGATGACTACGCCAAGGTAGAGGTCCGGACGGTCATTGATGCTTACCGGATGCACGAGCTCGACTTTCCAACTACTGAGCAGATTGTGTACCTTGGAGATGCCGTCGACCAATTCATACTATGGCACAAGAATGATATTGAACTAGGGTCAATGGATGGAACTGATCATCCACAAAGGATACCGGTGTCACCGTCGCGTCCACCAGTCATAGCCAGTCCGAGGGATAGTCCAATTGCTTCACCCCCTAGACCAGAGCCACCAGTTGCATCACCTCTAGGATTACAGGCTCCTGTTGCATCACCTCCTAGACCAGAGCCACCAGTTGCATCACCTCCAGGATCAGAGCCTCCTATTGCATCACCTCCGACTGAAAAGAATGCAGAAGAACAATCGGTGCTTGCAAAGCAACAATCACAGCTAGTAATACAGGAAATGTCTCCCACACAACCATCAGAGCCTGTACAAGCAGAGCCTACAAAGCTAGCGGCGGGTGAAATTGAAGCGGTGCCTGAACAGCCAATGCCCGATGATCCAGAGCCATCGCAACTAGAGCCATCGCAACCAGAGGAACCTAAGGGTGCCGATGTGCTAGTGATGATAAGGACGCACAAGCACAAAGCAAAAAGTGCGTCCAAGAAACAGTATATGGTAAAGGCATTCCGAGGAAGGGACAAAGATATCGTAAATGCCAATTTTGATAACAGAAAATTACAAGGGTTGAAACAGACCATGGACTATCTCAACTATATCAATTTCCCAGATGTGCCACATGAGTTTGAGAATGGCAAACCATTCATTTACGACTGGCAACTAACAGAAGGACAGTGGAAACTAAGAAGGTGGCACGATGTGGACTCCCGTTTTTATAACAGGAATCAATCGTGTAAACAGTACCATTTCCCTAGATCAAGTAGGCTGGTACACATGAGTTCATAGCTGACATACCAAATGCACATACACGAGAGTCTAGTGCTAATTATTACATCATAAGCCCGCAGGCATAGTCTTAGATCATCGGACCGAGCGGTCCGGAATACATTCCAAAAACAGAAGTAGATAAGGCAGCGGAGTTAAGGCAGCGGCACGCCATTGCCACAGGCAACGACCATAACTAAGACCTACTGAGCGCCATCGTCTTCATCACCCTCCTGGTAGTAAGCATAGGGATCCTCCGAAGCTTCATCTCCGACCTCTGATTAAGTTTGTATATTGCAAGGGTGAGTACCAACCATACTCAGCAAGCCACCACAGCAACAATGCACATGATAGAGGGTATTCAAAGAATGGCTATGGTTCTTTTGCGCAAAGCAAGTTTTGTAATTCTTTTCACAAGCCTAAGACCTAGCATAGACTGATCAAGTTTTAATACCAGTGTTCACATTAGACAACGACGGTTCTGTCCACCATCCGTTGTGATCCCAAGGATAGCTTCCCGCCATTGAATCGTCATGGTTTTCTGAGGACGTCCACCTTCCCTCCTCTCAGGAAGTGGCTCCATCAACATAGAAATCATCATGCAATATCCCATCCCACACAAGTTAAGAATTTAGAGTCTAGCCAAGTGTAATACATGTCCCGGTGCTTAATAACCGCGAGCACGGCTATTCGAATAGATTTGGTTTACTCACACTGCAGTGGATGTACACTTTACCCGCACTCCGCGACTGCCCAACACATGAGCCTCGTCCCAACACATGAGACGCGTCACGGCAAAGCTTTTCGATAACCTCGCATTGGCAGTACCCGCTCCAGGAACTTTACATCCTCATGCACTCTAGGCATACACGGTTTCTAGCAGTGAGAGGAGTTCTGGCGCACCCAGGAAGGAAAGATTTACACCCAGGTATTAAGTTATCACTAGGTTCAACTCAACACACGACAGTCCTAGCAATGGCGACACCATTGTAGAGCCCCTGCCTTACACATGAGAAACCACTATGCATGGATACTGCCTCCGCTCAGCTATCTACTCCGCTAGGTCTATACCCATACGAGAAGTGCGGTTGTACGGGGGTCGTTTCATGCTTAACTTCATGGCTCGGTCCTTAATTGACCGGGGACGGTACTACCGTAGCGCACCTGCCTCACTCAGGGGTGAACCATCTATGCAGGGATACTGCCTCCGCTCGGCTATCTAATACGCTAGGTCAATACCCATTCGAGAAGTACGGTTGTACGGGGGTCGTTTCATGCTTAAGTTCATGGCTCGGTCCTTAATTGACGGGGGACGGTACTAGCCTTCTCCAGATACCACCCAAATCCTCCGTCCGCCCTAGTCGAAAACAGTTGTTTAGTTTTATTTCTCCTTTCACAAATCGTGTAATCAATATCATGGCAATGTGGCGCTCATGTCTCCACATACCGCATCTCAATTACCTTCCCAAAGGTAATTGCCCAAGCATATAGCATTTGATAAATATGAATATGCATGAATCTAGAGTAGCATTTTCTAAGCATTTGTCATAGTTGACTAGGACTCATACGTAATCATGGTTACAAGGATTTAAGGGCAAACAATAATCAAGGCATGGCATAATCACAAGTAGGATGTTTATCATTGCATGCAATTTTATTTGTAAACAACATAATTTTGCAATTCGGATCAATATGTTCAAGGAATAGTGATGACTTGCCTTGCTCGTAGTTCTGCGGGTCTTGATCCTTGCTCGGATCCGCAACTCCCTTGGGCTCTAAAATTACGTGTGAAGAAACGATTTGAATTCAGTTAGAATTCAAATAAAGATCCAAGTAAATCCAAGAAGATATCGAGCGCGGAAGTCGGTTTCTTACATTATCTATTTTTGTTCGTGAAATAGAGCTAATCCGATCTTAATTTATCCATCCTAAACTATTTCGCGGTATAAATATTTTATTAGCACAAGTTTTTAATTTAATTAGCCCGAGTATCATATCCTTGTAATAGATTAGAAATCTCTATCGCAAGCTAAATAGCGGACGAGATCCAAAAATTATCTTATAATAATGTACGATTTAATTTGGTCTATGACTAAACAAAATTTCATGATTTAAATATAATACATGGCTAAAATTTTCTTCGACTCCATGCCGCGATCTGTGTTCGAGCCAGTGCCGGGCAGGGGCCCCACGAAGTTGTTCACGGAAAGGCTGTGGTTGGGATTCCCTATCCCCAGTGTATTGGGGCTTGCTCCCAGCATCTGTCTTTCTCGGGCCTTCTTTGTATGTGTCCCCCAACCAATCCCAGCTGGTCTTTCCCAATTCTGGTTTTGCCGCAAAGATGTACTTTAATCGGCCTCACGTAACTCGAACCAGAGGTCAGTTTTCTTCTCATGATCTTAGCCAATCTTGCGGCAATCCAATAGGTTTTTTCTTCTTCAGCTGTGGCGAATGGTGGTGGGCCTTTGGTCTGCCAATAAAATTTCTCCAAGCTTGATCCTCCGCGGTTGCCTTGATTGGTTTGCCAATGGCTTCGCAGAAGTTTGGGTTTGAGTGGCCATAACCTCCGACAGGGTGGGTTTAGGTTCAGGTGTCTGGGGTTTCTTCCATTGCTCGGTTGACCCCCCCCCCGGCCCGGGCCCGACGTCCGGGCCTTTTGGGGGCGGGGGGCCCCATCTGGTGTAGGCCGATTAAGTATCTAATTCTAACTACTCTATGGTTTTATCCCATTAAGGGAGTTTTGTTTTGATGTGAACTTTGTTTTGCAAAGCATGGTGGAAATAAACGTCATTTATAACCAACAGCAAATAATATCATAAATAACATCACAGAGTTCCACAAATAGTACATAACATCATGATGGCAGTTGACTGCACACATACGCCAGCTCCAAATAAAGTTCCCTCCAAAAGGTACATCGATTACTAATCATGAAGCTACTCGTCCAATCTAGGTGGGGGGGGGGGCTTGTGTCTCGCATGCTGCCCAAAAACCATCTGAAGCGGAGTCGAAGCTGCAATAGTCCTCCAGTCTATCATCCAACCATCCGCAGGATCCTGGGGCAGGAAGAGGGTGATCGCTGGCTCGTGCAAACCTAGTCCCCACAGCTCGGAAGTAGTGGCTCTTGAATCTGGCTTGGGCTTTTTGGCCCGGAGGTTCGTGTGCTCTGCGAGCAGTGCTGAGAGAGTACGAGGGCCTCCGATGAAGGTAATGCGGTGACGAGAGTTCGCCTTGAAGGATCAGTGATGTCCGGCTTCTATCTTCTGGCTCAGTGTAGGTCCCCTCTGTCCGGAGTCGATCTGAATCGGAGTCTCCTAAACTGGGAGACCCAAGCTGTGGTGAAGAAGTGGAGATCAGTTGGGGTGTGGCCTAATTCTCCGGAGCAAGGTGGCTGTGTCACTGTCTGGTCGCGCAGCTAGGTAAGGTGCTGACGTCGTGGCTACATATTCATTAACCTCCCCAAAAGAGCGTGGAACGCTGTGGGTACGAAGCGGAGGTAAGGAGAAGTAGCGGTCACGCCCTACGGATCTGTGGAAGTAGATAGCTCTCCTGTGGTATCTCAGTGACTGTAAGCTGCTCGAAGCTGCTTCTCAAGCTGGCTGACGTGCTCCGACTCTTCTCAGGCTGCTCCCCTCGAGGTGTATCCACCATCCGCGGCGATCATTGTACTGGATCAGATCAGCTGCTGGAACTGGTCGGCTAGTGGACCGTGGGCAGGCTGTGCCTTCACGAGTCTATCTCGCTGGCCACCAAGCCCTGATGCTCCTCCTCTAGCTGAAGCTGCTGTGCTAATGAGGTCGGTCAGCTCGGTCTCCAACTCTCCCATACGCCTCTGCTGGTCGTCGATCTCCCACAGGGCTCCTCGTAGAAGTCGTCACCACGAGCCTCAGCCCATCGGGACAGTCGGTCACGCATCGGGTTGTAAGCAGCAAGGTATGTCCTGGAACTGTGCCGACAGGGTTGCTTTCCTCCCCGAACGACGGATGGTGAGCAAACTGCGGTACTCGCCAACTCTGCCGCGACTGAATAGAACTGAAGTAACGGGAGGAAGGCCTCCCCGGCGCTGCGTCTGCATCGCGTCTCCCGGTAAGTTCGCAGACGGTGGGTGTTCGGGGAAACGCTGTAGTCCTGACTCTGGAAGGACTGCGCGGATGACCTCAATCCCAGGCCCTGCCGCAAAAGGGTTTCCACACTGTCTCACTCGTAGATTCGGAAATCTGGGGTACCGGTTAGGCCCTCATCAAAGCCCGATGTAGCTCTACTGACTATGCCCTCTGAGTGGGTACTCCCATCTCCGCAGGTGTTGGGTGAAAATCTGAGTCTGCCATCTAATTTAAGAAAAACCGCAAAGTCAGGGCTGGAGAGTAAACCTTGTTATTGTGAAGAGAAGTAGTGAAGAGTAGAGATGAAAGTCGTACAGAGTTTTTGTAAACCATAGCGTTTTTATTTCCTTGAAAGTTGTACTACTATGGGATTTCTCCTTGGCAATTAGGAAAGTGGGTGGGGCGCCTTTTGGTCTTTTCCTACAGTCGTATGGCTCTGATACCATGCTTTGTGGACCCCCGTTTTTATAACAGGATCATCGTGTAAAGTACGCTTTCCGCTGGATGCAAGTAGTCTGCTACATCACGGTTCATACTAAGACAACCAATGCAATACACGAAAGTCTAGGCGACATTATTCACTCAAATAAGCCCGCAGAGATAGTCTTAATCAACCGGACTCGGTACGGCGGCCGGAATACATTCCAAAAACCAGAATAGATTAAGCAGGGTAGAAGCAGCGCACGCCATTGCCCGAGGCACGATCCGACTAAAGACGCTACTGAGCGCCATCGTCTGTCATCCTCCTCCCTGGTAGGTAAGTCGTAGGATCCTCCGAGCTTCATCTCCACCTTGATTAAGTTTGGTATATTGCAAGGTGATCTACCAACCTACTCAGCACCAGCCACGAACAATGAACATGCACATGACTAGGTATTCAAAGGATGGCTATTGGTTCTTTTGCGCAAAGCAATTTTTGCAATTCTTTCTCACCAAGAACCTAAGACCTAGCATTAGACTGATCAAATTTTTAGTAACCAGTGTGTTCATATTAAACATCGAGGTTCTGTCCACCATCCATCTGTGATCCAGGATGGCTCTCCCGCCATTGAGTTCGTCATGGCTTTTCTGAGGAACGTCACACTTCCTCCTCTCAGGAAGTGGCTCCCATCATGCACTAGAAAGTTCAATCATGCAATATCCGCATCCACAACAAGTTAAAATTAGAGTCTAGCCAAGTGATACATGTCCCTGCTCAAAACCGCGACACGGCTATTCGAAAATAATTTGAGTTTTACTCACACTGCATGGATGTACACCTTACCGCATCCGCGATGGCCAACCACATGAGCCTTCGTCCCAACACAGGAGACGCGTCACAGGCAAAAGCTTTTTCGATATAACCTCCATGGCATAACCCGTCCAACAACTAATCCGTCCATGCACTCTAGGCGTCCCATGTTTCTAGCCATGTGAGAGGAGTTCTGGCGCTCACCTGGGAAAGAGAAGTCTCACACAACTATATATTTATGGTTCACAGTTACGGCGATGGCGACGCGCGACAGGCGCAGCGGCGACGCGACGGCGGCAGGCCGTGCGCGGGGCCGCGAGGCGAGGGACGTGGGCGCGGCGGGCGATGGGCGACGTGAGGCCGGCGCGCGGGACGGCGCGATGGCCTCGGTGCAGGACGCGCGGCGTGACGGCGCGCACAGGGTTGGGGCGACGTAGGCGGCGATGGGCGGGCGGCGAGGAGGGCGCAGGATGCGGGCGCAGCGGGCGGGGCGACGGGCAGACGCGAGGCGCCGGCGCGGCGCGGGTACGCGACGGGCCGCAAGTGCGGCGCGGCGCAGGCGGCTGGGGGCGGCAACGCGCGGCGCGCAGGGCGGCGATCGGCGGCAGGGGATCGGCGCCGGTGAATGGCGGACGGCCGACGGCAGAGCGGGATGGACGGAGCGG